>CM060965.1:82795401-83502901 GCA_030765045.1 Tenodera sinensis | reverse complement strand
CTTAGTTTTTCCCCTTCAAGTCGTGTCGTTCTCTAAGCGATAAGAAATGGCTGCCAATCACGATAAGAGACGTATGTGACAAATTAAATGCACCCACTACCTCTTTCTCTTTTAGCCAATACGGTCGAAAGCGAAAACATGTATTTCGCTTCTACGTCATGGTGTATCTTTGTTTTGGTTATTGGTTAAGGTTATTTAGCAAAAGGTATAGCACATCTTGCACCGTGGCCTAAAGCAACCAATAAAGTGGACAAGGATTCGTATAACGATAAATAATGTGACGTAGACGCGAGGGCAGTGAGATTACTTTAGGCGTTCTTTGTGCGATCTGCCACATTCATTACAAGTAACATGAGTGCACCGTTTTCTACAATGGAAACCAAGTGACCCCTTACCCTTTATTTGCTACTTTGCAGTACTGAGCAGTTCCTCACTTGCAAAATGTGCAAAAATAGTTTGGAAGCCTAAATTCCTTTTTTATATGTTTGGCAAACTACGACCCTTACTTTCGAAAACATAAAAGGGAGTCTATTTTCTATACAACTTTAACCTTTATGTGAATTCCACAGAATCAAGTTAAGAGTTGCTCTGTGATTTGATGATGAGGTCCCAGGTTCCATTATCCACTGAAGGGTACCAATGTTTATTTAGCCAGTATTATTCCCCATTGTCCCTAGTGTCTAGAGTTACATATGAATGAAAGGTAAATGCAATTATTCAAAGTTATATTACCCAGCTATAAAACGAATGGATAGCATTGCTGATGAGCAATTATTGTTCCAATGGTAAAAATCCACCGTATGACCTGCAACGTAACGAGGGAGGGTAAGCTAAAGCGTTGAATTTCAGTGTGAAACCCAACGATGTCCAACCTTGTCTCTTTGTTGATGCGTATGTAGTTAACTGCTATTCCCCAACTCCCTCTTTCAGTCGGAGGGTGAATCGGCTGTTGGGAGTGGCGTGTTTAACTAGCAACCAGTCTGTCACTCAGTACCCAGTGGCGGGCACAGGTGATTCCATAGCAATTTCTAACTCAGATACTCTGAGTTTTCTAGTAATGTCCTCAGAACACCTCTTCATTCTGGATTATTTTTGGATAAATAGTAAACGGTAAGAGACAGGCGAAAGCTTACTAACTACAAAATTTGGATCTCGTTAAAGCACACACAATTTATGTCAAATACTTCTGAGTTCTCTTGAGTGAGCCGTTTCCTAGATATTATTTATTATTTATTTTAATTTGCTAATACTTACACTTTTCTAAAATAGGAATATATTATTCGTTTTTTTTTTTATATCTTGGCCTTGCAAAGATAAAGTAATTTCAAAGGCATCGCATACCAACCAACTCTGAAAACATGTCACTATCGCTCAAAGCTTACTGTATTCCCATATTCACCTTGCACCTACAAGAAAACTAGCAATATAACTTCTTAAAATGTTATGTCGATTAAAATGTAGTGCATAGAGAGGTAAGCATTTGCAAGTATAGTGTGTATACGAGTGAGTATAGCTCTACGTATATTTGCGAGCACAGTTTCTCCAAATTGAACTATATTAAAAGTGTGTATCGCAATAGATTACTCGACGATCGCTTGGTGGATCTTCCAAGGCTATAGACTTCGGCTTTGTCGCCAAATATTGATTGGCTTCTTAAACGTAAGTAGTACCAAGCAAATCACTAATGAGCAGATGTTTATGGCATAAGATCTGAAAGTGATTTCGTAAATCACACTCAATCTGCATATAACCAAACCACAACTGCAACACAATTGAGTGTTAAGAGTGGCACATCCGCATAAATTTGAAGCAGGTAAATCCAATCTCCCCTCTTTCGCAAACGTTGGACATCGATGTGATAAGTTCTTGCACCTCACGCCATTTTTGTTATTTTGTGTCACAAGGTTTTATTTCCCTCCTTTCAATTCGCGTCTTCGTTTCTTACCGGTAAGTGGCAACTCTGAGCTGATAGAATGAAACAATAAAGAGACAGGTTAATCACTGCTTCTCCTCCACATATACAGTATCTACTTTACAGTTCACAATAGAAAGCAAAATTATTCTTAAAATGATATAGCAAACAGCTTTTGATTTTATCTTCAGTAAGTTTATTACTAAAATTGTCCCTGTCATTTAGAATGCATGCTTAAAGAAAATTGCAGAAGCATAATTTGCTGTTGGATCTTACTTATTCTGCTGCTTACCTACATTTAAATTATTAGGTTCTCTGCATCACGTGAATTCATATGGAATTCACAAAATAAATACATTTTAAGGGATATATGCACTGTACGACACATAAACCTCAAATCTTCAGCTATGAAATGAGCTACTAATCCCAGAAAATGCCAATCAGAACTGTGTACATCATTTTAATAGAGCCTTGTCGTATAAAAGAGCATAATACAGGCTTTAGAGCGAGAAGGAAGATAATACATTTCAGCAGAGGAGCAAACACTAAAGCTTCAGTTAGTAAATGCCGGATGCATCAACAACGTATTTGCTGAATTTCCGCTCCATTTATGTTGCGTCGATTCTGCTTCCATATGTGATGTGTTCTGTGGCACATTTAAGCTAATACATCGGAACAAATAGTTGCAATATATAATATATACATCTTTTTCATAAATGTATATTTTTCAATATTTTTATTTTCTTCAGTATATAGTGAGGTACTTGGCAAACATGACTACATTGTCTGATAAATCCGTTGTAACATGTAACGGAAATAAATTTATTGGGGCAATTGAGTCGTTAGTGTGTAAAAGCTTTTATACAGAAAAGCAGCGGGAAATATATATGTAAACACAAACACATTATAAGTTTAGTAATTTTGCTACTTTTCTTAAGGAAACATTTTACAATTTAGCAAGTTTATAGCTATCATCATCACCATCACCATCACCATCACCATCACTGCTGGAATTCCTTACTCATATTTTCTACCGACATACCTAACGCTAATGCAGATAAAGCTTTCACTATGTGAAGATAGGACATTAAAAGATATTGTTTGTCAGATGTTTATATAATTAAAATAATCCAATTAATATAATCCAATATATATATATATATATATATATATATATATATATATATATATATATATATATATATATACCCTATGGAAACGCAGCTACCCATAATTACCTCCTCCTGAAAAGTATCTTGGTATTCACGGAATCGAAACAGCAGAACGTCTAACTTCCTCACTCTCCTTCGATAGCCAATAGTTTTCCAAGTTCGACTGTGAAATAATTATCGTTCAGACTTGTAAGTCAATTTTTATGTAATCAAAATATATAATCCATTTTAAACATTTAAATATTTAACATTAAATATCTTTGGGAATCCACATTTGTTTTATTAAGGATTATTGGACAATCACTCAACGCTCGTTGAAACGTCTTAACTTCGACGCGAGGCACCTTTCACGACGACAGAACCCCTCCCCCCCCCCCCCACACACACACGCACTCACAGCTGTCTCGCACTCACTGACACACAGACTCATATCTATAACTCCTCTGTTTCCTTGCCTCCTTATATAGCGGGGATGACGTCATACGGTAATTATTCTTCAGCCCAAAAGGGATTTGTTCCGCCACAGATTTCTGTCCTCGGCATCTCCTTTGAGGTCTTTGTTGGTTATGTTTCTTTTTAGTTCATCCAGTCATTGTTCTCTGGGCTTCCCCCTTCTTCTCCTGTCATCAATATTCCAACCCAACAAAATTGTTGGGATTCAATTTATCGTTATCATTTAACATTCATTATTGATCTAATTTTCTGGTTTCTAATTTTCTTCTTGCTTGATTTTCTAACTGCCCTCTGTTACTCTTTCCTCTGTCCTTGCCTCCTTACATAGCGGGGATGACATCACAGGGTCCTTTCTGGAACTTCTGCAACACGCCGACTACCGAACGCTCCTCGAATGCTTTTAACAACCCTTTATTTTGGCGCTTGATTATTGTTAGTCACGTATACACAAACAGTCGCACGAGGCAGCCTAACATTGAGCGCATAGTTGATAGTATTGTTGATAGTGCACTATTAAAGTAATCCTAGGTCGTCTGTCCTACAATGTACCCTTACCGCTCGGCTGCTGCACCTCCAGCTACAGCCAAGGCACAGGAATGCAGGATGGGGACCTTAAAGCCTGGACCTTAAAGCGACTACTCCAGCCGAATTTCCTTTCCCTCAAGTTCACTTCACTTCTCCTTTCATGTCTTCTTCATTCTGCTTGGCTGTTTTAGGGTCGTAATCTCGGCGTTGCATGGCAAGAGAAAAAGACATTCTGTAAGCCATGGTGCTCTGGATCGGGCCGTCTCCGAGATCCACACTCCCAAGTGGGATGTGTAAACTTGCAGGGAGGGAGGCGTTTGTACACCCGCCACCGGGAGTCTATATCTAAAAACAGTAGCGACTTTTTCCTATGCTAGGCACAAAAGATCTTCAGTAGATAGGTCGAGGTGTGAACTACCCCTCCGAGCCTTATCACATCTCATATTTTACTCTACCACGTAAGCAGTAGGTATGTCACAAATTCGATAAGTTGTTTTTCACCAGAAAGGTACATTTCACTACTCCCTGAATCCAATAACAGAGACCATTTTTAGAAAACAGGTACGTGTATTGTGCGTATGTATTTTGTCTGTATGTATCTTGCGTTTGTGTGTATGTATGTGTGTTTCTGAACAGCATAACTTCAAAACAAATAAGTTAAATGCCAAATTATTGTAATCTTGGTCCAGTTTTTAAACTATGCTCCACTCACTTTTCATTCACATAATAACTTAGTTCAACTTTTGCTGAGACTTCACTTATCTCACTCTGCCATTTCGCTAGTGTGAACTAGTTACACTGTTTACTATCTCTTCAGTTGCGGCGTTGATTCACTTTGTTCCGCGTCGCAGTGGCGTAATGAAATACGCCTCTTCTTCCTCACGGTTCACTTGCTGGGTAGGCGAACACAAGCTATTTCTCAGCCATTGCAGTAACAGCACTCCCAGCAATTCGCCACAATTATCACAAACTTCCTCGGAGAACAGAGACACGCTTGCTAACTGACTCTCTCACTAATTCTACTAGAGTCACGTACTCACACCTGAGTTCAGTTACTTTTAACGCTGAAAGTATAGAATAGATCCCAAGATAAAACTACGTCATTGGTCTGTAGTTGAATTTCTCATGTCAAATTAGCATGCACAGACGCAGCACAAAAGCAACCTTAAACATTGTTGCCTATATGAGGCAGTGGAACTGTCGGAAGTTTTCACATAGTTCCGTAACGTTCGAGAAGACGAAACAGTCAGAAAGTTTTACTTATCTGGTGATAGCACTTATCTGTTTATATTTCGATGCCCGGTGCCGACCTACAATAATCTTACGCCTCATACGCTGTTTCACACTATCAATAGGTCGGAGAGTAATAAATAACAAAGTATTGAAAGGAAATAGGTGCAGCATCAAAATACTAATAGGAGATGGAAAGGATTCTTTTTTTTTTTCTTTTCTTTTTTTTTTTTTTTTTTTTTTCCTTTTTTTTTTTTTTTTTTTTTTTTTTTTTTTTTTGGTGCCTATATTTCGAACTCCGAAACAAACTCAAGTTCAGCAAGAACTATACAGCGCCGGCATAAACATAGGAAATAATTGGAAACTGAAGAAGGGAAAGGAAGAGGGAAAACCTTGGAAATGCAGCAGAATTTCTCCCACATAATGCAAGGGAAAATACAATTAGACAACACCATTTCATTAAGCTGTACTTCAGTTTATAGCTTGTCTGTTCTTCTTTCAGAAATATTTGTTTGTCGTGTTTGACATAAGCAGACACAAATTATATGCATTCTCAGAATTCTTAAAGCCCAGCTACAGCAACTGCTCAATAAATTGGAAAAGACCAGCAACTAACCATCAGAATAAAAATAATTATAAATGGTCTTATGCATATATGTAGAAGATGTTGTAGTTTAAATTTTGTGCAAATAACAGTTTTCTAGATTAATTTACAGATTAGTTGGATTTAATAAGTTGTTTGCAAATTAGCCTCCAACTCAGCTCCAATTATTATCAATGGACTTGGCAAGTTCCGGTAATAATTGGGGATTTATGGAGAGTCTATGCTGCTGGCAATTGTGTATCTGGTGTTAAACCCTTTTTGGTACAGCTGGCGACCAAGTTGAAATACATGCTGTTGGCATCCTCTGTCCCTATTGTTGAGGCCTGAATTGGCCAAAACATATGTACGTTTTTACGGGTAGTGGGCATATTAATGCTTTTATTTATTTTTCATAATGAACAATTAATTAAATTAATTCATTAGTTAATTGTCCGTTATGTGTATTTGGTAATCGTAGTTCTTAGTTTATACGAGCTATGTCCAACGTTTGCGAATGAGGAGACGTTGGATTTACCTCCTTCCACAATACGCGGGCTTTGCCATTCTTTAACACTTGGACGTGCATTGTGTTGCAGTGGTGGGTTGTTTACATGTACGTTGCGTTTGATTTATGAAAACACTTTCAAATCGTATGCAATAAACCTCTGTTCATTAGTCACTTCATTGGTACTGCTTTACTATTCTTACAAATACTTATTCCTCTGTCATTATAATCGACATAAGCATTTTCAGAAAGTATTTTATTGCTAACTTTCTTGTAGGTTCAAGAAGAATCTGGGGATACAGTAGGCTTTAAACGATAGTGAAATATTTTAAGAGCTGGTTGCCATTGATGCCTTTGAAACTCCGGTCTCTTTGCAAGACCAAAAGAATAAAGAAGCATTTGACATTAATTGTTTGTTTTAACGAGATAAACATTTTTATTTAGTGAGCTTTTATCTGTCTCTTATTACTTATCATTTATGCAAGAAGCATCCGGAATGCAGAGGTCCTCTGAGAACATTAACAGAAAATTCAAGTTATGACTTAGAAACTGCCATGGAATCGCCTGTTTGTCAGTCACTGGATATTGACTGCTTGTGAGTCTAAACGCCCTCCGACTAAAAGAGTGGAGTGAGGAACGGCAGCTAATTACGTAAGCGCCTCCAAAGATACATAGATTGGACATTACTGGTTTGCACTTTCCAGAAACTTGCTACATGTTTTTCGTTAAGTTTGTCTTCAATGTTATTTAGTCCCTGATGCACTTGTATATGCATCTTTCGGTTTGCCGGGGGTTCTCCAAGACTACTGCCTTCACTTTGGTAGGCACATAAATTGTCTCTTCTTTAAGTCAATGAATGAAGAGATAAATGTTTGATTTTTTGGTGTCGATACTACAATTAATTCTTCAGTTGTAATAATTGTTAGTTCTATGTCTCTGCACATACACATTCCACGTGCTTACAGGCCAAATTGGATTTTTAAACCACTGTGAAACTAAGTAATCTAGAAAATTTCTCGGAGCAACACCATAATGGTTAGCCAGTCATTTTTAAACATTTCAGTATCTTTGCATGCTACCGCCGATTCCTACGCCAAAAAGCTTGATATGAGTAGAAGTTGTAGGCCGACATTTAACACGAGGGGAATGCACTTATAAGTACATTCCGTGATGTAACTTCAAGGGGCAGCGGTCAAAGTAACGTCTAAGAAGAAAGTATTTTCCTCTTTTAAATAGATTGCATCTTCTATAGCAAGCACAAGTACAGTACAAGGCTGAAATAGCGCGATCTGAAATACTGCAGATTCGGGTTTAAAAAGTTGAGTTTAAAATTTTCTTCAAAGATCGGTATGGAATATACTTTTCGCTACTCCTAGCGTGGACCTTGACCACTGTGGCCGCTCCATTCCTAGCGTTAACCTTGGCCACTGCATTTCTAAAAATTTCCCTAAGTAACGAAACATGCACACGGAAGATATTCTGTATATTACTGAAGTGATAAGAACCATAAACAAGATGATTCTGTGTATAAAGGAGCAAAATGAATCGAATAGTATTCATCTCCATCTTGCTACAATCAAACAATACGCGGAGAAAAAAAAAGTGAATTGTGCCGCCAAACATTTACTGATTTCTTTAAGACAATGCAAGATTAGTTTAGTGTAAAAAGGGTACAGTGTAATTGTATGTACTGTATAAATGAAGGTCGGTTGTGGCACTACATCCCTAGCATAAAAGTGATGTACTTTAACATACTTTACAATGTATTGTAATTTATTATTGCACGCATGTTTCCCACCACATCCGCGGTATGGATTTTTGTCACTTCTAAGCTCACATTTTGATATGCAGCGATCGTTAGAACGAGGGGCAAAAGGCTATCCCCCAAGAACCGCGTTTTTTCGGGATTCTACTGTATTCTCTTACCTTCTTCACTGTCATTATCAGTTATTAAATATCCAGATCTTCCAGGTAGCACCAACAATCTTATGGGCAATTTATATCACTCCTTCTTGTAGCATTACTAGCACTGCCCAATGTTTTCTGCTCAAGACAGTGAATCTATGATAATCCTAAAGCTTGATAGTTCAAAACCAAAAGTTAATCTTTTGCATACATTTTATTGAACTATTCTAGAAATATTACTCATACAGCAACAGATGCATCACTTTATGCTCTCCTGCATGCGTCTATTTTCATGCTATTTCATTGACTGCTAAATCTTGAACATAAGTATACTTCCTTGTGCTAATAATGTCAGAATTTAATATGGTTTTAACTCTACTATGACAATGCGTCTTTTTTTCATTGATGCAAATCCTTGTAATAAGTCCATTGTTCCTCCTATGAATAAGTTCGTAATCATAACAGTCAATGATAGGTTAAGGTTTCCCGCACTTCATTGTAATTACCCTCTGTCAGTCATATTTTGTATGTGTTATCGACGTTTCGAAAATGTGTGAATTATTAACTCATTGAAACAGAAACTGCAGAGAGCTACAAGTGAAAAGGTGTCGTTGCCAACATCTCAACAGAAACACTTGAAAGCTCGCCAACTACACGATAACATTCCCTTAGGTAACCAAAAAAGTGCACTAACTGCACGATTCGATTGTGGAATAGGGTAGAAAATTAGCGTAGTCACTTAGGTATCATTACTTATTTATATGTATATATGTATTAATTTATTTATTTGTCCGTCTGTCTGGCGGTCCGTTCTATGATCTTATCCATCTTATCTATTTATTTACAGCTATTGCTTTTTCTCTGCATTAAATTGCAATATATTGCTCTTTCAGATATATTTCCGATTTTATTTGTTTTCCAGCAACTTCATAATTTAATTTCCTCTTGCGCAGTTCGCCAATTTTTACTTCCAGACTAAGAACATGTTTTGCCTTTTGTATGCATAGATTCGCTCCCTGGACAAATTCATTTCCTTTTTTGTATTGATTTTCTGAAACAAAGTATGTTACTGACTGTGCCAGTCTGTATGTGTATATACAGTACTGAATTATGCTGTATGAAATAAAATATATCTACACACTGTAAAGGTCGCAAACTATTGCCTAAGCTCTCTACTTTAGCACTGATGTTTTACCATGGTGGAAGTCTCTGTAAATAAAATCAATTGTTGAACATGCTCTCACATGTAGGACCATAAAATTGTAGCGCATCTCTGCGAATTAAAACCAATGCCACAAAATGGATATGCAAATATACTGAATGATTTCAGTAAGTATAATAAAATAACTCTACATAATTGAACGACACCAATCACGCGCAAAATGTTTACTTTCAACATCTCTTTTCAGGAGTGATGTAGTCTGACAATGCTGTACTTCAGTTGCTCGGATAAAGCACTGCAAATGGCATTTGTCGTGGCTGCGTGGTACCAACAATCTACAAAATTCTCAAATGCCTAGCCTAAATTAAGAAAATTCGACTGTGTCACATGTCAGTAAAATAACTTTATCCATGCAAGTTAAGCAAAAACAGGTTCCCAAATTTTTAAGTGTTTCCACACACTGTATATAGCAGCGGTAGGAAGGTTCTGTAACTCCTTTAACAACATAATCTAATGACATGGACATCAATAAATGAAATAAATAAAAGTTAATAAAATAAAATTACTGAACCTTCCACAGAGGATTATAAATTAAAATACTTCTTGCCCTCCTTTCAAAATAACCAATGGAACAGTTTCTCAGGCAAACTATGAATACTTTGAACATGCAGTTTCGTGTCTTGGTGAACTTAAACCGGTATAAATTATTTTTTAAGTTCTAGTAGAATAATTGTGAACAGAATTACAGTAAGCATATCTGTGCAGATTTCTTTTAACAGGGATAAGGCAATTCAGTACATACCTACAAGGTAGTATTACTCAATAAAAACTAGTTTGCAATATGTAGTAAACAAAGATACAAAGATAATTCTCACATCCCTCTTTTGTACGATTAATAACTATTGGCGTAAGTATGGTTGCCCCATGGTAATACTGAATAGTTGGGATGACTATAATTATGACTAGTGTACCTCAACCACCTTTTCTGATTCTTTGTGGGAGGATGCTAGTATGATAGTCCAGTTATTTTATTAGGATATAATCAATATGGACTTCTGGCCCAGATCTTTGTCAAGATAAATACCCAAAGCGTTAGGAGCCACATGCTACTTGGAATCTCAACCAAGATATTATGACTTCCTCCGCCTTAGACGGCCTCTCTGAAGAGGAGGTTGTCGGGTCCTATTCTTGTGGCTAGAAAAGACCCACAGATACCCACAAGTTACAGAACTATTTCGTTATCCAGCTGCGTTTATAAATTAACGGAAAGAATGGTCGCTATGCGATTAAGGCGATGCTTTAAAACTTCAGCTCTTTCTGTGCAATTCGATTTTCGACAATACGAATTACTGTTGAACACTTGGTTGCTGTGGTGATACACATCTGTGTTTCCTTTCCGCGCAGCTAAATTAATCCTCGAAAGCGCTTAGTGTATTGGCATGATCCGCCGGTTCTTCCGTGGAACTTCTGCGGCCATTTTCCTGTATTTTTGCAGCAGATTATGTATGCCAGTACTTCTGGAATAACAATGGGATCATCATTTTCCCTAGCAGGAAAACGGTGTCCCGCAAGGCTCCGTATTGAGTGTTATCTTGTTTGTTATAGCCATTAATCGCAAGTCCCATCGGCGTCACTCCGTCTGTCTTTCTAGACGATTTTGCAATTTGTTGCAGCTCTGGCATTTTCTCCAACGCTGCCTTCAGTGCTTTCTTGCTATTTACACCTTCAAGGTTGCTCATTGCAATTTCGTCCTGTCCTTAGTGGCATTATTGATGCTACCACTCTTCCGAGCATTAATGTGTTACAAACTAGAACATGGTTCCATTATCTGTTCTTCTCTTCGGTCATCTACTCTGAATATATTGGACCCTGTCCATCAACAGCACCTTAAATTATCTCTAGGAGCTCTTTGTACTAGCCCCACCTGTAGTTTATACGCGGAATCCGGTAAATCATCCTTCTGGATACGTCTAAATATTCTTCTTTGTAACTATACCTCCGCTTTACGTGCCATGCCTCATCACTCCATCTGTGGCACTGATTTGGACTATCGTATCGCCACAGTCCGACAGCACTGCTTCCTATGGGTGCAGACTTTGGAACTGATTGTCCAAGTTGGACAGCACACTTTTCTTGCCCTTCCATAGGGGATTTCATTATTTTCCTCCTTGGAAACGACCAACAACTGTTCTCATATTGATTTAGCTCGGTTCCTAAAGGGTATTACAGTCACACCTAGATACATACGAGTATATTGAACATTTTGCAACTTTAAAAAGCGAATTTCTTGTATGCGTTTTCATATGCAGATGGTTCTCGGATGGATTAACGGGTAGGCTTGCTGTGTTCATTACGAGAGCCATGATGAAAATATATTCGTATCTCTTGCAATGTTGTACACAACAGTACCTGTTGGCTTATTCGTACCCTGTACCTTCTGATAGCTAGAACGCAATAAACATTGAAAACTGGTGAGGTTTGTAGTTTTAATTATTTATTATTGTTGTTATCGTTATTATTATTATTATTATTATTATTATTATTATTATTATTATTATTATTATTATTATTATTATTATTATTATTATTATTATTATTATTATTATTATTATTATTATTATTATTATTATTATTATTATTATTATTATTATTATTATTATTATTATTATTATTATTATTATTATTATTTATTATTAAGTAATATATGCATTCATAATTAAAACACTGATGCCGTAGGAATACTTTGAATATGGTTCAACTTTTGTTTTTGGGTGCTTCCCATTTACCAGCTTTCATGGAATTTCTTTTCTCTGCAGCAAATTCTGCTTTCCGTTTAAAATTAATGTTTTCCCAGAACTTCTCTAGTTGTTTACCGTTTAGATGAAATAAAATATTTCCATCTATTCTGTATATGCATATGTAAGGAGAAAGCTGTTTAGGTTTGCAGAACCAAGAAATACTCTTGAGCTGCAAAATAAGCTGAGGAAGAACAAGCCCATAAGCTGTTCAATACATATATGAGCAGAGTTACTGTCCTGCTTGTAATTTAATAAAGAACAAACATATATGTAGTGTACATCACGCACTGTGATACACGTGAATAAGATAAAATAAAATAATGCAATCTAACTTTAACATTCTGCAGCATCGTAAATGAAAATAAAGGTAATTCGGAACTTACACTATTCTTGGAAGAGGCATCAAATTCCTTAACAATAGTTTGCTACATATATGTTTGTTTTCCTCTGTGAAGACACAGTGTCCAATCGCTTGAATTCCACAATGTATTTTTATCTTAACACAAGCTCCTTTAATTGGTCTTCTTTCTCTCTGAAATGTTTACCTTTACTAAAAATGTTTAACTAAACTATACCTTTTGATTTTAACCTTAAGTAAACTAAAAGAATTTACTAATTATCCAAAAGTCACCGACTATCACCACATCGTTAGCAGCTGTTGTGAACAAAAGAACAACGAAAATGGGAATGATGGTTGTCTAGGCGATCACCTAGACACATTTTTTTTCACACATCCCAGTGGCTATGAAACAGCTGAGCCATGTTGCCCCAATAGCTTCGGAAATAAAAGAAACTCCTAGCATTGAGCATATAAATATTGTAGACATCTGACGAGAAAACGTCACTGCAGGAGTGACAGTACTCGCGGCAGCTCACGATGATGTCATAAGTAGATCTACTATATCCTTAACAGCCACATTCTCGAAAGAGGAACAGAGTATTGCCTGTGTATCCTAAATGGTAATAAGTATTGCTTAAGCATCTTCTTTCTACGTAAGGGACATCTATGAATTCCCTCCTATATTCGGTACCAATTAAGAAGGGAATTGACAGATGTTAACCACATGGCGGAAAGATATAAATGAACAGGAGGGGATGGATATATCATAGCGGTTGTCACCGTAACGAAAGAAGGACCAATTAGAGCTAAGGCGTTTTTATAGCAACGGTACACGCGAGGACCCTGTTGCCGATATGTAACACGTGATTAGCATGTGGCTGATTAAGATCCCAGCAGTAACATAAACTCCTGTGCTGTGTTCTGCTATCGCTGCATGTGAACAGAAAATGCCTTCCTGTAGCCCGAGCTTGCAATGCTTGCATCAGTTAGATTGCCTGTGTGATGAGAAGTTCGTTTGCATCATTATCTATACGTGGTTATTTGCTGTGCGTTTACGTGTGTCTGTGTATCTGTGAGTGTCTTGCGAGCTTTTGCAAATGTGCTAACACTTTTAATAAGTATTTAACAATGTCGAAAAATAGTGACAAATATAGCGCTTCCAAACAAAAAATTGAGCGTACTGGTGAACCGAATAAAATTGTATTTGATAAATGTATCCCAATTAAAGGACAAGCGCGGGAAATAATGTGCTCTGTCAGAGAATATTTTGAAGAGGAGAAATTGAACGGGGAGCCTCTTATTCCAGTCTCCAGTGACCTCATGTGCTGTAGGAACAGGTAAGAATAAGAGCGATTCGGATATCAGCAGCATTTTCCCATTAGAATAAGCATCAACATTCACAGATGTCTCTTTTGTTAACGCAAATCTTTACAGTGATATATACTTGCATGTTCCCTCCTTTAAATGTAGATTCAGAGTTTTATTATTGTCTTCGCATATGAATATAAATAATATGCGCTCAACATTCCAGACGCAATCCAATTTTTGTACAAATAACCACACCACGCTCTCCACGTGGTCACAATAAGCGGCAACGTCATTTCTCCCTCACCGCGAACTGTCAATCCCTTTCTTGATTGGTGCCGATTATAAGACTACTTGTAAAAAACTGTAGATGATCGTGTATGCATATCACTTTTGTATTTTATTCCTTGGTATATTTCGTAACATGTGTCGCTTTTAATGTATTTAGATTCCTGTAAATAAACTCAGTGTTATGCTCATTTTGCATTATGTTTTTCTTTTCCTTTCTCGGTAAGAATCATACCAACACTACGGTACCAAAGATACAAGATCCAGTAATGACAGACGTCACTAGAATAAGACCTGGTTGCACTTATAAGGTGGTTGTGGAATCAAATCCACACAATGGTCGGGACAACACATCCGTGAACTACACTGTTACAGGTAAGTTGGCCAGTTTACATTCTAGATAACTTAAGAAGATGCTATAAGGAAAGCACAATTTTTACCTCGCACGGTAGAAAAACCTATATATTAGGTACAGTAAATATTAGAAATTCCTAGCTTTTATCACTTAGTACACTTCAGTATAACCACATTGAACTGAAAATATTTTTTCCTTATTTTGAAGATCAAACATTTAGCACCTCCTTATAACAAATTTAAATAATATATCCTTTTAAACGAAGTGCTATTGAACAATTGAAAAAGAATCAGTTCTATGGATGCACAATGTAATCTTGACTTATTAAACTTAGTTTTCCTTTTATTTTGTTATTTTTTACCTTCTTCAGTTCTTAAAGAAAAAATTAGCATAAGGAAGCACTTTGCAGCTTGCAGGACTTATTTAGATTAAGTTCGAATGACGGGGAGCAACAAGCCCGCTAAAGGGAAAACCACATGCCTCGTTAAATAGACATCGAGAAATCACATTTTGGAGATAAGAATTCAAATATACAATACATCACAGTTAAAGTTTGAAGGGAAACTGCAAATGGTTGCCAAGAAATAGTAATTTAATTTTAAATGCAAACAGAATTCAACTGATCTATTTACTTTCGTTTTCTATTAGAACCATCTACTCGCTACCAAGAGTTGTGCTAGAAATCAAACGATAGTACTGCACTTATAGTAATAGTATATTATATAGTATATATAATATAGTATATAGTAATAGTATATAGTATAGTATATAGTAATAGTAGTAGTATAGTATATAGTAATAGTATATTATAGTAATTATTGTGACAACCAAATTTTGGCATGTAAATTGGGGAGATACATTTCAGAACTGATAGAGATGAAATCCACAATAATTTATAGCAACAAGAGCCTTATTAAGCCCAAGTATAACTGTCTTTAGAGAATGACAGCCTTAAAAATTGGTTTCGGAGATCTAAATGTAGAGGTTTAATAAAAGTGAACTAGCTCCTTTACCCGAAAGACAGTAGATAGAGTATCACACGGTCCTTACAAGTGCACTACCGTAGTTAAGACGTAGGAATGATCAAATCGTCCACTAAATTGCTATCCAGAATGTTCAGTAATCTAATAACTGAATGGTAGAATAAGACTGAATCACTTAAAACCTAAACCTACGGCACTACTCTTTGCGTGGCAGGGCCTACCATCCGGCCGCTGCGTCCCTCACCTCTTTCCACCACAGATGTCATGAAGGGGGTGTAGTATTGAAGGGTGTGTAGTATTGAAGGGTGTGAGGTGTTAGCGCCCCGATCCCTCCCTGCCGGTATATGTGGTCTTCACAACCAGGGGTCGCTAATTCTCAAACAAGTAGCTCCTCGGTTCTCACCTGAGGAACCTAACGATGCCGAGTATACCGCGGACCAAGTCTGCCATTGAGACAGAATTCCCACGCCGGTACCCGGAATTGAACCCCGTGTCTCCCTCAAGGTAAGCAGCAGCGAAGAAGACGACCTGGGCTCAAATCTTATACACGAAAAATCGTACCGGGTTGATATTTAATTAGCATGCCGCTTACATAAGCTTGGTTTTCCCGAGATATAAACCACTGTTTTTCAATAAAGCAAATTCTGAAACCTATTCTCAAGGGCGTCATGAGGCAAAGCTTACCCTGTATTAGAACTCTCAGTGCGGAAAAGTCCCCATATTAGTATCAGAAATTGAAGGCGGCACCTCTGGAACTGAAAGTTAACATGTTAAACACAATACCATAGAGAAATTATCTGAAAAGCACTGGTTCTTCACATATGATTGTGACTAAATAAACAAAAGCAGTTACCCACCTGAACAATCTAAATTCACGGAATGTTAAAACAGAAGAGAGAAAGGATATGTAGCTATGGCAACTCCACTGGTGGGGCGAGGGGATATATAAACTCAGCAGGAGCCGAAATAACATCTCCGTTTGGGAAATAACATTCCACTACAAAAGGAGAATGTTGGAGTTTGGTTTCCGAATTTATTTTGTATTGTGCCAAACAGTCGTTCTAAGGGTTCGTTCAATGTTTTCCCGTTTTCTCTTCGATAATACATTTCCGTGCAGAGTTCAAGGAGATCTGAACACATTCATTGAGAAGCATTCAGTGTGACAAGCTGGTAAATAGGGAGATTGTTTTTGATCTCTGTTCTGCCTCAAGATAAACTAGAGCCTTTTGAGTTTCTGCATTTCAATTATAGTAACATTTATTTTCGCCGCCTTTGCATAATCCACAAAGTGCAACGGAGGAACGGAAATGATACTAGACTTAGGTTTAGTTAAGAGTTAATTCACATTTCATTCGGATTTCAACTTTTAGGTTTATGGAATCTAACTACCATGCGGACAGTGTCTAGAGTACTCTAAAATTATGTAAAGATTAATTCCTTTAGATTTTCTTTCCCTGATACATAAAGTGATTTTTGCATGATAACTCCTGCTTAATTTTATTCAACTTCTTATAAAGTATGCTAAAAATATTCAAAAATTGGTCCAACTAGATCAGGCTGTTCCAATTCCACGCTTTTGAATAGGAGTATACGCCAGTACGCAGCAGCGTTGAGCGGAGCACGGTTGTAGAGGGAGTAGTGGCGAAGGATGATAGCCAATACGTCACTGGGAGGTCATTGCAACCCCAACTATTCACCGTTGCAGGTCTTCGCCAGTACCCACAGCGTTGTGATGGCAGTCTACCCTAGAGCAGAGCTGTGCTGCTTGTTGCAGGCTTACTCATACAAGGCGGCGAGTACGCCGCTGCTCACTGGCGAGTAGCTCGGCTGGAACACATTGAAAGATATTTAATGTCACGATACTTTAGAATGCGTCAAATTAAAAAAAAACATCAATGTGCTTTCCCTAAATTTGGTATTTTGAGCACGACGATTTATAACAAAAGAGTTCATTTATATAGAGAATTGCAATGTTTGCTCGCTTTTCCATCCCTAAAGTTATACATCTTTCTTCTCCTCTCACCGCTATCATTCTACTCCTCCTCCATTCCTTTTGCTGCATCCAAGTTACCCCTTCCTCTTTTGCCAGATGGACAATCATTCCCAAACTTCTCTGGGTATTCTTTCCTACGGTATTCTCCCGATGCGTTCATACCAGTTTAATTGTCTATATATTATGTATTCTACCACCCTAGTACTTACGTCTCTTCACCTCTCACCGAAGAGGCCCAGGTTCGATCCTAGGTATTTAGGATGGTGGTGGACAAAGCGGCGTCTGGGCGGGTTTTCTCGGAGTTCTCCGTTTTCTACCCGATTTATTCCGCACCACAATCTCCCTTTTTTGATTCAGTTCAACTTATTTCATATCGTCTCCTTTCTTACTCTCATAACAGGCTTCGGGCTGATCACCCATCCAGAATTAGTCTGCCCCTGGCCAGGCATCTGACCCCCGGTGCTCACTTGTATGCCTGGAGGGTGTTAGTGCTCCATACGAGGAGCGCAAACTGAGAGAGGAGGAGGAGGAAAGAAGAAGAATTTAGTACACATTATTGGATGTATGGGATGCTGTAGAGCTCCATTACATTTTCTTTAATATAATTACTACATTTGCATTTGTTGTTTACAAAATATTACGGCAGTTTCACACGTATTCATTAAACAAATGTGGACTTTAACATGCACCCAAATTTTTCGTTTACCTCTAGCACACAAGTTTCCAACATTTAATTGTACCTCCTCATTTAATTTGCTCTGCTGTGTTAAATATTTGCTTATGCATATAAAATATCAATACCCTTTTTGGCGAAAATAATTGAATTTATATTAGTGCAAAGAACAATTAGTCTGCAGTCGCTACCCTGAAATCAAAACTATTAAACACCTCATTCTTTCAACGTTGGAGTTCAAGAGCACACACGTAGGTGAGTGCGTGAGTGGGTAACTGGGTGAGTGCGGGAGTGGGTAAGTGGGTGAGTGAGTGAGTGGTTGAGTGGGTGGGTGAGTCGTGGAGTGGGTGGGTGGCTGGGTGAGTGGTTGAGTGGGTGGGTGAGTGGTTGAGTAGGTGGGTGAGTGGTTGAGTGGGTGGGTGAGTGGGTGAGTGGTTAAGTGGCTGGGTGAGTGGTTAAGTGGGTGCGTAAGTAGTTGAGTGAGTGATTGAGTGGGTGAGTGAGTGGTTGAGTGGGTGAGTGTGTTGTTGAGTGGTTAGATGAGTGGTTGAGTGAGTGGTTGAGTGGGTGGTTGGGTGAGTGAGTGGGTGGGTGAGTAGGCGAGTGAGCGAATGAATGAACGAATCAATGAAATTTGTTAAAAATGTTTTTTTTTTTTTTTTTACCCCGACCAACCTTCCACAGAAATAAAGTGAACTCCTTAATTTGTAACAATGTTTTTGTACGCAGCCCTAATTGCTCACTTGCAGAGAATGAAGGAATGAATTTTAAATTCTTGAGTTCTGCTTAACAGATTGACTGATACTTTTGTCATTATTATTATTATTATTATTATTATTATTATTATTATTATTATTATTATTATTATTATTATTATTATTATTATTATTATTATTATTATTATTATTATTATTATTATTATTATTATTATTATTATTATTATTATTATTATTATTATTATTATTATTATTATTATTATTATTATTATTATTGTTGTTGTTGTTGTTGAACTGCTTTAACCTTTAAAGTTTTGCTTTAGTCATAACGGTAAAGGAGTTATATTTCCTTCTCGTGTATTTCTTGTTTTTCTAGTGCCTATGTGACTTTCCTCTTCTCCCGTATTTGTGTATTGACCCTTCCTCATTAGTCACTTGACTTTCTTTGTTGTATGAACACGTGTATACCCAAGTTCATCCTCAATGGTTGTTTTCCTTCTGCCTTGTTATTTTCCAGCGACTCTGTCTCTTTTGACGGCACTTACCTCTGTCCGTTTCGAACCAGTATTCCTTATCTTGTGTTCTCTTTGTATAAAGGATTTATATTGAAACCAAATGTGATCGTGGAAAAAGGACTCTTTGTTTTGGCTTCTTGGAAAGTGACGTTGTAATACAGAAAGGACAATGTTGACGAAAAATCACAAAGTATTAACCACGAAGCATCTCAAATACACTAGTAAAGCATGCTTTAAGACCGTTTTCCATCTAAAAGAATGGGACAGTTGGGGGAAAATGCCACTGTCGACACGTGTCTGCATATGTATGGTGTTGAGCTATTGGTTTTTAACGACGTTATCAGGCAGATGTAGCAGACCAGAGTTACACGCCTCTATAAAACAGCGCGGTTTCCTTGTCAATGTGTAGCATCAAAAAGGAAAGTTCACCATAAAAGGTACAGGTACATACCTGTAGGGGAACTCCTACCCCACAATGAACATACACAAGTTAATATTTTGTTATAGAAATATTTTATATTCATAATCTTAAAGGGGATTAACTTTTAATATGATTACACATATTAAAATGAACAATATGAAAATTAATAGCATATAAAACATATTAAAACGGAAATAAATAAGCAAACGGAATAGATATAAATGGTATAAATATTATGAATAATATAAATAGAGGTAGATAATATAAAATATTGCACTTTTAGACATGGAATATTATGAAGTGGACTTTGGATAGGAAAAGCGAGCTAGTAAGTGGATATTAGAAGCACGGGGACTTGGAAAAAAAGACAGAGGA
The DNA here is from genome assembly GCA_030765045.1 of Tenodera sinensis. Taxonomy (NCBI): domain Eukaryota; kingdom Metazoa; phylum Arthropoda; class Insecta; order Mantodea; family Mantidae; genus Tenodera; species Tenodera sinensis. The sequence continues at coordinate 83,482,692 of CM060965.1, read as the reverse complement.
TCGACAAAAGAAACAGATACATGGGAATTGCCAGATATGCCATCAATATGCCATAGCAGCAATACGAAAGACTGAAGTCTTATGTAACGCTATGTAAAGCACCGATAAAACATATGTTACACTTAGTGGCGCCAATGTGCCTGTAAGGGAATTTTCATATAAAGTGCACAACTCTTTCCAAGTAGATAATTACACAATGATGACAAGCTTTCCAAGTAACTCACATTCTAAATCTCATATCTAGCATCAAAATATACTGAATCTGTGAAAAAGCGGCAGGGGTAATGTGTGACAATGAATTTGGCTTCCAAATAATTGTTACAAGTATTGAGGTATCGGTAACTACAATATAACAAGATTGCGAACATGTAAATAAGGGATATAACATGGTTTGTGGTTCAACTGGAATTAAATTCAACTTGATATCGGAAATATTGATAAGATGAATAATTATATAAAGAAAATATGGGGAGATAGATAAATAATTACAATAAACAGTTTGCATATTGTGACTTTGGGTCATTCAATAATATACGGACGAGAGGGGTGGCAGTGTGACCTTGGATAAAGGGAGCGGTTGGGTATGTACGTGATCGTAATAATGGTGCTATAACACAAAATAAAGGAGTCGAGAGCCTTCTAGATAATTCCGCTGAGTTATCGTTGCCCGTGTGTATGAAGGGTTCTCGAAGGTCATGTGACGCCGGCCCCAGTATAAATAGGACCAGGGTTGCCAACCCGCACGATAACTATGGGGGCATACGATAATTTTAACGTTTGTACTCATGGTTGCCAACCCGTACGATAATTTGAATGTATATCACTTTCACTGGTTTATCAGACCAGCGAAATAAAACTAATTAGAAATAGCTACACCACTTTTGCCCTCATGGCCTGTCTCCACCCTTCTAAGGCAATCATTTGATATCTTACTAAGCCTCCTACCCTTTATCCTCTTGTTGTCAGTGTGCCCAGACCTGGTAATCTCAATGAAGAAGGCACTGTTCAGAAAATTGATGATCAATGGAGAAAACCCGGAGTAAGTGATAGTCCGTGTGAAATAAAGAACATGCCTGAACCTGACAGTTTCTGGAGTGCTGTTAAACACCTTGATGAAAATACTTATTTCAAAGAACTGGTGGGGATTGTATTATCAGTGATTTCGTTGCCACACTGAAACACTTCTTGCGAAAGAGCTTTTTTTCTAGACTGGGTTTAATAAAAACCAAAATTAGAAACAAATTGGGCTAGATACGGTAAATGGACTTATTCTGTCGTCTCAGCTTATTAAAGATTGTGATAGACCCGAAAATCTGCAAGTCATACAGAAGATGTTAAAGTTTATCTCAACAACAAATTTTTATAATGCTGCAACAGTTGAGGAAGATGATGAACTTTCAGATGAACAGAGCGAGAAACTTAAGTGCTATAGTTGTAATACTGGTTAAGGTCATCAGTCTTGTAAGTGGATACCATAAAAATTAATACTATTACATATTCATGAGTGTTATGCTGATATTTTATTGCTCTAGCGTTTGGTTTATGATATACAATAATTTTGCAACCAAATCTATAATTTTGAGCGGCTGGTACGATAATTTTCCTTTTAAAGATTGGCAACCCTGAATAGGACAGTAGCAGTTCAGTAGTTTTAGTTAGTGATGTAGTTGAATTGTTGTTTAAGTCGTCATGTACAGTTAGTTTTGATTACGAGAGTGAGTCGGTCAGCCTGTCAGCGAGTGCGTATGTGTCGTCGAGTGATTGTATCGTAATAGTAAAGATACAAGAGACAGTGGGAGCGGAGAAAGACATTGAAAGGCTGAGAAAGATTACCAAAAGAACAATTGTAAATTATAAGAGCAGAGAAAACTATAAATCGTTACCAACGAGAAGGAAATTGTGCATTTGTAGTAAACTTTAGAGGACAATAAAGTGATTGAAAAATAACAGGATTCGTCGAATATTGCCGCTGTGTTACAATATGTTAATGTATAATGTAGGAAGCACAAGTTAAGATTTTGTCAATGAATAACAAGTCATAGCTAGCCAAGTTCGGTGTTAAGGAAAAGCAATTAAGTCAGAGTAGCTAATGCAATTACACATTCCAATGAAAACATGTCGACAAGAAATGCATTAACTCAAAGTTCAGTTACCTGGAATTCAGGTCGCTCAGAAATCAGATTTGCACAAGAAAGATACGTATACCTAAAAAGGTTATGAAAATTAGAAATGGAGAAGGAGTTACATTAACATTACCTATATTTATATAGATATGATGAGAAATTTAAAATTTGGTAACGTAATATAGGAACTTTTGTGGGGTAGTCATGGAGCAAGCGGTAAAAGAGATGTACTTCTAAAATACATGTTTTTCTTTCCGTCTCAGTGCTTTACAATTATTGACTATCGGCAATCCTTAGCGCCTAAAGACCGCATTCGAGTTACACATACTACTTGGCAAAGCGTTGAGGCGTATGGACCTTGGCTGTCGAGCGCTACGATCGCGTCTTATCTTGTTTATTAGAACAGCGAAAATATAATAGTAACTTGGCGTACAGTCAGTGATAAAACACAAATAGATGATCTCTCGCGCCTGCCGATATATGAGACGTTGCTGTCCTGAAGATATGATTGCATCTGAACAGAGCGTACATACACTGTCTGGCAGTGGTAGTGCGATAAGCTCACGTAAACAGCTGACTAGTTTCACAATCTTTCCGATACGCTTCATGGCTTTGCCAAGCAGTACTTTACGGTTGCCACATGGGAACTTTTCGCTTAACATTTTGGCGCCTCATGGTTTCCATTGTTAGTTCTATATCCTCAAATAGTCGGCAACTCGCTTCAAGTAGCTCAGTTGTTAGCCTCCATTAAATTTATTAGACAACTTAATTGGTGTTGTTTATTCTCACGCGTAACATCGCAAGCTTATCACTGTAACAGCGGCAGCAGATCCTTCAAAGACGGAGGGAGATATTGGAGACGGCATCAAAAAGAGTCGCACACAGGGATACGTTATCAGGCTAATATCCGAACATGTATTATTGCAGTCACCCACTGCTGAGATAAGAGGCGATAGGGATAGGCTTAATTTACAGCACCTACAAGCAAGAGACAACAGTCGGCGAGGCTTCCTACCTCAGGGGATCAGAAAGCAAGTTGAGTACACACACTAAACCCAGTGTCGCTCCAAGCGGCATCCCGACCCCGCCACTTATCAGGGTGTAAAGATAGGGCAAAATCAGCTAAGCTATCTTGTGTGGTCCTTCGGGCTCCAGCAACAGGACGGATGTTCTAGTCCGGAATTAGTATGAATTCACGCGCGTCTTCGTGGTCCTTCTGCCTGTGGCGTGTAGTTTTCTATGGTTCCTTTACTTCATCTCTTCCTCCTGGGGCTGGTAAACACAATAAATCTAAGTCACGGTGCGCAAGGTGTTCCCCTGCACTGCACAACTTATAACAATCTTGAAATACGTTTTACATAGACTTACACCGAACAAGTTCGCTGTCAAATAAAAGAAAGCTTAAAAAATGCTTCTGATGATTCCCTTTGTTGTTACTCAATCTTATTAAATGATTTATAAATGCAATAATTTCATAAAGATGTTTCAGAAACAAGATGAGCTTTGTTGAGCACATTCTGGTAAGGTATTTCTGGGATTCACAATGAAAAACTAAACTCGCCTTGAAGCGACAAGGAAAACTCTTCACAAAATCGAATGTGACAATGTAATTTTAAAAATAAAACATTTACTCAAATTCTTTTCTTAGGAACAAATTATCTTCCAAATAAGCAGCTAAAGGAAAACAAAAATGTATAGACATATAAACCTTGTAGAGTAAATAATGCATTTACATTGTACTATTTATGCTTTATTATGCACTGCATTCTCTCTGACATCAACATAATGTGCCAGGCGAACAGTTAGAGAACAGCATCTGATGTCATAAATTTCAACTCCATGATCAAGCACGGAGTACCAGGAAGGAAGGGCTCATAATATTTAGACACCTGCTGTTGGCATAACGATGGATGAGATCAGTGGTAACGTTCATTGTATGCAACAAGCAAAAAGCAAAATACGTGCAGCTAAGTTGCAGGTTGTAGAGCACTTCAGTATATGACAAAAGAGAGAACCTCAACATGTATATACAGCTAAATCTAATCCCGACTTGTGCAAATGAATACTCTGGCACACTTCTCGTTCCCTAGGGATCATTGCATCTAATACAGAGAGCACGCAAACTATTGGAATACACCAAAAGGCAACTGTGAGCTTGTATTTCACAATTATAGTGCTCCCGGTTAGTTTCGGTGACAATCCATTTGTTCAGCTGGCACTAATACCAGCAACTGCTCTTAAAGTGCACACGTGGTGAAGACAATGGTGCAGTTGATGTTAGTTGAGTTGTTACACTGGCGCTACAGTCATTATCTTGCAGGACATCAGCTGTTACGTTTAAAGCAAATAATCCTTAGTTAGGTAGAGGTCTTTATGTTTAATTGGAACTGCTTAGCTCTTATATTAATGTACAATACTTTTTAATTGTTGTTTTTACTTGATAATTTCCCATTTAATGCAGTGCGATGAGGTATTTAGCGCTGAGAAATGATTTAATCAACTTGTGTTGTTTTTTGTTTTTTTTTAAACTGGCTGACTTAAAAGGCTGTAAGGCTGGTAGTATTTCAATTTAGTGTTAAGACAGGAACCTCATGAAACTGCTTCCCCATAGCCTAATCTTATGTATGATAGCTACAACTTATGAAACGAATTGTTTGCATAATAGCAACGTATTCCATAAAAATCTCTTTCGCACCAGCGTTGAAATGCCAACGTTCTTTGCAAATAACCAACTTTCTCCAAGGATCAAATATTCACATAAAATACTTAACTAGGAATGTAAAACCACTTATTAAACACTGGCTTGGCTCCGCTACTTGTATTTCTACTAATTGCACCACGTTTGTTGTGCAAATATTAGTGTGATACACCCTTGTATATAAAAGAGAGGTTAGTGTATTTAAGTTAATATTTAAGTTGATAATGAAATGAGTAGTTGTACCATTTTACATTCTCTCTTGCATAGCTGTAACCATTTTATAAATTGCTTACCTCATCCCAAACATGGGCGGACGTTAATGCTGCCAATTATTTGCCTATGTTCTTGATAATTAAATAACTTAATTGAATAACAATAGAGAATTAATAAAGGTGACGGTATTAGTCAATTTAAGAACGCTTTTTGTCTTCCAGTGTGTATCAGCTTTATTGATGATAATAGGATAATGATGATGGCGATAATGATACTAATAATACTTTACTATTATTATCATCATTATCGTCGTCGTTGTTGCTGTTGTTCTCGTTATTGTTCTTGTTATTGTTATTATCTAGTATTATCAGTTATCTATATTATTATCTATATTATCATCTATTATTATTATTATTATTATTATTATTATTATTATTATTATTATTATTATTATTATTATTATTATTATTATTATTATTATTATTATTATTATTATTATTATTATTATTATTTATTATTATTTATTATTATTATTATTATTATTATTATTATTTATTATTATTTATTATTATTATTTTTATTATTATTATTATTATTATTATTATTATTATTATTATTATTATTATTATTATTATTATTATTATTATTATTATTATTCATTATTATTATTATTATTATTATTATTATTATTATTATTATTATTATTATTATTATTATTATTATTATTATTCATTATTGTTGTTGATAAAGACCATCTATAGCTGTAACTCTGGAAATCAAAAAGCAAGCGGGGTTGCTTGGCTAGGTCGGAGCTGCGCACTTCATTAGCAACTTAAACCGTACCTTTCTATATTCGGTCACCTTTTTGCATCCCAGTCTACCTTTGTAAGCAAGAAGAGCATACGGAGTTACAAGCAAAGTACCTTTGTTTATTTCGTATTATTTGGCAGTACTTTATATTAGAAAAAATGTTATTGCATCCAAGATAACTGAAATTCTTTTTTATACTATAAATAAAACTTCATGGAAATGCAGCAGCGGGAGTATAAGTTACAGGTTATTCAACGGAGGGGTACATCTCGCACACTTACTCCTACATAGATCCATTGTAGCCTACACCTCCAGAAGGAAGAGGTGAGTTGAAGGAACCATAGAAGGCAGCATACAGGCCAGTAAGACACGCGGAGATCCCTGACAGTTCCAAGATCGAAGACACATAACCCTAATGGAGTAGCCTAAGAAGGCGATAAACGACCGACCAAGCAGTTCTTTAATGTCCATGGAGAGCTCTTTCCGTTGAGCAAGCTTCTGTGCCATCAGTTCAGTACCGCCCTACGCCACGAAATCTAGAAGCACATCTGAAAGATGAACAGTAAATGGAATGAGTGGGAAATGACACAGAAATTGTGGTAGATTATAAATAATTCCAGCATTCGACTACCGACTTGTCTTAACCACGAAAAGCCTAAATTCACAGTGCGTGGTCAAGAAACCCAAGACTTTCCGAATGCGAGACGATCAGGTTACCGCAGAGCCATCTCTCTAGGCAACCGCGGGAATAATAATTCAACTCTTACTATCTCTGTTTTCCTATTTTGTGGTGGTGTTTGGCATGTACAGCCTAGGTAAACGGCGAAATGGGAGGAGTACGCAAACATTTCATTTGAGTAGCTAGAAAGCATTTTTCGCAACGACGGTCCAAATCAGCCCCTGGAGGAGTCCTTCGCATACCGATGTCAAAAAATTGACATTGAGGCGTGGAGGTCACAATGCGCGAGGTGTTCTCCTGTGTTGTCTACTCTTTACCTTTTTTTTTTCTAAAATGGTATAAGTTAAATAAATAGTGTTTTCTATAGCTTAAATTTAATGTTGCAGAAATTGCAAAAAACAATCTTTCAAAGTAAAAATAAATGGATATTGTTTAGAAAAGCTTACGCAAGCACTTGGTCAGAATTTCGGCAAAGTCCCACTCGGCAGTGTGTACGAATGGTCACGAAAGTTGCCGAAGTTGCTGTGTTAATGCAGCGCTGCCAACAGCAGAATGTCCCTAGGAGTTTGTTGCCAATAGTAAGTTTGAATGTTTTTGCGGGACTCGGCAGTATGCTGCTGACCTTCTTAGAAGCAACTAGTGCAACGGATCGCTTTATCAGTATATTAGATTTGGCGCCTCTGTGCTTTAATGAGGAGTCATGGATGCAGTTTCTGTACGACGAGGGCCTGCTCAGGACTCGAATGCTATACAAGGAATGTGATGTGCCCTAGGGCGAAGCCTACAGTCCCCCATCTGTGCCATCCCAGCGCATGGGGCTCCGATTTTTTCTCCACTCGAAAATTAAAAAGTAAATAAATAAAAATAAATAAAAAAGAACGATAATTAATAAAAATAATATAAATATAATAATATAATATCATTAAATATAATATTATATATAAATAATATATAATATTAAATAATAATAATAATACAATAAAATAAAATAATATGTTGTTTTCTAGTGCCTTGCATCTGGCAATGATGCATTAGCATTATATTATAATATAATATAAAATAAATAAAAAAGAACGATAAATAATAAAAATAATATAAAGATGATATATATATAATATAAATCTAATAACATTAAAAATAATAATATAAAATAAATAAACAAAAAAAGAACGATAAATAGTAAACATAATCAAAATATAATAATATTAAATATAATAAATATAATAACATTAAATAATAAAATAATAAAAATAAATATAAGTATAATATATAGTATTATATATAAATAATATATATAATATAAATGTAATAATCATCATCATACGCGATAGCGGTATGTCTGTGGCGACAACGACGCGAGTGAGTGCATTTGTGTTTAATGTGTTGGCAACGAAAACTAGTGTAGTGTAAAAAGCAATGTTGGCAGATGTGAAAATCGTCTGGTAGTCAAGCAGTGAAATCTAGTGGGCGATTGTGAAAGTACTGTCGGCGCATGCGCAGTATGGCTGGCAAGTGGAAAGTGAGCTGTTCTAAACTTGAGCCAAATAAATGACAGTTTAAAATATAAAACCAATTGAACTATTATTATATCAAAGAAACTTTCCTTATTATTCAACACTGTAATCAAATAATATAAAGGAATCTGACAACTATGCGCAGATTAACATGTTCATATGAACACAGGAGTGGGAGCAGGACAGAAGCGGAGGGGAGAAATCGGCACTTAGACATTTTATATCTTTTGTGTGTCTGCCTCGAAGGAGCGCCCTGGGAAGCAGGGATGAGGCGAGAGGAGAAAAAAGGCGGCCAGGCCAGGGCACAGCAGAGGATAAGAGTCTCCACATTTCCCAAGTTTAAACCCTCAGACACTAGCCAGTACTACCTAGCAAAGCCACGAGGCGTATTTTCCTTGGTTGTCAAGCGCTGCGATTGCTTGTTATCTTATTTACTAGGACAGCGAAATACTAGTAAGTTGGGGTGCAGTCAATATTGCAACACGAATGAATGTTCTCTTGCGCTTGCCGATATATGACACGTTGTTGTTCAGGAGATATAATTGCGTCTGAACACAGTGTACATACACTGTCTCGCCGTGTATGTACGATAAGCTCACGTAAACAACTCCGCAGTTTCACATTCCTTCCTATGCGCCTCATGGCTTTGCCAAGTAATGTACTAGTGCCTCGCCGGTTCCTGCTGAACGCCGCCTGCAGGGGCCACTCCATGGCTCAAGGTCCTCAGTGGCGCTTGTCAAAGGTTTGCCACTCAAACATTAACTTATGAATATGTCTGTTTCAAGAGCAAAGGAAGGGAGTGGAGTAAACAAAAATTAAGTGGTGAGCTAGAGAGGGGCGGATTAATATTTCCTTACCGATCTAAATTCTGGCACGGTTTCACGTACTCGGTAGTATATCTCAAACACAAAATGTAGATGCAATTAGATGATCTATTTGTTTTAAAATATATGTCTGCTTATTTTCAGGATAACAATTCCTCTTTGAAATGGTTAACTTCCTCAAAAGCAGTACCCCTCCTGCAATTTACCCTCAAGAGCACCCGATCGAAACCTCGTTGCTAGGAAACGAAACATTTGCGAGTTGATTGAACGACCTAAGAACACAATACTTTCGTTCGCTGTGTAGCAACCCTTTATTAGTAGTAATATGATCATCTGCTCTCCGCATTCATCACATCAAAGCGAGGCCTTTTCATCAGACAGAACCTGCACAGCGGTTCTTGCTTTACCCTAAGATACACATTTCTGTTAATAAAGCACATTTATTTTAGTGAGTGTGAGACTGGAAAGTGATTATGAGAAAGGTTTTATTTTCTGTCTCAAATCTTAACGAACGTATTATGTTTCAAAACCCGATTATTATATTTTAATTATAGATAGAGGGCGCTAGTGATATATAACATTTGTTTAATTAATAAATCGAAGACAATTGCTCTCAAAATGTTAGGTCTGATTTTCTGCTGAAAACTGTTATCCATTTGTATTTTATGTACAAAATTATTGCGGATTTATTTTTATGCTTTATATATTTTTCTCGTGAAATAATTTTAAAATATGCCTGTTTTTAAAAGGTTTGTTGTGTAAATATTAATACAGAAGTTTAAGGCATGTCAGTTGTTATTAATGGCAAAAGTGTCGTTTTTTATACAATGTGCAACTTTTGCAAATTCATAAATACAAGGAACTTGTACATTGTATTTACACAGTAATTAGAAAACCTATTTTATAATTCTTTCGCATTTACTCTGTCACCCACACATACACGCACGCGCGCCCGAGACAGCACTTTTTTTTTTTTAAATTATTATTATTATTATTCAGGAGGCCTCAAAACATATATTTCCGGTGAAATCTCGACATCGAATTTTTGGGTAGAATACAATACTTGCTCTACTTATCAGTAGAGAAAGTAAAAGCTATGGCGGGTGTTGAATGTCAAGCTTTAGGCACACCTTAAAGTTAAGGACTCACTTTTCAAGAACATTTTTAATGTTGATTACTTCACTGGATTTGGAAGTCCTATGAAAGATGTATGTTCAAAATGTTTGGAGTATAAAGAAAATATATACTCCCTCAGCTGCTCTGGTGTGAGCGCTGCGTACCTCTAGCACTCGTGGTACTTCTGACGTTACCACAGGCAGTCCGGGCCGGACATCTGAGACCCTCTCTTTTTGGAGTTGTTCGGATTGTGTTGGTCTCGGACAGGCAGTAGTTCTCGATACTCATGGAAGATTGAGAACGTCCTGACTTATCAAGGTGAGGTTGGGAGAAGCCTCAATTTCTCGGGTACTATTTAAGTCTTTCAGGGATGCCACACGAAGATTTTGAAGAAAATAGCCCTACCCTAAACTACCCTTTACATGGAAAATTTTTCGAAAATTTTAACTTTCTTGAAAATGGCTCTAACGATTTTGAGTAAAATGCCATATGTTTAAGCTATTTTTATGACAAATGAAATGTATATTTTAAATTTTCTGGCTATAGCCTATGTTGTCCTTTTACTGTGGATGCCTTTTGGATAACTCATAAACCAAAAGACAAAATCTTACTACACAACAAATGTAGATCTTTGCTAAAACAATTTATGTCTAAATAAATTTGTTTGTGGAGTGAACTATTTCGGAGATATTCCTTGTTATTTGTGTCGGTTTCGGAAAACTTAAAACTTTCGTTAAATGGAACATCTTTATTCATTTTGTATATGTTAAGCGTGCAAAGAGAACGGAATTTGAAAGCTTTAAAATATTTGACTATCGCACAAAGTCTACTGTATACTAATATTCCCCTTGCACCTACAAGGAAATAAGCAATAAGATAATTTGTACAAATGTTTATCTCAACTAACACGACGAAGATATAGGAATGAGAGTTTGTAAGAATAGTTAGTACAAGAGTAGAGAAAGTCATGTGAGTGCAACAAATCAGATTTTTTTATATTGACCTCACTTAGTAAATAGGACACCCATTTGATTGAGATTTGCAATAGTGGCTTGCTGTACATTTTAATGATTGAATTTGCGTACAGCCTCTCTCTTAGATCCAGAAGCAACAGATTTTCGCCACCACCGCAATCTTCTGGACAACTTACCACTCTTGAGGAACTTCTTTGCTAATATTGACACCCTGTCTTTCTTAACATTAAGAATACTAATAAATTATTGCACGTTTGCAAACTGGAATCCTCATTCTGTGAGTTCCATTGTCCTTTTGTATTTAGAGCACACACTCCTTGGTCTAACAGTGGCTTTCTTCGGTGATGTATTTGACACATGTTTTAATATGAAGTTGTATTGCTCTACTTTACTTCGACAGGCATAAAATTTTTCACGACAGTCGCGAACAACTTTCATAGTAAGAATCAGACACTGAATCGGTTGGTGTGGTTTTCCTCTATTCTGGCATTGTGGGTATACGGAAACGGTCACTAATCTGTATCTGGAAATACAGTTATGTGCAATATCAAAATATGCGGTTCCACGTATAGGTTTAGTAAGCTTTATTTTCACAATATTCTGTTTAAGTTATCTTGAAAGTACAAGCATTGCCATTTAGTTTATCTTTCTCTCTTTGTCTTTTCCAGTTGTCTGGATGCCAGGATTTCTTTCTTCCATGTTCAGTGGTGAAGGAATAATTTATCTGTCCATATTTCTTGAATTTATACTTAAAACACTATACTAATAATGATCTACAAGTGCAGAACTTAGTGCTTTCGCGCGCAATGGAATAATACCGTGAATTCACGATGTACCTGTTTCTCACTTCTGCTTCCTGATTGACTGAATGGAAATATCGCGTTCTGAAAGTAACGCACTGTTAGAAAGAGCGCACTTCGAAACTGACTCGATATTTCAATATGGTTTTTGTATGGGAAAGAGCTTAGCACACTACTAATTGTTCTACTCCTACCTTACCAACCTTCTATTCACATCAATATTTCAATTTTGAGGAAAAGTGGAAAAGGCCCACTTTGAAAGTAGACCCCTCGTATATTCATTAAATATATATTCATACAATAATAGTGTAAATCTCAAAAATAAATATGTTGTTTTGCAGCTTAATGTGCAATTTTTATATGCCTTGGTTAAACTTCAAAATGATTGAGGACTATTATTGGTAAATTCCACAGAGCTGCGTGGAAGTTTGACAAATGTAGGACGCAGGCAACAATATGAATACACCTGTTTTACGCTCCGTCAATTTGCCACCGCATAACCATAGAGTGAGTTGACGTTTCCTGCTAAAACTTTAGATCCACTTCAGTATCAAAATCAAACGTGGGAGATATTCCTACACTTTTCAGTGGAAAATCTATTGAGCGCGAACCTTTTCAGTAACTTCCTCTGTTATTCAAAATTAATACTTTCAATTATTTTGTTTTGTAATCCATGATGGTTAATTAAGGTGGAATGTTTCCAACTTCGGTAAAACTGCTATCTTTTCTTTGTGTCACTCGAAAGCGACGCTCAAAATGCAGGACAATATATGCTTTGAAATTGTCAAGTGTTTGCGAGGGTGTTGTTATATGATATATTTTAGGGCCGGTGATATAAATAGGCGATAGTGAAGCTTGTTACCTTCGAAGTAATTGAACGCGGGAAATGCCTACCAGTGTACGATAGTTTAATTGTGCCCTTTGATATCTTGTTCATAACATGCATGCGTTTAAAAACGGCTTGATGAAAAATTAATCCCTGTGTTCTTTGTTCATTAATTTATCAATCCTTTAATTTCATGTGGTTTAATAAAACTAGAAGCCATTGACTATCCTTTGATTGATGGTTAGCAGTGTCGTTATGAACTGGTGCGCCTTGATTGGTGGATAGCAGTATCGCTATGAAGAGGTACATATGAGATCTAAACCACTAGCACATAATTAGCAAATACAAATACGCATATGGCTCCCCACAAAGTAACTACGTTTTAGTTACCAAATACCTGCTTAACAAATATGGCCAAGGACGAACACAGGCAAAAAAGCCATTCAGACAGCCTTTAGTTATCTAAATAATCAACTTTTTTAAGCCATACAAGGAACTCACGAAATTGAGAGTAGTGTGCACCATAGACAATGGCAGAATAGAACTCCCCGAGCTATGTAAAGTTCGCCACTAACGTCCACTACCAAAGCTATTTGGAATTCATTCACCAAATTGACTCAAAAGAATGAAAATAATGTGCGATCAGCAGAGGTTTTAAATTTTACTTCGTTTTTATTTAATAAATTAATTGATACCGCGATTTTATTGGAAACTCAATTTCCGAGCTTCCTTAAAACCTCACGAAAAAGGTTAATAAAAAGAGTTCTTGTATCTACAAATAACATAACTGAACGATAAAAATAGGGATGGACATTTATTTCAATTTGAAGTTGGGAATCTTTCAAAGATGCAAGATAACATTTTAATGGGATTATTCTCAGAAACGTCATTAACGTGTGAGTGTGTGAGTGACTGGTTGACTGAATGGGTGAGTGTGTGAGGTTTAAAAGCCCGTCGACAAGGTCATTTGGGCCCGACTGCAGTTTGTTAAATGTGACGCAACTCTGGTAGCAAAACCACAGTCCCTTCGGAGATGCCTAAATGCTTCAACTGTTGCGTTTTATGTTGTAAATTAATTAAACGAATAACACCTGTGTCATTATTTACCAGTATTTGAGTGAAAACGATTTAAACCCTTTTCATCTGCAAGAAAAACGCAAATGGATATGTGGCAACCCGCAAATGTACAGGTTAATCAACTGAAGGAAGCTATTGAACACTCGTGCTTGATTACCGGGATAAGGTTACTGACATTAAAATACAAACATCAAAGAGCGTTGGAAATGTTTGTCCGATTTCCTTTTTCACAAAATGTGATGTTTCTCTGCAGCGCGACAAAAAAGAATGCTCTTCCGCGAAGCACTTTTTATACAAAAGGAAAGGCTGGCTAAATAATTGCTTTCATGTTGTCTTGGAACACTTCTTTCAATGACAAATATGAGTGTTTAGGAAAGCAAGAGAGCGTTATGTTCCCAGAGAAGTAAAAAAGAACTGACTGTTCCCCACAAAGAGGTAAGTGCAAAGTTGTATAACCAAAGTTGAAAACATAAATACCCACTTCGTAGAACTGTGAGCCCTGCAGCAAGACAGTCGTAAAGAGCTATTGGGGAAATTTTGAGAAATAGTGAATACAAAGCTTGTAATATTCAGTGAATAAGATTTCATAGGAACTTGAATGTTTTTGGTTTCGCAAAACTTGGCATATTTTCCATTCCGATTTTCTCGCTTAAATAAGTTCAAATAGTAGTAAACGTCGAACGCAAGTCAATAATATGTATTATTCTAGTTTCTAAGCCTACTGTAAGCGTAATTCGTTGACATGATCCTAGAACATTCTTATTTCTATGTATTACAATCAATTTCTTTACAGTTTCGATATTTGTGATTAATCATGTGTGAAAATCTTCTTCAATTTAAAATCTCGCCTATTCCAAGGATTACGAAAATAATAATAGTAATAATAATTAATAATATCAACAATAATATCAACAATAATAAAGTAATAAATAGTAATAAGTAGAAAATAAATAGTATTAATAGTAATAATAATAAATTAGGAACCCAAAAAGGTCATGTAATAAAATACAGTAGACTTCGTTAAAATACACTTACAAGAAAACTGCCCGCATTTGCAGCATAGGGACATCGTATCCGCCTCAGATACGAAAGGTTACAAGTTCGAATCTCGGTTAGGCTGAGTTATCAAGATAAGGTTTCTTTCAATGTTTTCACTTAACTACAAGACAAATGCTGGGTGGAACCCTGACTCATTTGAGCATTTCATCCATTTCACAGATTGTCCAATAACACCTAGGTCAAAGGATGTTATACTTTTAAAAAATCTTTTTCATAACATCATCCCCACAGAGTACACCAATAAACATATTAATTAACCACTTATAAGTAATATTCAAAATGCAATTTTGTATGCAACTATAGCATTGTTTGAAAAAATGGAATGTTTTATTACAAAAATGTTACATAAGTTAAAGTGCTTCAGAGGATGACAGTATATACAGCTCTTAAGTTATCTCATGACCATGTGCTACAGTTATTGTATATGTAACTGAACGAAGAATATACAGATCGCTCTGTAATAAGGTGAAATAAAGTAATTAAATAAAAGTTCAAGGTAAAGTTAAAATTTATAGTAAAAAATCATGTGCTACTTCCACTGGGCTTTCTCTTGTCTCTTCCGTATATTACTACGTAGAGAAAGTAATGTATTGTATTCCATCCAAAAATTCGATGTCAAGATTTCACAGAAAATAACCCATTACATGGAAAATTTTTATTTGCTCCAAAATGGGCCCTAAAATTTGTATGAATACGTTTAAGCTTTTTTTTTTTTTTTTTTTTTTTTTTTTTTTTGTGACAAATGAAATGCACATTTTGGATTTTCTCGCTATAGCCCACGTAGACCTGTTTAATCTTGATCACTTTTGCATAACCGGTAAACTGTAAACCTTACTGACAAAAAATGTAGTTCTTGTTAAAACATACAATTTATGTCCAAATTATTTTACATGTATTTTTTCCCGGGGTGAACCACTTCGAAGATGTTCCTGGTTATTTGTGTGAGTTTTACAATACTTATCTTTCTACAAATGAAAGATCGTCATTCATTTGTATATCTTAGCCGTGCAAAGAGAACGGAATTTCAAAGCTTTAAAGATTTTACTATCGCTCAAAGCCTATTGTATTCCCAAATTCCCTTTGCACCTACAAGAAAATGCGCAATTAAGATAGTTTCTACAAATGTTTATCTCGACTGACATGAAAAAGATAGAGGAATAAGAATTTGTAAGAATAGTACAAGAGTAGAGAAAGTCATGTGAGCGCAACACATCACATTTTTATGTAGCTTACATAAACTACTTTGCATAAGCTTGTTTCTTTATCCACTTCATTTTAATCAAGATAAAATTTGCAGAAACTGTCACATTATACATTTAGTAGTAGGTGCAAAGCAGAGTTAGAAGACCGAAACGATAAACAAATATTCAAAAAGTGATGCACTTTATGCTGAATTTGAAAGTCAATGCTCTTTCCATGAAATTGCAAGAAATACTTGAATGGTGACAATATAATGATAAAAATGTAACAAAAGTAGTGAAAGCCAAAGCCTATAACAACGAAAATATAGGAAATGGCTGATGCCACAAAAATGTTATTTCAAATGTTCTGTTTTGAACAGATTTATAAGTTTTATTACTTTCTCTTCTGGTAAGTAGGGAAAGTATTGTATTCCACCCAAAAATTCGATGTCGAGATTTCACCGGAAATACATGTTTTGAGGCCCCCTGAATCCAAAAAAAAAGCATTTTTAGAAAAAGGTCCGTGTGTGTCTGTGTGTCAGTCTGTCAGTCTGTGTGTCAGTCTGTGGACAGCATAACTCAAAAAACGAAAAGTCGGTTAAAAACCAAAGTTGGTATTTAAGTTTAATGTCTTTCAAGGATGCGACACGAAGATTTTGAAGAAAATATCTCCACCCTAAACTACCCTTTACATGGAAACTTTTTCGAAAATTTTGATTTTCTTGAAAATGACTCTAATGATTTTGATTAAAATGTCATATGTTTGAGATATTTTGATGGCAAATGAAATGTATATCTTGAATTTTCTGGCTATAGCTCCTATAGTCGTATTTACTCTGGACGACTTTTGCATAACTGGTAAACCGTTAGAGATAGACCAAATTATACTCTACAAAAAATGTAGATCTTGCTAAAATATTCAATTTATGTCTCAATAAATTTTCTTGTAGGGTGAACCATTTCGGAGATATTCCTTGTTATGTGTGTGAGTTTCGGAAAACTTAGAACTTTCGTGAAATGGATCATCGTTGTTTATTTTTTTTATATGTTAAGTGTGCAAAGACAACAGAATCTTAAACATTTGACTATCGCACAAAGCATAAATGTGTATCTCAACTATCAAAAAAGAAGATATAGTTATAAGAGTTTGTAAGAATGGTTAGTACAAGAGTAGAGAAAGTCATGTGAGTGCAACACATCAGATTTTTTATAAGATTTTGTCCTTTTCATATGTTTTACCAGGTATACAAAATTAAACAAAACGTATTTCTAATGAAAACTTTGTAGCCTATTCCTAGAGCATTCAAAATATAGATTTTATCAAATATGTAAATATTCTAAGTGTAGTATTTCACTGTTTTAGGAAGAAAAAAACTTAGCTTCTATAGCTTGGTGTGATTGAATTTTCTTGAAAGTTGTGGAACTTATACAAGAAGATTTGTGTTTATCCGGTTTTTTGTTTTTGAATTATGTTGTTCAAAGACACACATATTTTCTAAAACTGCTTGCTTTTATTCAGGCAGCACCAAGGCGTGTATGTCCGATGAAATCCTAATATCGAATATTTCGGTGGAATGCGCTACTTTTTCTACCTACTATAAAGTAGTATTCTCCGCAATGTTTTATCTTACGTGGCATCAATGAGAGACTTTCTGCTTCCCTCCTGCAAAATATTCTTAAGGCTAACCTCTGTAAATCCTTTAAAAAGAAAACGCACCTGTGTGTATTCAAGGAAATCCTTGGCTCTTGCTAACCACGAACTACCGTTCTTTCTTTATTATTCTGCATTACAGCATTAAAGCTTCTATACTTAACACTCGCCCGTTTTTCTTGTTTCTCTAGATCGCTTATCTTCCACTTTATTTTCCTCCAAAACCCAATTTTTTATTTCTTCCTCCCACTTCGCATAAGTTCAAACGCTATCCAGCATTTCTTTTTTATCGTTCCCTCCATGAACATGAGTATACAATAGTTGTTAATGAAATTACTAAAGAATATAGCGCATTTTCTCATGAGCAAGATGTTTACGACTGCCCTACACGTGGTCGTAGTAAACAAAGATCATCCAATTAATAAGTGTGTAACTTCACTATTTAGAAGTTTAATTTTCTAACTAATTATTGAGTGTTTAAAATATGAGATACGTCGTTCATTACAGGCATTCCCTTTTATTACACTCGGTGTCGTTCTCCTCCTTTCTCCCTCAAACTTCAGGGAGTGTAACTTTATGGAAATACACGCCAATAGAATAAGAGCTACTTGGAGTTAGGCAAACTGAAGCACGAAACAGGGGAATGGGTTAAACTTCATGTTTCAGTCCTGGCATGTGGCAATCCTGCTCTATAGTATTAGCCTATGCAGGTAGTGCGAATTTATTTCCTGGGATATTCGTATATGTTAAATACAATTTCGTGATAAATAGCTCCTTCGCAGAATGATTATAATCGTAAAATACTCGAGTGTTACATAGCACTTCAAAAATAGCATTCAGTAGTTTGAAAAATAGCTACTGAAACGCATACTAGTGGCAGAAATATATATTTTACAATCTATAGTGAACCAGAGAGATATTTTGTAATTCAAAAAGCATGTAAAACACAAAAGATTGATTGCTGATAAATACTAACAGTGATGTTATCTTCATAATTGGTGTAAAACTGGAGCAGCTTATTTCATGTCGACACGAACCATCACTCCATTCTGTAGTTTGACTTTCTAAGTATACTTTCAAGGCGAACCTTTGTCTCATCCTCAGCGTATGGTGACTGCTATCTCACCATGTTTATTTTTTCATTTCTTTCTTTTTTTTTTTTTTTTTTTTTTTTTCTTTTCCCCCTTTTCGTAAACATTTGACTTTAAAATAAATCCCGCCCTTTGTATCACCTTAAGTTGATATAATGATCATCAGATTTGCATGAAAATATGCTTTGGGTGTTGTAATCATATAAGTGTAGAAATATATTAACTTCTAGCTTACTATGCATTGACTAAGCGCACATTTGTAATTAAGAAAAGGAAACTTTGGCGAGATCATCCGTTAGATCAAGATGTTTCAGCGTGGATTCGCGCCAACCAGCAGCGGACTACCCGCACCTCGCTGGAGTCTGCCTGCTCCATGTAATATAATTCGGCACTGGGGCAAACTGTCTTCACGGCTGAATAAAGTGTTGTATAGTGACGCTGTACATTCCATTTTATCGTCGAATTCAGCAACTTTTGACGTACAAGACACTACGGAGTTCGTCCTTTTCGGTAAACAGAAGTTGTGCTTCCCGTGAAATAGACAACGGACTTCCTCGGCTTGACATAATAACATGTTCTAGTTAAGAAACGACACAGCCTCAAGACTGGCAGGAAGCCTAAGGACTTGTGCTATAACCATTTCTTAGTGAAGGCTATCATGCCCCCTACTCCAGCCCAGGAACTTCTGTGTACGTGCGAGTACTCGCATCCGGTGAAGCAGAGCTGGAACAGGCTGCCTAGATCAATCACGTTCCAGACAGGTGTCAATCAACTCCAAACGGTGCAATTTTGGGAGCTTAAGAGCAAATCTACGACACCAGTGCTATAATGTATCACATTCTAACCTTGGTCCATCACCTCTTCCTGAAATAATACCGACAGGTGTTTCCAAGTAGTTAACTATGGCTTGCAGGGTTTTATAGTTGTTGAGAATCCAATTTTCCCTATGGACGTCTTTTTAAGATTTTCTCCTGAAAAAATCTTGGTCCACTGATAACTATACATAATATATTACTTAAATAAAATCCGGGTCCTAATGGCCTAGTTGTCGACGGACCCTTAAACACTACTACTCACTCACTCACTTTAAATAAGATCATATATCAGTTATATTTCACATTCTTTCAAAGTCTTTCCTCTCCACTCAATTATTTCAACTTTCATATGTTATTTTCCACTGCCCATCGTATTGCCGCAAATATTAAATCACTGTTTCGCTATAAATGTAGGTTTTGAAGTACCGCAAAAATATGATGTGTAACGCATAAAAATGCACAATTTATTCGTATGTTAAACAAACGCCATGTTATATTACTATTTCTTTATTTATCAACTTACAATGTCTTAAATATAATATTTATTTAGAGAGTAAAAGCTTCATTTACCTTAGTATCTGCTGCAAGTTCTCGAAATATTAGGCGTAATATTTCAAGAACTTGCATTCTTTTTGTGTATCCACCATGTATGAGCATACCGGCTTTGATGGAGCATATTATATTAAACTGTAACTTGTTTGCTCTAGATTAATGAGTATTAGTTTAATTTTTATTCATCGTAATATACAAGGTATTAGGAGTATGAGTGCGCAGACTTCAAAGGCAACTTCCTGGCGTTAAACTGAAACATAAGTTCCTGTACCATTTTCCTCTATAGTGCATAGTTTCATAACTAAAAACTAAAACTGGTAATAAGTGTGATTGCAAATATGTCCCCGCTCCGTTATCGTCTACTTGTGCAATTAGAGCAGCGAGGTAGAGCTACAAAAGATGCGTTATTTATGTCTTTACCATATGTTGCTAAAATGATTCGTTTAGTCACAAAATGATATGAAAGGACTGGATTCCAGCGTGTCTGTTGGAATAAAGTCGTGGGCATACACTTGGCAACCCCGCAACATTAGCCCGTGAGAAGCGCGGAAAGTGAGAGAATGTTGACAGTACAACATCGCGACATCCGTGCACACCAACAGGTTCTGTCAGTGCTTCAGGTGCGTTAAATGCATTCAGAACTATGGCATTCTTTACAAATCAGGAGTATTTAGATATGCTTCTTGCTTAGGGAAAAACCGATTGCAACACATGTGAAGCGCAACGCTTGATGATCTTCGCACACGTGTGTTTGAAGCAGCCTAGAGATTGAGCAGACCACAGAAGCCCTAACGAGGGTAGGGCAAAATTGGCTAAGAAGATGCGATGCCTGCATAGATTCTCATGGAGCACATGTTGAACATCTACTGTAAAAAACATCTTGTTGAGTTTGCAGTTATTGACCTTAATAATTTTCTTCTTCTTCTTCTTCTTCTTCTTCTTCTTCTTCTTCTTCTTCTTCTTCTTCTTCTTCTTCTTCTTCTTATTCACGTCTTAGGCCATTTAGGCTGCTCCGGCTCCAAAGTCGTGTTCTTTAGAATAGATTTTCCTGTTTAGCAAAAGGTGGCTGTTTTTAATTACACAATAACACGAATGAGGTATTTCCATACTTAACATTTGAAGTTGCTATCTTAGATCATCCGACTACACCTTATGCGTAGCCTCTTACGCAGCTTTTAGTTTAGTTCTCGTAAATACGATTGAATAGCTTAAAAGCAAACCACTCTATCCCTCGTTACTGGCATTAGCTGACAAGAAACACACGTGGCGAACCGGATTTCAAGCGCTAGCCTAGTTCAGACCTTCACCCGTTGCAGGTGTGAACGCATGCCTGGCTGCAAACCAAAACAAAACTTTCGGCCTGTGTTGCCAGACTGTGCAGATAATGTATTCAATAATGTTCGATTATCTCCTTTAACTTTCAAGACAGATGGAGTTGTTATTGGACTTTATTACTAGTCATATTTGGATCTCCCAGCACGCGAAGTCTGCGCACTCATGCCCTAACACCCTGTATGTCATCAATTTTAATGATAAGTTCCGGTAAAGTAATCTAGAAAGATGTAAAACTCGATAAAGATTTAATTAGACTTGTTATTATGATTGAATCACAAGTTTAAAATAAATACATCTTATGGCACAATGAAAAACCCTAACGCCTAACCAGCTCCAGTGCTTTCATACCCTTTTGAATTTGCTCCATAAATCTGAGAAAGCCTATAATGCATTTTACTGATCCAGTATCTCTTTTTAAAACAGATTATGACTATGCACAGCATTTGAATATTATTTAAAGCATTACGGGAGCCATCATATTCGTTGGACATACATTTTTACACACTAAAGCTTAAAATAATTTGCACATATACATATATAATGTATCATAACTATTGTGTGTACAATATGCATATATAGTCATGAATGGTTCAAATTCATTTTCTTACGTTTTATTGATGGAAGACAGTAAACTACTAAAAATTATAGTTCTATTCGTTTTAAATATTTCGCACATATATATTTTCTGAAAGAAACTCTAAAATTAGGAAAAAGTTCCTCCTCCAAAGGCTGTCCAATAGAACGTAGAGGTGACTGTAATATTAAGAAAGGATCTGCTCAACATTCAAATGACTAGACCAAATTCATGAACCACCCCAAAAGTTTCTTTTAATGACTATGGCTTCACAGTGTTAGTAGGTAAAACTTGATAGCTGTGAAGCATAAGATGGACAAACTCTGGGTTAGTAACGAATGAAGCCATAATAACTCAATACCGCGATGAAACCTCAGATATTATAGCTTCTACAGCATTTGTCCAAACTTTGGACAAGTTTTAAAAATAAGTACAAAATCGAGTAACATAGTAACAACTGTTATAAACTCTAATTTTAGCTCTGAATTCCCGACTTGGCTGACTTCTATCAAAATTACTTGATACTTGTTTTTAGAATGCCTTAGTTGCAGAAACACGTAATAAGTCTTTCATTCTTAAACTTTACAAACATGAAGCACCTACTTTTCACAGTATCGTAAGCATTCCACCCGAAACTCATTATGAAATTTCACCGTCAGCCTCCGTGGTTTTGTGTGTGTGTGTCTGTGTGTGTGTGTGTGTGTGTGCGCGCGCTCGCGTGTGCGTGCGTGTGTGTGCATGTGTGATAAACTGAATTTTCTACGAAGAGCCTATGGATTTTGAAAAAAAAAAATCATTAAGGGACACAATTTATATCAAATGTTTTATTTTATATAGCAGTACGATTTCCAAAATATTCTTTCTTATAGTTCAAATTTTGCGAGATCTGACTATAGCTTCTGTCTGCTGTTCCTCTTGTACATAGAACGAGATATGTGATGGAACAATTTCTGTAAACGTTAACATAGATTAAAAAGAAATGAATAAAGCTTTTTAAGAAGAGTTTATGGAAGAATGGGCAGAGAAACTTATGTGAATGTATCAGATATATGTAAACATATGTATAAAATATTTAGTCAAAATGACTTAGATGTCATGACACCTTAGTGACTTTTCTAAGGTGTCATAACATCTAAGTCATTTTGATTTAAGGCAGAATGCAATTATGCAAAAATGAAAATAATCATACGTCTAGCCATATACTCGTAAGTTATTTAACCCATATTTGTGTGATGTGTGTATTAAAATCATAAAATTCAAATGTTTTCACATGGTATAACGTTCATTCAGTTTTTCATCACATGTTGAGTGAGTGTTTACGAAAGACTGGCTGCGTTAATATTAATTTATTCACGCATATTTCTGTAGAAAACCTTATTGGGGTGGAGCGAGGGTTGCAGAGAATTGCGGGCAGGAGAACTGGAAAAGCTCCTCTGTATATAACGCGATGCTACAGCAAAAAACGCAAAAAAGGAAAGGAAGCTTTTATTTCGTTTGAATTACCCATTAATGCCTGTTACTGGGCATTATCATTACCGGGCTGGATATTTGTTTGACGTCCTTACCAAGGGCTTTCATCTTCGTCCAGAGGATCAATGCTTTGAGATCAAATAGGAATGGACTGATGAACAACGGGAAAATTAAGCAGTCAGCTGTAGTTAAGTTTAATTTTATTTATCAATTCTGTATAATAACCACATATAAATAATGTATTGAAGTTAGAGGAATGGTTATTGACAGCAGAATTGGAACAGAAACTCTTAAATTTATAAATACTTGGAAAACTTTCAGTTTACTTCAACAAGGTTGTATTCGCTTTGTAGCGTTAAATAAAACTCCTTTCATCCGTTACTTGTTCTACTTATGGTTACATTACATTAAATTCCAATACAATTTACAGTCTGAGCTACTTTAAAAGGTAGTACTGATTCCGTGAACTCTGGATTAGGATGGCTCGGCATCTAGACATATCCAATCTCAGAAACCTTTTAATAACTACCGAGCATAATATATAACATAAACCAGTTGAATACCTCGTCGCTTTCACGTGCTGAGCTGTGCTCCATCTTGCTAGTTACTCCAGGTTTCCAATAGTTACGGTCATGGCAGATCAAGCTGAGCCCATTGTGTCGGTCGAGCAGTTGTTCCTAAATTCTTCCTATATGTAACTACCCCCGCTACAAAATGAATTATCTCTTGCACCTGCCAATGTATGAAACGTTGATGTCCTAAATATATGATTGTATCTGAAGAGAGTGTACATACACTGTCTCGCCGTGTATGTGCGATAAGCTCGCATGAACAACTGAGCAGTTTCACGTCCTTTCCGATACGCCTCATTAGTACCTGTGCCTTTTGTCTATTTTGTGTACGTAGATGCATGAACTATATTAAATCATCTGATTCTGACTGTTATCGCAGACACAAATATATTTGATAGCTGAATACTATCCTTTTTTCTTACTCAGGCCTTCACTTTCTTTCTAATTGTTAAAACTTGTTGATAATGATGATGGTAATAATAATAATAATAATAATAATAATAATAATAATAATAATAATAATAATAATAATAATAATAATAATAATAATACCTAGTTCACCTTCCCTGTATAGAGGGTATCCTTATCGTTCCGCCACTGTGTCCTCCAGCCGTAGTCAAGGCCGCGGTGGAGTATAGGATGGGAGTGGCGGGGGTCAGTGCACCGACTCTCCTGAAGTACAGGAGCTGTTAAAATTTAGTTATGGTTTAATTCATATGTAGCTAAATACGACCTACAGGTTAGGTTTTTTTTTTTTTTTTTTTTTTTTTTTTTTTTTTTTTTTAAATAAGATCAAATCAAGGGTGGACAATCGATCGCCGCGAGGCTTACGTTGGCAAACTTGCAACTGGAACCAATATTCAACAGATGTTAGTGATTTATTTTATTTTCGCCTAAGTACTATTGCTATTATTCAATGCCTTCGAAAAAGTAGTATGCAATGCACGAGTTAAGTGGATTGGAGAATCTTAGAATAAAAAGAATATTCGTCTCGTATTTTCAAACTCCTCGATCTCTAATGATGCAGTCACTGCGCTTGTGTCACAGTATAATATGATCTATTTGCGGCTTATTCACGTAATGACCTAGTTGTCGACGGGCCCTTAAACACCGCTCATTCACTCACTCACTACATGTATGAAGCGTGGCGGTTTCAGGATGTTATTGACTGGTACAGCGTACCTGTTATGCACATGGGAAAAAACAATGTAAATGGCAAAAACAGACATGAGGCTCTGGGAATATTTTGTATGACAGTCTACTAGCAAGGGGGGAGTGTGCAGTAACGTTATTGACCACAAGAAGGCACTGTGGGGAGTCTCTGGACTAACAGAGCTTGGAGAGCAGATGACAATTACAGCAGCAGTGAAATAAAACCACATGTAGCGGACTCTGTGTTGGACATTAGTGGTTTGTTGTTGCCTTAAAGCAAAAACTCACTTGAAGGGAAACATAAATTGCTTGCGTGCAATAGTAAATACATACTTTCACATTTATTTTATTAAGATATATTAAGTTCAGTAAAGGAGCATCTGCAAATAATTACTATAATAATATATTTATTTTCCAACAAAGGTTTATGCCGCAATAATTAGCTACAAATTTATCATCAATTTTATTACATTCCTACACAGTACAAAATTTCATTGTTAAAAGCATACTCCTATACTTCGTTTAGAAGTATCAGTGTGTTGTTTTATTAAATCATAGGCCAACTTCTTAGACAACTGCTAAATGTTTCGCTTGTACGAATTAACTTGTGTTTAGAAACAACCAGATTATATTTACACCTGGTGGACATGTAAATTATTAGCTGAAATTTGTTTCTTGTAGTTACCGTGTAAAAGCAAAATTAAGTAAAATTAAATTGGCGAAAGCTAGAATTTAAAGTTTTATAAAAACATATTACAATATTCATAAGAATCGCGGGGCTTTTCTCAGCAAAATAAAATTATCAAGTACTGTTACGCCATATTAAGAGTCCATAATACAAAAGGGGTTGCAAAGACCTATAATGATGATTTTAAGAAATTATTCTTAAAAAATTAATGTCTGTAGTTTTCTTCATAAGAATAACATCTTAATGCGATCTTGAGTAATGACTGTCGATGTAAAGTTTCTATTCATGGTTAAGATGAAATCTTAGTAAATTAACTGTTTGATTCATATTCAAACTTAGGCTTAAGCCATTTTCACTAAACAAACAAATATTTGACTCATAACCATACAATTGTCTAACGAATTAACGATGGTTTTCATTAGTTTATTTGCTTAACTTCTGTTTTGGAAGGTTAATTTAATGTCACTTAAAATCTTCGAGATTAAATGTTGGTCTAAAACATTTTTTCAAACCAGATGCCATGTTATTAGCTGCATGTATTCTTAACTATTGTTAACTTTCCTCGAACTTGTAGCTGACTTAACTATTAAGTAAACTTCACTGGTTAGGATGCTAATGAGGGATATTGGATACGTTGATTCAATAAAAAACAAAAAGTAATTGGCACGTGTGTTTATGCACACGGGACTTCGGTACCGTTGTCATGAAACACCTTTTTTCGTTCAAACTGAAAAAAGACGTACATAGCTATTCATAGTTTCTTCTATGACTATAATACTTTCAATAAGTAGAGGAAGTATTGTATTCCACCCAAAAAGGTGAGTTGAGATTTCACCGGGAATACAAGTTTTGAAACAAAAAAAGGCATTTTTAGAAAATATCCGTGTGTGTGCATTTGCATGTGAACAAATCTATATGCGAATGAACACCAAACTTAGACCTTAAGTCGCATCTTCCAAACGGGGCAAAATTATTTTTAAGAATATTTCCATCCCAAACTATGCTTTATATGGAAGGCTTTTTTGTAATTTTCAATTTTATGAAAAAAGGCTTTTAATGATTTTCCCTACTTACCCCTACTTACCTACCTACTCACTCCCTACCTACCTACCCACCCATCTACCCACCCACCCACTTACACACGAATACGCGCATACAAACTTTTTTCTCTCTTTGTAATAGAAGTAACGATATAGGCTTTGGGACATACAAAGTGTGTACAACCTCCACATTTATATATTCGGCTAAATGATTCATGATAATCAGGAAAAAGGAATTCTCTGTAGGTGTTTTTAAGATTTAATCCCGTTTAAACGAATTGATCGTGTCATCAGATGATGAATAACATCAGTAAAAGAAAGCATTCGCTCTAAGTTCTAAAATGCTATATTTCTGTAATCGCATATCTTCAAACATTCCGCTGTGTTTTCTGTCCATTATTTATAATCTTATTCTTTCGGTAAGAGTTCTCTGTTATCAATACCATAAAAATATTTTTTTCACATGGAAGTGTTGAAACAATACCTACATTTACCCCAGAAATAAGAGGAGCTGTGGAACGTCAAAAATAATAAACTTAAATATATGTTTCTGTGATCTAGTTGATAGCCTGCTGAGTTGAATTCTTGGTTCGAGAGGAGGCGTTTTTGTTCAAATAACAATACTTCCCTATTTTGCTTGGAATCTAATTTGTACGTAAGACCGGTGGGGTGGGATGGGGATGGGTAAATATTTCAAAGATAAAAAGAGAGCAACCTCAAATTTCAACTAACATAAATAAGTAATCAAGAATGCATTTTTCTAAACTAGAAGCCGCTATTATGAACCTACAAGCTAAATGTCGTTCTATAAATTGAACAGTGAAATGAAAAATAAAAATCTGATGTATTGCACACACACACAGACACACACACACACACACACAGACACACACACACACACACACACACACACACACACACACACACACACACACACACACGCACGCACGCGCGCGCGCGGAACTTTTTCTGAATTTTTTTTTATACACATACTTCGGGTGAAACCTCGATATCGAATTTCTGAGTCGAATTTAATAGTTCTCCCACTTACTATACGTGGCAGAGAAAATACGAGTAATAAATGAATAAAAACGTTGTAAGCAAAGCATAAACGGTATTGCAACTGAATCAGTCAGCCATAAGGTATTTGTCTAAATTATGCAACCTGTTCAGTGGCAGATATGTCCTAGACGGTCTTTGTTGCCCACTTTAGGTCTCTTTATCTATTTAGAAAGATTAAGGACCCATAATTTGTGAAAAAGCTATTTAAGAGATACAGGTTACTCTGAGGCGAGCGAGCTTCTCACCAAAGCGGTCGGGGTTCGATCCCAGGCGACTGCATGTGGGATTTGTGATGGACGAAGCAGTGGTGAGGTGGGTTTCCTCCGGGTTCTCCGGTTTCCCCCGCCATCTCATTCCGTCGGTGCTCCATCTTCATTCCATGTATCATCAGTGTCTCCGCCTGCGGTGCCGTATGTAGTAAAAGCGGGCGTTAAACGCTACAAAGAAAGCTCTGAAGCGAGCTCCACCCAGCTACAGAGCTTTCTACTCTTTGTTATATATTACGTGGGCTGTATTACTCGCACAATCTCCGCTTAAGATCCCAATTAGATGTTAGAAGTTAGGTCTAAATTTTCGTATTACGAAAATCGAATAAAAGCTAACCAGGAGTTATTCATAGCGATTAAGTAACTGTCACTTCAGGTAGCAGTCACAGTTCTATCGCCTGCATGCATTTCGGCCTCAATTGATACCTGATTGGCATCCCCAGCAGAAATATCGATCAATGTTCATATAACTGGAGAAAGCAGAATAATTACACTGTATATTCTTTACATTTGTCTAACACTTAGTAATTAACAATGGTTGAGCATATAAATGAACAGGTATTTATGGTAAATATAGGTACAGAGAAATGTATTTGTTTGGTCAAAGGCCTGTAAAATAAATGTGATGCAGTTTTAATTATGTATCACCATGAGACACGTTTTAACTTGTGTTTGAGTTGAGTTTGTCTGGCCAGGTGTTCCTTCCTTCTTACGCATAAATTCCAACAGATTAAATAATGATATGGAGTATTGCCTTTAATCATTTATTTTTCCGTAACGGTTATCCCACTTTTACGTTGCAATGATGTATTTTAATCTGCAATGTCATGTAACTTCACTCTTATTATTGCACGTTTCAGAACCCCATCTCAGTATGATGGTGTAAACAAATTAACATGAGTTTGTTATGCTAGATTAACGCAAACACAAATTCAATCGAAGATCAGACCGTCACGGAACTGCTTATGTTGCCTTACGACCATGATGACACCTTTCAGTACCTTTCCGGTCCCACAAGAGTGCTGTAGGTTACGATTATACGGTCATTAGGGCAAGGTCAGGCATTCGCTGTGTTACACACCTCGTCCAGGATACATAGTGCAGTATAGTACAGTACTGGCGAATGTGGAACCTAAGTCTGGATTAATTGTGTAATTGAAACAAACATTTAAGTATGTATCAAGTGCAGGACTCTGAATCTAACTCCTACACAATGTATACTTCAATTCAAAGCATTTTACTACAGATGGAGAAAACATTACATGTAAAGCGTGTTATACAAGTTTTGTTTTTGAGACGCTGAAAATGTATATATATGATCATGCATTGCTACAGGTTACGTAAATAATAATGTTTATGTATAAATTTATGGATGTATAGGTATATTACATAATACTATAAATGAATGTTGGACCGTCTTAGAGCCTGAAATACTCACCAAGCCTCGCCAGCCCTCCTACGTCACATGCTTCATTGGCTGGACTAGAGTTCATTGTTATCCCTCTTCCATTCTGTAGGAATCGATTCATATCTAACTTTAGCCGACTAGAGATAGAATATCTTCCTCACGTGGAAAAGATCACGTGTCAAGAGCTGCTTCTGCCTTGTTGCTGTCAACTTCTTAATTGCCATGTCAGTCTTATCTTAAAATGGAGCAGGTTTGCCACTCTTCCAGACAACTTGCTCTTCCTGCAAGTTTCATTTGACCAGTGCTCTCCATTCAGGGAAGCAATCGAAGCACTGCTTCGTTAACAACTTCTGCAATAAGCGTGAGAATTTAACCGGGAACTCTTCATCGGAAGAAATAAAACCGACATGTCCGAAAGTCATCGGGAAAGGCGATATTCAGATTTATTAATAGTATATTACCTCTTACCGAAGGAGATGGCTCCATGGTAATGTGTGAAGATCGCTTTCGGGAGGTTGTGGGTTCGATCCTCGCGGTCGTCCTACCTGACCCATGGGTGTTTTCGGGAGTTTTCCTAGGTCACCAGGGGAATGCTGGGTAAGGTACTTGCATTCCCCGAATTCCCTCTCCCTCCATTTCTCTTCACTTCACTAATCCTTTCATTCAACCTTTCACCCGTGTGGTCTATTTCATGGCAGAAAGTGTCAGTGGAAGTTCGGGTGCAACATGCTGGGGACGAAATGCTCGGAGCAACTCCGTCTCCTGTCAGAAAGCCGGGCTCCGAATCATGTACCCACTGCGGCCCTTGAGCCATGGAGGGGCCCCTGCAGGCGGCGCCCTAATGAATCCGCGGGGACCGCTGTACTGGCTGGTGTCGGGGTCGTTTACAACTGGAGAAATGTAGGAACTCCTACTCTCTGCTGAGCTTACTCTTCTGTGGTCTTGTCATCCTCTGTCTCATCTCACCTCACCCCTGTCTAGCGGGGACAGCCGTTCAGGTCACAGGCACAAAAGATCTCGAAGAAATTCCAAGCGGCGAAGTTCCCTCCACCTCTGTCCTACTCCTATTATCTCATTATGATCATTATTGAACAATCATATAAACAGCCACACTTGTTTCAAAAAAGTGGAACTAATAGGTACTGCTTGCGCATTGCAAATCGAGCTTAAACAATAACTCTTCAGCATCACTTGAGCAGCGAGAGATTTGTTCGCGCACCTCTAAAGGCCGTGTGTGTGTTTTACTGCTCCAACGAAGCTAGAATAAACCCTGCTGTTTATAATCTGGCCCTGCTGACATGTATTATTCCATGTTGCGTTTCCTCCTATTCTCCTATGATTGCCTAATGTACATCTACGAATGTCGAACAAGCAAGGATAGATACACTAACATGATAGATGTACGAGCTTTCGTCACCCAGAAGAGCAAATTTAAACCGAAGAATAATCCGTAGAGAAGGGGTTCCGACGCCTTCAGCTGCCGTGGTGTGAGCACTGCGTACCCTAGCACCTGTAGTACTTCGGATGTTATTGTTATTTGACTTAGGAGTTTCTGTTACCTTGTGGTTGTCACATGTGTACCTATTTAGCCTGCTTCAGAAGCAACTTATTCTTTCTTTCCCGGTACAATAACTATTACGTTAAAGAGCATCACTAATACAAGCCAATTATGATCATGCTTTGAATAATATTACTAACGAGTCATGTTTATTGGAGACTCAAGAAACCATGCGATATAATGTTGTAGCAGCACTGGCACTTCTTGCAGTCCAACTGCCTTGTAAACAGTAATTTTGAACTGTTGGTGTTACTCTGTTTACATCGCACCGAGAAGCTCCCCACTCCACACCACAATTGCACGTTCAAGGACAAGTACATTTTCCTGAGCCAATGACAATACGTCGGGCCGAACATCTGAGACCCTCCCATATGGGAGTTGCTTGGATTGAGTTGGTCTCGGCGGGGCAGTGGTTCCGATACCCATTGGAGATTGGGTACGACTTGACTTATCAAGGCGAGGTTGTGAGACGCCTCAACGTTCTCCGGTACTAACCTGAAGAGCTAGTAGCCGGTAAGCTAGACATCCAGCGCCCCCACCGAGGCTTTTCGGTAGTCTTTTCTTTGGTTTGACGCACATAAGTGGCGTATCCACTTCCGTCCGCTGTGTAACTGTAGGGGAGGGAGGCCTTTTACAACACCGGGTATTACCCTAATGGAAAGCCCCACGGAAGAACTGTGCACTCGGTTGCCGCCTTCCCTTGTTTTAGGAAAGCAAAAAAGAATCCTTCCCTCTATTTTTGATAAGAATTTACATACATTCCAAAGGTATTAACTCCGTTACATAATACATTTAGTTCATATGGTTATTAATAGATGTAAATCTAACAATTATCTTCAAATATATTATGATAAATGACTGTTGAATCGCAGAATAACATTCCACGACAGCAATGAGAGGTGACTAGTCACGTGACAATTAAGAGACATGGAGCAAAACAATTGGAACAGATCTTGGGAGAGGAGTTAATAGAGATAGAGTAATTGTGTATCAGAAGCAGTGTTGGGTGCCTGCGTTTGAGAAATACAGTGAAGACAATAGGCGAACGAGGACTGTCTGTTAAAACTACGATTGTCTGCAGCTGTAGTGGCTTTAAGGGAAAACAATAGAACTGGCGCTTGATGACAAGTTAAAAAGGAAATATCTCTACGTAATCATTGAACTTGAACTCGACCCTTCTGTGATTGGACAGTCCTCTGAAATTTCTTACGTGTGCTGTTGTTAATTATTTAATTAATGTTTGTAACGTTTCTTCAAATTTGTATTTTCTTTTTACTTTTGTCTTTCGAATCAATTTTCTCACAAACTTCCTTTATACTTTCCATTTCCCTAAATTCTTTGTTTTTAAGCTACCTTAATTTTTGCTTTTATAATTCTAACTTGACTTTATCCCTAAATCTTTTATTCAATCCTCCCTGCCACCTCTGACCATGGTTAACTTAATCACTTGTTCTTCTTTGTCACAAGACGCGGGCAGCATTTTCCTCCCCTTTCTTTGGTTTCCTATATATCAACAGTTTCATTATTTGACACTCACTTTCCCATGACCTGATCTTTCCATATACGCACTCACTTCTATCTTCTTTCATTCCATTCTAACCGCATACCAATACCCATGTCCGCTAGGTTGTCCATTGGTTCTTTCTTTACACTTGCAATTTGCGCACCTGTCCATTGTTTCCCCTCACTGTTTGTTCGCCCTCTCAGATCTATTAATTTCTTCATTAGCTGCCTTTGCTCATATGACAGGTCTTTATTGATTAAAGATACTTGTTTCTTTCAGCTTTTTTTCTGTTTCAGTGTGTTGAAGTCGTATATGTTCTTGTAAATGTTGCTAGAATGTTTCCTCTCGTTCCACTAATTGTTCCATATCTGAATGCTTCACGTATTTCGTTGTTACTTGTGATCATCTGTAGCCTCTTCTCCAGAACATCCTTTACTTCTTGCCCTGGATCGATTCCTGTCATTTCCTCTGTTCCTATGATACCTAAATTATAAATATATAAAATTAGTTATTTAAAAGGGATTTTAAAAATAACAGTTATAATATGTCTCAACCTAGTTCCATCCTGTTGTAAACATCTGGGCGGGAAGAGAGACAGAGATATTGGGACAGAAAACGGTTGAGCTGTTGATTGGTTTGGCGAAGATAATGGGCGTTTTCTTTTATTTGCGTACGTACGATAAACCCCTCCTTTAAGTACAGTATTGTAAGTAGTTTTTTGATCACTGCTCTGCGCGAGCTCATTTCGGACACAGAAAAGTATGCAAATGTTTCGATTCTTATAAACGTTAATAGGCCCACATTTTATCTTTCTGCTTCACGTATCACATAGATGTGTTCTCGGCTCGTGACTTCTGAAGGGAATATATACATAATAGTATACTATACACAGATTAGACAGAAGACAGGTGAAATTATACACACTATTAGCGTATGATGTTAAATTAAGCTGCAGTTTACTTAACAATTACTAAAGGACTCTGCTATTATATAATATTTTTGCATTCCTCTCTCGCAACGAGGTCTGTATCGAGTTGAATGCTGATTAAGATGTTATTGTTTATAGTGTGGAGTTGCTTCTGATATTTAACACTGTATTTCCTGTACATCTCGCGGACCTCACAAGGCTAAGAACACTTATGTAAATGCAATTTAAAATCAGTAAGCTTTTCATCATGGAGCAGGCTGGTGCTTCAGCTGAAATGAAACACAATCGAGGCAAACCTTTAAAAAGTGGTGAGAGGCGAATGATCGCGCATTGTTTCGCATTACTTAAAGAAAGAAACCCGGAATCGTCTATAAAAACATTGAGAAAGAAACTGGTGATCTCCTTGGTGTTTCCGCAAGTAGTGTACACAGTGTTAGAATGGAACAGCAAGCATCCGGAACTATAAGAACACCGGAAAAATCACGTAAATGCAAACAGCGCGTGGAGAAATACGACGATTTTACGAAAAGTGCTATACGCAGTAAAGTTCATGGTTATTTTTTCAGAAATGTACCGCCGACTCTAAAAAAAATTTGCATGCGGTAAATTCTGACACGGACTTGCCGAATTTTTCACGAAATACTCTCCACCGTTTGCTCATAGATATTGGCTTGAAGTTTCAAAAGCGAGGCGGAAATCAGTTATAGTGGACAGAGAGGAAGGAATCCGATTAAAGGTAACCATTATGTTACTGCATGATTCTATTAATATTCCAACTCATAGATTTAATAAATTAATGTGTAACCCAACTCTATTTATTGTCTAGAAGTTAGCGCTGCTATATATACTGCTAGTGTTGCAAAACTTTTGTGCGTGCCTGTACGTCTAACACGTGGCGAGTTGAGTCAGCTCCGCCTTGTTGTTTACAGCAGGACTGAACTAGGCTGAGACATGGTATAGAACAATAATTTTCAATAAAATGAATAGAGAAAACGAACGCAAAAAGGGAGTAGCCTCGTGAATTTAAAAAGCAGAGTAGTTTCAACGGTATTTTGTGGCGTCGCCTCAGTCAGAGCGCAAACGGTCACTCTTCGCTTGTCTGTCGAAGTGAACAGACCTAAATTTGTTGGAGCATCTAAAAGTGCAGATCCATATTTTATTTAGCAGGCTTTTGTCTGTCTGTTACTGTTTACCATTTATGCAAAACTCATCCAAAATGAAGAGGTCTTCTGAGGACATTCCCATAAAATTCAAGGTATGACTTAGAAACGGCCATGAAATCGCCCGTTTGTGTCCGATACTGACTATCCGTCCCTCCGATTGAAGGAGTGAAGTGGGGTATAGCCGCGCATCACCTAAGCGTCTCCAAAGAGACAAGCTTGGACATTCCTGTAGAGTACAATCCTCAATAGTGAACCACTGAAACAAATTTCTAACCCAATTCAAAACGAATTTAATACAAAGTATAGCTTCGACCGTTTTATCAAATTATTGTAAAGCGCTAAATTGTGAATGTTCCTCTTGTCCAAGACGGTGAAATTACTTTTTAAGTATGGTAAATATTGTATGTAGGAGCAGAACTAAACTTTGTAATGTGTTTAGAGCTATGCCAGAACTCCCTCAATAAATTGTCACACATTTATTGACACTTTCGGAAGATTTCAAAAAAATTGTTTAATGTTTCATTTGTTTGCCACCTTTAACATCGAAGGTCAGCGGATTCTTGACCTCTTGTTACAATTACTCAACAGCAATGGTGTTCACTCGCTTAACGGTGGTTTTGACCTTAAGGTTTCTGTTACTTTAAGTTATTACATTAAATTCACAATCACACGTTCACACGTTCACACTTCCAGACTCTACAGAGGTGGGGAATAATCCTAGTTAAAAAATTCCCACCATTCCAGCCGGGATGCGAACCCGGGACCCCTTTCACAGCAGGTGCTCTACCAACTAAACTACGGTGCCAGCTGATTTCCATTTTTTATATATAACATTTATAGCCATTTAGTGAGGTTTGACCTACTAAAGTACCCAAGATAAATTTTAAATCCAAAAACTAGTTATTTTGTATAACATTGTATTTAAAGCAACTTTATTTAATATAGCATTTCATTAACTACGGAACCGTTCAATTCAAACCATTACCAGTTGGGATAGTTATCTTTAATGCTTATTTAATTTAAACAATTACCAGTTGTGATTTTTGTCTTTAATATGTATTCTTTTAATATATACTATTAGTAGTTAGCATGTTTCTCAAGGCAAGTCCATTCCTTGATTTACTATTGTTTGCTAAAAAGCTATAATATTGTAACGTTGGGGTCGGCGTACATCGATTGACGGACGGCTATTTCACACCACATGCCGGGTAGGTGAGTGGATATGCACGTTAAAGGCCGGACTGCCTCACGCGACTGTGTGTGTACAAGACCACAAACAATGAGGCGGCAGAAACAAAGGGAATCGAGAACGTTCGCAAGACTTCTAGCTGAGTCGTGGCGTGCGTGTGAAGAGTTCCTCGAAAGGTCGTGTGAGGTCATCCCTAGCATAAAAGGACATGAAACAGCAACAAAGTGCAAGTGAGTTTGAATAAGTCGGGAAATGTGTTAGCGTGTGTGAGACAGTTGCGCGTGTGTATGTCATCCTGGAAGATACATCGGTCGTCGCGAATAATTGTAATATCGTAGTTGAGTGTATAAGAGACAAAGAAAGTGAAGAAAGACTCTGAAAGGACAGAGCCAGGTTATGAGAAGAACAGTTGTGAATTGTGATAGCAGGAATGGCTGTGGACTGTGTTATCTATGAGAAGAAAATTGTGTATCTGTAGTAAAATTTTAGTGGACAACAACGCGATATAAAATTAGCAGGACTTGGATAATTGCCGTTCAGTTACAATATGTATTGCTTTGGCTATCTGAATGGTCAACGCACGCCACTGCATTTGACTCTTCTCACAGTAATCTTCTGCTCGTTTAAGACCTTGCTCTACAAGTCCACAGTTTTCCCCACTTACTATCCATCTTGTGAAGTGATAGCCATTCTCGCCTGGAGTACGCTCTTGACTGCGCTGCACCCCTACACTATCTTTATGGACTCGATAAGTGCTATACTCAGTCCTCAACAGTGAACTGCAGCTAACAACCTGGTGTTGCAATATCCAGTTACTTTATTACATAATATCAACCTCCGATAAACAGGTTTTGCTTGTGTGGGTAACTTTTCATGATGGCATACCTGGGAATGAGAACGCCGAAGTTGCAGTTAAGATGTCGTACACCATCCTCCTAATTTGTTGAGCCTAAAGTTTCCCACCAAGATCTCAACCGCTTTATACGTGATTCTATCCCCCGGTAATAGGAGCAAATGTGCTGCTGCAAGTGGATACTAGATGCAATTTACCAGCAGCCATCTTAACCACCTTCGGTGATTCAGTCTCCTGAGAAAAATATGTTCAGTAGTAGTGGTGGTAGTGGTAATGGTAGTGGTAGTGGCGGTGGCGGCTGCGGCGGCGGCGGCGGTGGTGGTGGTGGCGGTGGCGGTGGCGGTGGCGGTAGTCGTAGCAGGGGCAGCAGGACAGACGCGGAGGGGGACTTCGGCACTTCGAACTTAGAGCTCCTTTGTGCCTGTGACCCGAAGGTCTGCCCCCGGGGAGGGAGGGGTGAGACGAGAGGAGACAGAGGGCGGCCAGACTACAGGAGAGTAGGCACAGGAGAGAGTAGGGGTCTCTACATCTTCCAAGTTGTAGACTCCCCAACACCAGCCAGTACACCGGTCCCCCTCCGGTTCGCGGAGAGCGCCGCTCGCATGGGCCCCTCCATGGCTAAAGGGCCACAGTGGGAACACGATCAGGAGCCCGGCTCTCGTGAGAGGGG
The DNA here is from genome assembly GCA_030765045.1 of Tenodera sinensis. Classification (NCBI taxonomy): domain Eukaryota; kingdom Metazoa; phylum Arthropoda; class Insecta; order Mantodea; family Mantidae; genus Tenodera; species Tenodera sinensis. The sequence continues at coordinate 83,445,257 of CM060965.1, read as the reverse complement.
ACGGAGTAACTCAGAGCATTTCGTCCCCACCGTGTTGCACCAGAAGTCCCACTGACACTTTCTACACTGAAATAGACAAAACGAGTGAAAGGTTGAATGAAATTATTAGTAGCGTGAACTAGAGGGAGAGGAAATTTGGGGTATAAAAGTAGCATACCAGCCTATCGACCTCGCAAAACTCCCGAAAAAACCATAGGTCAGGTAGATCGCCCTCGGGGATCGAACCCATGTTACCGCTGAGCCTCCTCTCGGTAAAACATGTTCAACTTCTATTGCAAATCAATTAGGTAATGAATTGTAAAACGTATTGAGGTCGCGGTTTGTCCTCGTAGTGAAAGCGATGATAAATAAATTAATTTTGAAATAAAGTATTTTTTCATAGTCTAGCATTGGTATCCTAAGCAGAATATTATATTTTATCTGAATTTATAGAACTCACACTCTGGGGTTTCTTTTTGCTTGTTCATACGGAATGTCAATCAACACTGTTACATCGATTAACTTTTTTAAAAAAGAAATACGCTTAATGGAAGCGGAGGTGAAAATCATTCAGTGCGAATCAATTTTGAGACATTTCAGCACAAATGGACTGTTTTCTGAAGTATTTGCTAAACAAAGTTGAAGATATTGTTTTCTTCATTCAACAATTGAAAAACAACAACGGGAATGTCTAAATATTTGATGGACAAACACTCAAAGGGAGGTTTTTGGATATGAATGGCTTTATTGACTGCTTCAGGTTGGAAGTGAGTTTAAACAAATTAAAATAATTGAATATTACCAGTATGTAACCTAATAAATGCGCTTAATTGTACATAAACAAATACATGGACAATTAATTCTTTACAAATCATTTACTTTCCCAAAACTAAGAGCAACCGGTGTACTTCAACTAGTTCAAAATAAGCAGAACTAGGGCCGAGTAGTGTAGATTGATTCTTTTAATTAATTTTTAAGATACTCGTATTAATGTCGAAACAAGCCAAGGCTTCAAAGCATATTTATTGAAGCTACACTATTGATCTTTCCGTAGTTTTGCCTTCTCTACTATATAGTAAATAGGGGAAGTATTGTATTCGACCGAAAATTTCGATATCGAGATTTTACTGGAAATATATGTTTTGAGGCCCCCTGAATCCATAAAGAGAAACATTTTCAGGAGAAGGTCCGTGTGTGTGTCTGTGAACAGCATAACTCAAAAACGAAAAGTTTGTTAAAAATCAAAGTGACGTTTAAGTTAATATCTATCACGGATGCCATCCACAGGTTTTCCCCAAAATTCCTGTAACCTTCTACATGGAAATTTTTGTGTAAATGTCAGTTTTTTCAAAATGACAATTTTGACTAAAATGCCATATGTTTAAAATATATTTGTAGCAAAAGAAATTTATATTTTGAATTTTCTGACTATTGCCTATGTAGTCGTTTTTACTCTTGGTAACTTTTGCATAACTGGTAAGCCGTAAGAGATAGACTAAATCTTACTATACAAAGTAATGTCCAAATTTATTTTTTGTGGGGTGAACCATTTAGAAGATATTCCTTGTTATTTGTGTGAGTTTTGCAATACTTATACTTTTCTCAAATGGAAGGTGGTTATTCACTCTTTTTGGTTGTGCAAAGAGAAGGGAATTTCAAAGCTCTAAGAGATTTGACTATCGCTTGAAGCCCCTGGATTCCCTTATTCTTCTTGCAGCAACAAGAGAATGAGCAATAAGATAATTTCTACGAGTGGAAGATACAGGAATAAGAATTTGTAAGAATGGTTGGTACAAGAGTAGAGAAAGTCATATGAGTGCAACACATCAGATATTTTAAAACTTAAGCACTCTCCTCAAGTATATAAATATATTAGCGCTCTACTTAAAATAAGAGATGTTGTTCACTTGCTTTAAAGTCAGAAACATATTAAACTGATGATGCCACTGTAGCTAATATTCAGTTGCCTCAATAAAACGGTTTCCCAGCAAATAAAAAATTGTGCCCTTAAGGGACATTGGGAGTGAAATTTGAAAGTTCCACATTTCTTGATAGAATGTACACCAAATTTCATTAAAATTAGATAATTCGTTTATGATATATAAATTATTTTATGAATTTAATAGACACATTTTCAAAATGTGGCTTGCGTCTATTGACTTTTCAAAATTGATTTATATTGGCAGAACACTAAAACATGGGTAGCAATTGAATGAAGAGATATTTCAAATACGTTTGCTGATTATGCTGTACATATTTTTTTAATAACAAAGAAAATTTAATCTTAAAAATTATTGATTTTTTTTTCATACAAAACAATATTTTTAGAATTCATGTTACTGATAACATCAATATTGAGTCAGTTTTCTTTAGCTGCTATTTATGAATACTTTTGGAAATTTTCATTGAATTTGAAGCAAAACTCAGGCGCGACCTTCTTTTGGAATATGCAGAAATGTAGTTTTGAGAAAAACAGGCTTTTATATAGGAATATCCTGGGAAGAGCACTATAATATAAGGGAAGAGCACTATTTGAAAGGGCCGTAATGACCGCATGGAGTGGGGGATATGAAAAATGTTAGCTGATCAAAATCCACAGGTGTTCCAGGAACATTTTAAGGTAAAAAAACAAGTTTCGACTTTTTGATAATTTTGACCAAAATTTCACTTGCCTTTAAAGATGATATGAAACTTTTAACTGTCTGTATCTTTCTCACATCAAATTAAAAATAATCTTTGTATTTAATTATATTCGGGTTTTTTCTTTCTTGCCCACGTGTTTATTGAATATGAAATGGAGTATATAAAATGCTTGCTTCTGGGCATTGTATGGTTCCCAAAGCCGGAAGCAGCGGAACTGAATATATAGCCTATAGCCATTTAACCCTGCACCATTATTAAATACAATACTAAACCAATTACCATGACATTTCAATGTTTATTAATCCTCTATAAAACAGTAATATTATCGATATGTAAACAGCACGTGAACAAAAGAGCTCGCAAATAGAGGAGCGCATCGGTGCTTTGACGATTAATAGGATAACCGGTGTGAGTTGCGAGTTTCATTAGCAATTACTAGGGCAAGGCATTTAATGACCAATAATAATTTGGCAAAAATGCAAAATAAAAAATGCATTTATGACCTAAAATTACAAGAAGTGGCCAAAAAATAACAAAATAAATTTAAAATAACCAAAAAATAAAGAATTGTCAGTAAAAATGCTATTTATTATTACATTAAGCACTCGCGTGGTTACTAAGTTAGATAAAATATAGCATCAAAATATTAAAAGAAAATTATAAAAGTAACTTAAAATATGTTATTGTAGAAAATACATTTCAGTGCACTTGTATAACAACTTTGAATTGCAGTTGTCATAAATTGGAAGATATTATCGAATAAAAATGACTGTCTATTGCCTGCTACTATCGACTTTAAATGGAAAAGCTCCTATCTATCTGAAGGGAAACAATTGTAGCAAGCAATATCTTCTGGATTTAACTTAAAAAAGCAAGAGAAAAATGTTCACCAGACAAAGCTCTGCTAATTGATTACAATGTTTTATACCCCTGTTCTTGTATATACACTTCTTTATTTTTTATTGACACTGCGTCATCCAATTTACCAAATGCACGGCTCATATCATTCACTACTTTATTCAGAAACTCACGTCACCACCAGATCAGGTCACTCATCGCCTAAGAACTGCGCGAAAAGAACTTTAAGGTATACGAAGAGGTCTACGGCTTATCCACAACAGGCAGCACACGTCGGATCGACATTATAGCCTGCAGGGAAGACAGCAAAAGGGATTTATTATTGATCCAACCATAAGGTTTGAGTACCATCCAAGTCAACCTATGGAAGTCCATCTGGAAAACCAAAATATCTACGCACCTACCATACCCTTTTATAAAAATAAATACCAGCTGGATGATGAAGAGATTATTGGTCTCGTGGTAGGTGCCCGAGGCTCAATTCCAGCCCTTTTTGTGAACTTCTGGAAAGAACTTGAACTTCCAACCACCAACATAAGGAAAATCGTTAACGCCATTATACGTGGCTCCGTAAACATCCTTAGGTCACACTTATTTGGATCTTAAAAGTGCAATAGGATATTTTTGTTTTATAATCTGTATTCAAAACAAATTAATTCCGTAAAACTATATCATTATTAATTGCATCACCCTGATAAACCTAAGCTCTAGCGTTTGTCTAATGATTTAATAATGTTATTTGTCTTTTTGTTTACTTTTCAATTTGTAACCCACAAATGTGGGAAGTTATTGATGTAGTTCAATAAAATATAAATAGAACTATTCCACTAATGTCACTGGAGATGTTTCCAGAGAAGTTATTGCATCGGGAAGGAATCCAAAATTGATTTTTATGTAAGAAAGATTACTCACAATTTCTTTATCAGTCAGCAGTTCTTGACACAGACTCAGCATTATCAAAAGAATCGAGCTACTTTTTTCTCAACGTTGGAATTCTTGCAATAATAACTTCAAAGCTCGAGCCATGTTCCCCATGTAGTCAAAAAGGTGAAAAGGGCAATCGAATTTCTTGAGCTTCTGCTTTGAAAGTATTAAAACCAGAGATGGGGCTTTCAAGAATACTTTCTTGGCGCATTCAATTAATTTACCCACTTCAGGAAAATGTGCACTCTTCCGCGACCGGTGTAATGCTTGCACTTAACGTTGCACATGCACCATTTATGAGTAAAGTGCACTTAAAGAAGCAGCAGCGTTCATCATGTAGGGTGCTGCGTCCTTTATAAAAAACAATACATTGCCTGAAGATGGAAGATTGACTTCCGAATAGCGTTATGCAGTTATAATCAATTTGTTAAGTGATGAGTTTATACATAATATATAAAATCTGTTTTAAGAATTAAAATTCTTACATCACTCTAAACATACTCCTTTTTATTAAAAATTGAATACATTGGAATTTCAAATCCCATTAGGCCAAAGTATTCTCAATGCATGGTCATATACTATGCTGGTGGTTGAATAGCTCACTTTGTCCAACTTTGTTCAACTGTAGTAGAAATTGTTCTCCAGGGCTGTGTCTTAGGAACTCCAACAATAACATTCTCTACATAACGGCCTAGAGTCTGTTGACTCGTCGATGAATAATTTTTTTCTCTAATCCCTTCTCTTATTTGTTGCAAATTTTTGTCGGAACACCGATCTACGCAGGTTCTTATCAATGCTCTGGGATCTGGAATTCATTTTCCGATCTCCTCTCCTAAGAAAGTGCACAGCTTAGGATGACTCAGTTTGTGAAGTGGAGAATCGGCAGATAAAAATGCTTCACATAGTTCCTCACAAAATGGCGAAAATGATGAACGAGTTTCGCCCAGAAGCATCTGCTGTAAGCTTACATTGGATTTATTTTCAGGTCGCTGCACACCACGTTTATGTGGTGACATATACTGTTCTACCGCAAACTTTTTTTTTTCAGCAGCCACTCTGGCATCACAGATCTTGCAGAATAATATTTGACCGTTCGTGGAAAAAGGTATTTGCTCCGTATTTTGAAACAAATTTCTTCGATTTAACGCTATTACTTCCCTTTACTTTAGGCATTTTGCTCTTATGGTGTTTGTACAGATGTTAGGAACATCTGACCACCTCACTTAACAGCACAACAATTCCGGTTTACCGGGAGATAGGAATTTACTTGGGACTGTGGACAAGTACCTTAAGCACTTTCCTTGAAAAATAAGGGTAGGAGGTAGCATAATCTGTAATTCCAAGAAATTGCATTGACAAGGAAAAATACTGAATTATAATAAAATTCTAGAATTAAATACATATAATCTTCCACTCTTCCGAAAAAGTGCTCAAAATGACCTAAAAATTTACAGAAAAAGTAACTTATCCCTAAAACATTATGAAAATGCACAAAAAAGATCCCTAACAAATTGGTTTTATTTACTCCGTTAGTCAGTGTCACACCTTTCCATATATGCAAGCAATGTTTCAACCTTTAGAAGAAAAAGATGCTAAATCATTAATTTCCTTGCCCTAGCAATTACACATTGCGGCGGACTGTGGCTTGATTGATACACAGGGTGGAACTGCTTCGGCCAGAATAACCTGCCTGATAGATGCAGATGTAAGAAATATAGTTTTGTTTCGGTAGGCTTACTTGTATTGTAAAAATTCCATTTTTTCGCCAATGTAAATGGAAACGCTGTGGTGTCCACGCACACGTCAGTGACCTATGCTGTACCTGTCCAGCGTGTGCTTCTAGGCCAGCACTGCCTCAGTTGTAAACAAACCATTTGAGTGGCGCATACTTTAAACAAAACACTTACCCAGTACGTCTACCGTACCGCTTGAGCGGACCGCTATCTAGGGAGATCGACACGAATCTAATGTTATGCCGGATAGGTGCGAATATAATGAAATGATACATTCGTTCAAGTAATAATGAAGATTCAGTTCTCCACAGCTGAGAAAGCTGTAAACTTACACATTAAGAAAAAAAAAATATGAAACAATCGAAATCACGTATTTTACGGTTAAAACAATGCTGACACAAAGGGGTACAGATTTTTCTAATACTGGACATAATTTATTATTATTATTATTATTATTATTATTATTATTATTATTATTATTATTATTATTATTATTATTATTATTATTATTATTATTATTATTATTATTATTATTATTATTATTATTATTATTATTATTATTATTATTATTAGTATTAGTATTAGTATTAGTATTAGTATTAGTATTAGTATTAGTATTAGTATTAGTATTAGTATTAGTATTAGTATTAGTATTAGTATTAGTATTAGTATTAGTATTAGTATTAGTATTAGTATTAGTATTAGTATTAGTATTAGTATTAGTATTAGTATTAGTATTAGTATTAGTATTAGTATTAGTATTAGTATTAGTATTAGTATTAGTATTAGTATTAGTATTAGTATTAGTATTAGTATTAGTATTAGTATTAGTATTAGTATTATTATTATTATTATTATTATTATTATTATTATTATTATTATTATTATTATTATTATTATTATTAATTATTGGCTGTACACTTCAAGTTACAAGTTATGTACCCGAACATCGTAATTTATTATCTTTCCATGTAGAGTAGTACAAATTATAATGTATAGTGGTCATACTACGTCTTATTTATGTTTGATCTAGTAATATAATGCTATTAAAATCCATGTATGTTTAAGCTAAATGAAGCTAAACATGGTAATGAAGTAAAAATGCAATTAAAAGAATAAATGCAAGCAGATAAGCGCAAAAGTATAACGATGGTCTACTAGGCCCCGCGCGACTAACGGTGCTTTACCAGGGCGCCTACCTAACGGAGGGTTAACCATAGTTACTGATTGTTGTACAACCGTAAGAAATATGCCATGTAATTGTTGTTTGTTTCTGTTATATAAATATTGATCGATATTCCTACTTGGGATGCCTGTCATAGCATGTATCCATTTAATTTTGAGTCACACTGTTCACACACACACACACACACACACACACACACACACACACACACACACACACACACACACACACACACACACACACACACACACACACACACACACACACACACACACACACACACACACACACACACACACACACACACACACACACACACACACACACACACACACACACACACACACACACACACACACACACACACACACACACACACACACACACACACACACACACACACACACACACACACACACACACACACACACACACACACACACACACACACACACACACACACACACACACACACACACACACACACACACACACACACACACACACACACACACACACACACACACACACACACACACACACACACACACACACACACACACACACACACACACACACACACACACACACACACACACACACACACACACACACACACACACACACACACACACACACACACACACACACACACACACACACACACACACACACACACACACACACACACACACACACACACACACACACACACACACACACACACACACACACACACACACACACACACACACACACACACACACACACACACACACACACACACACACACACACACACACACACACACACACACACACACACACACACACACACACACACACACACACACACACACACACACACACACACACACACACACACACACACACACACACACACACACACACACACACACACACACACACACACACACACACACACACACACACACACACACACACACACACACACACACACACACACACACACACACACACACACACACACACACACACACACACACACACACACACACACACACACACACACACACACACACACACACACACACACACACACACACACACACACACACACACACACACACACACACACACACACACACACACACACACACACACACACACACACACACACACACACACACACACACACACACACACACACACACATTCACACGTATGCAGATGCACACACACATGTAGGTGAACCTTTTCTAAAATATTATTTTGGGATTCAGGGAGCCTCAAAAGGTATATTTCCGGTGAAACCTTGGTTAGGAACTTTTGGGTTACTCTCTTTTCCAACTAGATACGTGGTAGAAAAGTAAAAGTAGCCCAGTGTATGACAAACACACAAATTTTCCTATTCAAACTGTCCTTCCCCGTGATACATCTTGTTACATCCCCTTGAACTTGGGAAGAGGCGCTGTAAGGAATCTGGAGAAAGCGATTATCCGCTCTCTCCGCATTTCCAGACACGGGAGATGGTTGTTTAGTTCTTTAAGTCTCATATATCCACCTGGTGCTTTCCACGTGGCTGGTCATTGAGGGTAAAGCGTCTTCTTCTCTACGCAAACAACCTCAAGAAACGTCCTTGCATGTCTCGACGTCATTTGAAAAACTGGGTTACGCTGCTATTTGGAGAGATGCTGGGCGGAAGATGCACTTAGCTGTTTTCACAATGAGTTCCAGCTACTTTATTGGGCAGCAAACTTATGTAAAATTCTGTCATGCCGTGCATAAAACTAGTGAACCTCGGTCAAACTGTCCTGAGAAATTGACATTAGAGGGAACGCGAAATATTATTACACCAAAACCTGTTTGTGCAAATAACAGTACCACTTTTATTATTAGACAATTATCAGCAACTTAATAATAGCAACAACAACAATAATAATCATAATCATAACAATAATAATAACAATACGCAAAACAGTATAGAAACGGAAGCTCTGATATTTCCATGCATAAAACCTACAAACAGTTATGTTTTCCAGGCCATCCACCAGATTTTGTTTGTGAGGTTGAGATTTTTAGAATCTGCTTACCTGACAAGATGACGAATGCATTTCTTTAATGGAGGTTAATCCAAGGACACATTGACTCTGATATTAGTATCATTGTCTCTAACTATAGGCTTTTTTCGTGATTTCTCCGCGCCGATAGACGAATCCTGAGGTATTTCGCTTCTATGACAAATTTCCAGTACATAATTTCCTGTTCTCTGTATTTTATTTCGTTTCTTTCACCTCATCAGCTTCAGAGTTGTAGGACTAGATGACGACGGTTGATGCGTTGCGGCAGGACGGTGGATTTGCGCTTTGGAAACTTTTCGCCACACATTTGGAGGACCCCCTTTTTTTTCCTGGGAGCTGCCTCGTCTCACGCGTGAATTGGACAGAGCTAGCCGGTGTCAGGACCGGTGCCATATTGCAATCGTCAGGGATCCCCGTCCATACTAGTGCACATCGGATCTGGTCGCTCTTCGGATCTTTCCTTCATCCCTTCCTCCCAAAGGTCACATTGAAAACATAAAGGGCCCAATATGGCATATGTATGGTGCTTGCTCCAGTTGCCTGGGGCTCCTCCTTCTGACTACTTTTAAATCATCATATCTGCCAGACTTGCAGAGGTCTTGGTGGGCGACAAACAAGCAGTCGAAAGAGTGATAGTGTTTACAAAATGCAAACATGAACCTGAGGATATCTAATTATACTCTATTGACATCTTTGTAACTATGTTATAATTCTGGCCTTTGCCTCTCTGAAAATTAAACCCCTGGCGCAACAGCCCATGAAGGGCCAAGGCTTGCGGCCCAGCCGCTACGTCCCCCATCTCTTGCCACTGCAGCCGTCATTGGTGGCAGTACTAGAGGGTGGGACGTGGTCAGCGCCCCGAGCCCTCCCGACCAGTTATGCGGCCTTCGCGACCTGGGACCTCTACTTTTCCATCAAGTAGCTCCTCAATTGGTCCCTCCGGGACCTAACGAGGCTGAGTGCACCCCGTGCCAGACCTCCGAGAGGTGGAAAAAGTCCTCATGCTGGTACAGGGGATCGCACCTGGGTCCTCCGCGTCAGAGTTTTAATTTGTATATTTATTTTCCTTTGTACTAGTAATTTTATTTTATATTGAAATCTATACCTATCTTTTGCCATGAACTGTTCTTTAAGGGCGCTGGTGATCAAGTAGTTGAGAGTTCTTAAACCTACACCTCCTCCTCTTCTAAATCATCATCCTCTTCTTCTTCACTTCAAGGATTAGGCATATTCCACCTGTTCCGTATTCGTATTTTTTCTTTATTCCATTTTTTTCTAGGGCGCACGATGTCCCTTTTCCCTACTTGATTAAAAGAGGTAGGTATCCTTTCCTCACTCATGCGGTTCATGTGATCTTCTCATTTTATTTTCTTAGATTTTGTCGTATAAGTTGCAATATTCATTTCTTCTCTGATTGTTTCGTTTCTTATTAAATCCTGTCTAGTGCATCCTTTAGTTCTTCGTAAAAATCTCATTTCCGCTGTCTGTATTTTCCGTTTGCCCTTTTCTTTCATTATCCACGATTCGCTGCCATACATGAGTACAGGAACCCCTGAAAGCTACATCACAGCCCAAAGAATTAATGTTTCCGACTCGATCTATGCTATTATTTCCAATATATATATTTTTCTTCTAATTGGGTGTGTCATTTTTTTCTTCTTTTTTTTTTCTTTCCCCCCCCCCTTTTCCTTTTTTGTGGGGGGGGGGGGCGGGATAAGTTGTATTCACTGCCCAGTTTATGTAATTTATCAGCAGTGTGCTGTAAATTCTCTGCACGATTTTGTAGTATTAAAATATCGTCTGCATATACCATTGTTTAAATATATATTCCTACTCAATTGTGTTCCTGGATGCACCTCTTTTCTCCATATATTACTATAAGATCATCTAGATGAGAATAGAGTAGGTGAAAGGCTGCATCCTTGTCTTACTCCTTGGTTTGTTATTTTCTTCCGATTTGGACGTGTCTAAATTTATAGTAACCTTCGTATTTGTATGTATAATTTTAATTACTTCTATAATATGCCGGAGGCATTCCCGTTTATCCATTATTTTCCATAAAACAGTCCTATTCATGAAATCAAATGTCTTCTCAAAGTAAATAAAGGCGATATGTAGCTCTAAATTAATTTCTCGTCTTTTCACTAAAACTTTTAACACTAAAAATATCGCTGCATGAACGTTATTTTCTAAAACCAATTGTTCTTCCAAAAGAACCTCTATTATAGGTTTTAGACGATATTAATACTTTCAGCATAGAGTTTATAAGCGGAGTTCAAAACACCTCTGTAATTATTCGGATCATTTCTCTGACCTTTTTTAAAGGTTGGAATTATCTCAGCAACTGTGCAGGATGTCATATTTTATCTCATATTATGATAAATGACAAGTTCAGTTACTTTTTTCTTGACACTTTGTCTTCTAAAACTGAATTACGAAAACACAGTTATGTTTTATCGTAACCTTGACATATACTTCAGTCTTTCTGTTCTACTCTCTGTCTCACAAACTGCTGGCTTTGACGAACATACTTATTAAAATTATTTCACGCAGGAACTCCGACGCGACAATTAAATGTCTATCACTGTCTCTTACGATACACACATTCTCTCAACATTAATGGACACACACTTAAAACTAACTTAACTGCCAACAGCTGTATCGTTCAACACTTAATGACCCATCAAAATCGACAGCTCTCGCCGTCTCGACTTGTTCATATAGAGGAGAATGACGAAGCACGGATTTTTCTCGAAATTCACCTTTACTCGAACTTCTCTTAAACAAGCCGCCAGTCGAAAGCATCGCGAACAGTCTAGAAACGCTTTGTTCTGCCGCGCTCATTGTGGATAGCCACCTATTTGCAAACAGTGGGGTGAGGTAGTTTTCACCGAACTTCTTGGAGACGCGTGGCCGCCCTCTGATGTGAGGTAGCTTGACCTAAAAGGTCTTTGATAGCCGCTGCCAGCCGGCGTCGCAATATTATGCAAGGAATTCAGTACTAAACACTATTTAAAACTTAAGTGCAATCATGCGAAATGAAAAAGTGAGGAATGGCTGAAGGTGAGGGGATAACAACTAAAATATAATAGCAATAATTGTTGGACTTCCCGCTCAATATATTATTTCACGAGCTTTTTCTTTCAATTAAATTAATCTAGTAATTATTCTTTTACACTGAAGAACTGTCCACTCGAATCACTTCTCATCTCCCCCTTTTATGAAAATAGCGATTCACTTTCCACGTGGCAATGATCTATACCTATACTTTTTCAGAATGTGTGGGTGCTATATGCAGCTGTCAGCACGCCAGCACTTTGCCCAGGCCCACAAGCGTCAAAGCTGTAATCGCCGGTCCACGTCATGTTGACGTCAGCTGGCGCCTGCCTCCATCACCATCCTTCAACATCTCGAAGTTTGTAGTCAGGTGAGTGGTCCTCTTCCTAAGCTTTCGAGAGGCTGAAGGGTAATTAATTCCAACTTTTGTAGTAGTTGCAACGTCTCCTAGAGAAGAGCTCTGAAATATCTGGAACATGTTAAATTATATAAATTTACTAATGTATGTAAAACTGTTAGATGTAGAACTCCATATTTAGTGAGATCGCATACTTGTTTGTTCAAGTTCATTCAGGACATTTGAAGAAACTGAATCCAAAGCGCTTTTCTATGAATGTTTATTGCGCATATTTACATAGTAAAACTAAACCTATAGAGAATCAATATTTAGAAGAGAAGCATATAAAGAATATCGAAAATTTGAAGATAGAAAAGATTTAACCCCGTAGCTGCTCACTATAGATCTTTGTGACAGTGTATACTGAACGTTTTATAGATTAATGACCGTTGAAGCTCTATGTCTTCAAGATGTCATTTCACTCTAAACTTTGAAGGTGCAGTTGGCAGAAGAAAATTGGCTCATAAAGGAAGGAGCGAATTTCAGTTGGTACGAAATGTGTAGCTGTACCATCTCCAGTGGGCACCTTTTTACAGAGAGAGTCAATAAACTAAGAATCGGCTGCGCGCTGTTCTTTCACTGGGCGTGTGGATACATGATTCCGCGTTGCTACTGCAAATAAGGTCATGCGGCTTAAGGGCTTTGCAGTACTTAGTTGTCTGATATGTTATAATTCAGTTGCTATGAGTTATTTTCTGCTGCATTTAATCACAAAGTATATAATGACTCAGGTAATGTCTTCTACTGCGCAGTGTGTATTTACTTGCAATTTGTGTGTGTTAACTCGGTCAGTTCGTCAAGTGAAAATACTATTTTCAGGAAGATTTCCTTGTGTAAAAGTTGCAGGCCGTCCAACAATCCATACACTTTATAATAAATTTCAGGCAACAATAAGTGTTCAGTCTAAGAAACCTAAATGCCTAAGGTTCTTACAGAAGAAACATTAGACGATCTCAGTCATCGTTTGGAAACTTCACCCAAAAATCAATTAGGAGTCTTTCAAATAGGCAGGCATTTTTTATGGTTCTGTGCGTAGAGCTACTAAATTGACGTTAAAATCATAAATTTGGCAACTAAAGTCTTTAAAAGCAGTTTTAAAAATGTTGTACTGTTGCATTCTCGCCATTCTAAGATCACGCGAACAGGAAAAACACCGCACAGCCGGTTCTTAGATTATTGGCTCACCCGTTTCCTTCCCTCTTATATAATTCCAGCCTTTTGACTGACAAGTAGCTTGCATCAAAAAATGGACGGATCCTAATACTGTCAATGAACTGAGTATGTCCATGCAAGATGAGTGCCGTTTTAGTTTATTGTAGTCATGATAATATTAATAAGGCTGGCAGCATGCTCTGTTTAAACTTCTCTTTTCCGAGACTATGGCCACATTATTGTTATGCGATGATGATGATGATATAAAAATTTATGACCAATCATTTTTTGTGGTGATAACTTAGAGATATTCCTTGTTATTGGTTTGAATTTAGCACACTAAAATTTTCAAGAAGTCCTCGCCATCCATTTACCCTTTCTATTCACTTGTCTTTAATTTGAACTTCTCAAAGATGGCTCTAACAATTGTGATTAAAATACTATGTGTGTAAGAAATGTTCTGGTAAATGAAATGTATATCTTGAATTATCTAATCGTTTCTGGGTGCCTTTTCATTTTAATGATTTTTGCATAACCGGTAAACTGTAAAAGATCCGAGCCCAAATGACCTCGTTGTCGACGGGCCCCACTCACTCACTCACTCACTCACTCACTCACTCACTCACTCACTCACTCACTCACTCACTCACTCACTCACTCACTCACTCACTCACTCACTCACTCACTCGCTCACTCACTCACTCACTCATTCATTCATTAGATAAAATCTTGCTACACAAAAAATGTAAATCTCATTAAAGCATACAATTTATGTCAAATTAATATTTGTGAATTTAACCACTTGCTAGATTCCTATATTATTGCCTTGAATTTTCAAGTGCTTACACTTTTACCAAATGGGAAGTCATTATTCTCTGTAAATTACTCTTAATTCTTAGGTACGTACATAAGGAAAATTCACTGTTTCAACCCAATACAATATCACTGAAGCCATGCGTTTTGAGTTATCCTGAAACCAAAAGGCTGTCTTAAAACGGTGTTTGTGCCTGAGTATATGAGGTAGAGAGAGAGAGAGAGAGAGAGAGAGAGAGAGAGAGAGAGAGAGAGAGTATGGCACTAAAACTCATACTCAAAACCCTCATTATTTAAATTACCTAAATATGAAGCTGGTATTTAATAAATACGTTTTAAAAAATTATTCAATAACTTCTTTAGACATATTTGAATATGCGAGTGATGAGTAAAACGTATATCTTGAATTTCTGTAAAGCTTATTTTCTGTGCTGTTTATTTCTGATCGATTGAATATTAATGCAATCTGAAGATATAGGACGAAAGCTTACTTCAGAAAATATCGTAAATCTGTAAGACATTTAATGTTAAAAATATTTATACCGCTTTCAAAAGATACACAATTATTTCATGATTTTTCCGCAATTTTAGGCTGTACCTCTAAAATGATAACGGTAAGTAAGCATTCAAATGAATAATCTGTAGAATGATGTGAGTATAAAAAGGAGAAATTCATATGAATGGTAAAGATTGGACTTTTTCTGCCATTTTGTTTGACTTCCCTTTTGATGTAACTTCAGGTTATTAACCTAGACAGCGTCTTTGCCGTAGAGAGCAAGGTTATGGGTGAAATATCACAAGAACATGCATTACACTCGTAGACGGGAAAGTTTCTTACTATTCAACATACGCGAACAAAGTATTCGCCTTTCATGTAATGAAAGACTGTGGAAGCTGGTATATAAGTGTGCTATCTTACGTTAGTTCAGTCTTGAAGATAATATTTTAACCAAAAGTAGAAGTTTACTTTAAATATTTACGAAAGTATTGGCACAGAACTAGAGCTGACTATTATTGCTTATACTCCTGTAGCTAAAAAAGTAAACGAAACTTATGAAGTATGTAGATCAACCTTTGAGCAAAATAATACTGATAGTTTTAATAGAGGATAGGGTAATCAACGGTGCAGATTACCTCCTGCACTGCGACTTGTGTGAGATCCATTGCGGCTACCATTACCCAGGAGTCAGGGCTGAAGTGCAGGAGACACACAACAGGCTACGGATAAGACACAGAGATGCGCGGAAGTCCCTAACAGTTCCTGGCTCGAAGACCCGGCACACTACTGTAGCTGCGATAACGACCGGTTCAACTAGACAGGCCTTTAGTGTCTGGGAATACTACGTATTTCCACGTCATGTTGTCGACACCGCTTCACACCACGAAACCTAGGACCACAAGCGAGATGGAAAAGGAATGAAATGGCAATTAGGGAAAGGAAATTATGGACATTTGAAACCTCCCTAGACTTCCCTCTGAACAAAGGAAAACACGAAAAATCCAAGTCGAATCCTGACCACCTGAATGCGAGCCTCACGTTACCGCGGAGCCAAGTCGCCCTGTAAAAGTCAACTTCTAACTATCGGAGAACTTTTTGAACTATAATTGATTTCGAATCTCTGGCAGACCAAGTATACTTATGAATTTCTTTATTTCTAAAATAACTATTAGTGATTCTATATTCGTTAAATATTGCAAACTGTCGAAGTTCTTTACCAATTTCGTAGTCGCAATTTAACCACGTTAAACACTATTGCTTGCAATTTCAAAACTTTTTAGGTAAATGTGACCTAAGAAAAATGGCGAAAAGCAGCTCGAAGAAATCTGAAGACTTTCTCCACCCATTGTTTAAGAAACTATTCCTACAATAGCTTATCCTTCTATTTACTTCATTTTAAGCCAGATAAGCATTTGTAGAGGAACTTTAATTGCCTATTTGCTTATAAATACAAGAGAATTCGGGAATACAGAATGCTTAAGTGATAGTCAAACCTTTTGAGAGTGATTTCCTTCTTGAGAAAATTATGAAGAATTTTTAAATTTTAACTAATAACAAAGAACACCTAGAAAATGGTTAACGAGATAAACAATTTTATTTGGCAAAAATTATGTGCTTAAACGAGATTTACATTTTCCCCCCTTACTTTTCGTGAGTAGTAGAATTTTGTCCATATCTTATCCTTGTTGTCATACAAGTCATTCAGAAAGAAGAGGATTTCACAGTCACCGCAGTGACTGCCTTTCAATAATTCGAAACGGAAAACTTTTAACTCCCATTGCTCAGTCCTCATCGTCGCGTGATTCGCGGAAATGAACGTGTTGGAGAAACTCCTGAAAGCTTTTGAAATCATGTGTCTGTATGTGTGTGCCACCGAAACACTGAGGTTTTGTTCAACTGACTCCCCCCTTGATTTAATGAACTGTCTCGTTTCCCTAACTTTTCAACGGATTGTTTTCTGATAGTGTTTCTATTGGTTAGTCATTTATTAAACTCGATAGAGTAAAGGCTTGACAAAATATAAGTGATGGCCTTTCATTATATTCTACCTACTTACATGATGTTGCACATCGTCTTTTCAAACACGAATGATGAATTAATGCGGCAGTCCGGGTTCGATCTCAGGGACCTACATGTGGGATTCATGATGGACGAAGCGGAGTCTGGGCGGGTTTTCCTTGGGTTCTCTGATTTCCCCTGTCATTCATTCGACCAACTGCTCCATCATCACCTTTCCATTCATCAATTTCGCCTGCATTTCATATCCTCCTCCTCACTCTCATACCTGGTGCTTGGCTGACCAACCGCTTCCAGGCCTTCACTCTGTCCGGTCCATAGGTTCGTCTGCTCCCCGCCAGACGCCTGACCCGAGGCACAGGCTTGTGGGGTCATGCCCTCTGTTGTCCTCTCTCCTCAGGTCCGATTGCCCATAGCATCCTTTAACCTCAGCCCTCCTTCCCAGGGGCGCCCCATTAGAGGGATAGGCACAAAAGGTTTCATAGGTCGGAATGTGAAATCCCTCCTACAAACCCTGCGGTGCCGTAGTAGTAAAAGCGGGCGTTAAACACTACAACAACCTCCTACAAACCTTGCTGTAGGTTATGGAAGAATCATCGGACGGAATGCTCGAGATGTTAAACCTTTTTACAGCCGGCTCCAAATGTTTTCGGATGGACGAGAGGGTGTAGGGGAAAATGAAGCATTTTTTATGAATTAGTTGCGCCTGGCCCAGCGACGGCTTCACCAGATTATTTACTTTTACTCTGATATATGGTCAGCGGGGGGGCAAGCAAGAAGCTAAATAATCAATTTCATTCGATCCAAACAGAAAACAAAATATCAGCACATTCTTGTTTGCACGTATTTAAACAAGCAACATTGCTTTTTGAGGTAGCATTAACGGCATTTAAGAAACATGCTTAAACAATTGAGGCGTTGCCACACTTCAAGACAAATCAACATTTTGCTAAAATGCTACACTTCATCAACAGATGTTTCTAAAAAGTAATAATTTGCTGTCATCTGCCAAACACACACACACACGCAAGCACGCACACACACACACACACACACACACACACACACACACAGAGAGAGAGAGATGCTTTACTAAAAATACCTTTTTTGGATTCCGTGAAACCTTGGTATCAAATTTTTGGTTGGTATACAACACTTCCTCTGCTTACTAGATTATTAGTAGAGAAAGTAAAAAGTAATAGCCCCAACCTGAAACCTAAAATGTCTTTGAGCTATACCCCTACCACCGTTCAAACTTTTGCCTTAAATTTCGTTCAGTCTCTTAAAATTCTACTTTTCTTATCTATGAAGCAAGATTGACAGTTGTACTCCCATGAAAACTTAGGTCAGACATTTGAAAAAATGTTATATTAATAAACATGTGCTAGAAAAATCGCACAAAAGGATTGTAAAAATTAACATACAACAACAACAACAACAATAATAATAATAATAATAATAATAATAATAATAATAATAATAATAATAATAATAATAATAATAATAATAATAATAATAATAATAATAATAATAATAATAATAATAATAATAATAATAATAATACGATATTAATAATTAATTAATAGTTAATAATAATTAATAATTAATTAATAATAAGTGGTGATGATGATGATGATGATGATGATGATGATGATGATGATGATGATGATGATGATGATGATGATGATGATGATGATGATGATGATGATGATGATGATGATGATGATGATGATGATGATGATGGTGATGGTGATTGTGTGTGCGTGCGTCTGCGTCTGTTCATAACTCGAACATGAAAAGTCGGTTATAAACCGAAGTTCGTATTTAGTTTAATATTTTTCAAGGATGCGACACGAAGATCTTGAAGAAACTTCCTCCACCTTAAAACACCCTTCACATGGAAAATTTTTCGACAGTTTTAATTTTCTCAAAAATGGCTCTAACGATTTTGATTAAAATGTCATATATTTAACAAACTTTTATGACAAATGGAATGTATATTATGAATTTTCTAGCTATAGCGCACGTAGTTCTGCTTACTCTTGATGACTTTTGTATAACCGGTAAACCAAAGAGATAGACCAAATGTTGCTACACCAAAAAATGTATATTTTATTAAAACACACCAATTATGTCCTTGTGTGTGTGTGTGTGTGTGTGTGTGTGTGTGTGTGTGTGTGTGTGTGTGTGTGCGCGTGCGTGCGTGCGTGCGTGCGTGTGTGTGTGGCGAACTACTTCGGAGCTATTCCTTATATTCTTATTTGAATTAGATATTCTTGTTTGTGTGAGCTTTGCAATACTTACACTTTTCTCACGTGTAAAGTCGTTATTTACGTTTTTATCTCTTGGCTATGCAAAGAGAATGGAATTTCAAAGCCTCCATATAGCAATCAGCTTTAAAAGACTTCACTATCGCTCAAAGTCTACTGTATTCCCATATTCCCCTTGCACCTACAAAAAATTACCAGTAAGACAATTTCTACAAATGTTTGTGTCGATTGACATGAAGATAGAGGAAAATGTTTTTGTAAGAATAGTTAGTACAAGAGTAGAGAAAGTCGTGTGAGTGCGACACTTCAGATTTTTAACATTAAACACACAAACATCCGCTTCCATATCCTACTTCCAGGCTTTTGGGGAATAGGAAATTTAAATAATTTTTTTTGTGTTGAGTTCAAATAAAAACACCATTTCATTTTTCACCTCTCCTTTGTTATTTATTCTCTCTCTCCTCACTCAGCCATCCCATCCGCTCTCTTTACACTATTATTTTACGTATAATACAATGTATATTTTAAATAACATTTGATTCTGTTACGCTTCACATGTTATTACTTTAATATTCACGTTGTTTAACCAGGTTTATTAAATTAATCAATGCATAATTGATGCTATTACTTGTATTCACCATCACGATATGCTGTTTAGTCGCGAAGGTTTAAGAATTTTCAGGATCTCCTCTATCTCTCTGTTTCAATTTGCTTGATTTAGAACTACTAATGTCATCGCATACGCCCATTTGGGTTTCTGTTGAAATACTGGTAAATCAGGCTTACTGATAACCGATTGCCGAGCCGAAGATAAATCTGCAGCTTCAGAGTACCGTACGATGCGACGGTATAATCAATTTCCAGCCCCTCGATTACAAATTTGCCCATGATGGATGATAGTGTAGATACTAGACCAAACATTGTCCACACAAGCTCAATTAACTGCAGCTGAAACCTTCCTTCTATGTTAAACACAACCGCCCCCTCCTCCGTGTTCCTATTCTGCTCCAATGGGTGTTTATTGTTTGTGTGTTATACACTTTACACACTTAGAAGCACAAAACCCTAAATATCACCTGCTGCCATTTTGTACAGATAGCGCCAAAGAAAATCTCACTGTACCTTCAATCTATGCCACTTATTTATCTTTGTACGAAGCCATAGCCTTTGCGTTGGTTGTTTTAGGCCACGGTGCAAGAGTACGTTGCCTAAAGCAACCAATGAAATGGCCATAGCTTTGTACAACGATAAATGTGACATAGACCGGAGGTGCAGTGAGATTTTCTTTGGCAGCCATTTTACCTTTCTAAAAGAAGCAGTTAATCACCAGATATGCGCAGAACTTCCTTTACTAAACTTGCACTGACAAAATCCAGTCCAGTTAATTTTCTATCACCTTATTTTTCTTCTAACTTTTGCACAATAACATAGTTTTCTTCTATTGACGTTAATTACAACTCAACTGTCTTCTTCTAGTACCCTTGACTCACTCCTTTCACTGTCAGCACTTTCTCTGTCACCACTTTCTCTGTCTCTCGAACACTAACTCTGACGATACAATCACTCAGTACTCGTCACAACTTGCTCACTTCGACGCGACGTATCGTTCACAACAACAGTACCACACACATACGCACAGCTGTCTCGCAGTCACTGACACACTGACTAACTCAAAAACTGCCTCCTTTCACGCGCTCCGCAAGCTTTTATATCGGTGATAACAGCCAGATCTTTCTTGAACGTCTACAAACAAATCGGCTGCCGGGCACTCCCCGAATTCTCTGTAAAACCTTCGAGTTGTCGCTTGATTGTTGTTAGTTAGGTGTTCGCTCGCGGGAGATGTATGGGAAAGCTTGACCTTGAGCGACTTTGTTGCCCATCGCGCCAGTGGGTTGGTGCTGCCCGGTTCTGACCGTCCTTTGTTGTGTTGCCGCTGCCGTGAGCCAGCGTCATAATATTAAGTACAAAACAAAACGCTGGTCATATTGCGCAAATGGTAGGAAAGGAATTATTTGTAAAGTAGTGGAACACTCCTCTGTATGCTATCGTTGTGCCAAACTGTATGCTTTCCAGTACGCAAAGTGTAACTTTCTGGTTCCATTTTTACTTTCTCTATAATGTACTGACGATAAGTGGGGGAAGTAATTGTTAACCAGACAATTACACTTTTCGAGACTCCCCAGTTTCAGTAAAGTATTGAACAACTAAAGGAAACATCTTTTCAGCCGTGTGGTTCGATGCCGTAAAATGAAACTTCTTACAATTGTTTTATGCATTCGGACACAGAGAGTGGTGCGAGAATATTGTCACCGCGCCCGCCGCATCTAATTGCCGACAACCGCAGTGTCACCCATCGCATTATTGTCGGCACTACCGCAAAGGAGCCGAAGGAAAGAGACAGAGAATGGCCGCATTGTTGGGGCGCTTGCCGAAAGAGAGAAAAGGATAGAAGCTTCTGGAATCTTCCTCTTTGTATTCCACCGAATAACTGAACTTTCCAGAATAGTGCCTGGGAGATATAAATAGCGGTAAAGTGCGACAGGAGTGAGTCAGTATGTGAAGGTTGAGTAGTCGTGCCGACGGACGATGTGAAGCGTTGTGCCGACGGAGAAGGGACAGTTCTTTGTGTTACGAGTTCGGAGCCGTGCTGTTGGAGAATCGAAAAAGACTTTCTTGTTGTTGGAACGAGTGTACAAGTTACTGTTTACGGAAATAAAAGTGTTTCTTTATCCCGACTACATCTGTCTTCTTTACTTTTCAACACAACCAAAAGTCACACTGGTGTCAGAAGTGGGATTCGTCGAATTGCTTCTAGTTTCGTTACATCGTCGTTAGAAGTTGCAACGTTAGAACCAAGATGGAGGGAGATTCGGAAACCAGGATGATGGCAATGATGAAAGAATTATTCGCCGAAATGAAGACAGAAATGTCCAAGATGAAGACGGCAACCAACAACCTCGCTGCCAAAATGGAAACGTCAAACGACAACCTCGCTGCCAAAATGAAGACGGCAAACGACAACCTCTTTGCCGAGCTGAAAGAAGAAATAAAGACGAGAAACAACCTCGCTGCCGAGCTGAAAGAGATGAAGACGGAGCTATCGGCGAAAATTGACGACGAACTGATTGGCGTGACGGAAGACGTGGAAGAACTCGGCGAAAAGGTGGAAGACCTCTGCCAGCACGTGGACGTCGTGGAGGACGACGGGGAACGTCTTGGCGCCCTGGTAGTAAGAGTTGACGAGAGCGTCAAAGTACTGGATGCCAGGGGCAGGCGGAATAGCGCGGAGCCGGGGAGGGAGCACCTAGTGGCCGAGGCGACAGTTGCGCCCGTTTCGGATGATATGAGGGAAGACGTGGAACAACTCGGCGAACTGATTGGCGTGAGGGAAGACGTGGAACAACTCGGCGAACTGATTGGCGTGACGGAAGACGTGGAACAACTCGGCGAGCTGATTGGCATGACGGAAGACGTGGAACAACTCGGCGAACTGATTGGCGTGACGGAAGACGTGGAAGAACTCGGCGAAAAGGTGGAAGACCTCTGCCAGCATGTGGACGTCGTGGAGGACGACGGGGAACGTCTTGGCGCCCTGGTAGTAAGAGTTGACGAGAGTGTCAAAGTAATGGATGCCAGGGGCAGACGGAATAACGCAGACCCGGGGAGGGAGCACCTAGTGGCCGAGGCGACAGTTGCGCCCGTTTCAGATAACGAAAGTGTACGTCTCGGGGAAGACAAAGGGGCAGTTCAGGGACGTCGTCGAGGATCCCCTGGAGGAGTGTGTCGGGTACGTAACCAACCAGGATATGACATGGAGGACGATCAGCAGGGAAGCGCACAAGCAAACGAGCAACACGCGAGAACCGACTTGGCGTGTGACATGAGGGGACCGTCGGAGCCATCCAATCACCTGACGCATAGTGCCGTGAACGGAAGAATGGTGGACATCATCTTGGACGGCAGGATACAGGAGAGGCCGTGCCGAGCACGAGTGAACACGAGTGCAGCGGTGGACGCGACTCGCGCGGATGTGGCGAGGTTTGTTGCCGGACCCATCGGAAGCAAGGTGGCTGCGAAGGTGCGCCAAAGAGGTCGGAGGACATGGTACCCAGTGAGCCGTTTCCAAGTGCGCAGGATGGCCCGTCAACACACCAGGAAGAAGGGCAACTGGACGAGGGACCGTCAAGACCGGCGGTACTGTTGCAGAATTTCGAAGCAGGATGGCATACGTCGTCCTACCCAGACCAAGGGACACTATCCAACAGCGATACCTAGGATCGTGCCTCCTGGAGAAGAGGTTCGATGGGTTAGTCCACCGGGGCGCAAGGGAGATGCCGCAGTGATAGTGCTGGTCGGGACGACCAGCTCTGAGGAGGGAGCAGTGTCACCGCGCCCGCCGCATCTAATTGCCGACAACCGCAGTGTCACCCATCGCATTATTGTCGGCACTACCGCAAAGGAGCCGAAGGAAAGAGACAGAGAATGGCCGCATTGTTGGGGCGCTTGCCGAAAGAGAGAAAAGGATAGAAGCTTCTGGAATCTTCCTCTTTGTATTCCACCGAATAACTGAACTTTCCAGAATAGTGCCTGGGAGATATAAATAGCGGTAAAGTGCGACAGGAGTGAGTCAGTATGTGAAGGTTGAGTAGTCGTGCCGACGGACGATGTGAAGCGTTGTGCCGACGGAGAAGGGACAGTTCTTTGTGTTACGAGTTCGGAGCCGTGCTGTTGGAGAATCGAAAAAGACTTTCTTGTTGTTGGAACGAGTGTACAAGTTACTGTTTACGGAAATAAAAGTGTTTCTTTATCCCGACTACATCTGTCTTCTTTACTTTTCAACACAACCAAAAGTCACAATATTTTTTAACATACACTGTAGCCTTGGTTCTGGCTGTAAGACTGCTTTGCGGCGACTTTGGAGTCAGGATACATTGCGGCATTAAGTTTTACGGCACAGTCAAGAGAAGTGAAGGGTTGACGTTGCTTGACAACTTTATAAGCTGTTGTCAGTTCTGCAGTAGCAATTCTTCCTGTGTATCTTCTTTAATCATGAATGTAGAAATAGGCTTTGATGTTGATGCTACCGCGAATCTACTTGTAAGATTCTTCATAGAAATGTGATGGCCCCAATCTGCCTTACCTCCGTGAGTTACTGAGATAAAATAGCTATAAATTTCATACAACGCTTTCTGATTCATATTTCCCTTCTTGACAAAAGGCCACTCTTGTGTAATCATCCGAAAAGTGACACTTTCTTTTTATCCGTAAGCATTTTCGTAAGCTAAGTTTATTAGACGGTAAACAGTTGGCAACAACACTTTAGTCATCGACGTATACGTCACTATACACTTCTCGCCCTATATGGCAGTGGCGGCTCGCAGTCAAAATTTTAGGGTAGGCAAAGTGTAACAACAACAACAACAACAACAACAATAATAATAATAATAATAATAATAATAATAATAATAATAATAATAATAATAATAATAATAATAATAATAATAATAATAATAATAATAATAATAATAATAATAATAATAATAATAATAATAATAATAATAAACCCCGTTTATCCGAAATATAGGGGGCGAAGTCATTGCGGATAACGCAAACAATATATTGTTTGGTTGTTTAATAAGAGCAGAGTGAATGAGTGTGACTTACGGACGAAGTACCGCCAAAACTAAAATCACGAGTTTCGGCAGACTTTTTTCCAGAGGGGGGGGGGGCACATGTTGGAAATTTGCAATCATATAATATTAAATCATTATTTTACTGTCAAAATTTATAGTATTTGTTGCAGATAACCGTATTAATTTGTGCTAAACAAAAATTGTTCTTTACATCAAAATTAAAATAATAGTTTAAAAGTCGGTAACTGACTGCACATTAAGTTCGCCAACTTCCAAGGGGGGCCGTGGCCCCCCTTGCCCCCGTTTCGCGAGGCCCATGACTAAAATAGATTAAGAAATTGAAAAATTGTCTGACTACAGCTTTGTGTTAAATAGCTAAAACAGTCCTCTTTTCATTGTCAGTGCGCCGCGAAAGCAGAATTTGTAATAGTTCACTAATTAAGTCGGTCATACTGGTATTACACAGAGTGATAACGACACGATTCAGATCTCTGAGATCTTCGTTCGTGGAGTATGGCTGTTCGGAAAATGTCGCATAAATTCGGATTTGGGCAGGCAAGTGTCCGGACTGCTGGCAGACGCGTCTACGCATGCTCGGAGTGCGTATACAGATCGAATGTTTCCTTATCCCTGTTCAAGGGCCTCGTACTCAGGAAATGGGGCCGGGCAGGCAGAGGTTAAGCTAGCCTGCTCTCCACTACCCAGGTTCCATGCGTATCATTTCTGCCGCGTGTTTCAAACACGCAGCGCAGTTTTGATGAATCGGAATTGAGATTAAAGGATTTGACCATGCGCTGGTCATTATAACCGAGAAAACTTTTCTTGAACTGCAATTTAGGGGAAAATGACGGTTCAGATGATAAAATGCAGAATCATAGTTAAACATTATTTATTGATGTGTTACGATAGGGTAGGCAATGCCTACCCTGCCTACCCTGAGGAGCCGCGCCTGCTATATGGCCTCATCAGATCTCCATTCCAATGGAAACTGCCGATTTTTCCGCGTGGCTCTACTTAAATATTTCCAGACCCGCACTACTGGAGAAGTCTGGCACTTTCTTGAATGATGGTGCTAGATCTAGAAGGTGCTTGCATTGTCGATGCAACATGTAACACCATGTAGGACGACCTTGTCAGCATAAACCTGTTGACATAATTAAACTGAGACTGCATTTACATGTTGCGCTAACAGGTGGCGTTACTTCAGTACCTGAACCAAGCTCGTAACAGTACTTTGCAAAATCGGGACAAAATTGCCTCTTGCCGGTTTGTCGGGACAAAAAGGTCCATAACGGTGACGGTCCCGATGTACCGGGAAAGAAGGTTACCCTAAGACTTACAATATTCAATATCACGGCTGGGACATTGTCGACATGGGCGTCGCGAAGGGGGGGGGGAGCAAGGAGGGCTTGAAGTTGGTCAACTTAATGTGCAATCACTTACTGACTATTTAACTATTATTTTAATTTTAATGTAAATATCAATTTTTATTTAGCACAAATTAATATGGTTATATGCGACAAATATAAATTTTGACAATAAAATAATGAATTAATATTATCTGATTGCAAATTTCAAACATGTGCCCCTCCCCCTGGAAAAATGTCTGCCTACGCTCATGATTGTCGATACTATAAGGCTAAGCTATCACAGAAATATCCTCAAACGCCGCGGGTGGGGTGTAACCTAAAATAAGAAAACTAGAGAAATTATTGATGTAAAATGCTAATAAAATGTCTGGGACTGCCTTCATTTCTACACTTAGAAGATGACGAGGTTAATGACAGTCATTTTTAGTTTTTTTTTTCTTTTTCTTCTTTTTAAACGTCTTCCAACGCAATATCATGTCGGAGGTGAGTGACTGAAATGGGTGGAATGATGCTCAAATGAGTCCGAGTTCCATGGAGCTTTAAGGTACCCGACATTCGTCTTCTCAGGATAAGGAAAAACGTCGGGGGGAAAAAACTTACCCGGATAAGTTACCCTAAGCGAGATTCGAACTTACCTTTTGCACGTGAGGTAGACGCGCTAACCATCACGCTACAGAGACGGGCGTTAATGGCAGTACCTATGTATATGAGTAAGACGTCCTGAATTTCAGTGATTTAAACTACTCTACAAATACAAACTAGAAGTCCTCGAATAACTGCAAAATTTTTAGTTACAGTTACAATTTTACCTTACTCTAGTACAGCATATTTATAATGGGCCTTTTCGACATTAAATTTATTCAACGCATTCACTACTTGGTTCAACGTAAACCGGCGGAGCGTGTCTCGGTTCCTCGACTCACCTATTGCATTCACAATCAGATGTATAATATATGCCTGAATCACATATTTATGTGTACATGCATATTCAGGTATTTCTGATCCATAGCTCCTCTTCCTTTTTACTTTCTCCTTGTGTAATTAACGGAGGTAGTACTGCATTTCACCCAAAAATTCGATACCACAATTTCACGGGAAACCCTCTGAAATAAAGAAAGACAGAAAAAATATCTATGTCTGTCTGTGAATTGTATCAACTCAAAAACGAAAAATAATTTAAATACTAAGCTTTAAATTTAAGTTCAGAGCGATACGAAGATTTTCCAAAGACACAGTGGTGAAATTTTCTTAAACAACCATAAAAATCCGATTTTTTTTCTTATTCGTATTCCTTCATCCTTCATGTTCCGCGTTGATTTTCTTGTTTTCGGCCATTTACCTGCCAACATGCCTGATTTTTTAAGATGAGAAATGTGCATTACAAGGTGTTGGAAATCCTTAACGCCAGTTTTCTGCCATTTAAAACTGTATTCTCTTGGCTACAAAATGTGCCTTGCAGAAAGTTTGTAGTTTAATGTAACACAATTTTAGAAAATAAATATTAGGGCTCAGACTTTTAGGTAAATACATATTTTGTGTCCTAATAGGAACTTGAAACTGAGTTTATTGTTCTTGATAAGTTTTATTTCACATAAAAATGCATATTTTCTGATCTTTTATGTAAATTAACATTTTCGGATATTCACATAAATCGCATGAAGGAAAGCTTTATTAAATAATTTTCACATATTTACATAAAATAACATTAAACCAGCAGCGATTTTAAGCAAGCTACTATGTACTTCTTTAATGCTCAATTACACAGGCTAGACATCGCGACTTATTATTCATTATTAGGGCTCGGATGTTTAGGTAAATAAAAATTTTGTTTTTATTTTATTTAATAAAATTGCAGCCAAATAGCCACATACAGTATTTTGATATTTTTGCATATTCATTTATAGATTTCACTCCTTTACTGCACAGTTCTATGTAATATCGTTTACAGGCTTTGTTACACAGTTCACACACACACACACACACACACACACACACAAACACACACAAACGCGCGCGCGCACGGGTCGTGATAATTTTTGTCGGAGTTCGAAGTTAGGTGCTGTCCATGAGCGGTTCGTCATTGCTTCGATGCCGTAGAACTTTGGCCATACTTTTTCTTGTTTATCCTCCATGATCTTCAGTTGGTTTCTAGAAGTCTTGGTGTGTGGCACCATATAGTGAAGTTTGGTGTCTTCAATTAGGAATGTCTCTCTCGCTAGCAGGTACACTAGTCTAGATCTTGTTGTCTTTGAGAGACCTACTAGTCTTTTTAGATAAGTCGATTTTACCTTTTCTAGCGTTTCTAGATTTTTTTTCTGTCAGGTGGTCCCATATAACCTCCATCCCGTAGACCAGGATTGGCAAGATTTTAGCGTTGAATAATCTCATGGCCGCTTTTAGACGGAGTAGGTGAATGTTTTTGATGTCCTGTATTGCTATTATTGCTTGGGCTACACATTCTGTTGTGTTTGGTGAAGCATTTGGCAGCAGCTTGCAATGTCACCCCTGGGTATTTAAAGTCTGATGAGATTTTAATTTTTTGTCCTCTGATGTTGATTTCAGCATTCTTGAGTGTTTGTCTCCACTTCTGAAAGTCACCATTTCGGTCTTTGGTATGTTTATGTGTAGTTTGTGTTCACTGTACCATTTATCTATTATCTCAATGATTTTCTGCAGCTTCTGTGTATCTGTTGATCCTACGGCCATGTCGTCAGCGTATGCATATATGTATATATGTTCTTCATTTTCTGCAATTCGCAGTACTTCTTCAGTGGCAAAAATGAACCGTAAAGGACTCATTGGATCACCCTGTAAGACTCCTTCCGATTGCAATATGAGGTTCGAAAAAGAGAGATTGTCTGATATTGTGATTAAGTTGTATTCGAGGACTGACTTGATTATTCTTGCCAATACGCTATCTTCTCCCCATTGTATTTTCCAGTTTTCGAACTATGAGATCTCTTTCCAGTAGGTCAAAGGCTTTGGTAAAGTCTATGAACACTGTGTAGAACATTTATTTCTTTTGTAGCGCTTCGTTGATGTTTTTAAAAGAAGCCGACTGCTGTAAGTGTCGATCTTGCAAATCTGAAGCCCATTTGTGGTTCTGGGAGGTGACTGTCCACGCTGGCTTTAATTGTTTGTGTTATTATCTTTGAAAACATCTTGAAATAAGTACTTACTAGGGCAATGCCTCTGTACTTGTTTGTGTCCGTCGGGTCTCCTCTACCTTTGTAGAGAACTTTTATTATCGAGTGTCACCATTGGGGTCGAAATTCTTCCAAGTTCTAAGTATTTGTTAAATAGTTTGATCCATGTGTGTTGGAGAGCCTCTTTCGCTCCTTTGTTTGATGTTGTTTCTCTTTTGGGGGGGGGGTATTTGGATTCCTCGTTTATTGAGTATCTTACTGAAGTGGTATTCTCATTCCTTCATGTCTATATTTGATGTATGAGTCTGTCTTCTTGGTCTTAACGCTATGTATGGATCTTCCGCTGCTTCATCCGCTTCTCTTTTTGCCTCTCTTTCTATGTATTATTTTTTCTTCTCTTCTGTTAGTTTTTTGCAGATTTTCCTCTCTTTTGCGTATAGTTTACATGTTTCCTCGTTGTGCTGGTTTCTTAATTTGAGGAACGTTTCTAGAACAGTGTTCCTTTTGTTATAGCATTCAGCATCGAACCATCTTTTCTATTTTGTCAATTGCTTTTTCAAGCTCTCCTTCCTCTATTAAAGTTTCTATTTGTGTTATTTGTTCTTGTTAGTTTGTTATTTTTCTTTGTGTGATTTGGTAGGTCTTTCTTGCTGGTGGTGAGGTGAAGTTATCTATTTGTATCTTCATTGGAATGTGCTTTCGTATGGGAGTGATGGAGTCATGCCAAATTGGTTGAATATTTCCTTTTATTTCTCCTCTTGTTAAAGCGATATCAATTGTGCTTTTTCCATTATAACATATACATGTAGGTATATGTCAATCGTTCAGTAGGGTGAAACCTTCTTCTAGGGTTCCAATGACTAGTCTTGTTTTATAGTTCTCCGTGTCTATTCTGCAGTTGAGATCGCCTGTAATAACGGTGTGTTTGCTGTCGTATTGTTTGATGACTGTGACTATTTCGTCAATTACTTCTACTGCATTTGTGTGCGGTTGGAAATAGGCTGCAATTATATTTGATACTATTTTCTTGTTTTATGATTTTCTTGGTGGGGGTCATCCAGGGTTTCAGTAGTATAGATATTCCTCCCATGGGTTGCCCTCTTTCTCCCTTCTTTGCTATTGGGTGAAAATTGTAGAACTATTTATGTTGCCAGTTGTCTATCAGGAAGGCTTCTGTTAGAATTGCAAGATCCGAGCTTTGCAGAATGTCTGTTGGTATTGGATTAAGAGCACTTTTTATTCCCTCTGTATTCCATAGGACGGCTTTTATTTCTTGTTCTTCTGATTTTCTTCTTGGTTTAGTTGAGCTCTGTTCCTCTTCCATTGATCTTCTTGGAAAACGAAATCGACGTACTTTTGTTTTCAGGCCAGATTTCTGGTTCTTGTGTGATTTGTAGATCTTCAAACGGAATACCTACCTTGAAACCTTGTTTGTTGCCCAGTGTGCGCAGTTCTTCACATTCTAGTTGTTCCAGTATTCCGTTCTTGTTTAGGTATTTCACTACTGTATCAGTTGTGGTGGTTCTGTTTAAGTTACCGAGATATAGCCATGCTGTTTTTTCTGCTGTTTGCATTTCTTCGTCTTTTTTATACCCATTATGGTTTTATTATTACTCTGGTTTCTTCTCTTATGCCAGCTTCTCCCTACCACAGTACTCCAAGATAGTCCCTCTAGTTCATTAACCTCATTTCGGGTTTCATCATGCTGCTCATGTGCGTTGATTTGGACATGTTGCTGAAACAAAGGATTTCTATTTAGGTATTGTCGTTCCACTTGGTTCCACTTTGTTGTTATACTCTGTTTTTATGTTGTTTCCCTCAGTTTTGATTTTCTCTGATTCTAAGTGACTTTCATTTTCTAGAGTTTCCTTTATTTGCTCCTGTAAAAATATCACTAGTTGGTTTTTAAGGAATTCGGTTCTCTCTTCCATTTTATCCCTCAATTTTCCCATTTCCGTATTATTTTCATCTTTTTTTGCTTTTTCCAGAGAGCTACACACTCCGAAGACGTCTTCAGACCCTCTAGATCCGAGAACGCAACAGTTACAGGCCATTGTGATGTTTGAGGTTAGGTACTATGGCATCAATAACATACACTACTGGAACAAGTTTTCTTCAACAACCTCCCATCACTGTAATCGTGACACAAATTGTACTTGCAAACAGATAAATTAGCCACACTATGCGTCTAATGTAGCCATAGTCTTAGATGGAACACAATAAAATAAACATGTGGAAAGCACATCGCCACAGTCAACACGTTATTGGATTTATTCCCATTCCCTATACTGCCCAAATAAAAGCTTTTAAACACTCGCTTCGCTAATATGAAGACAAACTTACATAGGAATTATTACTTCAAACAAATAACTCAAAGACAGAAAACAACACGGATAGCTTATGGAAACACCTCAGAAATCGCCACCAACTATCGGCGCCATTTTGTACAACTCAGATTCCAGTGTCTCTTCAGTTGGAAGAATATATAACAAACTGAACATAGTGAACTACATGAACCTGCAAGATAAGAACGGGGAATTCCTCTACTGCATCTGTTATCGCTTCACAATCCGGCTAGTATATACACTGAAACTGTCTGGTTAAATTTAGTCATTTCTGAGTCCGCAGAGACTATACGACTTCCTAGTTGTGTTGTGTTAGGAAATTACATATCGACAGTTTTGAGTTCACAGTGGATTAAAGATGTTTGGAGTGAAAAGTACTGCAATTGCCACAAAACGCTGCGAAAATTAAGACACTGTGTTAAGAAATGACAATATATTTTTCCGCAAATCTTGATTTCCTCTGTGATTCCATAAAGAAACTGGAATCAGTAGGAATGTCTTTGGGAGATGCAGTCTATTAGTACAGCAAGTGGAAAAAACTTAAGGTTCTTTTTGATCCTGCAGCATAAACCATAAAAATAAAATGCAAGGAAGTGCTCGAAAATATCAGTGGATTTAACAGTCCATAACATTTCACATGTATTGGATGGGCAACATCAAGAAATTATTGATGCCATTGTGAGTGACATAACATGTTGTAATGATGCTAGACTGACTTCTTGTGACGTGGAGTGATCGTTTTCGAAATTCAAGACAATTTTTCGTGACAATCGTCAAATCGTTCGCGTGTAAAATTTGAGGAATCATGCGGTCTATACTTTAATTCTACAGTACTTGGTGATCCCTTCCAAGAATAATGTCTGGTGAGTAATAGGTATATTTATATTAGGTTGTTCAGCCATTCAGATCTTTAAAATATTTTGTTTTAGCACATATTTTTTACTTGTTAGGACGTATTTTCGACATTTTTAGCGCATAAAAAAGAAATATTTTCCAAGTTTTTAGCACCTAAAAATCCGAGCCCTGTTTATTATTGGAAGAACTGATATCCCTTCAGTTGGAAGAAAGTATAAGCAACCTGCTGCATGAGCCTGCAAAATAAGGACAGGGAATTCCTCCACTGCTTGATTAGGCACCTGTTAAAGCTTCACAACCCATGTCTAAATAGTATCACAGTCGCTGTGGAAAATATAACGTGCCATGGAACAGATAGGTGTCTGGAGGATGCTGACGTGCGCAGGAAAGTTGTCAGGCGCAATTAGTCCGTTCGCTTTACGCTGATGATTAAAGGGTTGCATAACGTGAACAAACATAGGCGCTCCAGAGTTACCTGGCCATGAGGTTTAAACATTCGTGGAAAATGATATATCTGTCGACGCATAGTAAACGTTCCCGCTGTTATTTAAATCGTCCTCTGGTACGAACTGTTTTAAAAAATGTGTTGCACTCACATGACTTTCTCTACTCTTGTAGTAACCATTATTACAAACTCTTATTCTTCTATCTTCTTCATGTTAGTTGACAAATATTTGCAGAAATTATAGAAATAAGAAGGAATATCTCCGAAATGGTTCACTCTACAAAAAATTATTTGGACATAAATTGTGTGTTTTAGCGAGATCTACATTTTGTACAGTAATATTTTGTCTTATCTTTTACGGTTTATGAATTATTCAAAAGTCATCCAGAGTAAACAGGACTACATAGGCTATACTCAGAAAATTCAAGATATACATTTAATTTTTCATCAAAATATCTCAAACATAACATTTTAATCAAAATTGTTAGAGCCTTTTCAAGAAAATATAAATTTTCGAAATGTTCCATGTAAAGGGTAGTTTACGGTGGAGCAATTTTCTTCAAAATCTTCGTGTCGCATCCTTGAAAGACATTAAACTTAAATACCACATTTAGTTTTTAATCAACTTTTCGTTTCGAGTCATGCTGTCCACAGACTGACAAACACACACACACACACACACACACACACACTCACTCAAACACACGGACCTTTTTCTAAAAATGCTTTTTTTTGGATTTAGGGGCCTCAAAACATCTACTTCCGGTGAAATCTCGACATCGAATTTTTGGGTGGAATACAATACTTCCTCTACTTAGTAAAGAAAGTAAAAATGTACTCTTATTATTTAAAAATAGGCAGGTACAATAATTCTTGATGGCAATATTTGGAGTATGTTGTAACGTCTCACGTAATATCTTACTTGCTTACCTCTGTGGTCTGGTGGTTAGCATGCTAACTTCAAAATACATAGGTCTTGGGTTCGATTCCCAGCTGGAATTTTTTCTTCAAATAGGATTCTTCTCCATCCTCCCTAAACTCTGGAAGTATGAATGAGAGTGTAAATGTGTGTGTGTGTGAATTTAATGTAATAACCTAAAGTAATACCAGAGTTTAAACTACTGTAAGCGAGTGAGCAACTCTTACAAAAGTTAAAAGCCGCCGGCTTGACTTTAGATGTTAAAGGTGGCATATAAATGAACACTGAAAAAAAGGACTTATGTAATTTTTGCCATCCGTAATCTCACCGTAAGTAAAAATATGATTCACTCAAACAATTTTGAAAAGGTAGAATCAGAAACGAAAAATTTAACACATAGCCGGGATTTGAACCACGAATTTTCCCCTCTACTTGCGGCTGCCAGTGAGCTACCATAACATTACGATTCGTGTGCATACGTGCGTGTGTGTGTGTGTGTGTGTGTGTGTGTGTGTGTGTGTGTGTGTGTGTGTGTGTGTGTGTGTGTGTGTTAGAACAATCAGTTGTCATTGACGGCCCTGATATAAGAAAATTAAATCTGCCTCTTC
This sequence comes from Tenodera sinensis, assembly GCA_030765045.1. NCBI lineage: Eukaryota > Metazoa > Arthropoda > Insecta > Mantodea > Mantidae > Tenodera > Tenodera sinensis. Next base: position 83,410,347 of record CM060965.1, on the reverse strand, counting down.
TAGGAAATAATTCTCCAGTTGTAAGTCATCCGAAGTCTACCTTCCATGGACTTAATTTTTTCCCCCTCATTTATATGCCGCCTTTATCATCTAAGGTCATATCGTTGACTTTTCCTTTGGATCAATTGCTAATCGGTAACAATGTTCACTCGTTTATGATTTGTGTACGTTGGGTTTTCTTTATACACATTAAATCCGCACATACGTCACAGGCACAATTCATGAAATGGAACATGTTAATGAACTGAAACACACACTACCACGACCATGACCACGACCACAACATATGTATACACACATACGCGCGCACACAATGTAGAACAAAAGGAATAGAGGTAAACTTTTCTCTTAAAGGGACAACATTGTCAACATTAATTTCAGAAAATAAGAATAGTATAAAATCAGAGACGCAGTTGCAAATTGAAATGAGAAAGCTGGCAACGCGGAACTATGTCTTCAGAATGCAGACTGCTTAGACTTCAATAGAAAAGTAATTAATTAGTAGATAATTAACCTGTCCTGTTTCTGAAGATTTCACTAGACCTTTGAATTTTCGTGTAACTGTAGTTTGCAGCACCGGTAACACTGGAGAAATTACTAATCATAGAATCCTTGTCTCACAGTTTGTAAATAACTGTCCTGACCTTGTAAGCAACAGCTGATTTTGTGACAGCATAGACATACTATGTACTTACATGCTTCTTGCAGTCAGTTTTTCACTCTACAATTATTCCACCACGTGCAAGGTATCCATGAATGTTTGTTGGGAGAACGTAAATATAACTTTAAATTTATGTTGCCGTATTCTTTAAAAGCATTGAACTATATCTAAATTCTCTATTCGTATTTTGCTAAAACACTTCATATCGCGAACATGTAGCATTACATTACACCCATTTATTGCACAACTTGTAGTAATACAAGAATAAAACAGTAAAGCCATCTAAATTGAGTATCACGGTCAACACTGCACATCGCTTATTGTATCTAAAAATATAGTGGTGCATTCCTTTATTGCAAAACGTGTAGTAACAAAAGTGTAATTGACAATAATTCATCAGGATATGGTTGTTATTGTTATATGTTGTGACGTCATAGAAGGTCGTCACTTCGAGATATCGACTGGCCTTCCCTTAGAGAGGTATACAGCCGTCAGGTTGGTAAGCGCAATCCCTCTCGCTCCCCGCTACGCCCCGCACTCAGTATAAAAGACCGGCTGCCAGACCAGTCGCTAGGTAGTCGGTGCAGAACAGGGCACTAAGAATGATCTTCAATACCGGACGTAGATTCCCGTCTCACATCCTACATACCCAATCAGGACTTCCCTACATCGAGGACTTGGTAAAGGAGCCATCCCGAACCATGTACTCGAAAATTAACTCTCACACCAATCAGCTGGTACGGGTATTAGGTCAATATGACCACTTAGCACCTAGAAGGAAGAAAAGTTACCGCTTGCCCAAGGACGTCCTTGGATAAGGGTAATGCCACTCCCATCCTCCAACACATCATTACCCATCACCTATTCCTGTCCCCTTTCTGTATCCTGAATTAGGTATACAGAAAGAAACCTTTGCCCAGAACAAAAACGCACGACAATACACGGACAACCTCCCATATCGCACAGATAAAGTCGCATTAGCGGCTAGGTGCTGTGCGAAAAGACACACCGTACAGGAGAACCTGTACGACCTGATTACGGTTCTGGTTCTGGTAGTCGCTAGGTTACTTCAGCGTGGAAGCGCGCTGCCTTAGGTCTTCGTAGTTCACTTCAGCGCGGAAGCGCGCTGCCTTCAGTCTTTGAGGTTACTTCAGCGTGGAAGCGCGCTGCCTTCAGTCTTCGTCGAGTAGTCGAGCTCCGTTAGGCGCTGCCATCAGTTGTCTTCGTCAGCCAAAGTATAGTCAGCTTCGACCAAACGTATTGTATGAGCCTTACACACTATGGTTTGGTCTTCATCGAGTCGAGGCGCTCAGCATTAGTATCTTATATACTATCCTACATGTTCGTCTGTAATGAGCCGATAGGCTTAGCAATTTTCAATTCTACTAACATTACTCGGCAAGCTCTTCTTCATCGAGCCAAGCGGTTCACCAACAGTGACGTCAGCACGCATCAAAGTCAACGGGGTCATGCTTCAGGCTCTTGCTTGTCAAAGGGGGCAAGCAAGTGAGCAACTTTTCTCCGTAGAGAAGCAACGTCGGCATTCACCACCATTTCTTCGAGATGTATGCTAATTTAGGCATACACTGGGCATGCGCGGAATTAAGCAGGAACGACGCGTTTATTCTTCATGGCTGATATGCAGGAATGTGCCACAGTCCGTGTGCATGTTCATTTCAACATAATTGGAGAAGGACCTGTTCCATAGCACACCAGACATTTGGGTGAGACAAACAGTTCTGTATTTCATTTAGATGTATGTGTTCAGTGTTTTAGGGTTTTTATGCTAAAGAAGGGTAGGTGATCTTTTGTATCACGGTTAATGTAGCCTAAACGGCAATAGTTATAATTCCGACTAACACAATCAAGTGAGTGTGTAGTTAAATGGGATGACTTTTGGGTGCCAAGTTATATTGGTGAGTCAGGCCCATTCTACCAGTGTTGCTCAGGAAGTCAAATAGTCAGGAAGGAATTATTACTTAGTGCAAAGAATAGTTTACATTTATGTCTATTTTATGTAACTGTGCTTATTTTTACTACATTTTCGTTATATATATATATATATATATATATATATATATATATATATATATATATATTTCATCATTCACCATACTTTGAATGTTCTTATGTATATTCTTGTTACTTAACACCGTCAGTGTTAAGTCTTGTATTTATTTATGTTTTCAAAATATATTCAAGGAAAAGGCATTTGGTATTATATGTAACCACAATATACCCCACCGATCCATTCCCAACACGATTCCGCAAATAGATGTCCACTCACTCTCGCTAAGCCAAGCCAAGTGGGGTAGCAGGAAAATCATGGGGCTAGGCTTAGCAAGTGTCAAGTCAAGTAATGGTAGCAGATAGTTACAGAAGGAGAGAGTGGCGTGCGACAATGTGTATGTGCTTGAAAAAGTGAAGTCGCTTAAAAGGAACGCTGGGTGGATAGAGGAAGCTCTTCGTTTTATCGTATTGGGTACGGTAGTTTGTCGAAATTGGAAACATGCATCACTGCTAAAAATACCGTTAGAAGTATTTTGTGACGAAAAAGGCTTTTAAGGGCATACGCAATCTTAAACGAAATACACTCAGATCAATATAACCTCTTTGTCAGACAAGATTGTACAATGAAAAACACAATAAGAATACACTTCCCGGCATAAAACTATAATTTTAAACACACATCAATTGGCAATAATGCATGCAGAGATAGCTTTTATTTACTTGTACGGAAATCGTACGATGAAAGCAATAATGACAGCCATTCTCTGCTTATAGATCCGAGATTCGATCTTTAGTGATACTCGATTGAATAGCTTTGTAAATCGATCATGCAACTAATTGTAGAGGCAAGTGAACACTTCAGCGCTAAAGAAATCTCTAAGTGATTTCTTGCAACCCAGCATGTGTATGGTACAAATACTTTTATTAATATTAAAACCATATATGTATTTATGAATGTTGCATTTCTGGTTCTATAATTACATATGCGAAAGCAGTGATTTTACAAAATGTCTGATATTTTCGCTTATATATACATATGTCTATTTTATAATACATTTTTCTTTCTTTTGTCTTCAGTATGGGCCATCAAATTTCGTGGTCTCAAGGGCGAAGACAGCATTTGTTCAACACCAGTTGGGTTCAAGATATGGAGTTCTTTGGCGATGTCGATAAAGGGACGCATCACGTTACCCAAATAGTAACACACACAGACCTAGTGCGAAATCTTACCTACAGGGTAGAAGTGTTTGTGGTGGACAGCCAAAGATGCGAAGGACCTCGTACTAACTACACTTTCATAGGTATGTTAATTTACAGTAAAAGATATGTGTATTGTCCCAGAGATCCTCTCCCTTCTTGGTTACTGCCTAAAACTTAAAATTGTCATTAAAAGCTTTATCATTAAAACCTTGGTTAAAAGCATGTGTCGTCCTCGTGGGGTCCGTTCGGCTATTCGCTTCATTTTCGTCAATAAGGTGCTTTAAGGTGTCCTATTAGCCAAAGCAGCACCCAATCTTGGTGACGGGTATATTGTAATACACCTACATGTATTAAATATTCTGAATAAAACTTGCAGCTTCTTGAAGTGCAAATATGTAAATGTTCATTTAATGTCTTAACGTGCTAAAGGAATATACAATGCACCGTCACTTGATTTAAGATTTCTTATGACAAGCCTGAAAATATGAAAGAGATGATTATTGTACACTAACCAACTAAAGACCTATGCGGCCAGTTTAACGATATAATTCATAAGAACCAGTGCCCCTTACTATTAACATTAATAAGGTTGTCACCATAACCCCCCGGAGCAACAGTCCTTTTCGAGCCAAGTCCAAGTTATCCGCTTCTTAACCCTAAGCCTATGGAGTTGTAAGCACCAGTTATTTCAAATGAGTAATGAAGTGACATTTATTTAGTTCTGATGAGGTTGGCCACGTCAAAATGGTAGTAAATTGTTAATTTTGAATGACTCATTCACGTTGCTAGGTGGGTCAAACGCAGCAATTCTCAATAAATTGTTATGTACTTTTAATCTCTTGGTCTTGTATAATAAATAATTACATATAGCGCGTACTCAATATACATTTCCTCAAGAAATATTCACGCTTTTAATATAAGTAGCACAAGCAGCGCCGAAGATAATCTCCGACAAATTTTGATTCTTTTCCTGTAGTGTTTTGAGGCGTGTACTTCACCTTACCTATAGCAGAGCGTGGTGGCTTGTAAACAGCAAAACAGCTCTATTTGAGCTGCTCTGCAATTTGTACATTTATTTTAAATGAAAAATTATAATTAGTTAAATATAACAGGCTCCATATAATACCTATCTCAAAGTAGCTATTGCCTCAGCTCTTTTCAGTTAAAATCCTTATAAATTATATTATATGCCTAATGCTTTCTATTTGAATAACTTTTAAATTGCTGCTGTAAAGTGTATTCTTAGGATTTCATGTAGAGTGTTTTCTCTCCAAAAGTGCTTTAATGTTTAAAATCCAATTATCCTCATTACTAGAGCTTCGTTTGATTCTAGCTAGTTCATGATGTACTGCATGTATAAACGGAAGAAACTTGTACTAACGACCAAAGGTTTCTTCGAAATGACTTATTCAAACTGATGGTGTCCTCCCTGGTCTAGAGGTAACATGCTGGCCTCTGATTACCGAGGTCGTAGGTGAGGAAAGTCACATGACTTTCTCTACTCTTGTACTAACCATTCTTACAAATCGTAATTCCTATATCTTCTTCGTGTTAGTTGAGATAAACATTTGCAAAAATTATCTTATTGCTTACTTCATTTGCTTTTCTCCTTGCAGGAGCAAGGGAAATATGAAAATACAGTAGGCTTTGAGAGATAGTCAAATCTTTTAAAGCTTTGGGATTCCGTGCTCTTTGCACGGTTAACATATAAAAAATGCATAACGATGATAGAAGTATAAGTTCTCCAAAACTCACACATATAACAAGGCACATCTCCGAAATGGTTCACTCTACAAAAAAAAAAAATATATATATATATTGTGTATTTTAGCAAGATCTAAACTGTTTTTCTGTTTGGTTTATCTCTTACGTTTTACCAGTTATGCAAACGTCATCCAGAGTAAATACGACTACATGGGCTATAGCCAGAAAATTCAAAATGTACATTTCATTTGTCATAAAAATAATTATCTAAAACGTATGTCACTTTAATCAAAATCGTTAGAGCCATTTTAAAGAAAATCAAAATTTTCGAACATTTTCCATGTAAAGGGTAATTTAGGGTGGGGTTATTTTCTTCAAAATCTTCGTGTCGCATCCTTGAAAGATGTTAAATTTAAATACCAACTTTGGTTTTTAACTGACTTTTCGTTTTTCAGTTATGCTGTCCCCCCCCCCCACACACACACACACACACACACACACACACACACACACACACACACACACACACACACACACACACACACACACATAAGGCGCGCGCGAACCTTTTTCCAAAAATGCCTTTTTTGGATTCAGGGGTCTCAAAACATATTTCCGCTGAAATCTCGACATCGACTTTTTGGGTGGAATACAATACTTCTACTTACCAGTAAAGAAAGTAAAACCTCAAAAGATTAGACATACGTAAGGTATGTCGCCTAAATTTTCAAGTACTCGTATAAAGCTCCAAAGGCTTTGTAGTTTTCACTATAATACCGTTATTTTGTTTTTATGCTTCTTAAATTTATTCTGTATAGGCCAATTTTCATTTACCGTTGCAAGGAGTATAATGTAATGAAAATAGTGTGCCATTAGAGCCGAGACAATCTACGCAACAAAAACAATCGAATTATTTCTGTTACCTATCAGTATACCTGCTGAGATTGTGAGTTTAAAAGACGCAGGCGAATGTAACTACTGGAGAGGGCTGCATAAAAGTTCCATTTCAGTAAAGTTACTTCAAAATTGTTGATATTCACCTCCAGGCGCGGATCTAGAAATATTCGATAGGGGAGGGGGGGGGGGGTCGGTCTACTACCATTTCAGAATAACTAAATTTATGCTAAAACATGGCTAGCTAAATATCTAACTGAAAGAAATAATGTTTAAACTACCAGCTACCACCTATCTAGGAAGAAGACTGTAACCGCTAGAGGCCCACCGATCAAATGTTTACAAAATACTCATATTATGGATACGACATCCGAACATTCGGTTGAAATTCCAGAGAATGGGACTGGTGCACTTAGTGATTAGTTAATTGAATTTTACGATTTACTTAACTATAAAGTAACTGTACTACGAAAAAATAATAGGATGTGGTGTTATAACTTACATTTCAGTGAAACTGCAGTCTCGTTGGTTTTTTTTTTTTTTTTTTTTTTTTTTTTTTTTTTTTTTTTTTCCTCCCCTCCGGAGTCACCTTCATGTTGTGGTGGATGTTAATAAGCACCACTAAACCATTCAGTCTATCCTAATTCATACTGGATCTTAGATACGTCTTCACCCCCTTAAAGTAGAAAATAATCTTTCGGCTGTGCATGTTGTTGCTGGTATGACGCACATGATGGTTAACAGTTCCTTGATGTTAGTATAGAAGTTATTTCTGGTGTGGATAAGTGTTTCAAGAGCAGTTTTCGGTTTATTTTGTTGAGTTTTCCAAAAGTTAAGCCATATGCTTAACTTCCCTCGAAGCTTTTTAATGGTGCCGGGCAAGTCTTGTTCGCCTGTAGCTTTTGCTATATCGTCAATATTGGAAGTAAGATCACTTTCAAAACCAGGAATCGAGCTCTCAAGTTTAAGGATGTACTTGTGTTTTTCATGAGAGAATCTAGTGGATAGCTCATTTAATAGGCAATCCAAGAACGGAAGGAAAACATCAATGCAATAATGATCTTCTGGAGAAGCTGTAGGAATGTTACTTCGATGAGCTTGCCTGGATGTTATTCGAGGAACACTAACTTCTACATCATTTTTAGCTAATGTGATAGCGCTCTCAAAAACAGAATGAAAGGTCTGGTTATCACGACATTCTGTTAGTGTAACTTTAATTGTTTCAATCGTTCCGTAACACTGAATTAGATCAAGAGTTGGATTTTGGAGCTGCCGAGAAAAAGGTAGAGTCATTCCCAATATTTCAACTACGTTAACTAACGAAATTAACAACTCAAACTTTAGAATAGAGTTGAGTAAAATGTGTGTAGGAATGACACTATTGTAGGGAAAATGTCCTTTAACTGTAAAACAGCATCATGCCGTTCTATCCACCTAGTTTCACACAGCGATACCAGTTTAGTTTTCTTATGCTGAGAGCACACTTCACTAATTTTTTGTTTCAAGAGTGAGGACCCCTTATTAGATTCCCTAACGAAATTGCCAATTTCGCCAATTGTATCTAGAGCTTGTCTAATTGAAGCTTTAGAAAGCGGCAGATTCAAGCAATGCGCGGCACAGTGCGTATAAACGCGAGAGTTTGAACGGCTAAAATTCGGGATTGAATTGTTCAACTGAAGTTCAAAATTCTGTTTTTCCCCTCATACACTTTTCTAAAATTCTCGCTTTTAATAACCGCCTGCGGTGCCGTATGTAGTAAAAGCGGGCTTTAAACACTACAAAGAAAATCTCGCTTTTAAGCAGGGCTGTTTTATGATAGCTGTTTTCTGAATGTTCCCTGAATAGTTGAAGCACTTTCGTCAATTTCTTTAGAGGCTTAGTTATTAGAGTTTGTAATTGCACTCTACTACGACCCCGCTCAATTAGACCAAAATGAACACACGCCCGACAGTAAGCACCTTCATCCTTTTTACTGTAAGTAAGCCAAGGGAAACTATTTAACCACGAATTCTGGAATCTCCTGCTATGCCTACCTTGTAAGTCCACCGGGAACTCGTAACATTTTGGTGGAACCCACGGACTAGTCAAGACTCTGTAATTGACATCGTCATTGCGCAGATCTTGATTCACAAAGTGACCTATATCAAGTTCGTCGCAATCATTAAATGCAGTTGTTAATGAAGTCTGCAATTCACTGTCATTGCTACTGCTGGGATTTGCAATAACTGTAACACAATCACTGTTTGTCTCTTCTTGTCTGACTTCAGCACACGTGCTTTCCAGTTTTAAACCTGTAGCTTGATCATTATTGGATTTTTCAGCAATATCTTTTCCGTCACAAGAATTGTCTCCAACCTAATGACCTAGTTGTCGACGGGCCCTTAAGCATAACGACAACTGTCTCCGACTTCAAGACACGCCTTTTTAACAAACTGTAACAAATTCGTTCGAATTAACGAAACGTATAGTACCTACTGTCGATAGCTTGTTTCCGCTCTGCCGCTTTCCCATGCATGAAGTTATCGGCAGAAACCAGCAAACATTTTTCTCCGGACCTAGATTTAATTTACACTTATTAAAATCGTCTACGACGACAGAAATCAAAGGCTGAATAGTTTAATGTAGCGCGTTATGGTTTATGATCAAAAGAAATGCTATGTAATGCACTGTAATATGGAATAAGGCATAAAACTACTTATGTATCAGCATTATTATTCGTATTATTATAAAAAGCTAGTAGAGGCAGCAGAGTTGTTCGCATTGTTGTCTCTTATCGTGGACATATTTCCATAATTCTCACTTTCTTTCTCGTTTGCTTTTTCTCTTCCTCCCCATATCATTCTCCTTCACTTCTCTTTCTCCTTATTTTTACTATCCTTACCACTTTTCGATTCTGTTTCATCCTCTGATGTCACGTAAATTTATCTTTGTCTACCTCCAGTTGCTTTGGTTGCATTTTTGCAATAAATACGGAGTAGCAATAATAATGATGATGATGATGACGACGATGACGACGACGATGACGACGACGATGACGACGACGATGACGACGGTGACAATAGTGGTGGTGGAGGCGGCGGTGTTGATGGTCATAATAATAATCATAATCATCGTTATTGTAGTCAATAGACTCTTACAAAAGCATCTGACATTGTCAATCGTACAATCAAATACACAAGTTATTTACAAGAGTGATTATTTATACACATACTCGTCTATTATAATTCAGTAACATTGTACAAGCAATTACTTATTAAGAATGACTGTAGCAGAGGTTTAAATTTTGGGTCTTTAGTGTTCTTAATTGTAGATGGTAATTTATTATACAGTATAGCACCTATTTAATATAGGTCCTTGCATGATAGTCTTTATCGGGTATTTTAAATTGCTTTTTTAACAAGCATAAAAGTTCTGAACACATACTGGGAAACTACAATTAGGATGTTTTGTGTTACAGCTTGTCTAAAATGTCCTGACATTCCCCCGCTCCCGAAGCAAAGATTTGTAATAGCACTGAGCAGTCTGCTGGCATTAAAATGTGAGGATCAGTCTGCTGCCGTGAGAGTGATAAGTTCATGCCTTGTATATGTGACTGCCTTAAGTTCTAGTCACTTGCTCCCCCACCACTCTTACCACTTCTCCACATTTCTCCTCACTTGCGCGTACGAGGTGTCATGGCATTTTAGACAAGCTGTACAAATTATATAATGTAATATATAATTATGTTAAATTATATTTTTTCCCTCTTTTCTTGTTCCAGTACCTTTGGAAGAAAGTTCCAAGACCTCAGTAAGTAAGAATTAGCTTTTAGTAAAATAGAATTATTGTTTTTTTTTTTTTTTGTTTTTTTTTTTTTGTTTTTGTTTTTTTTTTTTTTTTTTTCCATGAAATTTCATTTCTTCAAACATATTTTAATTCAGAGTGATAATCACAAAACATACAGCTAATCAAGGTAGAGCCAACACCATTTGGACTTCTGCATTGCACGAAAAAGAAAAAAAATATATCAGATGAAACATTATACTTATTGTTAACATTTCAATATTCACAATTCACTGCAGTATGACACGTTAATTAACTCAAAATTTCAAAGTAGAAATACTGATTCTCTAGGTGAATTATATTTCTTATAAAACTGTAAAGAAACAGAAAAAACCAATTAAATTTTGTAACCCCTGGCAAATTTTCAATTTTATTTCTATTCCTAAATAAAATATAAAAGCCAGAATTTTCAAACTGTATTTAATGTCTTGTAAATGTATGTGACGTATAAAGTATTGTATTATATTGAGATATAGATGGTAAAAGGTCCTTTAAATTTGAGGGGTCCACTTTACAGAATTTTTCTTACATGATTCTCTGTTCTGCTTTTAAGTCAAATGAAAATGTAAAATTCATATTTATTTTTAAAGGGCAGGGCAGTAGTTCTTTACAGCCTGTAGACCATAGGTGGGGAGTAGCGACACATTGTGTCACTTCCCCTGCATCATAGTTTTAACCCCATCCACTCTCCTACATCAAGTTAGCTACTGGCCACACCCCCTGTTGTTCACCTACTTACCTCAGAGAACCGACCAGCTCTCAAATGAAACAGTGGTGGAATCATGTCACATAACAAGGTAGAAAAATACTTCAAAGCCGAATGGGAACATAAGTGCTCTTGTATTCCTAGTAAACATAAAGCTTTGTGTTTGCTATGCCAAAAGAAAATGTAAGTAACGTAATCACAATCACGAAACCATGAAACTAATACATAATATTTCTATTCGGTTCCAGCATTGCATGCCTTGAAACATGACTTGTTTGTAAACAAACAGAAATGGAAAAGGCAGGTGGCCTGCATTTGATGTGAGGCAAGTGGGGAGGGTAAATAATTGCATTCCTGTCACCCCTATTCCCCATGTCTACTGTAGACGTTCATTCGGTCAATGTGATACTGACTTTGGATTTGTATGATTTAAGAGTACTTGAATCTTTGCTGAGAAAGTCCATCTTTATTTGCTGTAACCATGGATTTATGAGCTGTCCAAAAAGTGTCAAAAACACTGGGTGCATTTTTCATGAAATGTCCTTGATCAGAGGAAGCAAGTTTTTCCTTATAGAAATGTGCAGAAATTTAAATTATGTAGATGAAACTATGCTTAGGTATAACACATTCCATTTTGTTTGTGGTAGGCACTGCAGTAATATTCCAAATATATTGCATACAATTAGATAAGTGGTTCCAGCAGGTTTAGATTCACAAAAGGAAAAAAAGAAGGAACCTAACTCAGTACTTAAATGAAGAAAGAAAAACAATCGAAGAAGCCAAGACTGTAATATTGCTAATATAAAACATGAAACACTGGAGTGCATAGGACCATATATTTGGAAGTATATATGCTATTTCTTCTGTGTAAAATAACTGTAAAAGATTGAATTATTTGAAACCATTTTTATTCATATAAAAGTATACCTCTGTAACATAGTAAGTTTAAACAAAGTATGAAATTAACTTTTCTTGAGTGTCAGAAATGCATTTTCTTTAAAAGTATGCAGGAAATAAACATTTATAATTTTAATACAAAAATGCATAATTTTTCAGTGCAATTTCTCAAGTTACTCTTATTAGAATATATACTCTTATGTCTATTATTCTTAAAAACACCCCTTTATCATTTTAAACATTTCCAACTCTTGCCCCAGTTAAACGATTTAGAGATTTCATTCAAATGTAACTTATTTAGTTATTCAAGAGATACAACTTGCAGAGTTTCTCTTATCTGTAAATGATGGTTTCTTACAGTGGTTGATGGTGACAGTGTTGTCAATAGTATCATTTGTTGTGGTGTTCATCCTTGCAACTGTGACAGTATGCCAGCAGTGTGGTAGTTGGGCCCGTCGCAAGCTTGGAGATGGTCGACTACAACCAATCAAGAGTTGGAGAGGGTTATATAAGGCTGTTAATCTAGAGAGGTTGGTACATGCGCATATTTATTGAAATTTCAAATTGTTTATTAAATGCAGGTTAACTAAACAATTTTTTAACAGAATTTGACAATACAAAACACAATTATGCATTTAAAGCTTCATTTTAGTGAAAAGTCAATTATGCGTACACTGTGACTGAAAGAACCTATCTTACATTACTTCTATTATTTATCTTTCTCAAAAGCATTTGTTAATAAATGAAACTAAAATGTATTACTATTGAAATGTATGCATACAAATGTTTAAGACATTTGAACAAATAAAATGTATATCTAGAATTTTTTGAAAGTAGCCTGTGAAGTTCTTTTCATTCTGAATGACTTCTGCATATAGGTAATTAGTAAATCATAAGAGACAAACAAAATCTTACTGTATGAAAAATTTAGGTCATTAAGACACACAATTTATGTAAAATAAAAATTTTTATGACACTATTTCCAAAATATTCTTTGTTATTTGTTTGAATTTTCAAATGCTTTATACTTTTATCAGCTTTTGTCAACCATTCATTTTTTTTTCTTTTTGTTTTTCTCTTTGTTTTCTTCTTTCTTTCATGTTCCTGTAAAGAAAGCAAAATTTTAAAATCATCACACAGTGACACACTTTGAAAAGATGACTTACTTTAGCTTACTTCTCTCTTCTTATATCTACAGAAAAATTAGTAAATACATAATAATATATAATATATATTATCACGTAATTGTATATTATAATAATATAAATCATATTATCATATAATAATACTTTACACATATAATAATAATCCAAGGTGCAACAGCCCTTTCTGTTCCAAGGACTACTGCCCAACAGTGACATCCCCACCTCTTCCAAACACAGGCGTCATGCCTGGAGTGCGATACTGGAGGTGGCATGTGGTCAGTGCCCTGCCACTTATGCGGCCTACGTAAACAGGGCCATTACTTTTCAATCAAGTAGCTCCTCAATTGGCCCCTCCAGGACCTAATGAGGCTGAGTACACTGCAGAGCAGGTCTCCCAGAGGGAGAAAATCTCTATGCCAGTACTGGGAATCAAACCCGGGTCTCCTGCTTGGTAAGCAGCAGCACTACCACCATGCTAAGGAGACGATCTTTTACGCATATTCTTACGCATAATATGTATGCATTAGAACAATCAGTTATCATTGATTGGCCTAATACATGGAAACTATTAATTAAAAGCCTAAAAGCCTAGAACTTATGTATATACAACTGCGAATCACCATTGGGGGAAATGTCTTGAATAAAAGATTCTCTTGTGGTCTACTGAGAAAATCTGAATCAGATGAAGAATTTAAGGCTATGCCTGCATGTTGCCATGGTAGCTCAGTGATTAGGGGCAGTCACAAGTAGGTTAAAAGGTTCATGGTTCAAACCCAAGCCATGACATTTAATTTTTCAATTCTGATTCTACCTTTTAAAATTATTCATTATTATGAAAAAGTGCACAGAAGAATTTTATATATATATATATATATATATATATATATATATATATATATATATATATATATATATATATATATATGTACTATCAATACAGAAATTTTCTCTTATGTAATTTGTAATGAAGATTATTTCATTTAATGCATTTAACATTCTTCAACAACTGTGCATTAACGTTATGTATTATTCTCCTAGGATGGGACCTCATATCACAAGAGCAAACTTCCCTATTCAGGAGATGAATGTATTATACGTGGAAAAGGAAATTGAGGTAAGAAAAACAGCTAATTTCAAACAGACATTCTTAAGCTTTTGCTGTTCTTTCTTTAGTTTTATATCTAACAATACTTTTACCTTAAGTACCATGTTCACTGGAGTGGTTAAATGCCAAAGTTGTACCAATTCAACTGAAAAACATGAATGTTTTGATGGCTACTTTATTCACACACAACCTCCTTCAGAAGATAGCATTGGAAAGAAGGGATGTGGCAAGGAAAGGAAGGATACCAATTATATCACTAAACTCATTAGACTGACGAGTTATATTTGATGAGCTCCTCACTGTAGTTTAACATGCATAAGCATGCATGCTAACAGCTGCACTACAGTAAGGTAAGGCATGGGAGCTTAGGCAATTGTCCAAATTGTTTCCTATAATCCTCTGTTATAGAGGAATTAAAAGTGCTCCTTTTTGTTTCTTCTCTGGGAAATGAGAAGGCTGATGTTGCAGCAAAGAAGGCCAGTACAGCTCCTTAATGATGTTATTAAATCTACCTACTACCCTATAAAAAGAGTAATGTGTCAAATCTACATACACAGACAATAATAGAGTTTGATGACAGAATTTCAAAGGAAAAATGGAATTCTGTACATCAAAACCCACAGTTAATTCCTGATCTACCACACAAATCATTGGCAACAGGTCATGACTGTTTGCACCAACACCTGCAAAGAATTGGAATATATCAGTCTCCAAACTGCCCATTGTGCAATTCCAACCAAGAAATGGATTTACAACATCTTAAAACCTGTGCTTCAGTGGCTGACCATGACAGTGTCTTTGAATAATTTTGGTATGTAAGAGGACAAATGATTGTGTCATACAGCAGGGATTAGAAAACAACACCATACATGCCACAATACACATATATGCAATTTTAACCACACACAATAATTGAGATAGGCAAAAACTTAATGCCCCTTGAATAACACAGCCACCAATTTGTTATGTAAATTGTAAAATGACTAAAGTTATAAGCTTGAGAATGCAACTCTTCTGAAAAATATTCACACTTAAATCACCACATTTGTTGTATGGGTGGTGAATTTAATAACTGTTACACATTCTAACAACACATGAAAGCAGAATTCTAGGTATTCCTATTATTCCCTTTAACATCACATACTACAGAAATACAGGAGTGGGTTTTATATAGCAACTGTGGAGCTGCAAGACTCCCACTTTGACAGACAATTAAAAACAATATTTTATTTTGTAATAACTTTTAGGAAAACTTTTATTTTATTTCCTTCTTTCCTTTTGGCAGATAGCATTATTTTCTTATATGTCTGAGACTAAATCGTATTCAATTTTCACATTGATGTTTGTGTTGTGGACCTATTGCCCATGATTGCGTGTTGTACTACGGAGGAGTAAGGTGAGGAGGAGGAGTATCCCTCTGCTGGATATGGCACCTCGTGCTTTCTCCAGAGCACTTCCTCGTGTGAGGTGACTGCAAGGGATCAAGCTGGGTTCAACGCACAGTCCACAAGGGTGTCTAGAGGACTGGCTAGCACTGGTGAGGCTCCTGATTGATGGTACGAGACATGCTAGCAGAGAGCTCGAGCACCACCTGGGTTCGTCACACTAGCAAAGCTAGCCCTTGACAGATGGAGGGATGGAGGAGAGGAATAGCAAGATATAAACAGGTCATTGCATTAGAAAAAGATGAATTTGAGGTTGGAGATTACTCATGCCAATGGTAGCCTGTGTATGAGGCAAGGAACCAGTTGAGAATGCCTGCTGGCTGCTAGGCCTCTCTATTTCAACTTGCAATCACTGTGTAATGGTCCGGCCATCTTGTACAAGATACCAGTGGCGCTATCCAGCTTATTAACCCCCAGAGGTATATTTATAGAGCGCTACAGATATTAGTTTTTTATTTAGTTTACATGAATTCCCAAGAGTTATTTTGACCATGTGTGTCATCATTGATGTTATCTAATTAAGTGAACAAATTATTCTCTCTTAAAAACTATAATATTGTTGTAGTTTATTAATTTACAATAATAAGCCGCAAATTACTGCAGTGCCTGTGAAAGCATATTATTGTTTTTTTCCTTGTTACATTTCCCTGCTAACTTCCTGTAATACAATAAATTGTCAATAAAAGTTTGCATTATTGCATCACACAAAGAACATGGCAGTGTACGCAATTCTAATGCTGAAAATATGATCCTAAAGTCAATTGATCTATTTATAGACTGCTGGGCAAATTATATGTCTTGTCAGCACATGGAAACTCTTACTTGATGCAATGCTAGCAAGATTGTTATTCTGTAATAGTGTGCAAGCTTCTTCCATGTGTGTTATTTTGATTAAAATGCCATATGTTTAAGATATTTTTATGGCAAATATGGCAGATATTTTGAATTTTCTGGCTATAGTCAATGTAATCCTGTTTACTCTTGATGACTTTTGCACAACTTGTAAACTAAGAGATAGATCAAAGCTTACTATACAAAAAATGTAGATCTCGTTAAAACATACAAGTTATGTTCAAATGCATTTTTTTTTCATGGAGTGAACCATTTTGGAGATATTCCTTGTTATTTGTGTGAGTTTTGCAATACAAAGTTTCTCAGATGGAAGGTCGTTATTCACTTTTTTATGCTTTAGCCCTGCAAAGAGAACACAATTTTAAATCCTTCATATAGCAATGACTTTAAAACATTTGACTGTCACTCAAAGTCCACTGTATTCCCCTTGCACCTACAAGAAAATTAGTAATAAGATTATTTCTGCAAATGTTTGTCAACTAACTTGAAGAAGATAGAGGAATAAGAGTTTGTAAGAACAGTACAAGAGTAGAGGTAGCCATGTTGTGTTAGTTTATCACCATATACTTCCTTTAGTAGACAGTAAAGTTTGCAAGTTTAAACTTCGGAGCATTCAGAAATCAAATACCTCTTGCTTCATAGCTACTCACACAGCTCATTTTGAACAGTTGCAGAATGTGCAATAACTTTTTTCAACTGACATTCACACAGATCTACAAAAATATGTTGAGGAAACTATTTAACCTTGGATAGAAACCTTAAGCAATCTGTATAGTGATCATTGCTTCCCAGATTACTCTTATGTATAATTAAATTATTTTGTTGATTAACGATGCTGTCAATTGCCAGAATCACATCAGTGTCTCCAGTGTGCCGGAATTTCATCCTGCAAGAGTTCTTTCACATGCCAGTAAATCTACTGACATGGAGCTGCCACTTTTAAGCACACTTAAAAACCATCTGTCTGGGCTGGATTTGAACCTGCAACCATGGAATCAGTAGGCCAGCGTCTAACCAACTGAGCCACCAGAGCAACTCTCATATAAACCATCAATCAGTCATTCACTTGGTGTAGCAAGTTCAATAACTTGGTGCAAGTATGAGACTTCAGAATCTAAATTTTTCTAGTCTTGGTCTTGCAGAAAGATCACATTGAGGTTTCATGGTCATCTGTTATTTGAGCTAAAACATAATCAAAACTTTGTCCAGCCAGTGAGCTTACAGTTAGCCTTGTAATTGTGTGGCTGTGAACATAAAATATTCTTATTTTCACTACCCCTTCAGTCATGATCACATTTTGGTTCTGGATTTCTTAAAGTAAAGTTCTGCGATAGCAAAATTTACTGGTTTCCTCAATGCATTAGTTTATAAGCCCTTCAACAACCCTAGTCTTCATATTCTATTAGTTCTAGAATTATTTGTGGTTCAGATAAAAGTTATAGAATGCCACCTAAAGAGTGCTTTAACACACATTACTTACTTATCATTCTGAGATGGTATCCCGTGCGTAATAAGATATTTACAATTTAAATACATATTTAAATTATATTACAATAAGTTTCATATAGTACAAGAATTCATTTCACCAGAATGCAAGAACAGGCAGCGATATACTGACGCCGGAAGTAATAAAACTATATAGTATATTCTTTCTAGACCTATTTTTGTGCAAAAGTCATAAAACATCATACATTGTTAGCAGAGCATCTGTTAGATTCACCGTTATATGACAAGAGCATGGGAGCAGCAGTTTCGCGCGCTTACCCAATGAGAAACACCGAAGCAATTCAATTTGAAATATACCACATTCTAGGCAACAAATAGAAATTCAATATTTTGGCAGGCAAGAGTAGGGAGGTTTGAAATAGTTTTAGCAAAGTGGTCTGTCTATAATCCTACGGAGAACACGACGTATAAGTATCTTTAAGTGATAGAGTGAAAGTTTCCGTGCTACAAGACAAGCGTCAGGCTAAATTCCATCCAAGATTCATTTAGGCAATACCATCTTATGTTTATTCGGCTATATACGTTCTTGGTGACGGTGAAGTGAAGCTCAGGATACCGAATCATTTGCCATATTTATTGAAAGTCGGTCTATATTTATAATGTACAGGGTATTCAAGTTTTAGCTGCTGAACATTGTAATAAAAGTGCAATTGTCTTTCCTCTTCATTTCAGTTATTAATACTTCTTTCAATCCACTCTAAGATAACCACTCATTTTTCCCACGACCTATTAAGCAGTCTCAAAAACAGCCGAGGCAAGAACAAGAGGACCAAGAACGAGAAGAAGAGGACCATTAATTTAACATTAAAAATCAATAAATATATAGGTGCCCTAAACTCAAACAAGTTACGTCGCATAAATTGGCGAGCCCAACTTTGGGGCCAGAAAAGAGTGTAAAACACGACACTTTTGACAAAGGGAACAGCAGAACGGTACAAAGTGTAATAATGCAACTTAGGGAAGAACGGGCAGGAGTCGTTAGTAAAAGTGAAAGTGCTA
Organism: Tenodera sinensis; assembly: GCA_030765045.1. Taxonomy (NCBI): domain Eukaryota; kingdom Metazoa; phylum Arthropoda; class Insecta; order Mantodea; family Mantidae; genus Tenodera; species Tenodera sinensis. The sequence continues at coordinate 83,391,401 of CM060965.1, read as the reverse complement.
GCGAGTGAAAATAGTGAATTAGTGAAATTTGGATACCTTCACCTCTTCCTGGGAGACTGTAAGTTCAACAATTCTATATTTAATTAAGATTGTATACTTATGCTACTCAAAAGTAAAAAGATTGTCAGTAACATGGAAAGTGCTCAGGTGAATAACTTTGAACGTGCAAAAGACTTTGGTAATTTTGATGCAGATTACGGTCAAGGCCAACCTTTAGACATAAATTTTAGTAGAGAATCTATCATGTCAGGTCTCGAGGTAACAGATGAAAACAGTAGATTATGAATAAATAATCCTTTTCAAAATTCAGTGGAGCATGAAATTGCAACTTCAACAGGCCAACCTAGCACACATAAAAGTTCTAACAGCCAGGTAGAAATACTGGTAGGGGTAAATTTAGAGATTGTAGGGCAATTAGCTAAATTATTTGAAGCAATGAAGCATATGGAACAAAATATGGATGGTCAGTTGGGGACAATTAAGAATCAACAAGTAGAAATTAGGGATGAGCTCAGGAAACAGAAAGATGAGTTACAGAAACAGTTAAAATGTGTAGAAAAGAGACTTTTGGATGTTAACTATGAAACTCAGAGGCAGTTAGAAGAGAAAATTAGATCAGTACATAGTGAGATAGTACCTAGGGAAGAAATAATCCAGGTAGTGGAAGAGCAGAATACTAAAGTATTACAGCTAGTAGATCAGAAATTAAAGAAACTAGATGGTTCAATTCATGAAAAACTGACTAAGCAAAGCCATGAACTGAAGAATAATATAGAGGGAGTACACGAAGATACCCAGCTGATTCGTGTAAACTGTTAAACCGAATTAGATAACTTAAAAAAGAAACTTGAAATACAGCACGAGAGAAGTGATAAGAGACTGGAGGATACCTTGCATACTGCTTGTGCACAGTTATCACAGAAATTAAATGAGGAAGTAGATAGTATAAATCAGAAGCTTAATGAGCACATACACCAGCAAGATGCAAGGTACCAAAAGTCACAAACAAATGTTGAAGCACTAATTGATAAGGTAAATGCATTGCACGTACTACACAGCAATAATATTATCAAAGATAACAGTGTGAATAGCTCTAGTAATAATTCTGTGCTTTGAGGAAACTCTCCTCTCTCAAATATCTATGTTAATGAACTTCCTGAAACTGTAGTCCAGAGTTCATATACCGCACCAAATGTGACATCTTGTCATAGTTCTATATTCCAAGATCTGCCATTACCTAGATTCGCAGGTCCCGATCTAGATGACCCACTACAATATTTAGAGCAAATAGAAGAATATTTTAGATTAAAGAAGGAGGAATCAAAAATGTTTGTAGTTCGCAAGACACTTGATAGCCGAACTTTAAGTTGGGTTAACCTTGCTGTGGGAACTGAGAATAGTTTCGAGTATTTTAAGCATCTGTTCTTAAACAAATTCTGGAACTCAGCTAAGCAACAGAAAATCCGTGCAGGTTTAAGCCATGGACAATACTCACTGCATGGTAATTTAAGTATGGCTGATTATATCTTGCAATATTCGCAGTATCTACGACATCTGAAAACACAAATTTCTGATCAAGATTTCATTACGCTAATGACAGGCCATTTTCCAATGAGAATTCAGAACTATTTATTAATTGGGAAACCTCAGTCCGTTGTAGAGATGATTGAGCTCGTATCAGCATTGGAAGCCAATGAAGAACAATCTTCATACTATACAAGCCACCGGAATAATCCAAGAAATAATCAAGGTTTCCGGAATCCTCCAAACCACAACAATAGAAATTATCAAGGTCGAGATAACTGGTTACGTGATCGGTATAAAACATTCATCCCACAGTTTTTGCAAAACTAGAGACATGAAAATCGCCGGAAACACACACCGCAGATCAACATGATACAGTTTGAACAGCGTAGTCCAAATAGATGGAGAAGGAGAAATTTTCGTAATAGCAGATACTGCCGTGATGTTCCTAGAAACCTAAATAATCATCATTGGGAGTCACAGCGAGAGAATTATAATGAACAGGAGCCAAGGGTCCATTCACCACCACAAACGCAGCGACCTACAGATATACAAGACGATCGGCAGGAGATTTACGTCTCACCAGTTATACATAACAGACCTACGCACGAATACGAAGCTTCTCAGGTCTATCACCATAAATCAAACCAGGAAAACTAGATAATGACGTACCGGATGAAGGGTGTCAGTGCATCGGGAAAACACTATACCCTTCGATAAATTCCCAGATTCAAAATTTCGTCACCGGGGAAATTATAATAAATAAAGATAAAAACAATGATTTTGATACACCGTTTATCAAGGTTGATATAAATGGTCAGCAATTTAACGCCACTGTGGACACAGGAGCGTCAGCAAGTGTCATATCACTTAGATTATATGAACATCTAAAGAATACAGGAATTGAAATAATGAGCCTACCAACCTCCAATTTAATATGTCGAGTAGCCATAGGACGATCAGCCCAACTCATTAAGAAACAATGTATGTTGTGTATAACTATTAAAGGGGAGCATTTCGACGTAATATTCCTGGTAATCAACAACTTAAATAATGACTTAATACTGGGTTGTGATTATTTCGATGAAAATCATGTAAACGTTGATTTCAAGAACAAAACCGTTTGCATTTGGAAGGACAGCAAGGAAGTCACATGTAATTTTGTAGCAGAACAGTGTGTTCCTATAGAAATGACCCAGGAAGAAAAGGAAATTGTAAATACAGAACTATTTGTACAGAAATTCCAAGTGTCAGGGGGAATGGAAGTAATTAGGCCACTAGTGGAAGAAACTCAGGTAAACTACCCTCCCAGGTGCAAAGAAACAGGTTTAATGGAAGAAAATAAAATACTTTGTAGTATGCGGAATCATGAGATGACAAAGTTAGAACGTTAAGGAAAATATGTAATAGTACTTATAATCTCACAGATTCCCAACGCAGTGAATTATTTCGAACACTGCAACAAAACACAGAAATCTTCAGTGATGTACCTGGTACCTGTAATGTATATGTGCATAAATTTCAAGTTGAAGGAATAAAACCATATAAAAGAGAGGAACACAAAAATACAGAGAAAGGCAGTATCGAAACATTGATAGTTTCTTTATCTTAGTTCTATATACAGGATGCGGGTTGCTAACTCCAGAGCTGATTGTAATTGTATATGCATATATGTGTATATATAGCTCTAAGTTCATAAGCACTTGTATATGTTAACCCTAATGTTATGATAGTACAGCTAGCAAATGTATCAATCTCTCAGGTTAGTCATTAAGGAAATCGTAAACAACAGCAAGAATAACAATGGTTATTTAAGAGAAATGAACGAAGACCACTTGAAGACCTGTGAAGCATTAAGATCAGAAGAAACTACAGTTCAAAAGTATTGGAAAGCACGAATGCTAATGGCTTCATTGCCAGATGCAAGGCACTAGAAAACAACAACAACATTTAAGAGTCCCTATGAGGCATTGTCAAAACTTAGTTGTATACCTGAAATATGTGTTTAAGGGAAGATATCAAAGTTGAATCAAAACACTGTGTATATTTTGATCATCTTTGATAGGGCACTTATGAGACGGTATCCCGTGCGTAATAAGATATTTACAATTTAAATACATATTTAAATTATATTACAATAAGTTTCATATAGTACAAGAATTCATTTCACCAGAATGCAAGAACAGGCAGCGATATACTGACGCCGGAAGTAATAAAACTATATAGTATATTCTTTCTAGACCTATTTTTGTGCAACAGTCATAAAACATCATACATTGTTAGCAGAGCATCTGTTAGATTCACCGTTATATGACAAGAGCGTGGGAGCAGCAGTTTCACGCACTTACCCAATGAGAAATCTCGAAGCAATTCATTTTGAAATAACACATTCTAGGCAACAAATAGAAATTCAATATTTTGGCAGGCAAGAGTAGGGAGGTTTGAAATAGTTTTAGCAAAGTGGTCTGTCTGTAATCCTACGGAGAACACGATGTATAAGTATCTTTAAGTGATAGAGTGAAAGTTTCCGTGCTACAAGACAAGCGTCAGGCTAAATTCCATCCAAGATTCATTTAGGCAATACCATCTTATGTTTATTCGGCTATATACGTTCTTGGTGACGGTGAAGTGATGCTCAGGATACCGAATCATTTGCCATATTTATTGAAAGTCGATCTATATTTATAATGTACAGGGTATTCAAGTTTTAGCTGCTGAACATTGTAATAAAAGTGCAATTGTCTTTCCTCTTCACTTCATTTATTAATACTTCTTTCAATCCACTCTAAGATAAGCACTCATTTTTCCCACGACCTATTAAGCAGTCTCAAAATCAGCCGAGGCAAGAACAAGAGGACCAAGAACGAGAAGAAGAGGACTATTAATTTAACATTAAAAATCAATATATATATATAGGCGCCCTAAACTCAAACAAGTTACGTCGCAATTCATTCAGAACATACTCGTATTTCAAAAGCCCTTACTTTCATAATTTTGAGTCAACAAAAAACTGATGGATGTAGCAGCTTTTGAAACATGTTCTCAATTAATGCTGGGTAAGTGATGTACAAGTGTTACAAAACTACTTAAATGTTAATTTTTTTATTAATGACATCACTGTAATGAGGTCCTCCCCTCAGTCTAATTTGAAACAGGAATGTCAGACATTCTGCTCATAATTCTCATAATTTGTGGCAGACCAGTTTATACTTTGGGTCTATTTTTCCTTTTTGATGTTTAAGGAGGCAACACTGAGAGGAGATGCAGATAGATATGAAATAAGTTATGCAAGATTGGAGCTTGGAAGACAAATAGGAAAAGGAGCTTTTGGAAGAGTCTTTGTGGCTAGAGCTGAAGCTATTGCAGGAATTCCTGGTTACATTACTGTAGCAGTGAAGAAGCTCAAACGTAAGTAGGAATATGGCATAAGCAATTGATTTATATTGCTTCATTGTCAATATATTCAGGTTTTTCATTGCATTCACAATAAAGCTGGTTTATCAGTACAAATTCATTGATTACTGTCAGCAGTTTAAAACATGAACTGATTCTATACAATCTGTCCCAAAAAACACAAAAATGCTTAGTATTTTGTACGGGATGGCAAACTGATCAGTTTTCAAGAAGGAACCCCTGTCCGGAAGTGTACAGTTTGGGTGCTGGAGAGTGTTGAAGTCTGAGAACAAATGGTTGTGACAATTTTTTCAGATTCATTTTGGTGTCTTAATACAGAAGGTATCCAACCCTTTAGTCCTCTGTGTACTGCGAGAGAATGACCTGAACCTAATAATATTCTTACTATGTGATACATTCCTCTCAGTCCCTGGTGTGCTACCTACTGTGTTACTTGTGTAGTCTTTCAGCGCAGTGACATTTGAAGTGAAAAAGGTGAAGCTTCGTGATAGCTTAACTACCGTTGTCGATACTTGAGTTCGGCTCCGACTATGCTCAACATGAGATTTAATCCAGGGTATGCGCGAGTATTTTATAAATCACCCAGAATAACTTTGGAGACTATTTATTCTCAACTCTTTAACACATTTCGGGAGTTATGCCGACTTCCATATATATCCTCGCAGAGCAACCGCAACTCACATGTGTACACAGCTAAGTCCTCCACCGATCTGGGGAGAGTGATCACGCTTCCTGGCATCCCCACGCTAGGAAAAAACGTTTTTCCCGATTTTAAATTTCATGACGTCATCAAAAGAAAGCCTCACATCCAAAATACTATTTCATTCCTTTTCACAATTTAGAAATGTCCCTTTCTATTAAAACATGTCCTTTTTTTGAATTCCGAATATATATAGTTACCTTTCTATGATTAAATGATGTTTTATTTATATTTTATTAAACATATCGCGCGACTTTTAAGGTTGGAAGACCTGAATTTTGACCGTGAATTTCAAATTATGTGGTATGACGTCATGACTCGTTAATTTCAAACCAATAATGCGTTTATCCTATAAATTTAACGACTATTATTTACTCATATTTTTCTCACCTTACAACACTTCCTACTCTATTATCTACCTATGTTATTACTCAACACTTATCGCAAATCTTACATCCGGCAATTAAATTAAAATGTGTCTTTATCAAGCCCATTCGATTTGAATCTAAATTTCGGTATCAAATGCCCCCATTTATGTTATTTTATTATTTCATAATAAAATAATGTAAATGTCTTGCCCGAAAGAAAAATTAAAAATTACTCCTGAATTTTGAATAATCGGCAACACTCCCATTATATACAATTTTCAATTACACTGTTTTGAAATTGGTTATTAACATATCTTCTCATTAATCTTTATAATATGACAAACAATTGTACACTTGACTTAACATTAATCCTTAAATACTAATTACAATATGTTATGGTTTCTTCTGTGAAAATTTTATATAAAGGTTAAATTTCAAGAGTCTTTCTTTATACTTCCTTCTTTTAGTTAGTTCATGTTTGCTCACTTCGCTCTCACTATCACGTGCACTGTGATTTTGCACTTTTGTTATTGTAACACATATCTTTACTAGATCCTTTAAGCACTAAAAAATGTACATATATTTATATAAATCCATTACACTCTTCAGACAAGTTCTTTCTTTGTCTTGCTGTGATAACTATCTATACATCTAAATATATATATATTTTTTTTTTACAAATGTTTACAAATTAAATATTCTGTTTTCTCTCTATGCGGAGATGAACATTTTAACAATCTTTCTAAAGCTGTTATTGTGAGTTCTATACAATATATTCTTAAGCTCTTTGTAGTATATAGAAATTCACATTTTGCATTTGTCATGAATACATAAGTATCTGACCAATATATGGTTTTCAAGTAAGCTAAAATTTAAATTTTATCTAAAAGCTGATTGGGCGCCAATAGAACAAATGACACTTCGAATTTTACATGAAATCAAGGTTCCAAGGTACCACACGGCTTCTTGTATGGTCGAAGGAGTTGTTTATGCCACCTTCCCAGACATTTTTCATTTTTAACATCTTTTACTTCATAGGTATGATAAAAAAATTTTGATGTAATTTCTGCAGGACCTTTATATAACAATTCCATCCTTTTGTTCCTACCTCGCAATGCACTTGATAACTTATGGTCTTTAACTAGTACCCAATCGCCTGTCTTAGGTTCCCATTTATGTTTTCTACTCTTTTTCTTTAATTTTCGCTTCTCTGCCTTTTTCTTGATTCGTTCAAAAGCAATTTTCGCTCTTTCTTCTTCACTTAACTGAATGTCATTAATTTTGAGTATTTTTGGTACCCCGATCAATATTGGTTCTGGTTCAATTCCTAACATTAATTTTATTGGGGCAAACCCAGTAGTTTCATTAATGGTGTGATTAATAATCTTTTCTATCAATGGACAATATTTCACCCAATCCTTGTGATTATGATGTGTAAGTACACGTAAATAAATTCCTATATCTCGGAGGACACGTTCTGTTGGATTCCCTGATGGAAAGCATGAGGAACAATGTTGATTTAGTTTTCTCGCGTCTAATGTCACCCTAATCTTTCCATTGGCCTTATTTATAATACATAGGGGATTCACAAATTCTGAATTTGAGATCTCAATAACCTCATCTTCTAACATTGACTTTATAACTGCATCTACCTCTTCTCTTATGGTACTAGGGATAGCTCTCGCTTTATGTGTAAAAGGTTTGATGGGTATTATCTCAAACGAATGAGTATAAATATTACATTTACCAGGTTTCTCTGAGAATACTTCTTTATTTCGGATTAATATTTTAAACAGTTTATCCCTCTGTTGTTCATTTAGTCGATCAGCCTGAGTTACCTTTTCCCGCAACAATTCTTCTAAGTCTTCACTACTCTCCCTATCATAGTACCTAGTTGCGTCAGAAAACCTCAAATTGTCTATGAAATCATTTTTATCCCATTCTACATTTTCTTTATTATCGACACTGTACTCTTCGACATTTACTTCAGTTAATTCCATAGCTCCTACTTTAACATATTCTACAAAGAATGTATCCCCTTGGATTTCTTCTTCCTCTTTTTCTCTTACAATAGTTTCTGAACTACTATCTTCCACAAATGGCACTATAATGGTCTCATCTTCAACTTTCACTTCTACAATCATGTTTTTAAAATTCACCATAGCTTCCCAGGCATAAAGACAATCACAACCTATTATAATATCTGTCACAAGTCTTCCTACAATCAGAAATAAAATTCCTAGTATTCTCCCATTTATTTCAATATTTATCATTGCTTGAAATTTTACTCTCTCTTTTCGTTTTCCCACAGCTAGCGAGCAATATATCCCATTAACTGGTAAAGACATTACTTTAAAACCACTACTTTGTAAATTATCATAAAAATTTTGTGAGCATACTGTGCTATTTGATCCCGTATCTATAATTGCATTGTATTGTTTTCCATTTACTCCAATTTTGATTTTAGGTGGATCTCCTACTTTTTCGTTTTCGTCGATTCTATTTTTCCATTCTCTTTTCTTTTGTATCCCCATTTGCCTTCCAGGACTATTTATTTCCGAGTACTTATCACAATCATTACTAGGATACCCAGTTCTCACTGAAGGCGCGTTTGACTGGGTCTGGCGTTTCCCTGATTTTTATGTATGGCTCCTGTACTATTTCCCGAATTGTTACTTCTGTTTTCCTGCATTAAATCGGGGTTACTTCCTACCATGTTTTTGACCGTGTTAATGGCCTCCATTTCCGCATTTTCAGGGGAATTTCGTCCATTAGAACACCTTTCTCCCTGTCTTGGTGACCTCGGTCTAAACTCATTATCTCTGTTTGTCCAATACCCATCATTTGAATTTCTACTACGTCCAAAATAATCTCCCTGTCTACCCCGATCAAATCTATTTGTATTCATATAATTCACCCTTATATTTCTTCCCCTTAGATTACCATTTCTATTTTGGTGATGCCCTTCCTGGTTACATCTACGGTGATTTTCCCACCGGAACGATTCCATCCTTGGTACTGGTCCTTTATACCTTTCCCTAACCTCACTTCTATTCTGATAATACTGTGCCCCTTGCCCGAAAGAATTTACAGTTTCTTTTTCTTGATATTTATTTCCAAATGCGTGTTTTGGCTTATTGACTTCTAAGGCTAATGGCTTCATTGCCAGATGCAAGGCACTAGAAAACAACCTCTAAGGCTGATAATAATTCGATCATAGCTGCAATGCTATCGGGTCGGGCTATGATTAGGTAGTGTTGAAGCGTTTCCAGAAAATGTGGAGTAACTATATTTATTAGATCTTTTTCATCCATGGGAGGATCCAACATCTTTGACTTTCTCGCTATTCTCATAAAATAGTTGACCATTGATTCCTCCAATCTAGGATTAAACTTTCCATTGCTTAATTCGACTCTAATATTAGCCTGCCTACTAGCCCCCCAACATCTGGTTAAAAAGATGTTCCTAAAGGTCCCGTAATCATTATTGTTACCCATAGAAAGGCCTAGCCAATTGGCAGCATTACCTTTTAGGCATTTTCTTACTATCACCATCTTGTACTCCTCCGGTATACGTTTCACCGTGAAGTACTCTTGTAACCCTTCTATAAAGGCTTTAGGATCATCTGAATCTTTATTTTCAAAAACTGGAGGTGTCATTTCATTTAAGACATGGTTAGGCCAATGTAAATTTGAATTGTCACTTGTCCCTGAGCTATTTCTGAGATCAGAATGGGAATTACTGTTACCCCTATTTTGCATCGTAATGTCAGCTGATACACCTGGTATTGCCTCGTTTCTTGCAGCTTCATTATTAAGATTGTGGTGATTACATGCATTTTCATTTAATTTCAAATTTTCTAAGGCCTCTTTTACATGAGTAATTTCTGTTACTACCCCTTTTATTTGGTCTGTAACATCCTCCAAATTTCTAGCCTGCCTTTCACTTTCTACATCAGATCTTTCCATTCTAACTTTACACCCCTGTAACTCTTCTCTAATTTCTTCCCTGTCTTTATCTAACCTTTGTACTACCTCTTCCCTTTGTTTGTCTAATCTATATGTTACTCTTTCCCTTTCTTTATCTAATTTTTCACTCACTTGTTGACCTAATTTCTTTTCAGAATTCTTTACTTCTTGCCTTATTGTCTCTAATTCTCCCTTAACCTGTTCTCTATTTTCTTTTACTTCACTACTAACTTTATTAATTTCCTCCCTAACTTCTTCCCTAAAGGTTTCTAAAGCTCTCTTCTGATTTTCCAATTGCATTCCCAATTCCTGTTGTCCCTTCTCTAATTTCTGTCCTAACTCTATTCTTAATTCTTTACTAGTTTCATCTATCTTTTGACTTAACTCTGTACTCATTTTTTTCATTATCTTTTGAAACATATTCTCTATTTCTGACATAATCGCTGGCCTTTCTGAATTACTACCAAACATTTCTGAGCTACCTATAAGGTGTTTCTCTAATGTTCTGAGCTTCTACTTCTCTGCTAATGGCTTCATTGTCAGATGCAAGGCACTAGAAAACAACAACTTCTTGGCATATTCTGCTACCGATTATATTTTGACTACCTTCTTCCATCCTAACTACACTTTTATTACTTTCCGGACTCTCAAAACCTAGAAAATCGCTATCACTGTCTTCCATTTCTAAGCTATTTGCATGTGTTTCTCTACTAGCTTGCATTTCTAATTCTCCTTCCATTTTTGAACTACATATTTACATGCATCTAACTCACCAATATTTCACAATTTTCACTATTATGATTTTTTTTTTTTTTAACTGCACTTCAACTTATTCACCACACGTTTCACACGATGTTCTCTGACGATGTTGACACGCTGGGCACCTCCTTTCTTGTTTGCTGGTTCGATGCTGGCTTGGTCGTCCTTCTTATTAATCACTGGTTCAATGCTGGTCTAGTTCATTCTTGGGGTTGGTCTATATTTTATTTTTCTCTCGATGCCCCACATTGGATCGCCATTTGAAGCGAAAAGGTGTTTATTTGAAACTATTTAACACATTTCGGGAGTTATGCCGACTTCCATATATATCCTCGCAGAGCAACCGCAACTCACATGTGTACACAGCTAAGTCCTCCACCGATCTGGGGAGAGTGATCACGCTTCCTGGCATCCCCACACTAGGAAAAAACGTTCTTCCCGATTTTAAATTTCATGACGTCATCAAAAGAAAGCCTCACATCCAAAATACTATTTCATTCCTTTTCACAATTTAGAAATGTCCCTTTCTATTAAAACATGTCCTTTTTTTTGAATTCCGAATATATATAGTTACCTTTCTATGATTAAACGATGTTTTCTTTATATTTTATTAAACATATCGCGCGACTTTTAAGGTTGGCAGACCTGAATTTTGACCATGAATTTCAAATTATGTGGTATGACGTCATGACTCGTTACTTTCAAACCAATAATGCGTTTATCCTATAAATTTAACGACTATTATTTACTCATATTTTGCTCACCTTACAACACTTCCCACTCTATTTTCTACCTATGTTATTACTCAACACTTATCGCAAATTTTACATCCGGCAATTAAATTAAAACGTGTCTTTATCAAGCCCATTCGATTTGAATCTAAATTTCGGTATCACATTGTTAACAGCATTCTAACACGTACCAGTACACATCTGAAAACATGACCAACATGAGGCCCAGCACACTTGACATAAATGTGCAAAATCACCTTAACGTCACATATCCTAATCGATGGATTAGTAGAGGTGGACCAGTTCCATGACCAACATGGTCACCAGGTTTGACACCTCTGGAATATTTTCTTTGGAGTTGTATGAAGAGTATGTTGTATGGTATTCCTGTAATGTTAGCAGAGGACCTTATTGTTCATGTCCACAGAGCAATTGAAATACTTTAAAGACAACTGCATGTATTGGGTCATATGCATGAGGCTCAGCACCACCAATATGGAATCTGCAATGATGCAGGAGGTACCCATTTTGAAGCCTGTTTGTAATGTAGACTGTTTGATATGTTACTCTTGTTGGGTTTATTGACGAAATGTGAATGCATAACCACCTCCCAGTTTGATGCACTACAGCATTCAAACCATGCATTTCCAGCATTTCTCACACAATGTACTAAGCATTGTGGATGTTTTTTGAGGCACTCTGTAGGTATACTTCATTTTAAAACTAGACTGTCATTCACAGTACGGTATAGCATAGCTGAGAAATATTATCAACCCTTCCTCTTCTTGTTTCATCAGTGTCATAGGAGCAAATATGAGTTTATGGATGTATGCAAATAACCTTTATTGTCACACTCAAGTCATATGAATGCATGTTTATACTGGTATTACAATAATAAACGTAAATGATGTAATTATGATGCACACAGGAGGAGTAGTAGCCCCCACTCTTAGTCAAAATTAGGTAAAATTTGAAGCAGGTGCCTATCTCTCCAGCCCAAGGGAAGACAACTTCAGGCTGTGTGACGTATTTAAACAAAGAGCCAGCTTGTACGTACGTGTGACATCAGGCAAAAGTGGTGTATTGCAATGCTGCCTAGATCAGTGGTGCTATTTGTACGAAACTGGAGGGTTCAGCCAATTTTATTGCTCTCAGTAACAACATGGAGAGTACAAGTAAACTGGAGCAATCAGTTTTTCTGACAGTATGGGAAAATCTTTTTCTGTTTGTGCAATGTGGTGAAGTTGCTAAGTGTTTAGTATGTCACAAAGAAGTACAGAGCATTAAGAAATTTAATTTACATCATTACACTGTGTGCCATACAAATGAATATTGTAAATATCAAGGAAAAAAACGTGGCGCAGTAATATCAGGATTAAAGGAAGAAGCTGATGTGGAGGACTGTCAAAGTAGTGAAGCATCTGTCCATTTGAGCTACAGACATAGCTCTTCACATAGCCAAGAAAGTAAGGCCATTTACTGAAGGAGACTTCACAAAAGAAGTGATTGTGATGGCTGCTGAAGAATTGTGTCCACATTTGTTAGAACGCCTTGAAAGATTAAGTTTGTCTCCTAAGACTATTGTGCAGCTTGTTCATGAAATGGTACAGATGTTCATGAGCAACTTGATGTTATGGCATGTAAGTTTGTACATTATTCCTTAGCTGTTGACGACAGTAGTGACATATCTGATATTGTGCAATTAGCTATTTTCATTAAGGGTGTTGATGCCCAGTTTGAACATCATAGAGGAATTGTTAGATTTAGTTCCCCTTAGAGGCACCACTACAGGTTTGGACATTTTCAAAGCTATTGAAAGAGCTGTTGAAATCGCTGGCCTGAGTTGGAATAAGCTTGTTTTGTTGCAACAGAAATCATCCAACAAGGTGTTGGATCGATTCTTTGAGTTAACAGAAGGAATAGCATCATTTATGACTAGTCACAATCAGCCTGTTCCTCAGCTGCAAGACAAAACCTGGATTTGTGACTTAGCTTTCCTTGCTGATTTAACTACTCGCTTGAATGATTTAAATACCTCACTGCAAGGCAAGGACCTAATCATAACAGATATGTACTACAGAATTAAAGCCTTCAAAATGGTATTGGATTTGTGGGTTTATCAACTGTTGGCTGGAAACATGGTACATTTTCCAAAGTTATCGCAAGTGCATGCTCCTGATAATCTCTCTGAAGAATATGTGCAGACTTTACAAAATCTTTGTCACCAGTTTCAGACCAGGATTCAAGATGTAGAAACATTGTCTACTACGTTTCAGCTCTTTGCAACCCTGTATTCATTAGATGTTAATGTTCCTAGCAGCTACCAAATTGATAAATTTACAGCGCGATGATTTGCTGAAGAACAAATATAAACACAAGGAAGACTTGGCTGATTTTTACAAGAAAGTTTCTCAAACCAGATTTCCAAGGTTGTATGCCCTTGCTGCATGAATATTATGTATGTTCGGTTCTACGTATGTGTGCAAACAATTCTTTTCTGTTATGAACCTTTCTAAGTCAAAATCCCAAAGCACATTGTCAGATCACAATCTAACATGCAGTCTTCAATTACAAATGTCCAATACATTATGTCTTAACTAAACCCCGGCACGACAACCCACAAGGGGCCAAGGCCTACCGCCCAGCCGCTGTGTCCCCCACCTCTGCCCACTACAGGCGTCATTGGTGAGGTGTAGTACTGGAGGGTGGGACGTGGTCAGCACCCCGAGCCCTCCCGGCCAGTTGTGCGGTCTTCTAGACCTGGGGCCACTACTTCTCCATCAAGTAGCTCCTCAATTGGTCCCCCCGGGACCTAACGAGGCTGACATTATGTCCTAACATTGACAAGCTAGTTAAGAAAAGCAAAACCACAAATGTCAGAAAATGTCCACCTAATTGTTCTGTATAGATCTCCTCTAAAGTTCAGGCAAAATAGTTATAATTTCTGTTCTATTTGCATTATAACATGACTGTTCACATAAACTAGAATTGTGATACATTTTTTGATGGCATAAAGCCGAAATGTAATTATTTATAATCTGTGACTATTTTGTAATTGAAACAGTCAGCATTCAAATTACAATATCCAAGATGTCAGTGTGTTAACACCAGATCCGTTTCCTGTCTTTCCTACATTGCTGCATCCCACACGCCATTTCCTCACTGTGATGTCACACGTTCAACTACCCTTCGGTAGGAACATGTGAGCTGCGTGAGCTTACGTCACAGCAGCAATACCTGTCCTCTCCTGCCTCCAGCCCAATGTATTTGAGGAACATTTAGGACTTAACATTTTGATTGGATTATAATAAAATATTTCTTCACCCTAAAATTTTAATTTAGAAACTTTAATATTATATACATCAATTTTTATGTTTTAGATAAAGCTACAGCAGATGAAATAGAAGAATTTCTCTCAGAAATAACAATGTTGAAGAGAGTAGGACATCACCCCAATATAGTAACAATGCTTGGTTGTTGTACACTGAAGCAGCCATACTGCATGATCATGGAGTACATACCATGTGGAGACTTGTTGCAGTATTTACGTCAGTTAAGGGTGGAATACGAGAGACGAACTGGTAACTTGCTGTCATTCACAAACTCTACGCATCATCGCCCCATCCCAGCTCATGCTCCTCGTTACGTACATCTGCAGCATCATTCATCGTGAGTGGTATTTGTTGTTACTTTTCTTTATGTATGATTTATTAAAGTCTTAAAAGTTACTCTCAAGGAAATACTGTCTAATCCATCACAAGCTTAGTTTCACAATCTATTTTATACTTGTTAATTATTCCTGTAGCATGAATGATTTGTGTTGGGATTATTATGTTTTACTATGTTAGTGCTTGTCATCATCGTCATCATCGTCATCATCACTATTTAAGAAATTCATATGGTGACTGTGAAGGATTTTGTAATTATCCATATTTTCAATGTAATCTGTACTTCGCAAGCCTTTTTCATTTATAAATTACAATTTTTACTCTGACGTAGCCAAGTATTATCTGAACATATAGGTAAGGGGTATTAAATTGCTTGTGATACCCACCAGACTATTTAATTTATATACTTGTTAAACTGGAAAAGCATTCTTCTTTGCTGAAAATGAACATGAATCAAGCGATTGTCACAAAGTAGTTACAATTGCATTTGTGAATGATGGTACTGTTAGACTGCTCACCTCTCATCAAGGTCCCAGAGGACCATATGAGGGATTTATAGTGGACAAAGCAGCATCTAGGCAGGTTTTCTCTTGGGTCTCCAGTTTCCTGCACCATTCATTCCATCAATTGCTCCATATTCACCTTTCCTTTCATTTATTTCATATCGTCTCCTTCACCCTCATACTAAGCCTTGGGCTAATCAACCATCCTGGATACTTTCCCTGCTCCAGAATCTGTCTGCACTTCAGCAGGATACCAGCCCCAGATGCAAATTGTAAGTTCTGGGGAGTGTTAATCCTTCATATAAGCAGGGTAAATATAGAAGGAAAAAGCACTTATTTATAAGGTAAGGCTAATTTTTATCCATCAAATGGAGCCATTGCTTACACATAAAACTGCCTATTTCTAATGCATGCACACATGCATGCAACCACACACGCACGTGCGTGCACACCACCCACACACACCACACACATATTACCCACATACACCACCCACACACACCTCCACGCCCTGCCCCTGTCCCAACCCACCCACCTATCCTCACACCCACCCCAACACCTACCACCATCGCCACACACCCACCCCAACACCTACCCCCACTGCCACACACACATGAAAATACTATACAGAAAGCAAGAAAAGTGTACTGTTTCCAATACCTGTTGCTGGGCCACATACAGTGTTACTTTCTTTGCGGTAGGAAATCCCTCCAGTCATAAAAGGAATAATTTGTATGCTGCAAAAAGTTAAGTCCTCTAAATGTGTAACACCTTTTGTATGTGATGCATTTTTTTTGGGAGATATGAAAATCAGGGTTTGTCCAGCAGCAGAAGAAGACTGTTTCTGTGCAAATGCACCATACTGTATGCAAATTCATATGCCAAAAGCTTTTGCAGACAATTTCTATGGCCAGGAAAAGTTTGACTTTCCAGGCTCTTCATGTTTGGAAAGGTTTTTCAAGAAAGAATACACATTGCAAACTATATTCCTGCTTTGGTTACCACATTTCCCGCTTATGTGTTATTAGCTGGCTTTCACTGGTCGTATCTTTCACTAAGTGACATCTTTCATTAAGCAATTAATAAAACACTAAGTACCAATAAAATAACTGGACATAATCAATATAGTTAATTAAACTAATGGAACTAAAATTGCCATCGTTAATGTAAGATCATTTCCTTCCTTGTTGCTTAGCTCATGCTGGTTCTGTTATCTGTTTCAAGTCAGATACTGACACAATAAGCAAAAGAATCATGAGGAAGTTGGAAGAGCTTGAAAGTTTGTTAGCAGAACCTCCTGTCAAAATACAAGTTCAATGCACACTCATATCTCTATAACCACTTAACATAGGAAGTTGAATTTTAGAATGCAAGTTTCAAAATAAAATCATCATAAACAGGTTGTTCTCTTTCCTGTAATGCAAGTAAATTTTGTGGGCACAAGTGATATTTATACCAGCTGTTTTATACTGTGATTTCACACTTTGTTTAATATACAACACTGCAAGGCATGGCAAGCCTTCAATGGGTTTTGTGTTGACCAGCCCCTCCTCCCAGCTGCCTTTAAATTTTGTATCTGCCTATAGATCCATTTTGTGCATATTAGACCCTTCATTGTAGAAATTATTCAAGTCTCCTGTGACATGTGCTCTCTCTAGAAACAAGCTGGGAAAATGAAATTAGAAGAAATTATAACAAATGTGTATTTGAACTCCTTACTCCCTTAGAACCATTGAGTCTTTGGTTTTAGTTCATCATTAGTGTGTGTATATCCAACTCAAAATTGGCTGTTGTCTCGTAAAAACAATACTAAAAACTACAAGGAACAGCAAAAACTGAACAATAAATAACAAACACAAGATTTCTTTTTTTCAAGGTCTGCTCAGCCGTAAAACCAAAACTACGTGAAAATCAGTTGAAATTTTGTGTAGATGTGTTGCACACTATCTCTAGTGTGCCCAGTGATCATGTCACATTGCACTTTCCAGGTCTGAGCATGCAGCGAGCACTTAAACATACCCAAAACAAGAAAATCTCCCACCAAATATGAAGTGTCCTTGCTGTAATTCGATTTCCTTATGCAGAGGGGTGCAATGCAGCTGAAATTCATTGCTGAATGAGTGATGTGTGCAGTGAAACCTTCATGAGAGACAGCAAAGATTGGCAAAGTGCAGGAACTTTGAAGCAGGACGTACAGATTTTTATGATGCAAGCAGTAAGGGAAGAAATTAATTTCAATCGACAATCTTGTTCAGCAAGTGGATCAGGTGCTTCAAGAAAATCACAATTCAGTTCACAATTTCTGTGTTGAATGATTTGTTTCCCAAAATTTCAAAGTCAACTCTCTATACCATCATGATTGAAGTGGCTAAAAGCACTTGTTACCTTCTATGATGAGGGGATTGGAAAGTTGGTACCATGCTATGCAACACTATGCACTGGTGCGGTAACCATGCACAGAAGTAGCACGTATATAAATATTATATAATACAGTATGTTTACTTCAAAACTGACCAACAGGTACATGGCCCATCTCCTGGACACATAGTACATGACTTGGCTGGCAGTTGCACAGCCCATCTCCTGGATTTGTAGTGCATGACTTGGCTGGCAGTCACATGGCCATCTCCCAGTCACACATGCATGAACATCAAATCACATAAAAATTATCAGAACAAACACAAAACATACCTTATCACAGGAGATGTTGGAAATGCTGTCCATCTGCATCAGTATATATATATGGCATCTGCTGAGGAAATTTTCATTCACATACATTAGTTCAACTTCCAAAATAGCATTAATTTGTTTTAATTTTGCCTTGTGCAAGGCACCTTAGAGATTTTCGAGGTGAGCGTTCTAGTCTTTCTCCAATTTTGTGTAAGTTCTGTTTCATAAGCACAGGCCTTCCTATCACAAATTGGCCCCATCTCCCATTTATTTATAAGCAAATGAATGGTATCTCTACACAGAACACACACACCACGAAATTTAGTTTCAATCTGCCTTACATCTTCCCTACAAGATGATGTAAACACATACATATCGTGCATAAGCACTCTGTTGTACTGTATACTGCAATCAATTAATTTTGAAAACACTTCAAACAAAACTAAACACTTCTAAACACTCCAAATGTTTTCATGTATGAGTTGGACTAGAATACAGAGCACCTGCCTAACAGAAGTATGACTGACAAATGTGTGATGTTTGGTATGCATGAGCAGGGAAGTGTAGTGAAGGTCACATAAGGCATGCACCTGCCGACCAAGTTTTGTAGTAAACGTACTACATATGTACATACATATTATTCTTTTAAGATGTTCGTAATACCAGGATGGACTAAGTAAACAATTACTTGTAAAAACCGCATGATAGTATTTCTCTTTCAGGGAGTCTGAAGGATCTTACATTCAACCTGACAGTCACATATGTACTTCAAGAGGCAGACCTTCAATAGCAGAAAGTAAGTACAAAGAAATTGACCATACAAATATTCTCCCCCCGCCCCCTCCCCCTCCCCACCTCTCTTTCTCTGTGTCTCTATCTCTCTCTTTTTTCTACAAGTACTTTCCTTTCTTGTCTGGGTAAATACTTCCTTATTTATAAACCATAAAGTTATTATGATAGTTTAGGGAATCACTAATGTTTCTTATATATCAGCTGAGTGGAGTCTACTAACAAGTGATGGAACTTCCGCAACTTCAACAAATTTGGTACCTCATAGGAAGCAACTGGAATATGTTCTGGATCCAAAAGAGCTTCAAAACTTTGCAGTTCAAATAGCCCGTGGTATGGCACACCTAGAGCGAAAGCAAATAACCCACAGGTATTCATTGCACTCATTTATTTACAATGATTAGGTTAGATTGTTTATTCATCGGAAGTATTGCATTATGAAAATGCTTTTGTCAATTTCTAATTATATTGATAAAAAATTAATAAAATGTAAATTTTTGCTCATATTTTAAATATCAAAACAATACCATTATGGTATGAAACTGTTGAACTATTTAGCTGTTCCAGGAGAATAAAGTTAATAAATAGTAAATAACATTAACAATAGAAACAAAAAGTAAAAGTAAGAAAAGTAGACATTGTATATGATAAATAGAATAAGCCTAGAAATTCATTCTTAAAAGGGCTCCATCTGTCAAAAATGTTGGGAATGGAATGACTAAAATGGATAAAAGTTGACATAATGCATTAAAATATCCAAATATATCACTATAGAAATTATCATAAGTAATGCCATGTGTGAATTGTCAATTTATCTAGATAAATTGTGCATTTATCGAAACTATTTCATGAATTAAAGGATGCTATAGCCTATGAAATGTTATTTAAGTGCTGTGTAATTACTAGGCTTTGGATATGCATTTAGGATAGGTGTACTTCTAGTACTTATACCGACTGGTATGTTGTTTACAAGTGAGTGCTCAGGGTGAATGTCACACAATGAATGCTTGGGGAGGAGGAGGTAGCAGTGAGACCCTGTGTGCACGTAGCCATTTTGCCAGCCAAAGTGCAATGAAACAGCAGCTGGATCCACATACTGATGCTTCAATCTTTTAAGATGTTGGCAGTGCCAGTAGTTGGAGTATCTGCTATTAATTTATAAATTTTTCAATACAACATTTATCAAATTGATTCCAAAATATTGCCTGTTGTATCTGTGTTCTAAGATTTCCTTCTTCAAATTATTTTATCCAGATTTCAGATGAAGCTTTAGATGCTTTGCTGAAGTGATAGTCAAGCATTTTGTTATATTTAGCGTCAAATTACATAAGCTGATAAGCATCTTTAGGACAGTGGAGCTAGATTCTCTATCCTAATCACAACATATGAAAAGCAGAGAAGGGGATAATTAAAATTCAGAAGAGGTGATGATGAAATATGATAAATTTTTTGTGAATTAAGGCTGTCATTGGTTGAAATTTGAATTGTTATGCACATGATTGCTTGATTTTAAGCAAATCACATATGAGAAGAATAGTCATTAAAATGCACTGAATGCTCTGCAGCCATAATTTCAACTGTAAGCAGAAAGAAGGAGATTAAGATTATAACTGTTGGAAAGCATAGCTCGGAAGTTAGAAGATATTAAATTGGAAGCATACACACTTGAATATGCTTATAAATGTACTACAACATAAAATTTACTGAAGCTTAGAAATGCTGGGATACAGGCAAGCTATCATGATAATGAAAACAGACATTGATGCATGGCAAAGAGTGATCTCTGATAACAATCAAGAACCTAGAGCAGTGTGAATCTAGTTGTTTGATGTAACACTGTTTTTGGCATGCACCGGCAAGGAAAGAGCAGAAATGGTCAGGCTTTGTGTCTTACCAACACACACTACCTCTTTGCCAATAGTAATTTTACCTTTCACCTTATTTCATCTGCCCTTCACTTCTCACATTGTAGCTCAAAGCGAGGAGCAAGAAGTTTACTTGCTTCTTGGCTTCTGGTATGGGCCTGAGACAGTGCATTCGCCACCTCACACTACTAGGTGACAATCAGAATGTGTATGGGAAGTATTAGTGGGTGATCTGAGTTCAATTTAGAATTTGTGTTGGCATGAGATCTTTTCTTTGCAGTTTCACAACTACCACAACCACAACCACCACAACCACAATGACCATGACCACAACCACCAAAGCCACAACCACCACAACCAACATTACCACAACCAACACCATGACCACCACCACAACCAACACCATGACCACAATGACCACAACCACAACGACCACAACCGCAACTACAGCAACCACGACCATGACCACAACTGCAACCATGACTGCAACCACCACTGCGATCACCACCACCATAACCACCACCATGACCACCACCCGACCACCACCACAACCACCATGAGCACAACAATAACAATGGCTGCAACCACCACCGCAACCACCGCTGCAACCACCATGACCACCACGACCACCACCATCACCACGACCACGATCACAGCCATCACCACCACCACCGCCACTGCCACCACCACCGTACCTAATTATTATAAATAAAATATAATATTACAAAATGGAAAGGAAAAATGTGCCAAAACAGAGGAAGAAACGTGAAGGTAATGCCCAAAATGAAAGGAGGGAACTGTCTATTGGAGGTAAGAAATTACCTTGTGATTGTGCTGAAGAGGCTCCCAGGCACCAAGTAGGCCTTGACTCTGTTTTAGAATCAATACAGGTTATTTTCAAGTTTATTAATACTTTTAATTGCTGAAAAGAATGTCATGTCTGCAAAGATCATGTGTCTGATTGTGAAGTATGGATTAACTACTGGCATGGAATGATTTACTTTCCTCCAAAGATCTAGGTATATTGAAATAGTAATATTAATTTATAGTATTTTTTGCTCATTTCAAAAGCACAATGGATCAGACTGACAGCTAAACAGCCAGAGATACTGCAGATTTGGTCAACTCTGAATGAGATTTAAATCTTGAACATCAATGTGAAACCTTCTGATCTTCAATAGGTGCAGTCGGAACCACTGTGAAATTAAATTGCCTGAAGAAAAGAGAAGGGATTAAAATAATTCCATATTTGCAACAGGAAAATAAGTGTTTTATGAGAATGTTACAAAATGAAGTGAAATTGAGCATGATGGTATTGCATCACTATTTATGTTAAAGGCATTGATATAGAATGTTACAGACTTGAAAACTTTTGTATCATTTTGCTCTTAAACCTACTTGCTGAGAGCAAAAGCACACATAAGACAAGAAACCTGTAAAACCTCTGTGTTTGTGTAGTTTTCCCCAACTTTTATGAGGGGTGTCTCAAAAATAAGTTACACTATTTTTTTAAATCTGTGTAGTAGGCAGCAGAAGTCCAGGAGTCATAGGGAACCTTAGTCTGGGTGTAGTGGCAGCACTGTAAAATTCCTAGGTGTCTACCTTTACCCCTTGGAAATTAAAAAGGCAATATTAATGGAGACTACAGTTGGTTCTACCACCAATTGCAAAGTTTGCGCTGTAATCTCTTTTCTGAGGGCAAAAAATAAATGTGCAACTGAAATTAATCGCAAGTTGTGTAGTGTGTATGATAAAGATGCTATGTCAAGACCAATAGTTTCTCGTTGGCGCCAATCGTTCATTTAAGGTGTGGAACTGAAAGGATGAGGCAACATTAAAAAAGGTAAACGTTGTTGCATCGGCCGGCAAGGGCATAGCAATAATATTCTGGGATTTGAAGAGAGTACTGTTGATCGATTACCTGCCCTGTGAGACCACATGAAGCTTCTTGCTATTGTGAGGTGTAGAGAAAACTCAGAAGTGTGATTTAAAACAAAAGAAGAGGAAAGTTGAGCAAAACAGCTTTCCTGTTCCACAATAACGCTCATCTGCACAGTGCTCATGAAACTTGAGGCCTATTTGAGCAGTTTAGATGGGATGTTTTCAGTTATCCACTTTACTCACCTTATCTTGCACTAAGTGATTACCTTCTTTTTCCACAATTGCAGCAACATCTCAGGGGAAGGCGCTTTGTAATGTCGAGTTAATACAAGAAATGCAAAGATGCTTAGCCAGTTTGGCAGTAGAGTGGTTTGGCACTGGATTAAAAAAATTGTTATCACCTTGCCAAAATGTATTGAGATTCAGGAAGATACTGTAGCAAAATAGTTACTGAATGTAGTTTTCAAAATATACAATTTTTAAAATATTTAAAGGTTTTGTTATTTTTTAAAAAAATAGTGTAACTTACTTTTGAGACACTCCTCATATATTGCTTTTGTACAAGTACAGTGAACATTTTATTGATTGTCTCTAAATCAGCTTTTTGGCACTTGACCCATTATTTACTTACATGCCACACTTAGTGATGGAGCTTTGCTATCTCAGGTGTAGATGAAGTATAAAGACCTCTATGCCATACTAGTCACAATCATATACCTGCTCTTTATATTGTCTTAACCCACATTATAAATTTTAGAATGAAGTATCTTCCGAGCTGTTATGCCGTGGTCTGCTGGAGATCTGACCAGACCACGGCATAACAGCCCGGAAGATACTTCATTCTACAATTTAGACACCGGCCGTGAAAGCCTACGTAGCTTTATGACCACATTATAAAATCCACTTAAGGGCAGCAAAGGCATTGGCACACAATGCCCTAAATAGCTTATTTCAGAGTACCTATGTTTAGCCCTGAGTTGAAATTACAAAAGAAAATAAGGGATTATGAGCATACTTTGAATGAAAAACTACAGAACTATTATTCACTTGTTATGCTGCAGATGAGCTTGAGTATTTTCATAGTGAAAAGGCAGAAAGTTAAATACTAAATTAGCACTAATTGATTAATATTATTCTTATTACTGCAGGGATTTAGCAGCTCGCAATGTATTGATTGATGGAAACAAAACCCTGAAGATCTCCGACTTTGGACTTTCCAGATCAGGCATATATGTGAATACAAAAAGAAAAAAGGTGCCTCTACGGTGGCTTTCTATAGAAGCAATGAGAGATAATCTTTATTCCAGCAAAAGTGACGTTTGGGCTTTTGCTATTGTGCTATGGGAAATTGGTACACTAGGTGAGTTTTATGTAAATGTTTATTGAGCTCTAAATGTGTTAGTTATTCTAGTCAGTAGTAAAGTACACAAATTTGCCAAGGAGTGTACTGTAAATGCAAGAGAGAAGACATTTGTGGCTCATTTTCAGTTCCTTATCTGCACATAGCTGAATACTGACAGCAAAATCGATGATAACCATGATGTTGTTGGGGAGTGAGTCACGGGTAAAAGCAAAGAATCCAGGGAAAAAATTGCAATTGTTTCATTCCCCAATAATAAAGGGCAGTGCCTCAAACCAAGTTACCTTGGTAGGACACAAGTGTTTGAGAGATAGAATCAGAACTGAAAAATTCAATGCCACAGCTGAGATTTGAACCACAGACCTTCCACTTGACATGCGACTGCTCTAATCACTGAGCTACTGTGACAACTTGCCAGTACACATGGCTTGTGTGTTTAAAAACACCAGCAGTAAGTTTATTGGCATAAATAAATAATAAGACACAAGTAATTTAATCACCTTACTATTGTATTGCCTATATCAATGTTTAGAACAGTATTTTTGCTACATTTATTGTTCTTCTGAGCCTCTTTCTTTCTAGCTCTTTTCTGTCATTTACTTCTTTCTCTAATTCCAGAACTTATTGCGTAGTTTATGAACCTTCATTTTTGACATTTCTATACTCTTCCAGGCAGAGGAAATGTGTATTCAGAATGAGCATTCAACTGTACATATAATAAATATCTTTTATGTGCAGAAGTAATTATGTCAAAATGTGAGAACAGGTAATGTCAGTATTCAAGGATATGTACACAGTTGCTAATAAAAGTTATACTCTTAAAAATCTACATCGCTTTTCTTGTTTATTTCTTATCCAGAATTGTAGCTAACAAATTCTCACAATAAATATGAAGCAAACCAAAAAGTATCTTAATCCATAGTGGTTTTCCATAGTCTTGAACTTGAATAAAGTAAAACTCACAATCTTGTAATTTTGTTATGCTTGAGCTCATTTTATTTTAAACAAAACAATAGTACTTGAATTAATTCTTTTCAAAAATAATGCAAGCACAGGGGCATAATATGTGGTATTCTTTGCTTTATACTGAACTAAAGTGGTTTTTAAATTTAATAACATAACACTGAAATGTCTTTAAATAAATCATTGTTGCGCATCATGAAAACCATTCTAACATTCCTGATCAAATTACAATTAATTATTCTTTTCTGTATTTATTATACAGTTCCCTAAATATATGAGGGGTATTTGGAAATGATTTACAATAATAGTTCTTTGTACCTTATTTATTAATAAACATGACTCAATGTACAGTGGATCTCTCAATATACTTCCCACCAATGTCAATACACTGCTGCCACCTTTGTGGCAACTTCATTATTGTGTTTGGGGATACTATACACCCACTCATAGACAATGGCCTGCAGTTCCTTATTGTTACTGAAATGTCACCCTGCAAGGTATCCTTTGTATTCATGTAATCAATCACTGACTTTCTTCTCACGACACCATGATTTATCACCGGTTTCTCAAAAAAACCCAGATCTTTGTTCTCCATTTCCAATAATCAACAACACACCAGCTCTGCTCTCATTCTGGACATGGGTCAAGACCCGTGGAATCCAGTGTGCATAGTGTGTGTTTTCCATATTGAAATCATCATGAATAATGTTATGTAGGATTGCATGACCTGTCACCATTCCAGTTCATCAAAGCTTATACACCTATCAGCCATAATCAATTCAGATACAAGTTCAATGTTTCTTGGATGCCACAATATTTACGGATCACCACTACTCATGTTCTTGCATGCACATTCCCTTACACTGGTAAACTCAGCAATACACTTGTAAACAGTCTTTTTGTAGGAGCCTTGATCACATACTACAGTTAAATGCTTATGAATATCTGATGTTTATATCACTAGCTTTAAAACATGATTTCACAGCATGCTTGATTATATAACACCATATAGTGTGGCAAGCCTCTGATTGGGTGTGTTGTTGACCAGCTCCTCCTCCCAGCCGCCTTTAAATTTTGCAGCCACCATAGTGTCAGTTCATCATTTTGTAAGAGGATATTCCTATAGATTGAGCAGTATTTTTTTAAATAATGCAATAGTAAATCATTTCAGAATGCCCCTCCAAATTTATTTTAACTTAAGGTATCTAACAATTTTTATTCAGTATTACAATATACACAAGAGGATAGTTTCAAGCTGAAGGTTCATAGTTTTGCAATTATCTTTAGAAATTGTTTGTAAACTTCAGTGGTTGCTTACTAGAGCTATTTAATTTGTTTAAGGTGGGTTTCCATATCCAACAGTGGCTGACATTGACCTCCTCAACTTTCTTCTTGAAGGAAAAAGACTAGAAAAACCAGACAATTGTACAGATGAACTGTAAGTATGATGTACATTTTATTATAATAAACACATCTTAATAATTTCAATTATATAGCTGCATTGAAAGGTGTATTTAAATTTAACATGTGCAGTGAAAACTAAAAATCTACATTTTAACAATGTATATCGAATCATTGTGTGTTCAAGCTGCGGCAGTTTTAAAGATTTGCCTTGGGTAGAATGCCAAATACAATGACTTATTATAGGTGCATTCCAAATTTAAGTCATGGTATTCAAGATTTTAATGTTGTTTTACGATTGAGCTATGAGATCTTCTAATTTTTCTGGTTGGTGGGATGGGTAAGGCTGTACTTAACCCTTTTGCTGGTATTAACCAAGCGGCACCATGGCCGAGTGGTTAGCACGCTTACCTACTATCTAGGTGGCCCAGGTTCATTCCCAGGGACCCACATGTGGTATTCGTGATGGATGAAGTGGTGTCAGAGGGTTTTCTCCGGTGCTCCAGTTTCCCTCGCCAATCATTCCACCAATTGCTCCATTGTCACCTTTCCAATCATCCATTTTACCTGCATTTCATATCATCCTCTTCCTCACTCTCATACCCGGTGCTTGGTTGACCACCTGCTTCCAGGTCTTCACTCTGTCCGATCCATAAATTCCTATGCTCCCGACAGGCGTCTGACCCTAGGCACAGGCTTGTAAGCCCTAGGGGGTGTAAGTCCTACATAAGGGAAGGGTAATCTGAAGAAGAAGGTGATGGTGACGGTGACGGTGACGGTGACGGTGACGGTGACGGTGACGGTGACGGTGACGGTGACGGTGACGGTGACGGTGACGATCAACTTAACCCATTACTGCCCAGCACTCTATATAATTATATTAGTTATTATATTTTTTTTATTTATTTCACATGAATTCTCAAGAGTTATTTTGACCATGTATGTCATCATTGATATCATCTGTTTCCACATTAGTGTCCCTTAAAAACTAGAATGTTGTGTAGTTCATTAATTTAGAATAAGCTGCAAATGACTGCAGTGCCTATGAAAGCATATTGTTTTTTTTTTTTTGTTTTTTTTTTTGTTTTTTTTTTGTTTTTGTTTTCCTCTCAACTTCCTGTAATATAATAAACTGTTGATAAAGGTTTGTATCTTTGCCTCACACAAAGAACGTGCCAGTGTAAGCAATTCCAATGCTGAAAATATGATCCTAATGGCAACTTAGCAAGAATGTTACTTCTGTAATAGTATGTAAGCATCTGCCTCATGTA
Source organism: Tenodera sinensis (assembly GCA_030765045.1). Classification (NCBI taxonomy): domain Eukaryota; kingdom Metazoa; phylum Arthropoda; class Insecta; order Mantodea; family Mantidae; genus Tenodera; species Tenodera sinensis. The sequence goes on along the minus strand of CM060965.1, from coordinate 83,363,566 downwards.
TTATTTTTCTTCTTCAGTTTTTCTGTTAGAAACAGAGTGAACTGGTGTTCAACAGTATTCCATATTGTGTTCTTTGAAGTGAACAAAAGTTGTTGAAGTGACAACATGTAACCACAAGAATTCCTAAAGTATATATGTATTATAGCTATTATTATTGGGATAGGTTTGCAATTCTGCACTAATAAAAAATGCAAACCATATTATTTTTTTTTTTTTTTTTTTTTTTTGCTTCTCGTTAGTTTTACATGTTAGTACTTAGACCATGATTTTGGGACACTTGGTGAATAAAAAGGCAAACAAAATATACTGTATGCTAAATGAATACAATACATATATTTTTTTTTTAATTTTGAAGAAAACAATAAGTTCGGCATTAATGGGTTAACTTGCCCTATGCTAATGTGCTGCTCCCTTGAATGAAATATTTGAAGGTCTGCATAAAGCAGTCATTGCTGCCCCATAAGAGGTACAGGCTTTGTATCACTGACACAGAGAGTTACCGTATTTCGAGGGTATGAGGAATGAATTCCTCAAGCAGTGCGGGATGTGCCTTAGGTGGTGGTGAATTATTAGAAATGTTTAATGAATTATCGTCCGATCTTTCGGATTTCAGTGACAGTAAAAATGATCAGGATTATGCTGAAGCAGTTTATGAAAGTGCAAGTGTTGACAATAGTGACAGTGAAAGTAAACAAAGTGATCATAAGCAGCAAGGCACATTGTAAACTAAGAAAAGACATATTCATCCTTTGTTCCAGAGGCACTGGGGTGACTTCAACCTACATTTACAAAATTCATGTATTTCGGCAAACATAAATGCTGACTGCACTATATTGGATGTTTTTCAATTGTTTTTTTTCCATTTCATATCATGCAGCACATAGCAGATGAAATCAATAAATATTACATATTCCTGTGTCAGAAATTACAACTTTCCCAAAACTCTCATTTGCAAGCTTGGAGTAAGACCAACCCAGAGGAATTATATGTATTTTTTGGATCACTATGCTTATGACAAAATTAAAGAATGCAATAAATGAGTACTGGTCCAATGATTCTTTTATTGCAAGATATCAATTCTCAGACTATATTTCCAGGGATAGATACCTTTTAGTTTTGAGAGTGTTGCATTTCAATGACGTTGAGACTCAAGTACAGGGGGAAAGGCTACACAAATTGATACCAATAATAAAATTGGCCATTTGAGAAGAGCTTTCAGGTAAGTGTTTTATCCTTTCCAAGACCTTTGTATAGATGAAAGTCTTATGCTTTTCAAGGGCTGAGTGGAATGTCTACAATATATCCCATCTAAGAGACATAGGTTTGGTGTGAAGGTGTTTTTGCTCTGTGATTTTGAAAAAGGGTACATACTTGATCTCATTATATATACAAGGGCAAATACAGGTATTCTTCCTGGGCGTGAATTTGGTTTTTCAGGAGCTGTAGTACAAACACTGATGCAAGGGTATCTACACAAAACTCATACTTTATGACTAGATAATTGATATGATGAGAGGTCTGTATTTTGACAACACTCCACACAGATTCAATGAGACAGGTCAGGGAAACTTTATAAGAGAACACAAACACAAATAATGAAGGCCGACTATGTCATGGATTGTAACAGCAGTATGGGTGCTATAGATAGGTCAGACATGATGATTAGCTCTCATAACTTTTCATATTGTTTATAGAGAGCAAGAGTTTTTTAGAATGAACTCATGTGATGAAGAAAAGTACAAACTTGATTTTAAAAAGTGTCAAAAGTTGTTGTTGTTAGCTAATGCTGGATTTCTGACAATGAAGTCATTAATCCTCTTGCTCTCCAATATTTTTCACTGATGGATGGGGCACTAGAATTGGCCGGGCATGTTTGAAGGTGGTCTCGATCCATTTCCTCTTGCAGATCACATAGAGGACAGAGTGGTGAAGAATATATCCCAATTCTGTTTAAAGTTTTGCCAGACAATCATGTCCTGTAATCAACCTAAAGGTTACAACTGCTGTTTTTCGAGGCCCCTCCGAAGGGGTGTCGCCTTGCCGTGGCGGAGGGGCTCAGTACCCGAACCAGACGGCCTGCTACGTGTGTCTTTGTGACCACTGGTAGGCAAGAGGTGAGGGGAAGCTAAGAACATTCCAACGGGTAGATGAGGCTCGTTAGTCTTGGTTGACAACTCATCTAGGAGAAGAGGACTCCGAAATCAAACTCCCCCAGGGGAACCTACCACGGTAGGTCCGGGTTTGGCGCACCCGGGGCCCCGAGCTGCTCACTATCACTTCACCCCCTCCACCTTCATTAACTGTGCCACGTGCAACGTTTTATGTTGCTTTTTATATCACCCTCTTCCTCTTCTAGGCTTATTCTGATTATTAGTTTGTAAGTTCGTAGATTTATAACTCCTGTCTCACCAGCAGGGATCTTTCCTATCTCCGTGGTCCTGTCCCACGGTTTTCAGCGCGGCCCCCGACTTGTGTGCTCTTCGGAGGTCTCAGGCGCGAAGGTTGTCCGGACCCTTCACACTGCCCCCATGTGTAGCCTTAGGTGCGGAGCCCGTCCACACGTCATGTACACCCACATAGCTCCTTGAGGGCACGGCCGGTGTTAATCTCCCGACGGCCGCGTGCCGTCGGGTTAGTATCACCGGCCGGACGTGTTACCGCTGACGGAGCCCCGGTGTAATCAACCCGAAGTCCCCTGAATCCACGCTGACTCCGTTGAGGCAGCGTGTGCTAAAGCGGGGAGCCACAGGTGGTTATTCCTGTGGTGGGGGCATAAAACCGGGGTGTCACGTGGTGAACGGTTTACCCATGTGGACAAGCAGTGGAGATCGGAGGGTAGCTCCTCTGAAGTACGCCTTGAGGTCAGTCATGGAGGGGTCTCCATGGCGGCACAGACCGTGGAGATTTTGGTGTCTTTCTTTTCTTTGACCCCCGGATGGCAGGCTGACGCCGACGGTTCCGGATGGGGGTCCGATTTCAACATGCATCCGCGCAAACCCTCCCATTTCGACAGTTTTCTAGTTATGACCTTGGCCAGTGAAAGGAAAACGATGAAGGATCTTAGCCCCTTTTACATAAAGAAAGAACTCGACAGGATCTGTGGCCTTGTTAAAAACGCCACCCGAGTACGAGACGGTACGCTTTTGGTAGAAGTGACCACCGCAGACCAGTGCCAGAAATTGTTGAAAGCCACTTTGTTGGGCTCCTACCCCATCAGGGTAGCCCCACATAAATCTCTAAACTCATGCAGAGGAGTTGTCACCACATCCAGTCTGGACGGTCTGTCAAACGAGGAGATTGTTACTTGCCTCTCCGACCAGCGTGTGTGTCAAGCGTACCGTCTGACAAGAAAGCAGGATGGTAAAGTGATTGATTTACGTACGGTTTTCCTCACTTTTAAGGGCACACAGTTGCCAGAATACATCTTCTGCGGGTACGAGCGTGCCGCCGTACGTCAATATGTCCCGAACCCTATGCGCTGTTTTCAGTGTCAGAAGTTCGGACATACTAAGACCGCGTGCAACCATCCTGCCGTTTGTGAGCGTTGTGGCCTATCACCTCATGAGGGCACGGCTTGTACCCGTGACCCTCATTGTGTTAACTGTGGAGCCGGTCATCCATCTAGCTCGCGTCAGTGTGCGAAGTTTCTGGATGAAAAATGTATACAGGAGCTACGCGTGAAAGAACATCTTACATTTCCAGAGGCGCGTCGTCGCTTTGAGCAGCTGCAACCTGCGACCACCACAGGTTATGCCTTGGCTGCCCGACGCGCTCCTGTTAACACCGTAGCGATACAGCATGTCCCTGTATCGGATGCCTCCACACAGACAGACCTACCAGCGAGTATTGTTCCACTGTCTCGTGCCACACCTGCAAAAGCTACAACATCTACAGCCGTGCAGACACCAGCTCACAAGGCGTCCACAAGTCGTAGCCAGCCTGTTGATAGCCATTCCTCTAGGCCTGAAGTTCGCGCCAGCAGCCACACGTCATCAATGAAGTCCCGCTCCCGCTCCCGTTCCGCGAGCCGCAGGGGATCTTCAGACTCCCGTACATCCGAGGAGTCACTAGGGGATGACGAAATTAACCTACCCCGTCCAAAGTCGGTTAAGGTAAAGATGAAAAAGAAAAAGATGAAGATGAATCACTAATTCTTCTTTACCATGGAAATAATCCAGTGGAATGTTAATGGGTTCCGGGCACGTGTTCCGGACATACAGCATCTCGTTGCGCAACGCTCTCCATCAATCGTCTGCCTACAAGAAACACATTTGCACCCTAATCACGCATTACATCTTCGTGGTTTTTCGGCTTTTAGGCATGACTCTGCAGCTGATCGACGAGCAAGCGGAGGAGTTGCTACTTTGGTGGCGCATACCATCTCTGCCACAAGCATCCCGCTAAACACGCCGCTGCAAGCTGTGGCTGTGCGTGTCCAGTTGCAGGGCTTAAGTCTGTCAATTTGCAATGTCTATCTGCCACCGGTCAGTGTTGTACACGAGAACGACCTTCGAGCTCTTTTGGCTCAGATTCCGCCACCCTTTATCTTCCTTGGTGATCTGAATGCCAAACACTCTTCATGGGGCTCCGACACTGACGATGCTCGCGGATGCCTTGTAGGAGACGTTTGCGATATGTCCGGCCTCCTTTTGTTGAACACTGGTGCCCCTACCTTTTTATCATCTGCCTATGGTACGTACTCCGCCTTAGACGTTAGCTTCTGTAGCCCGTCATTGGTACCACTCATTGATTGGTCGGTGCTCTCCGACCTCTTTGGCAGTGATCATTTTCCCATTAACATTCACATATCTGGTTTCCATACTATTCCAACACGACACCCTCACTGGATTATTTCCAAGGCTGACTGGGGGAAATTTCGTTCCCTCATTCACCTTACCGACGATGGTTTTACCACCATCGACAACATGGTGGAGTATTTTACATGTTCTGTCCTGCTTGCAGCAAATTCCAGCATTCCTCGCGGTTCTACTACACCTCGTCATCTTCCTGTGCCTTGGTGGTCCGAGGAATGTCGTTTGGCTGTTAAAGCCCGCAAACGGGCCTTGCGAGTTTTCAGTGCACATCCTACGGAAGAGAACTTTATTACCTTTAAGCGAGTGCGTGCCCGGGCGCGTTTTGTACTTCGCAGTGCAAAACGCACATCCTGGGTAACTTACGTCTCTTCCATCTCTCGACGCACTTCAACACAAAGGGTGTGGACTGCGGTTCGGCGTATGTACGGCAAGTGTCGCCGGACGATAATACCCGGTCTTGCCGTACAGGGACGCTCTTACACCCACGAGCAGGATATCGCCGACGCCCTCGCAGACGCTTTCGCTGCTGATAGCCAAACCCAAAGCTACCACACTACCTTTTTACCCGTCAAGGAATCTGCGGAGCGGGTAGTCCTCAATTTTAAAAGTGACTCTAGTGAACCGTACAACGCTCATTTTACGGAGGCGGAGCTAGCCCATGCTTTGTCTCTCGCGAAGGACTCTTCTCCTGGGCCTGATGACATTCACCGACAAATGCTGCTTCATCTTCCACCTGAGGCGTTGACCTTCCTGCTGAACATGTACAACCGCATCTGGCTTCAGCAGGTTTTCCCTTCTTCCTGGCGCGAGGGTACTGTCATCCCTATCCCTCGGCCGGGGAAGGACCGGACACTTCCCTCTAGCTACCGTCCTATCTGCCTGACGAGTGTCGTTTGTAAGACCATGGAACGAATGATTAACACTCGCTTAGTGTGGTGGCTAGAGACGAATAACCTGCTGAGCAACGTTCAGTGCGGCTTTCGTCGTCATCGCTCGAGTGTCGATAACCTTACTCGCATGGAGGCCTACATCCAGAATGCCTTTCTCATGAAGCAGCATGTCGTGGGGGTGTTCTTCGACCTGCAGAAGGCCTACGACACTACATGGCGCTATGGTATCCTCCGTAGTTTACACGACTACGGTTTACGTGGCCATCTAGCTCTCTTTGTTCTTAATTTTTTACAACTTCGCCGATTTCGTGTCCGCATTGGCCATACGCTTTCACAAGAACGAATCCAGGAGAATGGTGTACCCCAGGGGTCGATTCTGAGTGTAACACTTTTCGCCGTGGCCATCAACGGCATTGCCAGTGTTGTTCGTAGGGGAATACCAATGTCACTGTATGTTGACGACTTTGCGATATACTATCGCTCTCATAGTTTAGAGCACATCGAGCGTCAACTGCAGCTAGCTATAACATCCATCGCCGAGTGGGCATTTCGCACCGGCTTTCAGTTCTCCCCTACGAAAACACAATGTGTCCACTTCCATCGACTTCGTGGCGTACACCCGGCCCCTGATCTTTATTTGCGTGGCACGCGTCTTCCATTTGTTCCGCACCTGAAATTCTTGGGCTTACACCTCGACACCAAACTTACATGGGAGCACCATATTCGTTATCTGCGTGCTTCCTGCGATCGTTCGCTTCGGGTGCTCCGGGTTTTATCTGGGGTATCTTGGGGCGGCGATCGCACGGTCATGTTGAGGTTGTATCGTTCACTGGTCCGGTCCAAATTAGACTACGGCTGTTTTATCTATGGCTCCGCATCCGCCTCTAAACTCCGCCTTTTAGATACAATACATCACACTGGTATCCGTCTCGCTACTGGGGCTTTCCGTACAAGTAGAGTGGACTGTCTGTATGCTGATTCTGGCGAACCCCCACTGTCTGCCCGACGCTCGTTGTTACTATGTTCCTACGTGGCAAGGTTGGCCGCTCATCCAGGTCATCCTTCGTTTCCACCTGTATTGCGTCCAGACCTAGTGTACCGTTATACGCGGAATACAACTATCTCCCGTCCAAGCGGCATCAGGTTTCGAGAACTTCTGACCGCACACGATCTACGCTTGCCAGCCGTAGAGCGGCATTCGCATGGCCGATACCCTCCATGGCAGCTCCAGCGTGCACGCTTTGACCTGGAGCTGTCGAGCAGTGCGAAGTTAGCTACCCCTCACTCGGTGTTTCACCAACTTTTCACCGCAGTTCTGGGCCGATACCGGACTCATACTCCGGTATTTACTGATGGCTCACGGATGGGTAGTGCGACGGGTTCCGCTTTTGTATACCATGGCGACGTTCGCAAGTACCGCCTTCCAGACGCCAGTTCAGTATTTACCGCCGAGCTGTTTGCCATATTTTATTTCCTGCTTTTTATCTCCAGTTCAGGAACTGGAAGTTTTATTATCTGTTCCGACTCTTTTAGCGCCCTCCAGGCCCTGCAACAGTTTATCGGCACCTCGGCATTGATTATTAAAATTCAGACGTTGATCTCGCAACTACTGTCTCGCGGATACCAGTTTGTTTTTACGTGGATCCCAGGCCATTTGGGTATTCCGGGCAACGAGGCGGCGGATGCGGCTGCAAAGTCTGCATGCCGCCTCCCGGAATACTCCACCCGTGCGCTACCCTATGTAGATGTGCAGAAATACTTTCGCCGCCATCTATTTACCCACTGGCAGCAATCTTGGGAAGCGTTAGCTGGCACTCAGTTACGGACAATAAAGGACACTGTACAACCCTGGCAGACCAGCTGCAGGAATTCCAGGCGTGAGGAAGTGATTTTAACCCGCCTGAGGATAGGCCACACTCGAGCCACGCATGGACATCTTTTGCGTGGTGATCCGGAGCCTGTCTGTGCGACGTGCAATGTTCCACTCTCCGTCGCACATGTCCTTCTTGATTGTCCGCAATACGGTCATGAGCGTCAGTCCCTAGGCCTGGGCCTTACACTGTGCTCTGTTTTAGGCAACGACGCAGTAGCTGTTAATACAGCACTGCGGTTTGTTGCCAAGATTGATTTTTGCAAGCAAGTGTAAGGTGCTTTTATATTGGCGGATATTGACTTTTAGTTGTTTTTACTTTGGATGTTATTCTGGTTTTTACCTTTTAAAGATTTTATCAGTTTTAAGTTTTATAAGTCTACGTTTTTACCAGTTGTTTAACTTTTAACTGTTTTAGCTCTCGGTTTTAGACTTTTTAACCTTTTTTAAGTTATTTTAACTGTCACCTTTTAGCTTTTTAGGGTGAGGTTTTATTGTTGGCTTGTTTTATTCTGTGAACTTAGGGCCCTAATGACCTAGTTGTCGATGGGCCCTTAAACAATACTCACTCACTCACTGTTTTTCGAGGATACTCAGGAATTACTGTTTGAATGTTTGGTAATTCCCATCTTTTATTTTTTGATTTTTCATAGTAATATTTTGCAATAATTTTTTTGAATTCAGAGTTGACTAATCTTTTAGCTGCGTAAAATGGTAGATTAACTATAGATTTTTGTACACTGCTGGTACCCTTTTTTGCAAGAAAATCAGCTTTCTCATTATCACTCAGTCTACAGTGAGCTGGTATCCATTGGAAGACTAGGTGTTTTTGAAGTGCTGTTAGATGGCTAAGCATTTTCCAACATTCTATAATTGTTTGGTTTTTTGGTGACAACTTGGAAGTAATTGCTATAATTGCTGCCCTGGAATCTGAGAGAATAACTGCTTGCTGAAAATGTGAAATTCTGTACAAAAGATTTTGTAGGGCCATTCGAATTACTTCAATTTCTCCATCAAAGTTAGTAGTTCCATAACTTAAAGATTTGTAATAGGAAAAGAGGTGACATGTGACTCCAGCACCTGCTCCATCTTTGTTTGATATCAATGATCCATCAGTATAAATATGGAGCCATTCATGTTCTGGAAATCTAGTATGGATTGTCTCTAATGCCAATAATTTTAGAACACTAGTTGGAGTATCACTTTTCTTAACTTCTTCTGCCAGGTGCAAATAATATGTGATGTCTAATGTATGTGTCGGATTCACTTTAGATATGAAGTTTTCCTTTGAATTAGGAAGGTATACATTCTTCCTGATGTTTTGAATTTTTGAAAGAAAGCTCTCCTGAGTCTTTAGTGTATGTGTAAAATTTCTCTTGTGCGATGTATTGAATGGGAGTCTGATCAACTTTTCGTGTTGAATAAGAGCCGCTTTTTCTATTTCATATTCAATGGGGTGTTGGTTGGTTAGTATTTCCATAGCTGCTATTGGTGTGGTTTTGATAGCACCTGTAATTAATCTCAGACTTTGGTTTTGAATTTTTTTTGTTTGCTGTTACAAGAACTTGGCTGCAGTAAGTAAATAATGGCTTTATATATACATTGTATAAATATTGAAGAGACTTAGCATATATGTGAAAAATATTGGAGAGCAAGAGGATTAATGACTTCATTGTCAGAAATCCAGCATTAGCTAACAACATATACATTGTATGTTCTGTTAAGAGTTGCTCTGGAACATCCCCACTTCATTCCTGTTAGACGTTTTAATAGTGACAGGCGCCTCTCTGCTCTTTGTATTACATTTTCTATTTGTTTGGTCCATGTAAGTTTGGTATCAAATTTAACTCCTAAATACTTTGCGTTCCTTTGTTTCTGGTAATTGCTGACCCTCAAAATTTAGTTTTATTTTTAGTGGTTTTTTTCTTAGTGAAAAGATTTGGTAGTTTGATTTTGTTGTATTAACAGTCATTAAATTTTCTTTGGTCCACCTTTGTAAGTTGGTTAAGGACTGTTGCATGGTTTTTTCTAGTTCTGTACTTTTGCTTTTTGGTTTTGAAGTCCACATTACTAAGTCATCAGCAAATAGTGCACACTTCACATCTGATTCTTGTATTTGTTGTGGCAGATCGTTAATAAATATATTAAAAAGTGTTCTGCTGAGCATTGGGCCTTGTGTTAAGCCACGGTGTACTTGTTTGTATTTAGATATATTTTTTCCATATTTGGTTGCAATAAAGCATTGTGTTAAGAAATGACATAGCCATAAAAACATTGGACCTTGTATCCCTTTTTTTTTTTTAGCAGTAAAAAGTGTCAAAAGTTAACTGCTGCAGTGTGGAATAAACCAATCTATTTCTATTGCCATTTATTTAGTTTAAATGATTAGCCAAATTTTCCTACAGTTTTGATCTACAGTACCACTTAATAGATCTGTTTAAAACACACAGTGAAATGCTACTCTTACGCTGCACACATGCTACTGCAGCTCTCTCTTTCACACACAAGCACATGATATGATTATGCTGTATAATGCTCGTAATGGCTATTGCCATATGCAAGAGATTTTACATGGATAATAGATTGTGAGTTATTGTTGATTCCTTTGCCATTTAAATGGTGTTATTTTAATTATTGATGAATTTTAGTGATTTCATTATTCTACAATGCATTCATTACATTCATGGAAAATATACCACCATTTCTGCTCTAGCAGGGAGTTGAACCCAGCTGGGTTATGAAGCCAGAGTGCCTACTGGCTGAATTTTGGTTTATGAAGTCAGAGCACTGACCATTCGACCACATGATGATGATGATGATGATGATGATGTGATGATAACAATGATGATGTGATGATAACAATGATGATGGAATTATTTGTAATAAATTGATTGATTTGATTGATTGATTGATTGATTGATTGATTGATTGATTGATTGATTGATTGATTGATTGATTGATTGATTGATTGATTGATTGATTGATTGATTGATTGATTGATTGATTGATTGATTGATTGATTGATTGATTGATTGATTGATTGATTGATTGATTGATTGATTGATTGAGTGAGTGAGTGAGTGAGTGAGTGAGTGAGTGAGTGAGTGATTGTTTGGATTCACAATTTCATGACTTCCTTACTTTTACAGGTACACACTAATGCTGCACTGTTGGTCTCATTCAGCTGATGCTCGTCCATCATTTGCTGACCTTGTTGCTCATTTGGATTCAGCAACAAGTCGGAAGAGAGTTTATGTGGACTTCAACTCTCTTCGACCAGATTATAGTTTTCCTCCAACAGAGCAGCAAGCCCCAGTCCTAGCTTCAACAACAACAGCTGCTCTTACTGCAACAACATCAGGGTCTAAATAACAAACAAGGTTGCCCATTTAACTATATTAGTCTGAGCTCATAAACAGTTTCCTGGATTTTGGGTTGTCTTAAATGAATCTATAAACATATCTGTAACCTACCTCCCAATAAACTGTTTATGGCAACATCCTTTATAAGTACTGAATGTATATTGCACATAAGAGTGAAATATTGCTCAGAAAAAAAATTAAGAGGGAGAACGAGAACACAACAAAACATTACAGTACACATTGTGTGCTAAAGGATAATGAATCATCATCAAATTATTTGGTGAGTAAAATACACATAACAAGGGTATATGTCATCTACTCATTTGATTGGGTACAACTATTTTTAAGCATAGATGTTGATGATTTATCAACAAAATAACAATGCTGACTGAAGAAAGGTGGACAGGCTGTAAATAAAGTCTTCAAATAAAGAGTTTTGTCATCTAAAGGCTAAATTGTATAGCATGTGTTTACCGCATTTAAATTTTTATTAGATACTGTCAGACATAACAGTAAGAGGTGTGTAAGGAAGCTCTGTTTATGATGAAAAATTATATGTTGTGCTTGTGACTTCAATATTCTGTTTGATGCATAGCTAGGAGTCAGAAGAACCTCCTCGGCATCAAATATAAAATATGTTTACCTTTCTGGAAAATGTTCAATGGCAGCTGTTTAAATGTTATGTTATGGATACTACAAAGAAACAAAGCAAATGGCTCTGACAAGAGGTGGTGGTTATGACAAGAAAATAATATGGATTATGGATAAATGTCTACTGAGAATCCATCTTTTCTGTATAACATATTTTGGTGCCACCTATTACAGATTCTGTATATAAGTGGCGATTATTTCAATGTTAAATAACGTCTAATTAATCATTTGTCTACAATTACCCAAATAAGAGGGCAGAGAGCCGTACCTTAAATGTGTTTCCAATTTGTGCACCTGTAATTGGCTTGCACTGCTTTGAATAAGGCAATGAAATTAGAATGCTGGTAAAGATGCTTGGAGCAATAATTATCAGACTAAGTCACAAGAGAAAGTAGAGTGACAAGGAAAATCTGCTCTATATCATCTATATGCTACAAATGTCTTTTGATCGACCAAGAGTGCATGGGTTTTCATTCTAAACAACATCCTGACTTTTCCTTATCAAAATCTTAGTTTTCCCTTTAACCTACACATTGATATCAATATTTGAATTGAATATAACATCAATTATGACAGCTGAAAGTACAGCCAAGATATCTAAAAAAAAAAAAAATGTACTGCCCAGCCATAGAGCTACAGAGTGGCCCAGATAACAGTAGCCTATATAAGTATAAGGAAATACTTTCTTGCAGAAACCAAGAGCTGAAATGTACTTATCATTTATTTAAAATGAAAAAATGGTGAAAAATACATTTATATAAGACGCTGAAAGTGACCCCCTGCAACATCAATACACAACTGTGTACAGTTGGCATGTTCTCATATACCTGATACAAAGTTTGGATATCAATGTGGCAACTTCACGGCTGATCATATCTTTCAGTTCCTGTATTGTTTCATAGACCTTGCTCTTCAGATGTCCCCGTCCCCACACGAAAAAATCACATATTGTTAGATCCAACAAATGTGGTGGCCACAAATGTTAGCTGACAGTTTGCTCCTCAAAGAAGACATTATGGACTCATTCCAGGGATACCTCAGATGTGTGGCATGTTGCCCCATCTTGCTGAAAGAAGCAGTATTGTCTTTCATATACAGTGAGTTGAGTACAAAACGTATCAAACTTCCATATATGCAACTGTGTCAAGGTTAGTATCAAAACATATCAGTCCAATGATGTGTGTTCATGTTACACCACACCAAATTCCAATTTTTTCATCATGAGGTGGTTGCTGACACAATGGTAAGGTTCTCTTTGTGTTCTGTGAATTTACATGACAATTAAAACCAAAACATGAGTCAGTTAATAACACTAAACAACACCTGCTTATAATTTACCGGAACATGTTTAGAAGGCTTGACTTTCCTCCATTATCAACCAGACATCCATTATCCATTTGATAATGGAGGAAGGTCAAGCCTTCGAAACATGTTCCAGTAAATTATAAATAAGCGTTACTTAGTGTTATTAATCAACTCACCTTTTGATTTAAATTGATTATTACAACATTGTTTTCAAACTTTCAAGAATGAAAATAGTTACATGGCAATGCTTCATCACATGATGTAATGAAAAGGGTCTAACAAACCGTTGTTGATGTTATTCAAAAGCCACGTGCAGTAATCTACACGTTTCTTGCTGTCATCCTCCTGCAATTACTGCACAGCCATTACACAATATGGCTTCAATTTAACACTTTTCAATATTCACTGGCAACTCATCCTACTTACATGTACCTGTTGGGCCAATTTACATGTAGATTTCTTTCGGCTCTGAATGACTCTTTGGCAAATGTCTGCAATAACTTTTGGTGTGTGAACTGAAGGAATTATTTGTTGTTTTACATTTTGCACAGATCCATAGGTCAATTTGTATACAGATTCTGTATTATTCTCTTTGCTGGTAGTACTCTACATGGATATTACACCCTGAAAATTCCACAAGCTTCCTTAATTGGACCTGTTTTCACATATGCTTCCTCAATTTCAATTCATTTTGCAGAATGCAAAGAGAAACATCTAATAAAATAAACTGAAATGCTGGCAGAAGAATGATAACATTCAATAATTTCATAAAATTGTTCATTAGCCATTTTTTTTACTCTGTTCAATAAGAGCATTGTAGTAGCATTGTTAAGAATGAATTTCAGAAGTCAAAATATTACATTTGCATTCAAGGGCAAGGCGTGCTGTTTTTAACTGTGCCATCCTATATTACTTTACATGCATGCAAATCTGATGTGGTGTATTCACATGACTTTCTCTACTAATGATAACTTCTTAATAATTATTTTAATATTTATATAAAAAGCTTTCTCCTATCCAAATTACCTTACTCAAGATACATTTTTATCTAGGAATAACCTCAAATTAAGGAAGAAGAGCTTAGTTTGAAGTATATACATATAACCAAAATGAGGTTTAACATGCAGAACACTACTGATGTGTTTATTCATAGTAATGAGCCCTTGCAATTAAAAGAAAGGGGAAAAAAGGACTGTAGTGTTACATTCACATCACTTTCTCTCAGTGGCATATGTTGTGGGCTATCAAAGTTAATGCTGAAGCCCATATCTAAAGTAAACTAGAAATTAATAAGTAATTTTAACAATAATTTGCAATACTAGCGAGTTTCCCACATGAACATAGTTATGGCTACACACACACTCTGAAACAGACTATGTCTGTTTGGCTAGAAAACATGTGATTATGACGTCATTGGATATTTGTCTACTGCACAACCACCTTCGTTCCTGATGACAACTCAAATGGAATTGTAAAGTTATTAAATCAGCAGTCATCATTGTCTCTTACATCTTCAGCAGATCTTAAAAATAAGACAGGGGTACATGCTTGTAAAGGAATAAGACTGAAATAACTGCTTGAGTTTAATGAAACTCACACAATTATATCCCATGGTTATGGTACACATTTAGTGATTGACATATTGGAAATGTTAAATACAAGGCCATCTGTTTTTTTATTCAATCCAGCAGCTTTTGTAATTTTGTATTACCTACTGCTGACATCAAAATATTATTTATTGCACCAATATGTATGTTAATGATCCAGTAAGCAGATGTACTATTTTGTCAAGGACCCAAAATTTTTAAGCTGTTAATGGACTTTTCTTACTAGTCCATTTCCAGAAAAGATAATCCCACTGATTTATTGTTTTCAAAGTGCATAAATATTTATGTAAAAAACTTCATTAAATCGTTCTTCATGGACCCAAACAAGATATTTTGCACATTTACTGTTATATTGTAAAATAAGTGGGGAAAACAAGCTTAATGTTATTGTTATGTAATATGGTCATAAAACTCAAGTGTTTTTTGCTTTTACTGTGTACAAGTAAAGTCGTTACCATTGAAATCTGCTCAAAATGTTTAAAGTACATTATATACCTTACTTCTCTTTATTTTTATTTAAAGCTGCAGCAGCTTAAGCACCTATATTTTTATGATAATACAGATGTACAAGGTGGAATAGTTGGGTTTTACATTTTGGAATTAATTTTGGATAATATAAAAAGTGTCTAAAGTTATTTTGTAGCTTAAATATATACAGGCATGTGGCCATTTTATTGGACATTGCTGCATGCTTTTAGAAATGACATTGCATTGAAGTTTTATTGCATTGTGCAGAAAAACCTCCGAAGGTGATATTTTTATAAAATATGGTTTCAATCTTAACTGCTAACTGCATTTCATTCATTTGTTTTGCTCAACAACAGATCCTTTCCATCAAATTCAGCCTGCTCTATTCTTCCTTCTTTTCTGCACGTCTTGTCTCTGCATACAAAAGTTTACTTTAATAGTCTTTTTTTTCAGTGTCCTCCTCTCTTTCAGTGCACCAGCTAAATTCATTTGCTCTTTATTGTCATTAGAGGAACTTGTGGTAAATTCATAATGGTATGAATTCAAATCTACAATTTAAATTTTAAGGAGCTTAGAAATAAGAACACATGTATTGTTGTTAATGCAGTGCATTCATAGATCTACCGAACAGCCCCATGGCAGCATCAAGCCGGGCAATAACCAGTGCACCTTCCACCAGTGCAATGCGTAAATGACTGGCAAGTCATGGGTATGGAACATGAACTATCGAACCGACTTACATTAGGCTAACCTGCATCACAGCAGATGTTGAAATTGATGACCTTCAACACGAGCATATTCCCTATATCTCTGAAAACCATTCTGGTTTACTCACAAAAGTTCATGTTGACTGATTGCCTGTATTTCTCTCACAATGATGTCCCTCAATTCTTGTAATGTGTGCAAATTTGATACTTACATTTTATTCTTTAATGTTCCCCATAAATAAAAATCACATACAGATAAATCAAGGACACAAGGTGGCCACAATCCCCAACTAATTATTTTGTCACCATACATACTTCCCAATTCATGGATAGAGTCGGGGCTCTAATGACTTAGCTGTCGACGGGCCCTTAAACCCTAATCACTCACTCACTCACTCACTGGATAGAGTTTGCCGAGTGTGAGCTATGTCAGCCATCCTTCTGAAACCAGCCACACAATCTTCCATTTCTTATTAGTTGTGGAGAAAAAGTATTCAAAATGGAATTACTATAAATGTGAATCAACTGTAGTGTTGTAAAATATGGGACTGATAACTCTATGCGTATGTGCACCAAACCCAACTTTTGCTGCATGATTAACTTTTTTGGTAAACCAGAATTGCTTTCAGAGATGTAGGGAATGTATTCATGTTGAAGATCATCAATTTTAACAACTGTTGTGATGCAGGTACACCTACTGTTAGTGCAGTAGCTAGTGCTCTGCACTCATGACTTTTTGTTTACGTGTAATTCTTATAGAGGGCATGCCGCTCCTCACTCGGTCCAGTGCCGCCATGGGGTGGTCCGGCCAATCTATGAATGCACTGTACTTGGTATAATTTTTGCTGCCTTGTTGTAATTCAATTTTAAATATTTTGGTTTTTAAACAATTTATTCCATCTTGTACAACCATACTATTCAACTATTTTAAAATGATTACTTGCTTAACGGCACAAGTCATATACTGATCTCAAATACTGGTTATTTATGAAACATATTTTACTATTTTTGAAAAAAGTAGTCACTGCAAGTTTTATTTTCTATGATAATGTATTGGCTTTTGTACAGTGTAAAATAAATATTTTATACAAATATAAATAGAATCATTCACCTGACAAGAAAAGATTCCCAATTAGAAATCCTATTTGGCAGAACTGCTTGGTGATAGCATAGCAAATTGAAGGAATTTACACTTAACAACTTTACCTTAGGAGCTTTTATTCATTTTTTCCCTATTCTAAGACAAGAATTGGGATATTACTTTAGATACTATCTGCACTGCATGATTCTGCTACATAAAAGCATTAGATACTTGACGGAGTTTGTGAAACAATCCTCCTGGGTGACATCTTTTTGCTTTCATATTCAGGTTGTCTTCACTGATTTACTCATGTGTCACTGACTGTTGCAACATTGACTTCATGATTCTACTGAGATAAAGAGAAAGCGCAAAAGGGTTCTGAACAGGCTGCGTGGGGTTTTGTCGGTCAAACTTTCCAGCACTTGCCACTTGCCGCTGTCTTAGGAGGGCACAGATGAAACCACACATTTTTAAAACTTCTTTTAAAGGCTTTACTTACCAACTTAATGTCTACACATTTTTGGCACCTCTTTAGGAAACTATCCATTATTCACTGTACAGCAAACTCTCGGTTTAACGGACCTCTGTTCAATGGACTTCGGATTTAATGGACTAAATTTGGCGTTGGTTATAAAACAAATTTAAATGAAATTTAGAAGATCTGCGATGATTAAATTGTGGCATTTCACTGTTTGTCTGATCTTTGGCTACATTCGTGAAAGTTTGTGTACGCATCACGTGCTCAAGAGCATTTGCATCGTCTAACACCAGTGGTGGTTGGCAAAGCAAGAAAGCCTACATAGGTGTTTAAAGAATATTCTTAATCAATTGCCAGCCGAAAAAGTACACGGATGTATAGTTTATAAAATCCTGTCTGTGTGATGTTGCTAAAGTAATATCCTCCAATCAAGAGGGTTCAGTTCTCAAAATATATGTTTATCCCTCAACATGCCAAGACTAGAGTGCTATGATATTCAAAATGTAGTTACTGAGTTTGTTAACTACTCTCTAGCACTGGATAAGACAACAGACATAAGCAATAAAGCTCAGTTAGTAATCTTCATTTGTTCTGTAAATGAAAGTCTTCCATTACATGGATTGCTTTTGAATTTTGTGACTATTAATTGGAGACCCTACTGAGTATTTAACCGAAAATGGTTAAAAATTCAAAATTTGGATTCTGTACAAGATGCTGCCCCGATCCTTCCCCATACAGTGATATAATTATTTTCCATGTGCACCATTTTTAAGTATGCTACACAGAACCTTTAACCTCCATGGAATAGGACCACCTACTGAAATTAAAACAGCAGTACAATTCATTTTCTTCAAATTTTGACATTGAAATTCACTCCTAATGTGGCCAGTGAACTAACATACGTTGCCATCTTCTGTAGGTATGCTACTGGCAAATTCTAATGCAGGCAAAACTTATAAAATGTTAGTTTTTGTTGTTTCTCAAAACAACATTCTTTTTACCATTCAAAATGCTCCACATGTCACAGTTTAATTCACAAATCCTTAAAACTTTGTATGTATGCTAACATCTGTATTTTGCATGAAGGTCCTATGGGCATAAAAATCTGAGCATTAGTTAGCAAAATAATTTGTATCAAAGTCTAATATATACCAGCTTAAATTTATTACAAAATATTACCCATAGCAACTCTTTTCTATATAGATATAAGGTGTGCATTAAAAAGTTCCAAAGAAGTTATTCAAATATTATGATACCAGGGATTTTTCAATAGGTATAAAGGAATTTATTTTACTAAATTATTAAAATAATTAAAACCATGCATCCAAATCTCTTAAATTGGATATACACCTTAACTTCTACTAGTCTAATAAAATCTGAAAATATGGTGCTAAAATAAAGAACTTCCAAAATGTGGTAGCATCCCTTCCCCTCCTTTAAGGAGCAAACAACAGGAAAACTGCTCCAAGCATGAAAGATATGTTCTTGTAGTGTTTAACGCCCGCTTTTACTACTACGGCACCGCAGGTGGTATGAAAGATATAATAGAAAAAAATCAAGACTTGAAATGGCTGGTATCAGCAGCATAGATAGTGCCATAGCAACTATTGGGGAAAAAAAGAATCTGGTAGGGAGATGAAAGTAATTATTTAAAATATTATAAATGTCTGAAAACATATGTTTTTTTCCATTGTATTACCCATCAGCAGGTACCATGTGGAAAGATTCTGAATGCAAAACAGGTACTAATGGATATCCTTAAGACTATTAAAAAATTAGTTCCTTCAAGCCAGAGGTTTTAGGATCAATTCCCAGCTAAGATTGGGAATATTTTCTTTAACCACAATAATTCCCTATCCCCACAGAGTCTGTATGTATGAATTTGAGAGCAAATGCAAATGTGTTTAATGTAAAAATGATAAAAAAATCAACTTCAAGAAACTTGATATTTCAGTGACTTTGGTCAGTTGACAGTTCAGTCAATTGTTTCTCCAGTCAAAACCTCCAATATGACCAAAGAAGTTAAAGAGGCTATGCAAATGAAACAAATATCCATGTCTCTGGTCCTTTTCTGCTAGAATCACAGCTATGTACCCCTCTATGTGCACCATTTTTATTTAAATTGAACATATATTTTTATTGCAAATTAAAATCGAAAGTACATGCTTTACTGAAATCAACCTTCATGCACATTCAAAACTACTTATGCAGCAGCCCCAAATTTAGAGTAGGTCCCTATGTGATAGTGAAATAAAATGAAATAAAATAAAAAGATACAGATAAAATGCACTTGTAATATCCTAAAACGATTAAATACTTCATTCTCTGTTATTTCTTTGCTATAAATACTATTAAGCAGTATATGTGATGGTAACACCGATAAGCCACAGCTGTTGTCTTGTTTACTGCGCCCAACCCCATCTTCACTTTGTGTATTGCAGGTAGTATCTCAATTGTGTATTGACTTTGTGACATTATGCGATCTCTGCCATGGGGAATATGAAGAAATCATATAGTGTCAGATTGCGAATATTATTGTTAATAATTGTTAATAATCTTGCCTCAGTCCCTTGCAGAAAGTCTATGGTTACATTAGCGGTATGAGCTGATGGTGCAAGAATGTGCCCCTTACACAAAGATGTTCATGCTGGCTCTTGCCAGATCAATGTCCTTTAGGTTATGCTTGGATCTTTCCTAATCATTGTTTCCAGAGCAGTGATGTTTTTGTCAGGCACTTCTGTTGCCAGTCTGCTACTCTTCTCTTTATATTTAAGAGATTTTTTAAATTCTGCAAACCATCAGAACACAGTGGCATGTGATGGAGAATATTCCCCAAAAGCTTCCCTCAAATGCTCAAGTAACTGCGTTTCATATAAGTCACATTCAAAGTTGTACAAAATCATTGCACGAAAATGTTCTCTCTGAATCTCCATTGCACTTGAAAAAATGTTCACACTTTGCAGACTTCAAACATAAACTGAGCAAAAATGAATGGTGCAACAATAGTCTACTTGCTACCATTGCATTACCAATGAATCTGCTATTTTAACAAAGCAACAATGCTTTCCCCAGGGGTGGCCAATTTTCCGTGTCTCAATATATGTTTAGTGACCCTCGTAACAATGTAAGAAGAATTACTTAAAAATGTTTCATACTCCATTTTTGACAAACTTGAAATCAGCCTCCTTTCATTTCATTGAAGAAAAAATCACACAGTACAACAAAAAAGTTGACTATAGTTATATTTTACTCTTTCATATTGTCATCTAATTTGTGGAAAATTATGCATATAAAGCATTTACCTGTATCACATTAAAGCTGTAATATCAGCATTAAACGTAATGCATGAGCCATTATAACCTATGGTTGCCAGGTCTCCTGTATTTCCAGGGTTCTTCCATATTTCAGCCTTATTTTATTGAGTCCCCCGGCTCCTGTATTTTAGACTATTTCTCCCATATTTCATACACTGCCATGAATTCTGAGTTTTAGAAGCATATTTTGAATATGCTATATATCGAAATGGTAGTTCTTTTTTCCCCAATGTTTGCAGCAGTATTTTAATTAGCTGCTGGTAGCAGCGAACATTCTTTTCTTATTGGCTTGATAGAGTGTAGCCAATCCTTAAGTGTACCTGTGGTCATGTGATGCGTGACATGAGCATGCATTTCGTTCACTTGCATTTTTAAATTGAAGAAAGGAACACGTGTTTTGCTTGTTTGTGGTTCTATAAAGCAAGTAATATCATGGAAGACAATGGCCGCAATGAACTGAACAAAACTCCAACCAAGAAGTAACCTAAGTACATGTATGTTTATCTTTCTGTTTGGGAAGAACTTATTTTTGGGCAGGACCTATGAAGAGTAATAAGCATTCGCACGTTGCTCTTTATGGCTTTTTAAAAGAGTGAAATAAGTGAGATTATGAAATCAGGAAGTATTTTATGTTTGTTTTCACAAGTAACAATAAGGCGACACAGGTTTCTATGCTTATGAAGGTAGGCTTCATGCTGAACCACCATTTGGAATGGGATTTTATGAAACTGTTAGGGTTTGTGTTGATTGCATTGTTCCACTTGGTAAAATACCCGTGGACCCATTACAATGGAGATTGTAGTTTTATCTTTTATTGCTCCCATGTTGTCTTGGCTTAGCCTTAGTCAAAGCATGAAGATTCCTGTTTGTTCTCAGTATGATGGTTTCAGAATGGTAACTAAAATATTGGCTATAAAGTAACACTTTTAATAACTGAATATTTTATTTTGCATACCTAACTTTTCCTATGTGCATTTATAACACAAATTTACAATTATATCTCATTACTTTCACTTTTAGTATGAACTTCAGTCATTCGCTCTTCTTCTTAGATAAATTTTTTCACATCTCCTTAATTATATAACTTTTCATGATCACTGTTGTGAATATGTTGTTTTCTAGTGCCTTGCATCTGGCAATGAAGCCATTAGCATTCGTGGTTTCCAATACTTTTGAACTGTAGTTTCTTCTGATCTTAATGCTTCACAGGTCTTCAAGTGGTCTTCGTTCATTTCTGCTGGATCGTTACACAGGACACATATTGGTGAGGCTGAGATACCTATTCTGTAGAGATGACTTGCTAAGCAGTCGTGATTTGTCAATAGTCGGAAGGCTGCAACTGCTGTTTTCCTTGGTCTCTGGGGGATTATATCTGGTTTGGAAAGTAGTGTAATCCATTTTTTATCTTTGGCATTTGTTTCTATTTCTTGTAGGTATGAATGAGAAAATTTTTTAATGATCAAGCGTTTTATTGAGGAATATGAGAAATTGAATTTAGACTTCTGTTTTATTGTTGTGCCCTTCTTTGCAAGTGAGTCTGCAGCTTCGTTACCCATGACTCCACAGTGTGCTGGAATCCATTGGAGATGAACAGTCTTATTAACTTTTTGGAGTTGTGTTAACATTTTGTAGCATTCTCTAATTTTTGTTGACTTCTTTGTAGTATTTGTTGTGAATATGAACACATGAATCTTGTTAACAAATTTCTTTTCTAACTAAATTAACAATGGGTTTCAATGCAAATCAGATAAACTGTCTTCTTTATCATACCTCATAATTAACTAGCACAATACTTTATTTTTCCCTTCTTTTGAATAAATCATGAATATTTTACAAAATTCTCCTGAGGGTTTATCACAGTATCTGTCTCAAAGGTCTGCAGAGGTGGTTAATTAAATGGATGAAAAGGTGAAGGAACGAGTTCATTAGTTATCAACATTCATACTATAAGAGAAAGTCTCAAAAAAAAGAAAGCCCTTATCCAGAGAGCCCCAAAACAAAAAAAAATGCCTTTTCATAACTGAGAACAACATGGAACTCAGAAGATATTCAAAGAAATACTAAAATCACAATTTTTGAATCAAATGTTCTATTTGTATTGCTATATGGTTGTGATACATGGAGAACAATACAAAAACAAATAAAAAAACTACAAAATTTGGTTAATTGGTGCCTAAGATACACATTGAGAATTTGGTGGCCAAAAATCATCAGCAATACTGTTTTATGGGAAATCCAAATCAGATACCAATGGATAAAGAAACAAAGAAATGGAAATGGACATGAACTAAACAGACACTAAGAAAGGAACCCAAAAATATAACTAGATTTGTATTGGAATGGAATCTACAGGAAGAAGGGAGAACCAGAAGACTGAAGGAATCTTGGAGGAGAACAACGAATAAATAATGGGAAAATTTTGTCAATATTTTCCTTCATGTTGCGTCAAGTTTGGAAGTCACGTGACTAGGCTGATCTAAGTTTTGTCAAAGAATAGAGTTCAATGTCAATTTGTTGTGGCCCTACGTTCCACTCAGGAGTTAAAGGAATTGAATTAATTTGTGTAGATCCAGACAGTTCAACTTAACCTAGTTCTAATCAGATTTGAAGTCAGACAGGCCACACTTTTACCATGGAAGTGGGAAAATTATTTTCATATTGTGTTCTGATATAAGGGTAACATATAAGGGTAGTTCCAAATGCAATACTTGAATTGTTCAGTAGCTACAATCAATTTTATACCAACATCACTCCAAATAAACTTCTTGGAGTTTGGTGACTATTTAGTCCTCTTTTGAGGTTTAACTCTTGAATCTATCAGGTCACATTTTCACTGAAGACATTTGACGCTGTAAAATATCAATCCTGAAGTGGTATTTTGGTGAAAGACCATGTAGGGTGGAATCATTTCCAAACTATAGCCTGTGCATTGGAGTGTTTTCCAATTGTAGTCAATCAATATTAAGTCACACAGGCTATGAAGCCTTGCAGAACTAGAGAAGCATTGACCTTTTTCTTTTGAAAGGCACATTTTAACTATAATTTATTTACTTACTGGAGATATAGATATTTTATATTCTCCAGCTGTTCTTCATAAGTCATTACATTTTCTGTCAGGAACTTAATAAGAAATATCTCTGTAGTAAAGACTGCATGATTTTGATTGTTGATTGCACTGTGTAGTTCTGAACTTCAGGAAAATGTCTAGGCCATTGGAATATGATATTATGATCTACTGTTATATGGTCAATATGCACTCCTTCAAACTACTCATAAATTACCACCTCATTTGGTGCAAGGCTAATGTGTTCTCACAACCTAAAGATCCTGGGATTGAAACTGGATGAGGTTTTTCAGGGTTTTCACTACTTTTACTCATCCTCTGGAGGTGAATGTCAAGTAACTCCAGGCTGCATGTATCTCAGGCTAATTTGAGTATCTTTTACCATTCAATTCATTCATCGTCCAATATGTCTTAGGGGGTTGCTCTTAGAAAACAGGAAGAAAGAAATTCCATCAGATATGAGTTCCTACCGAAGTTCTAATTTTCAAAAAATAACTGAATATTACCTGAAGATGGTGTAGGTGTGGGCGGTTCTGTGGCCAAGTGGTTAGACCAGCTAGAGCAGGGTTCGATCCCTGGGGACATTCAAGCAACTTGTAGTGGACAAAACAGTGTCTATGCAAGTTTTCTATGGGTTCTCTGGTTTCCCTACCATTCGTTTCACCAACTGCTCCATCATCATATTTCCTTTCATCCACCTCGTCTCATTTCATATCGTCTCCTTCATCACTCTCATGCCACGATCACCCATTCTGACTACTCTCTGCTCCTCAGGCATCTGATGCCAATACTGCAGAAGAGGAAGGTAAAAAGAGAGAAGGGAAGGAAGGGGGAGGATGAGGAGGAGGACGAGGAGGAGTAGGAGGAAGAGCAGAAGAAGAAGAAGAAGAAGATGAAGATGTAACTGCCATAAATGTGGTTAATTTCTTTCTAAGAGCTTTAGGTGAAGTAATTATTAAATGTAATGTAAACCCCGCGCGACAGCCCACGAAGGGCCAAGGCCTACCGCCCAGTCGCTGCGTCCCCCACCTCTGCCCACTACAGGCGTCATTGGTGAGGTGCAGTACTGGAGGGTGGGACGTGGTCAGCGCCCCGAGCCCTCCCGGCTAGTTATGCGGTCTTCTCGACCTGGGGCCGCTACTTCTCCATCAAGTAGCTCCTCAATTGGTCCCCCCGGGACCTAACGAGGCTGAGTGCACCCCGTGCCAGACCTCCCAGAGGGGATAAAATCCCCATGCTGGTACCGGGGATCGAACCCGGGTCCTCCGCGCCACAGGCAAGCGCGCTGCCAGCTGCGCTACGGAGGCGGCCTAATTATTAAATGATAATAATAAAAAAAATCATAACAATGAGCTTTCTGGTTCATTTGAAGCGTTTAAATAGTATTTTCCAACTTCGATAATATTGCATAAGCCCAAATGCTATTTTATTACTGAAAGTGTTTGTTCATACATCTCAAATGAACCACGTTGTTATATAGGCGAGCGATATATTAGAAAGATGCTAACAAGAAATGAAAACAGTCATTTGATGTGGTATCCGTGAGGATGTCAAGCACGCCTGACTGCCGGCGTTGAGAAATGGTTCTCTAACGAATTTTGCTTATTCTGTTTTGTCGCGGTGTCATATTTTGTTACTGACATCTGCTAGCTGGCACATTCGTGCTAAGCTGACAACATGGCATGTCACAGTGTCATTCGTCTTATGTAAAAAGAATCTGTGCTCCGTAGTTGATTTTTAATTCATTTTTCCTTCCACTAAGCTGAGTAAAAGCTGTGCGAAACTAACTTGTCTCAGAGAGTGGTCGTTAAAATGAAAACTAAAGAAGATTCTACACTTTACAATCTACATTTAATAAAATGGTCTGTATGTAAGGTCAGTGCTCTGCAAAATACGCATTTTAGGAATATTCTAACTCACTTATTGTGGGTAGGTGTAAGGTCTTTCATTTTTATTGTGAGTCATTCTGAACAGATATATACAGGTTTAACCCAACTTAAAAACATCATCTTTTCTCGTTCACAGGATACATTGGTCTCGTTCAGCAACTGAATGAATCTCCAGTTCTGCACGTGGCTAGCGACTCAAGGAAATGTGGTGTATTTACTATAACTAACACTCACTATTAATGAAAACACGTTGAACTTTTATTTGAATTTTCTATCACTAAGAATAAAGCTTGGATGCCTCGTTTGCACAGCGATAAATGATTCCAGTTCATAAAAGTTAACTTTACATGTCTTCACGTAGTCAAATTTGTTTTCAGTCTCCCGTACATTTTTACGAACCCATGTTGTTGCGAATCAAAATAAGAGACTTTCGCTATCAATCCTTTCTTTGTAATTCAATATTTTATAAATAATTTCACTTATAGTTCCAAAAATCGTTTCTTAACCACTAATTATATCCTAAATAGCGAAATAACATGAAATTCTGTTTCACTCCTTCCCCTATGAAAGAATTAACACAAATTGAACAAAATTTCATCTAAAGGCTTAAACAAGAATATCTGTTGTAAAATGAAGCCTCAGGCTTATGTTATAACTGGGAAGTCTGAACTTGTACAACATGTTTGTAACAATCTCTTTATATTAAGAGCTCTTTACCTTGCCAAGAAATTTCTTCACACTTCCTTAAATGAGTCCCATGCATCTTAATTTTAGTCACTGTATCTACGAAACTACTGTTCATCAACATATTCTGAATCTGAGCCCATCAAAGATTCCGACTCTCCGTGGCACATGTGCTAATAGATTGTCCACAATACGCTCGTGAGCGCCAGTCCATTGGCCTGGGGTCTACACATGCCTCAATTTGGGGTGACAATGCGGTGTCTGCAGCCAAGGCTCTGCCGTTGTTACCGATTGGCTGCGCTAAATAGGTTTGTCTTATATTTTCATTTTAGGTGGCTTTCAAATTTTTCAGATTTGTTTTATGATATTTTAATCTTTTCATCTATTACGTTTTACTGATTTAATGTTTTAATATTTTAACCTTATCTTTTAGCTTTCAACATTTTATCCCTGTGAGTTTGTGTTTTAGATTTTAAGTTTTGACTTCGGGCCCAAATGACCTCGTCGATGGGCCCTTAAACTCTACTTACTCATTCACTCACTCTCTCACTACCTCATTCACTCACTTCACTCGCTCAGTCATTCACTCACTCACCCACTCACTCAGTCATTCACTCACTTCACTCACTCAGTCATTCACTCATTCACCCACTCACTCATTCACTCATTCACTCACTTCACTCACTCAGTCATTCACTCACTCACCCACTCACTCACTCACTTCACTTGCTCAGTCATTCACTCACTCTAAGGTTCCTTCACTGATTTTAGCATGTGACAATAAGAAAAAAAGTTCTTACTGGAAGAACGGAATGTTTCTGAATAATGCCTTAAATGTATAAGCAATCCTAATTTTCTGTGCAAGGATGGAAGAAAAATTCTTTTCGTGATCAACAAGACATTTTTGGATCCTGGTTGCATATTCTCTTTCAGGCCAATTTTCTGTATCCCAACATTTGCACCTGAGCCTGCTATCCTGCTCACAGAGGAAATAGGGGAATTAGGTGGAGGCTCTTTGTCACTCCAGAAGAAATCCGACGAGCTTTAAATCACCACACATCGATTTGATCACCTTTATAGAAAGTGCAAGTAGTATGGATGCTATGTGGTTGTCGTGAAGTAAAACGCCCCGTAGATTTCTTTTGGAAGACCGATGAAAAGGCGCCTTTTGTTACGATAATATGCCTTCTCTCCCAATTTATGCGATGACCACAAATACCTATACAAAATAGAAGTTTATTGCTCACATTCTTTCTCACAATTCCTATACCAAGAAAGGGTACCTAATGCCAGATGCTAAAATGTACCTTTCATGTGCCTTGAGCCGAGCAATTCACTCTTTTCTTAGGTAGCCTTGTCCATCAGATCGTTTAATTTGGACGCGTAAATCTATTTATTGGTCGATTTGTTTATTAAAGATGCAGTTCGTCCATGTCGTCCTGATACTCCACATGAGCAAGAGAGGAGAATTTAGGAGAAGTGACTGGAGGCGAATAAGCGAGAGATGTCAGAACTCAAACAATCACATTCACGAGCAGTTTATGTTTACGTATTGTAAACAATTATTGTGTAGTTATCACAGTCAGAGCAAGCGGTATACTAATCCCCACCTCTCCTATTATGCAAGTAGGCAGGTCTCTATGCGCATCTATGCTTCAGGAGTGGGGGAGTGCCACGACGATCTGGACGGGCTGCACTTCTTTTCATTGTTGGAGCTCCTGTTTTCAGATTCGTCGGTCGAACTATCAGACCGAACTGGTAGGCCAGGTCCATAAGGAACAGGCTGTATAGCTGACAGAATATTTGGATATTTTGTTCCTTTTTTGTTCTTATTGTAGGCGTACCAAAATAGCAGTCATAGTAATAATTTTCCTCTTCACGCCATTGCATAAGTTTGTAAATGACATAGCCTTTTTTTTTTTCCTGACATACCAGTAATGCAGCCCTTCCACACAGGTGTTGCACGCAGTATGAGGAATAAATATTTTGTCTTGATCTCCAGCTTTCACATGGAAATAAGACAAATTTAACTTCTTCGGAAAGGAGCCTATTTGACGTACCTTGGAATCGAACACTAACTTCCACAACTGTAGCAGAATTTCTGGGGATTGCCTTCTTTCTACCGCTGGCTCACTAGCCACGGTATTCTTAAAACAGTAAAAACCGAAATTTCAGTAATAAACAGATTAACATAGTTTTTTATTCACACACAGATAGACTTAGATCGTGAACTTCTCGCATCACGATCTTCAGCACAACTGCTAAATTAAAGGGAATATCCAATACAAGCATGGGCAAAATCGGCTCAAAAGAGCCATTCCCCGACAACGCATTCTTGCCTCACTGCATCGGCCATTCTTCCCCTTCACTGCTGTTCAGCTTAACTTTGCTTTCGACACGCCTCATTTAGTGGCGAGTATGGCTTCATCGTGACATCTGTTTCATGAAGAGTGGCAAGAAGAAGATTTTTACGATACAAAAAACGGGAAAGTTTGCTGTTTAACGTGCGGATATCAATTTGGCCCAAATATATCCATTTTGGTTAATAATAAATTTGGAAGGGAATGGATAACAAAAGCATTAAAACTAGCATTATAGGTTAACATCAGTGTGTTCTTTCATAAGTCTGAACACAATATTGACTATAAAACCAAACGATTTAGTGTTGATGAAATAGTTTTAAAATATCTTTAAGGTTAAATAGCAACGGAACTTTACTGCTTTATTTATTGTGAAAGAGAAACAATTTAATATGCTAAGCATAAGGCAGCGTAAGAATATTACATACATAAGATAAATGAAGGTTATAAACCTGAACATTGTGTAATTTGCCTAAACAGTAGGTGGCTGTAATAATTATTGCATGCAAAATATGTGTAATATAAACAAAGTAGTTAATATCAGCGCAGAAATCATTACTACCACGCAGGTAGAACGAAGCCACCACTGCGCTTGTTGTATCAAAGCAACCTTCGTCACTAAGGAAACTAAAGAAGAAAGATTTGCACTAAGCTTAGCATAGTAAAAAGAATCTAAAATAAGTTTGGGATTCAAAACATGGCTCTTCATTAGAACAACCCATTTCCTACATTACCGCAAAATCGTATTGGCTAGTGTAATACATGATATTGTGACAAACTGACAAATCACTGCAGTTACTTTTCTGTCACTTAATTTTATTCTAAAATTTTTGCACCGGCACAATTCCCCTCAAATGACGTAGAAATACAACTCACAGCTGTAGCCTTGTCTCAGTCCTTTCACTATCTTTCTTCACTTTCTCTGTCTCTCATTCACTAACTCCGACTATACAATTACTCGACGCTCGTTAAAACTTTTTCACTTCGACGCGACGTACCTTTCACGACGACAGTATCATACACAGCTGTCTCACGTTCATTGACACACTGACCGACTCGTGTCTGTAACTCTCTCTCTCTCTTCTACTGTTTCCTCGCTTCCTTATATAGCGAGGATGACGTAACATGGATCTTTCTCGACTTCCACAAACACGCTGGACTCCAGCAGTCCTTTGTTATGCGCCGTGCTCACTGTTGCTGGTCAGGTATGTACAAATAGTCATGCGAGGCATCCTGACCCGGCGTCACAATATTATGAAACAAACTTAAGGAGTCAGGCTAAATAGAATTTCTTGGTTTTTGGAACAGTCACTAAGCATTACGAAACTGATATTTAAACGCCTGGGAAGAATCTCAGCGAAGTCTGGGAAGACTAATTAACAAAATTCACTTTCCTTGGCTTCACCGTGAGAGACCCTTTACTATCAGTTAGAGAGAAAAAGAATCATCATCATCACCATCATCATCATCATCAACGTTTAAGCTTCTAAAGGCTTGTTCTGGTCCACTATACATATTTTGTTGAGTCCATCTTTTCTTTTGCCTGTTGTTTTGTAGTCTAATAGAAGTTTTGGAATGCGATATTCTTACATTCTTTCCACATGTTCTTTCCACCCAGTTCTATATTGAGTTATCTTCTCTGTTAGTTTAAAGATGCCCAAATCCTTTCTTATTTCATCATTTCTCCTGTTGTCTAACAAAGCGAAGCCTGTTATATTACTTAGGAATCTCATTTCTACGGCCTCAATTTTTCTGGCTTCACTTTTTCTTAATGTCCAGCATTTTGAGACATATAGCAACATGGGTACTGCCATTACTTTATAGAAGTTTAATTTAGTTTCTTTCCTAGTTTGAGGTTTCTTTTTGTTCTTCCACGCACGTAGTGAAAGTTATTAATCTTATTTATTACATCTCATATTAACATATGAAACATTGTACCCTAAATAATTAAAATTATTTACTTGTTCTATCATTTTTCCTTCTAAAATAAGTTTAGTTCTGATTGTATTGGAATGCAAGAACTTTTGTTTTGACTGTAGAGATGTTTAATGCAGACTTTTTACTTAGATTGTTTAATTGGTATATGGCTTTTCGTAAATTATCCTCTGAGCTAAAAATTAGAACTTGGTCATCTGCAAATAAAATTGTGTCTAATAACCTATTCTGAATCTTAAAATGAGTCTCCAGATGTATATCCATTCTTCAATGACACTGTCAACATATACTGGGTGCCCCCCCCCCAAAAAAAAAATAAGGAACATCGACAACGCTTATAATGTTGTGCAGGATGACAAACGAATAGGAAACCCTATCCGGAAATGCACGGCTTGGATGTTGGAGAGCGTCGAAGTTTGAGAACGAACGATTGTGACAATTTGTTACATTCGTTTTGGCATCTTAATACGGAAAGTCAACAACCCTTTAACCATCTGTGTACTGGGATGAACGATCTGAGCATAATATTCCTGCACATGCACAAAATTCCTCCATAGAGTCCTTGGTGAGTCCTTTTGTAGCTTCCAGTACAGTAACGTTTTTAACAGTCTGACTCGACACACCTGCGGAAATGGCCGAAATGAGCTCGAGCACACGTTGATGTAAATGTGCGGAATCACCTCAACGTCACATATCCAAATCGATGGATTGGTAGAGGTGCACCAGTTCCATGGCCAGCACGGTCGCTAGATCCGACACCTCTCGACTATTTTCTATGGAGTTGTACGAAGAGTATGGCGTATGACCTCCTGTAATGACAGCGGAGGACCTTATGGCTCGAGCCCACGGAACGGTCTAAAACTTTCAAAGACAACCGCATGTATTGGATCATCTGCACGAGGCTCACCACCGCCAATATAGTCTCTGCAGTGACGTAGGAGCTATACAGTTCGAAGCCCGTTTGTAATGTAGACAGCTCGATGCTGGGTTTTCTGACGAAATGTGAACATACACCCATATCACACTTCGATGCTCTACAGCGTCCAAACCGTGCATTTCCAGTCAGGGGTTCCTACCTTAGAAACTATCTGATTGATGTCCCACACAACATACTAAGCGTTGTCGGTGGGTTTTTTGGACACCTGTATATTAAAAAACAGTGGTGATAGAGGAAGAATTAAACATTAATTTTTACCACGAAAATCTGCAATAAATAAGTTTTTTTAAGTATAATATTCCACATATAAACTCTTCATTCGGATGTCCAGGTCAGAAAACTCTCATTGTTAAATACCCAATATAACGTATCCATTTGCACGAGTCCGACAGCTTTAATCTGGAACTGAAAGTCATTTAATATCCAAAGGTTCTTCATAAGTGTGCCGCGTGTTATGCACAACATCTGACACCGAATTCAGCAAACACAAGGCGCTATATATGTGCTGCTGATGGTGAAAGAGATAAAGAGATGCTAGTTATTTACTGCGAAGAAAGAAATGTTTGTGCTCCGAACTTAAATGGATCTTCTGTTTTTGTGTTAACAATGCCGTCGAGGATTCCGAATGATCAGCCCGTGTCTTCGTGATGGAACAGTTGGCTGATCTCAGACAACGCGTTTGTGTTCTTGAAGGAAGCATTTCTTCCAGTGCAGGATATTACTTGCAGCAGCTGCCTGTCTTCATTTTCTTTCCCCTGACAACACACTCTAAACTACAAATTCATGTTTGGTCTGCTCTGTTTGTGTCTGACAAGGACTTTATAAATGCCTTATTAATTTCTGAAATTAAATTAGAAAGTGCTTTACAGCTCCATGTTCATTAGAAGGATTTGGGCTTTTCAATGTTCAAAGAATTATCATGAGTGATTTTTGAGATTATTGTACATTCTCTGTGTTAAAATACTAATATAGATATTTACATAAAATAATCAGCTAATCAAAAAAATTGCATTTATAACAAACGTGTAGAATATTAGCTTTAAAATAAGAAGTGATATTTTATTTCTCGTCATCATGTTTTTAAATTTTGACGTAAAAAGTACACATGAATTTAGAAACAAGTAATGCACTTCATATTATCTACCTGGCTAATTCCTAAGCAAGTTCTATATCAGATTTTATTGTCCTAAAATACTCAAATACTTTAGTAATTAATTATTCATAAAGAATGACAGACATAATATTGTTAAAAGAGTAAATCACCTTGGGTAATCAGATAAAGAAGAAGAAGAAGAAGAAGAAGAAGAAGAAGAAGAAGAAGAAGAAGAGTAAATAACACATTACCAAGCGGGATAGCTTAGACTGTAACGTCTGTCGCCCGCATTCGGGAGGTCGCGGGTTCGATTCCCGCGGCTAACCTTCTTGACCTTGGTTTTTTAGGGTTTTCTCAGGTCACTTCTAGACGAATGCTGGGAAGGATATTTACCTTGCACTCCCCGTTTCACTTCCTTTCATTTCATTCTCTCTACTCGGTCTTTCCAGGTTGTAAGGCTCAGCGGATTCGCCCTCGGGCTGCGCTGCTATGGTGCTTGGGCTCTGGAAATACGGCGCTCGGCTGAGAGAAGGCGCTGCGGTCGACCGGCCACCATCCCAGGAGCACTAAATTTTCATCTGTCCGGCTCTCTGTGACAATCCTAGACTGAAGAACTGCACCTGTTAGGGACCCACCGTAGTTATAGTTCCACCTGTGGTGAGTTCTGGCCGTCTGTAGGATACTTTCGCATCACCTTTCCTCCCAGGGCCCGTCGACAATGATGATGGTAATTATTATTATTATTATTATTATTATTATTATTATTATTATTATTATTATTATTATTATTATTATTATTATTATTATTATTATTATTATTATTATTATTATTATTATTATTATTATTATTATTATTATTATTATTATTATTATTATTATTATTATTATTATTATTATTATTGAGGAGTTATCCTGATAGAAAGGTAGCGTCCCTAAAAGGTCAAGTAGTCGCCTTAGGTCGGGGGAGCTGGTGGGCCTACCCTCGCCACCCCCAACCTGCACTCCTCCATGGCCTTGGCTGTGGCTACAGGACGCAGCGGCCGGGCGATGAGGATAGCCTCTGCATAGAGGAGACGCCCTAGGGATTATTTATTTATTGCTAGTTCAAGACTGCACTCTTTAATAAAGGTGGCAGGTGTAATGAACTGGATATAAAACGATACAGATAGCTCAATAAGCCTTAGGCCAGGGACCGCCAACAGACATGCACGGTGTGCCTATACAGTTCGCACGGTGCCGGCGTGCCTGGTCGTTGTTGGCGAGTGCTAGGGAGATATGCCAGTGGCGTTGCGTAATCTGCACTTACGTTACCATTAAATAATTAAGGACAGGGTAGTAGTGAAGGAACAATTTAGAAACTGTATAATACGTGGTTTAATATCTCTCTGGTACTTGTTATTAAATGATGATGAAACAACCCAATACCAGTAAGATTATTATAGCCTTCAATCCTATACATACAACCAAATGATGGCATATAAAACCAATATTTTTAACTATAAGAACAAAGCAGTACTTTGTGGAAATTAGCACAATTTTGATCCTTAAACAATTCAAAAACATAAAATAACAAAATAATATTTACTATACAGTGCTAATATTACACAGTATATTTCATATTAAACGAATATACACGTTTTAATTAAGAATTTTATACATTCAGTTTTCGGTAGACACTCTTGCCTTCTGACATCTTTTGGTTTTCATAATACGATCACCGATGTTGGCTTTCTGAGGGTTTTTAATGCGTTTCATAGCTGAAAATAAGGATTCACATATTCTACGTACGAGTAGAGCCAAACATTGCAATCATAGATGCCGCACGTCTGTGTAGAGGGAATCTTGATTTAGGAAATCTCCTGTAGAAAACTAGAAAACTTCCTCTGTTTCTGTAACTGTCAGCTAACTCAATGTCGCATTTCAAGGTGATACACTCCTGTTGAACATCTTTGGGAGTATCGCCAACATTCATGCTAAATGGTGTAGCGAATAAATCAAAATCCATTTTTAAACCCATGAGATCGTGAAACCTTTCATCAAACGCACGGGAAAGCATGTGCAGATTTTCAACACAACATCCCATTTCTAGGGAATCACAATCACGGATCACACTTTCCAACCTGGGAAAATGACAAGGATCACCGTTTGACAGTTGACGTTCCCATGATGAGACCATATTTTAAAAACCTCAATGCTACAGAACATATCTGTGATTAGTTTGTTTTTCCCTAGAAGTGAAACATTCAAAGTATTCAAATGTTCACTAATATCGGCCATAAATTCAAGATCACATTTCCACTTAACATTCGCGAGCTCTTCAATAGGTTCTCCGGACATTTCCATGAACAAACATATCTCATCCAATAATTCAAAGAATCTGCTTGAAACCTTGCCTCGACTGAGCCACCTAACTGCTGTATATCACCATACTCATGTTCCAAATCCTCTAAGAAGCTTTTTAACTGTCTGTGTTTTAGACCGTGGGGCCTCAGTTTGTTTACAATCTTCTCAACCAGACTCATTACATTGTTTACATTCAGTGTTTTGGCACATAAGTTTTCCTGATGAACTATACAATGAACTGCTGTTATTTCTTTTGCTAGTTTATTTTTCAGGAGGCTCACAAATCCGTTGTGCGAACCAACCAAAGTTGGGCCACCATCGGTGGCTACCGATATGAGGGTATCCCATGGAATCCCTGCATTCTCCACAACTTCTACTACACAGTTCAGAATGTCTGATCCTGTTGTTGTGGCTTTTATTGGCACCAGATCTAGCATTTCTTCCACAACTTCCAAATTTTCATTTACTCCACGAATAAAAATACATAATTGAGTCATACTTGAGAAGTCAGTGCTCTAATCAATAGCAATAGAGAATGCAACAAATTATCTTGCTCTTTCAATAAGTTGTGCGCAAATGTTGTCCACCAGATCTTGAATTCTGCGTGAAATAGTATGAGGTGACAGACTGACACTCTCGAACTGGTGAACACTGACAGGGGTGAATTTACTTGCAGCTATAAGCATACATCGTTTAGTAAGTGGACCATCGGAAAAACTACTAGAAGATGTCGCAATTCCTAGTGCTATTTCGTAACTCAAATAAACTCAGGTTTCTGCCATTCCACCTTCCCCTTCTTCCTGTTCCTCTTCCTGTGATGTGAGCTTTGTATCTCTGCAGTGCGTTTTTCTTTTTCTAGGGCCGAATAATCATTAGCATGCAATGTATTAAAATGCTGCTGAAGATTAAATCGTTTTAGCACTTGCAATTTTTTCTGGCAAATTAAACAAATAGCACCACTGCTACATTCCATCACGAAGTACTCAGCTTCCCATTCGGGATTGAAATAATGTGTCGGCCGGGGTACCCTTCGGTGAGTGCCCTTCCATATCAAACTGACACTGAAGTACGGACCGCTACTGGTAAGGAAGACACCACTACCACTGCGAAGCACGAACTGAGGTAGCACGGTGCTTGTAGCCCAGCACATGCACCGCGGCAAGCGAGTTGGCTGTGGCTGCCTTAGGCTGAAGTGCGTCCGGAGAAACGACGGAAATCTGTATCGAATAAGACAAGAATAGCAAACACACGATATTAACATGGTGTTTTGATTAGCTCTAATTTTATACTGTCGCCACCCAGCGAGAAGACTCCGCATTCAGGAGGTTATGGGCTCGATTCCCGTGGCCGACCTTCCTGAACTTGATATTTAAGTTCAGCAATTTCCAAGGATGCGTCACGAAGACAAGAAAATCTTCCAGCCAGACTACTTACCCTTTACGTAGAACATCTTTCGATAACTATGATTTTATCAAAAATGGCTCTAATAATTTAAAAAAGAAACTTTACATCTGTTAACACACATAATTTATGTCTAATGTATTTTATTGTGAACCATTTCTTGCTATTTGCTGAAGTTTGCGATACTTATATTTTCTCAAATGGGAGATCGTTAATCATTTATTTTTATCTTTTGGCCATGCAAAGAGAACGAAGTTTTAAAGCCATCATATAGCGACCAGCTTTGAAAGATTGACTATTGCCTAAAGCCTAACTTACTTCCACATTCCCCTTGCACCTACAAGGAAATTACCGAAAGATTGAGTATAGAAAATTACAAAGATAAAATTCTGAACACACTGAATTTTTTAAATTAAAATTAATAAAAGCCGCTACACCTGCCCACTTATTAGCTTTTCGGCTCGTGATCTCCGGAAAGCTTTTATTTTGGACATTTAATATCAAGTTGCAATGACAAATTATATTAGCGTACCATTTTCTTTTGACTTTGCTTCCTCATGTTACATATTTACTTCTTTTTTCTTAATTAAAATAAGTTCGTGTCTTCTAGAAAGGTTTTATTTTGGACATTAAATATCAAGTTAAAATGACAAATTTATCCTAAAGCAGTAAGCCTTACATATCTATAACGATGACATATTTGCGAATTATTTGTTGTTTATAGCAAATGTTCGGTTAAATAATTATGATACTTGTATAATTTAGGATTATTAATATTAGCGTACCATTTTCTTTTGCCTTTGCTTTCTCATGTTACATATTTACTTCATTTTTCTTAATTAAAATAAGTTGAAATCCTAGTGCTCCCATCTGCACATTAACGAATTGAAGTACTTCCGGTCTTCTCAGTAAGATGCCAGTGTACAACCAGGAGGAGAATAGAGAAGAGAGCATTAATTTGACATGATACACATGTAGCGGCTTTTACTTTAAAAACATTGTACCTCCCTCCATGCTAGCAGGTACACGGTGCAGTTCAAACTAGTAACAGGACGTTCAGGATGACCACGCATGTGTTTCATCAAGAATGGAAACAAGATTATTTTTGTATTTTATATGATGAAAAATCATTTTGTTTAATTTGTGATTATTCATTACATAATGTTTCTCATTTTAACAATAGACACCATTTTAACAACAACAAAAATGAATACGGCAAGATCATTATATCAGTATATTTAGATATATATTGTCTTAAAATATGCAATAATTATTATTAACTTTTTATTTACTGTGATATAATCATTATCATCATGCTGTACATAATAATAATAATAATAATAATAATAATAATAATAATAATAATAATAATAATAATAATAATAATAATAATAATAATAATAATAATAATAATAATAATAACAACAATAACAATAATAACAACAATAACAATAATAACAGTAACACTAACACTAACACTAACAATAACAAGAAGAAGAAGAACGTCCAGTATTATAAAAATCTGTATCCCTTTATGTCCGCATTGTTTTAGCCTCAAAATACGTGATTTCGATTGTTTCATTTTGCTGTTTTCTTAACCATGGAAAACTGAATGTCCGATATTACTTGATTGAATGCACCATTTCAGTTACATTCGCACCTTTCCGAGATAGTGGCCCTCTAACAAGGGGCGAGTGTTTCGTTCACATCGAAGCACACGCCAGTCAGGCATTTTGTTTACGACTGAAGCAGTGCTAGCCGCGTGGCACACGCCAGTCAGGCGTTTTGTTTACGACTGAAGCAGTGCTAGCCTCGTGGCACACGCCAGTCAGACGTTTTGTTTACAACTGAGGCAGTGTCACACGCGAGACACGCGTCAGTAAGGTGTTTTATTTACAACTGAGGCAGTGCTTGTCACGAGGCACACGCTGGTCGGGTTCAACAGAGGCTGCTGGCGTGTGCCTGGACAGCACAGCGTTACCATTTACATTGCAGAAAAAATGAAATTTTTACAAAACGGTTAAACCGACCCACACGAAACTTACATTTTATGACAGGTAGGATTGGAACTAAAAAATTCAATGTCATAGCCGGGATTTGAACCACAGCTCCTCCGCTTACCATGCGGGCTGCGGGCTTACTTTGCTGTGGCACTCAACTTTTCAGTTCCAATTCCACCTCTCAAACATTGCCCACACACGGCTTGTGTGTTTAAAAACACCGACAGTAAGTTTGTTGGCATAAATAAATAATTAGCATTTTATATTTCTTACACTTGCGGCTATCAGCCAGGTTATTCTGGCCGAAGCAGTACCTTTCACCCTGTATATCACACATACAGAATGGAAGGTACTACTTCGGCCATATTAATCTTCGGCTAATAGATGCAGGTGTAAGAAACATAAAATGCTAAGTTTCATTTCAGTAGATTTAATAGTTTTGTAAAAATTTAATTTTTTAGGTAGTGTAAATGGCAACGCTGTGCTGTCTTCGCACACGCCGACCTGTGTTGAGTCCGAGCAACAACGTGTGGTTTCAAGCCAGTACTGCCTCAGATATAAACAAAACACTCGACCGGCGACAGCAAAGTCCTGCACTAAGACATCAACAAAACACTGGCTCAGTGGATAGGACCAGTCCTCTCACCCCAACCGGCGTGTGCCATCAGATATAAACAAAACACTCGTTAACGTACCAGTGGAGCAGTCACAATCTCGGGCGAAACGGCAAGAATCGCTCTCATGCCTGAAAGGTATGAATATAACTGAAATGACGCGTTCGTTCAAGTAATAATGATGCAATTTTCCATAGTTAAGACAGCAGGAATCGATCAAAACCATGTATTTTAGGGTAAAACAATGCTGACAAAGGGATACAGATTTTCCTAATAGTGGAAATTCTTTTTCTTCTTCATCTTCATCATTATCGTTATTATCATTATTAAGTATTATTATTATTATTATTATTATTATTATTATTATTATTATTATTATTATTATTATTATTATTATTATTATTATTATTATTATTATTATTATTATTATTATTATTATTATTATTATTATTATTATTATTATTATTATTATTATTATTATTATTATTATTATTATTATTATTATTATTATTATTATTATTATTATTATTATTATTATTATTATTCGTCACGAGCTAAAACAATAGTAATTGCCTTTAATAGACAAGTAAATAAAACTCTTTCCCTTCAGTTTTCTAAAGCAATTGTGCTCTTCTGTGGATTATCGGGCTGAAAGAAAACTAATGATATCGTCATAAATTGCAGCTGTCGTCACGAAGGTGCCTAAATAAGAAGACAAGCAAAATGAAATTTTTCTCTACAAGTAAACATGACGGTGATACTGTCCTTGAAAGACGGTATACATAATATGGAGTTTCTCGAGACATATGACAAACCAAATTCGTATCTAATACGGGATTAAAGCACAGTTAATGTACTCTAAAAGATAATGCTACGTATTTAACATAGGACACAAATACCAAGTCAGCATTTTGAAATAAATTCCATAAGCCTGTCTAAATTAATTTATAAGCAGTTTACAACAAGAAATACTGAAAATATGCCGATTCTGTGGAGTTTATATAGGTTTTATTATTACTTAATTAAAGTTCTTAATATTGAGTCGCATTTCAGTTCACAAAAGACGTTAATTTTATGTTTTTGTTCGGTGTTTCTTTCTTTTTTGAAAGGGGGAAAACAGAAGAAGAGTTGGAGATAAAGAGTGGGTTATTTCGCTAGGTAAGGAACGAAGAGGAGTGGGAACATCTGGCTTTATTTAGGTGATCTCATTGTTATGTTTTTAATTTTATGTTGTATTTCTTATTTTGTATCTATCTGATTATTTATTTTTTATTCTTAAGGGGAGTTGCCCCCTGAAATTAGTAGTACCATGTCTAAGTACTCCCATGATGTGAGCGGGATCACGATCCTAAGCTAAATGTAAATAGATATTCTGTATATATGAACATAATTGAAATGTTGTCTACTCTGTACATTACATACTATGTAAGAATTAAAATAGGTATGCTATGATTAATGTGCACAGTTTATATTTTGAGGTCGCTTATCTTAAATTTGACACACTTAACACATGAGTAAGAATATTTTTTACTAATAAGCTAAATGTACATGTGTAACATGTTAGAATGTATTACTTAGCTATAAATTTGGACTGCTTTTTCATACAAGCAAAAATGTAAACATTGAAGCAATGACACAGTCTGTAAAAGCCAAGTAACATGATTTTGTACATGTATAATAACTATGTAAGTGTCAATGCACTAGAAGTATTATCTTCATCTCGTACTTTAACAGCAAAACTTGAAACCTGTACATGTTTTGCATGTTTTTATGCATTTAATTGTAAATGCTTTTGACATGTTCTATGTTCAAGGTCTGCCTGGCCATCATTGAACCTACAGAACGCAATCTAATCTAATCTAATCTAATCTAATCTAATCTTTCGTATTGCAGGAAGTTGTACCTTAACCCTTCCGCCGACCCTCACACCGTGGAGTGATACCTCCCCCAACCCCCCGCAGGCACCCAAATTTGTTGTGAGAACATGCGACAAACACGCTTGAAATGGCCCGCGATGTTGCCATATTTCGCGTAGAAATTAAACTTTGGATGACACTTTAACATTAAATTGTGGCTAAAGTCATTCGAATTAAGATAAAAAGGCATTACAGCGTTGTTCACAGCGCGACAGTTAATCAAATAATAAAGCATTTATATCCATTCGTCAAGGAGTTAAGACGTCTCCAAATGTTTGACAAAAATTATTTATTTTATCGGTGAAACGGTTCTTTAGTGACAAAAATTGTATTGGACATATTTGTTATACTCATCATGTAGAATCCCTGGTTAACCTATGGCCCAAGCAGCACCTTCCACCCTGTATGTTTCAGGCCTCCTGAATCCAAAAAAGCATTTTTAGAAAAAGGTCTTTGTGTGTG
The DNA here is from genome assembly GCA_030765045.1 of Tenodera sinensis. Lineage (NCBI taxonomy): Eukaryota > Metazoa > Arthropoda > Insecta > Mantodea > Mantidae > Tenodera > Tenodera sinensis. The sequence goes on along the minus strand of CM060965.1, from coordinate 83,322,321 downwards.
TGTGTGTGTGTGTGTGTGTGTGTGTGTGTGTGTGTGTGTGTGTGTGTGTGTGTGTGTGTCTGTGTGTCTGTAGACAGCATAACTCAAAAACAAAATTCGGTTATAAACCAAAGTTGTCATTTAAGTTTAACGTCTTTCAAGGATGCGACACGAAGATTTCGAAGAAAATTGCTTTACCCTAAACTGCCCTTTGCATGGAAAATTTTGATTTTCTTCAAAATGACTAACGGTTTTGGTTAAAATGTCATATGTTTGAAATATTTTTATGACAAATGAAATGTATATCTTGAATTTTCTGGCTTAGCCACTGTAGTCGCATTTACACTGGACAACTTTTGCATATTGTATATTGTAAAGTGAACCATTTCGGAGATATGCCTTGTTATTTGTGCGAGTTTTGGAGAACTTATACCTCTGTCAAATAGAACATCGTTATTCAATTTTTATTCATATTTTAACCATGCAAAGAGAACGGAATTTAAAAGGTTTAAAAGATTTGACTATCGCTTAAAGCCTACTGTATTCCCATATTCTCCTTCCACCTACAAGGAAATAAGCAAATAAGATAATTCTGTAAATGATTATCTCAACTAACACGAAGAAGATATAGGAATGATTAGTACAAGAGTAGAGAAAGTCATGTGAGTGCAACACATCAGATTTTTCTACAAGCTATTCTTACATAGTTTATTACTCTGTAATTTTGTTATTAATCAAGATAAACCTTCAATTCACACACATTTCGCTGTCGGAAACAGTAGGGAAGAAACCAGATTTTTAAAGGGCGAATCGCTACGTAAGGGCTTTGAATTTTAGTGCTCTTTGCCTGATCATCCGAATTAACAAGACCTTATTCCCAAAACCAATGACACCAAAAGACAAAAATAGTGCTGCAGAGAATACACCTTTATATCCAAAAGATGGAAACTTCCCATCGCATTCGTTTTGCAAAACCAGATATGGCGGAAGCTCAGAACATCACAGTGGTGTCTGTGTGTGTGTGTGTGTGTGTGTGTGTGTGTGTGTGTGTGTGTGTGTGTGGGTGTGTGTGTGTGAGAGAGAGAGAGAGAGAGCGAGTGAGAGAGAGGCAACTAATTGTGAATAATCAACAAATCAAGACCAAATTTATGAGTTCATACAGGAATGTGCTATGACTTCCATAAATAGTATTGACCTCAATGACCATTGTTTTCAGTTTCAAACTGACACTGAGTGTGTATAACCGATTATACACAGGCAGCGGGAAAATAAGAAAATTGTGAGTTTATTATAAAATAGGTTTGTCTCCATTCATAAGCTCTGGTGCTTTCTGCAGTAGAACCGGCGGGAATTCAGACGCGCATGTTTGACGCGAGCTGTTGCAGAGAACCGTGACGAATCAAAATTGCTGTTGCAGAAGACGAAGTGGAGGAGTGATGGCTTCATCCCCTTTTCAGAGGAAAAAGAAAGACATTTAACTGTGTAATGTTATAATTATAAAAGTGTTGTAGGTAACCCGACACCGTACCAGAGGCGAAGCAAAACCTTCTGCCAGTCCGTCGCCATCCTACTCATCACTCACGGAGCCGTCTTCGTTCACACACCGAAGCCATGTTTTCTGAAGCGCTTGTCACCGTCATGTTATTTTGTTTACCATGTCACTAGCCTCCTTCCGCATAACATGCATTGATATAGCATGTAGAATTGATTTGTATCCCTTCAAAGTTCATATTTATCAATGAGATTCAGATTTCTAAATCTGTTTTAGAAAAGAGATCATTTAGTAGTGCTGACTGTGCACAATTATCTAAAATGTTCATGCGCATAAACTTCTCCACTCACTCTTCTACTGCCTCATTATTCTTAAAAATTCTCTATTTCTCCTTAATGAAGTCAAACTTTCGTTTCATTTTTACCTTCTCTATTGGTAAGTAGGGGAAGTATTGTATTCCACCCAAAAATTTGATGCCGAGATTTCACCGAAAATATATTTTTGAGACCCCTGAACCCAAAAAAAGCATTTTTAGAAAAAGGTGCATGTGTGTGTGTGTGTGTGTGTGTGTGTGTGTGTGTGTGTGTGTGTGTGTGTCTGTCTGTCTGTCTGTCTGTCTGTCTGTCTGTCTGTCTGTGGACAGCATAACTAAAAACGAAAAGTCGGTTAAAAACCAAAGTTGGTATTTAAGTTTAATGTCTTTCAAGGATGTGACACGAAGATTCTGAACAAAATAGCCCCACCCTACACTACCCTTTACATGGAAAATTTTTCGAAAATTTTGATTTTCTTGAAAATGGCTCAAACGATTTTGATTAAAATGTCATATGTTTGAGACATTTTTATGACAAATGAAATGTATATCTTGAATTTTCTGGTTATAGCCCCTGTAGTCCCATTTACTCTGGACGACTTTTGCATAACTGGTAAACCGTTAGACATAGACTAAATCATACTATACAAAAAATGTAGATCTTGCTAAAATAAACAATTTATGTCTCAATAAATTTTCTTGTAGCGTGAACCATTTGGGAGATATTCCTTGTTATGTGCGTGAGTTTTGGAAAACTTAGAACTTTCGTGAAATGGAACATCGTTGTTCATTTTTTATATGTTAAGTGTACAAAGAGTACGGAATCTCAAAGCTTTAAAACATTGGACTGTCGCACAAAGCCTACTGTATTCTAATAAACCTGTTGCACCTACAAGGAATAATAATAAGCAATAAGATAATTTGTACAAATGTTTATCTTAACTAACACGAAGATATAGGAATGGGAGTGTCAGAATGGTTAGTACAAGAGTAGAGAAAGTCATGTGAGTGCAACACATCAGATTTTTACAGATTGCATTGTAAGATACAGAACACTAAAGCGATCGTCACATTTTTAAAAAGCATGTCTTTATGTGATAGCCATGATTTTACCATGGCCACGAGAGAAAACAAATAGTGTTTACTTGAGGAAAATTTATTTGAGAATTCAAACACTTAAAAAAGAAATTATCGGAAATAATTAAAGCCATAAAAAATGTTATTTGACATAAATTGTGTGCTTTAACGACATATACATTTTTTGTGTAGTGAGATTTTGTTTATCTGTTAAGTTTTACTGGTTATACAAATGTAGATCAGAATAAAGAGGACTTAGAGGCTGTTTCCATAAAGTTTAATATACAGGATGGAAGTGAAATGATCCGCCAGACTTTAACAGCGAATCTCTCATGTTGTGAATAACAAGAAAGTCTAATACCAAAATGTTGAAAAGTTTATAGTTTTTTAGAAAAAAAAATATTTTTATCAAAAAATGTATCATCACCTGGCTGAAAAATTATTAATTGAAGGTTCTTGATTTATGGCTATATTCATAGAAAATTTAATAAACAACAACTTTTTCCTTTGGCGTATTTCAATAGATTCAACGGTTTTTGTGTAAATTAAATTTAAAGCACCCACAATTTATTGCAACAAAAAGGCAACACATTTCATTTCATGTCAATCTTGCGACCATGGCAATGTTACAAAACTATATTTAGTAGCCAATAGGGTAAATATTGTTTATCTTATGCAATACTGTCCTTGGCACCTATAGAGATATTATGTGTAAGCTTCGGCAGTAATAAATTCAAAGATCCTACCACATACTTTACTAAGAGTAAATTAAAATACTGTACTCAGTGGTAGTATCTGCCGAGTCTTGCGTAAATCTGGCACTGTTTGTAGTTAAGCGTCGAAACGTGTTAATTGGGTAACAATTTTGAAGCTCAGCCATCCAGTGCTACCAAGTATTTTTGAAAATGGATGGTGTGACATTCAACTCCTTTGCACGGCGAGGTAAAAAGCAAAAGATACTTTGGTCCGCAGCTTCCCTTAGACATTGCATGTCACTTCTGTGTTATTAATTAATGCGATTGTCATTTATCACTGTCTACATGTCTAGGAAAGCTCAAGTTGCATAACTTTCCTAAACGTAACAAAGCGGTTAAGTATCTTGTTGAAAGAAAAATGGTACGCTGTTTAGTAGAAGTTAAAAATACATAAGTTTCTAACGGGAATATTGAGAGAGAGAGAAAGTAGAAAATAATGTGTTGCACTCACATGACCTTCTCTATTCTTGTACAAACTATTCTTGCAAACTCTTATTCCTTTATCTACTTCATGTTAATCCAGACAAACAATTGTAGAAATTACCTTATTGCTAATTTTCTTGTAGGTGCAATGGGAATGCAGTAGGCTTTAAGCGATACTCAAATGTTTTAAGAGTGGTCGCTGTATGATCACTCTGAAATTCCGTTCTCTTTGCATGACCAAGAGATAAAAAATAAATAACGGCCTCCCATTTGAGAACGGTTATATATTGCAAAAGTCTAACAAATACCAAGGAATATCTCCGAAATGGTTCACTTCAAAAATAAGGAAAGAAAGAAAAAAGATAGAGGTAAACTGTGTATTTTAAGGAGATCTACATTTCTGTATAGTAAGATTTGGTCTGTCTCTTACGGTTTACCAGTTATGTGAAAGTCATCAAGAGTAAACAGGAGTACATGGGCTATAGTCAGAAAATTCAAAATATATGATTTGCTATAAAAATATCTTAAACATGTCATTTTAATCCAAATCAGTAAGAACCATTTTTGAGAAAATAAAAATTTTCGAAATATTTTCCATGCAAAGGGTAGTTTAGGGTGGAAGAATTTTCTCCAAAATCTTCGAGTCGCATCCTTCAAAGATATTGAACTTAAATACCAATTTTGATTTTTAACCGACTTTTCGTTTTTGGGTTATGCTGTTCACCGATCAACACACAGACACACATAGATCTTTTTGTAAACAGACCTTTTCTGGATTTAGGGGAGCTCAAAACATGTATTTCCGAAATAAACTCGACTTAGAATTTTTGGGTGGAATAAAATGCTTCACCTACTTACTATATGTAGTAGAGAAAATACAAATTAATGCGCAGCCACATATGTCCTGAAGACAAAATGTCTAGTTTCCAAGTTTTATTCTTCAACCATGGACTTCAACCCCGGAAGACTTTCTATATTTTCCTATTAACACCGACCATGAAAACCTACGATCGTAGTCACATAATCATTACGGAAAAATGATAAAAACATATTATTTATAGTTTTGAAGTGTCTAATACCATTATATGGTAAAAAAATTAACGTAAGGGTTGTACGTATGTCAGTAACGATGAACAGACAATAACTAGGGTTAAAGTCTTAGTTAATCTGCATTAAATATATAAACGTAGATCTACCATGAACAATTAACTTAAGGTCGTTACTAAGTTGGGACCGTATGAGTTGACATCAATGAACACCTCCTACCAACATACAGATGTCACTAAGTACACCAGCTTTGTTTACTTTATACCTCTAGCCTCAGTTGACCGCAGAGCACACCAGGTCCCAAGTTCGGAGCTTTAGTCGGCCATATTTAAATGTCATTACGTTATATATTTAAGGCTTTACAAAATCCTTTATTCTGAGTTGACTGAATTGACAATAACGTTATATTTGTCTCTGAAATTCCTTACGAGCCTTGCACTCATGTAACTATTTTAAATACCTTGTGCATATCTTCAATCTTATTTTCAGTCCAACAGATTAATTTTGCCATGAACTCTATATAATTCCACGAGGAGTTGTTTCGTGTGAATAAATAACAAGTACCAAACCGCCGACGTCTAATGTTTGAGGGGAGGTAGGATTTACCTCCTTCCACCATAGGCGGACTTTGCCATTCTTGAACACTCGGATGTGCATTGTATTGCAGTGGCGGGTTGGTTACATATACGTTGCATTTGATTTACGAAAGCACTTTCAAATCTTATGCGATAAACATCTGTTCATAAGTGGCTTCTTTGGTACTGCTTGCGCTTAAGAAGTCTATCAATATTTGGCAACAAAGTCGAAGTGCAATGGCCTTAGAAGATACACCAAGTGATCGTCGTGTAACCTATTGCGATACAACTTTTAATATAGCTCAGTTTGAGAAATTCCTATGAAAACTACTCTTGAAAATGCTCACTTTCCTATCTACTTCATTTTAATCGACATAGGCATTTTCAGAAAATATCTTATTGTTAATTTCCTTGTGGGTGCAAAGGAGATATGGGAGTACACTAGGCTTTAAGCGATAGTCAAATGTTTTAAGAGCTGGTTGCTATGTGATCCCTTTGAAATTCCGTTCTCTTTGCAAGGCCAAGATATAAAAGATTGAATAACATATTCCTATTTGAGAAAATCATAGGTATTGGCAAATTCCAACAAATAATAAGGAATATCTCGGAAATGGTTCACTCAAAAGAAAAAATAAGTATTTGACATAAATTATGTATTAAGGAGATCCTCAATATCTAGTAAGCTTTTGTTTGTCTTACTGTTTACCATTTATGCAAAAATCATCCGGAATGAAGAGGTCTTCTAAGAATATTCCCAGAAAATTCAAGGTATGTTTTAGAAACTGCCATGGAATCGCCTGTTTGTGTCCATCACTGGATATTGACTGCTTGTGAGTCTAAACGCCACAGGCGTGATTTACCCTCCGACTGAAGAGGAGGTGGGAAATAGCAGCTAATTATGTAAGCGTCTCCAAAGAAACAAGGTTCGACATCCCTAACCTAAACTGTGATTTATGCATGCAGAAAATATGCCATACACTATTATATTTACGAAAGCATACTGAGCACACGAATACTGTATCTGCCGTCACTTGACTGACCTATATAGGTTAACCATTGCTTTAAAATATCACATTTCAATTTAAATAAATTGAAAAGAAACTAAAGACGCTGTCCACATTGCCGGAAAGGTAAATATCGAATAACATTTGTAGCAAGTTTATTTTCCTGCAGAAATTCGAGCGCGGATATGAGAGAGAACCAATGGTCAACTAGGTAATCAATTTTCTTTCTGTCGTACATCGTTTTGATTGAATCGAGAGAGAAAGACGATCTCTCGCCCTCGAGGTGCGAAACAGCCGGCACTCGTTTCGCCCCTGTCGTCCTCGCCGTAAAAATAGAAAGTGTTGAGTGTTTATGCTTCACGCAATCCATCCTTCAAAAAGTTTACTTGCCATCCAACACAGTCAAACATTGGTCATATTCCAAGAAACAGTTGACGAGATACGAGCAGCAGAGGAATCAAACTCGCGTCTCTCCGGTTTGCTTACTACAGTGACAAGTAAAAAAACTGCAAAAGTATTACAATTCTGTTAGCTACAACTACACCACAATCGATTTCAGAGAACTCCAGACCATCAACGTTTCTTATTTAAGAAATGCTTAAGGAGTTCCTTCTTGGGTTTTACGGACAATAGGGTGTTGAAAGCAAAGAGAAATAAAAATATTTGATGCTAATTTTCTTGTAGGCGCAAGGGGCACACAGTAGACTAAGTGACAGTCAAATATTTTAGGAGTAGTCGCTAAATAATGACTTCAAAATTCCGTTCTCTTTGCATGACCAAAAGATAAAAAAATAACGACCTCCCATTTGAGAACGGCCTATAAGTATTGTAAAATTCACACAATACACACAAATAACAAGGAATGTCTCCGTAATGGTTCACTCCACAAAAAATGCATTAGGACAACATAAATTGTGTTTTACCGAGATTTAAATTTTTGTATGGTAAGATTTGGTCTATCTCTTACAGTTTACCAACTATGCAAACGTCATTAAGAGTAAACAGGACTGCTTGCGCTATAGCCAGAATATTCAAAATATACATTTCATTTGCCATAAAAATATCTTAAACATATGGCATTTTGATCAAATCATTGGAGCCATTTTTGAGGAAATCAAAATTTTCGAAAAATGTTCCATATAAAGGGAGTTCAGAGGGGAGGAATTTTTTTTCAAAATATTTAAGTCACAACCTTGAAAGATATTAAACGTAAATACCAATTTTGGTTTTTAACTGACATTTCGTTTTTTAGCTATGCTGTTCACAGACACACACACACGCACGCACAAACGTACCTTTTTTTAAAACTTTTTTGGAGGGTTCAGGAGGCCTAAAAACATATATCTGTATTTCCGGTGAAATCTTAACATCGAAATTTTGGGTCGAATACAATACTTGCCCTACTTTACGTAGCAGAGAAAGTAAAAATGCCTTTTTTAATTCAGGGTGCCTCAAAATATATATTTCCAGTGAATTCTCGTCATATAATACCCCTGTTTGCCATACGCAGTAGAGAAAGTAAAAATGTAATCGTTAAAGGCCGGAGTAATGTGCGCTCGCATGTGATACAGGTTAGCTAGACGGAGAGTATGAATGACGTCAGAAGTACAGCACGGCCATCAAAATATGTGTAAACGGCTACCGCTGGAAGCAAGAGTTGAAAACAACGTATCGTAGTACCCTACGAACTAGTGAAGCATTGCCTTGCAAGTGTATGCAGATTCAAGGTCAAGGTGTAGTATAACGCAAGTGTGGTTTTTTTTTTTTTTTTTTTTTTTTTTTTTTTTTTTTTTTTAAGTTTATTTACAGTCGCTTTGATAACTGGGTCATATCGCGACTATTTTGTATAATACAGTGACATACAATAAATTTGTTACAATTATTTAAACAAAATCATGAGAATAATACTAAATAAAAAAACAATATAACAAAGGCTTTCAAGTATAAATCATAAGGATAAAGGCCTGAATAACAATAAATAAAACAGTAGTATTTAATCAATCAATTTATTGTATAACTTATGCATATTCTATATTGGTATCCTTATAATTAGATTTTCGTATCCAAGTTTATACTTTTGAAGAATAGTAATACCTTTTTGTAGTTCGATGGCGTGCTCAGAATGGTGGATAAGTCTCCAGTGATGTGATGAAGCTGTCATTGTGTAGCGTATTGCTTGCATTCTGTGAGGAGATGTTTTACTGTGAGGCGGGTGTTGCAGACTTCACATTGTGGTGGCTGGCCTTTGCTGAGGAGGTATGAGTGGGTAAACGTTGCATGTCCAATGCGGAGACGTGAGATAATCACCTGCTCTTTCCTCCTAAGAGAGTAGACAGGCGAAGAACTAGTGTCTCCTTTCCTTACCATGTGTAGCTTTTCTGGAGGCGATTGATTCCAGATCTGTTTCCATTTTGTTTTGATTAATCTGGAAAAGTATTTTGTAATATCATGATAAGGTACTGTTTGCTGTTCATCTGTTATAGTTGACTTGCTTCTTTAGCAGCTTTGTCCGCTTCTTCATTGCCTTTAATGCCGCAGTGTGAAGGGACCCACATGAAAGTAACTATTTTCTTTTTACTCAGAGCAATGGATATCTTGAGTAGTTGAAGGTCAATTGATCGGTCTCTGAGACTTTGGAGACTGTCTTGTTTCTTCTTGCAGTAAGCTGCAGACGTGGAGTAATATGTGTTCATTAGTGTTCATATATAGGTTGTGCTGCAGTGAGGTGGTTTTCATGATGATGCTGTACCTACCTGCAGTTGTTTACATGCGCGAGTGATAACAGTAAAGTCCATGTGCAGTATACCTATGGAAAAACGCACACGTCTCCGGCCTCTATTAATTATATTTAGAGTGTGTTCCAGATTTGTACTCGTAAGATTGTTATTCTGTTTACTCTCACTACCCCGCACGCAGTAGGTAGATAAAATATATTGTATTCCCTCCAAAAATTCGATATCGAAATTGCACCGCAAATGCATGTTTTCAGGTTCCCTGAATCTAAAAAAAATATTTTTAGAAAAAAATCCGGTTGCGCGATGTGTGTGTGTGTGTGTGTGTGTGTGTGTGTGTGTGTGTGTGTGTGTGTGTGTGTGTGTGTGAGAGAGAGAGAGAGAGAGCGAGCGTGAGCGTGAGTGGGTATGTGTTTGTGTTAGTACCCTCCAAATGTGCAACACGAAGATTTTCAAGAAAATCCCCTCCCCCAACTTTACTTTCCTTATATGGAACATTTTTCGAAGTTTATGATTTTCTCAAAATTTTTTGTAACTATTTGGATTAAAATGTCACATATTAGATGTATACACGAGAAATAAATGCATACGTTGAAATTTCTGGAAGTTGCCTGCGAAGGCCTCTTCGTTCGGAAATAGTTTTGTGTAGTTTTATATAGTGGTAAACGATGTAGATCTCTTTAAAGCACGCAATTTGTTTGAAGTGCATTTTTGTGGCATTAGCCATTTCCAAGATGTTTGTTTTTATTGGTTTAATGTTTTCAAGACGTTTTTAATGTCGCTATTCAGTTCTTTTTCGCGATGCCATGATTTATACAAGAAAACATGTAAAGAAACTATATATCTAAATATTTGTCTCAGCCAACCAGTAGTAGAATAAGCTTTAGGAAGAATAGTTCATAGAAGCTACATATATCTATAAAAGCAAATGATATTGGTAGATAAAGCCAAGTGAATATAACAGATAAGACATTATTTCTGTATCTCACACTTAAAATAGAGGACTTTTCAAAAATGGTGTTTAACGCCCTTTCTTACAGAATACATCACTTACAAGGTATTTTCCATCAATAATGACTAAAGGCCGGAGGGATGTGCGCTGTCATGCGATACAGGTTAACTGGACGCAGAGTATGAATGATGTCAGTACAGCACGGCCATTAAATGTGCAAACAACTGCCACTAGAAGCAAAGCTCGAAAACAACGTAACGTAGTACTCTACGGACTATTGAAGCTTTGCCTTGCAAGTATATGCAGACGCAAGATCAAGGTGTAGTATAACGCGATTGTTGCTATTGTAACTGCAAAGTCGCTGATATCACACTAACTATCTGAAAATATTCAGTTCATATCCAATAATTTTACAGTGTTGCTTAAAGCTGTTAAAAATTAGAAAAATCTGTTTTGGATATGTTCACGAGCATAAGTATGATAGAAGGCTTAGCTAATTCAATTAATAGGATACCTCTCTTGCCAGGTATCGAAAAGGTTAAGGTTAAATTCCAGAAAGTTCTAAACAAAAATATTGGTTTTGAAAATGAGTAAGAAGGAAAACACGCCAAGCTGCAGACATTTGCACCTCTGACATCGTGTGACGTAGAAGGAAGTTTTTCACTGTTTAAAAACTGCTTCAGTGATAGGCATCGAAATTTCACATTTAACGAATGTACATTGTAACCCAGCGTAACGCACTCTGTGACGATATTATAGTTAATAGATATACATAAGCGTTTAAGTGCAATTCCAGAATGCATAGTTATGATGCTTGTAGGTTGTGCTGCAGTGAGACGGTTTTGGTGGTCAGGCTGTGTCTACCTGCAGTTGTTCACACGCGCGAACGATAAGTCCATGTGCAGTATGCCTATGGAAAAATGCACACGCCTCCGGCCTTAAGTAATAATACATCGATTAGTCTGATAATTGTATTTCGTTTATAAATACGATTTTCGATTTTTTAATTCCAGTAACTTAAAGGGCTAAGGTTAACGGTAATTAAAAACAATCGGTTGAGAAGTGTCCCATTTTCAGCTTCAGAAAATATGGTCACAATTATAATAGAGTTAAATTTTAGTCACACATTTCGTTGCAAGATACAGTAAGCAAAGCGATAGTCACATTTTTAACGGGCGCCTCGCTGGCTTTGAAATGCCATGCTCTTTGCATGTCCACGAGAGGAAAACGAGTAATGACTTCTCAGTTCAGTAAAGTATCACCATTGGAGCTTTCAAACCGATAGCAGTCGTGGCACGTGGTAGTGTCTCTTATGTGCTCTACCCAACATGAACAGCGACCTTGGCAGTGTCAACGGAGCTTACGAAGTATTAACATGTAAATGGTGTAAGGCTAAAGTCGTTCATGATCCAAATGCATTTTATGTGATAGTTTAATGGTTGGTCTAAGTTAAGTATAAATGTGAAAGTTTGTGATGAGAAGTCAGTGCAGTGCTGCGAAAATACTTCTAAAATTCAGTAAATTCTCCTATCGACGGTCAAATAATGAGCGAATGCAACACCGATATATAGTTCTTTGAATATTTAAAGAATTATGTTGATTCAGAAAATGAGGTGTCCTGAGATTCTTAGGTATGTAATAAAACAAACGAGTACGTTAATTTCAGTGCTACAGCAGAAAGTAAATAATTTAAAGCAACAGGTCGATCGACTAACAAAGATGCAGGAAGGCGGTTCAACTGCACTAAAACCTGTCTTACCAAGCAAGGACTTAACCTATAGTGTGACAGTGAAACAGAAATTTGCAGCGACCGACAAATAAAAATGGATTCTGCAGTCGAATTCAACTGTTTCATGTAAACAACAGACCTCTGCTGACCGGAATATGAGTGCGTGTGTAAGCAATAGTGTTAACTGTGACAACACAGAGTGAGGAAAAACATCGTTGGACCAGGGTGGTCAAATTGGGAGCAAAACTGTAAGTACATCTACTACAAGTGCTTGTAAACTACAAAAATACTGTCTATACTTTACATCTACCACAAGTGCTTGTAAACTACAAAAAGTACCAAAAATAGTGTCTGTACTTTGTTGATGGATTCTCAAACTACTTGTGAACATGTTTCTACTCATTTAAAATTGTTGCATCCCAAAGTAACGGTCCATAAATTAACATCTAAATATCCAGAACTGTATTCATCTTTAGAATTCATACGTTTGAAGAACTTATTTGGCCTGAAAATTCAAATCAATTATTTCCCTAAACATTAATAGAAAATGACCTAAATCACGAAACCATACGACACCAATGTTACATCCATCTTGTAGGTATACAGTTTTTGTTTCGAGATACTTGGGGCATTCGATGCAAGTCAAAGGCTCTTGAAGATTTTATTAACGACAGTATGCGTAGTTTTATATCGATTTCAGAACACTGAGTTCTAATAATATAGATTATTTTTAATAGATGGTTTTAAGCTAGTTTATTATTACCTCATGTTGCAATGTAATTATGGGGGCAGTGAAATCTTTATCCATAAACGCATTACATGTAAGAAATTTAAGTTAAATGACGATATCTGACGAAAGACCATTCGATACCTCGACGGTCCTAGTTGACAATATGGAGCTAATATTGTTTCCCTTTATTGTCCACTCTGTGATTACATGAATGTTGTTAACATGTTTTTTAAAATAGTTTAATGAATTTTAAAAGAATGGTCAAACCACAAAATATGCAAAGGCGGTGACAAAAATTCTGGTTCTGATATTACCTGCAATAAAAGAAGTGATTGTATTTAAAAATGTATTAATTCAATTTGGTTTATATTATTATAATACTGGGCCAACTAGAGATCATACATGTCTGGACAATGTTTTTACTACCTAACTTTCAGAATCATTGCCAGGTTAAATTGGAACAGTTAAACTTTTATAACTATTTAGCTTTGTGATATACTTGCAAATATGCCATAACCTATACTTAAGTTTCTTGCAGTTAAAATTTAATTGTAAAAATGTTTTCTGATAATAAGATTTATATTTGTTTCTCCAAAGTCAGTGGAGTGGGAGCTGTTGCTAAGGAATTCATTTTCCAATACTGAGAAGTAATATTTTATTTTTTTTAGTATGTTTTATCAATGTTAATATTTGTTTTAATCTAAATTCTGTCTGAAACTATTGCAAAGAAATATTTTAGCTATTACTGGCACAACGAGGATTTGTCTTTAATTAATGCAAACCTCAAAATATTATGATATTTTAAACGCACTAGCAAACCAGATGAAGAGGTTATGGTGTTTGAGCAATACAAGTTTAAAATAAGTGGAGTTAAATATAACTAACAAAAAGAAGATTTAAAGGACTTATTATAAGAATAAAGCAGTCTGGGACTTAATCGTTTTAAGAATGATCCCACTACGGAATGAAAATATTGGTGTTTCCCTTGAGAACTTCATGAAGCACCTCAGTAGCTGCGTATTAGAAATTAGAATCCAGAACAATGCTATATTTATTACAGCTTCTCGGGTGATCAGCCGTGCGAGGTTTAAAAACATTGAGCTTTCGGCCATTGTAAACTCTATGGCCGAAAGCTCAATGTTTTTAAACCTCACACGGCTGATCACCCGAGAAGCTGTAATAAATAACGTGCGCCGTGAAAGCTTTAAATCTTACAATGCTATATTTGATGAATATTCGAACAATCATGTCACCTCTAAATTTAAGTTTGAATGGAAAATCGTCAGAGGTGATGATGTTCTTAGAATTGTAGCAAAACTTAAAAACCAATAGGAAATATATCTATAATAATCATATACAGCAGGTTTCTAAAGAACGTAGTTATTAATATTGTATAAAAATTAACTTTTTGTATCAATTACTATTTACAAGGGGATAATTTTTCAAGCACCTTAAAAGTGGCTAAAGTTATTTCAGTATTTTTAAAAAGGTTCAACTGAAGAGTTTACCAGCTACAGACCAATGTTTTATTCCATTAATGAGTAAAGTTTTTGAGTATCTTTCTTAGAGCAGCTAAATCTATATTTTTAACATCGTAGTCTGTTTGGTAACAATCAATGTGGATTCAGGAAAGGCAGAAACGCAATAACTGCTATTGAAAATGTATGCGTTATTGTTAACTTTTATGGGATATGTAATGTTGAAAATAATTGTTTTTCAGCCCTATTTACTAAACCTCAAGAAGTTGTTAATGTTGATATATCTCTCTTCTCTGAATCAATTGTTACTTCTGGTGCACCTTAGGGTTCTCTCTGTTTTAGGACGATTTTTATTCTTAGTAGCAGCAAATGGTTTGAAAGCTGTAACTTAATGTATGCCAATGTTACAAGTTTAACTAGCTCTGATAACAAGCTTCCTGAACTCTTGGAAAATATGAAGAAATTAATGCTATTGTTTCCTCCTGGTTAAATTCTAACGGTCTTATGTTAAACAAAAACCTCTTGAAGGCAATTTTCAAAACCATGCCTCATACCGATAAACAAATTAATTTTTAGGTGCCAATAGAAGTCAATTAAAATGAGGTATACATATTGAAAATGTATCAACAAGGTTATCCAGAGTTGTGTTTTCCGACAACACTTAGCATGTAGTTTGCCATCCCGTACAACACACCAAGCGTTATCGGTGTTTTTTTTTTCTTGGAGGGGGGGGGGGTGGTCATCCTGTACATGTATATCTATGTGTGTGAGTGTGTGTGTATGAGATGTGTTTATTTTGCATTATTTCACGCGGTTTTGAGGCATGGTATATTATATATAACGATGCCTCAACTAAAACACATGACATTCTTTTGATACAACAAAATATTTGGGTATTTTAAAGAAATGTGATTACATGTCCAATTGGAAAGCTCTTTTTATTGAGGTAAAAATGTTAACAGTTGTAAATCCGTAATTGATTGAGCTAATAGTGCATGTTCATTGTAATATTTCTATTCATTAAGAAAAGATGTGCATGATCATAACACTAGATACACAGTCGCAGTATGTCTCAGTTTAAGCTCATTAAGTTAATTAATTCTCGTATGTATTTGGGCTCAAAGTGTTACAATTGATTTCCTCTTAATGATAAAAGCTATAGCAAACAAGTTTACAATCATTATTTCAATGGTTGGTAAAACATCTATTTACTATTTGGATGAATTTTTAAACTTTCATGTTAGTGAAATATTGCGTTAAAACAATGTTGTTTTACTGACAAAGTATTTAACTGCTTTCTGGCATTGTCAATGTGTAATATGCCATCTGAAAATGAATATGTAGATGAATATCCTTGGTTTCACATAAATTTTGTGCTTTAAAGAGATTTTACATTTTAGTATAGAAATGTTTTGTTTATCTATGCTTACACCAAACCAAGTGTTAATCGGTAACTATGAATACAATATAGATTGTGAGGTGAGACATGAATAATTCTTGCGCATACGGGAAGCTGCTCTCCTTCCCTCCCTCTCTCCAACGGCTGAGAGGGGGAAAGGTGGACGAGCTGGCCGCGAATGAGTAAACATTACTATAACAGCGTGCAGCTGAAACAATTGCAGTTCAAGTAATTGTTGGCACATACCCATAGTTATAGCCAAATCACTTTGCTCATTATAATGCTAATTTTATACATATTATATGTCATTAGCAATATGAACTACAGCTATGCTAGCGAACTTGACTCCCTCGTGGACAGAAATGTTATAACTTCTGCTCAGACATGATTGCGCAACTTTCCCCATCTGCCTTTCAGGTGAAGAGTTACCACTGCGCACCTAGGGGAATTGCTCTTGTCTTGCCTCACAACCTATACCTTACTGCTTAGCACTGAAATAAAGATTTAATCTATGTTTTGTGTTAACGAGGCGATTAGCAGAGGAAGCTTCCTGTCCCAAAAGAGAAATCTAACGTGTTGCACTCACATAACTTTGTCTACTCTTGTACTAACTATTCTTACAAACTCTTGTTCCTTTATCTTTCTCATGTTAGAGATAAACGTTTTTAGAAATTATCTTATTATTAATTTTCTTGTAGATGCAAGGGCAATATGGGAATACAGTAGGCTTTGAGTGATAGTCAGATGGTTTAAAGCTTTCAAATTCCGTTCGCTTTGCACGGATAAGACATAAAAAACTGAATAACGATCTTCCATTTGTAAAACGTATAAATATTGCAAAACTCACACAAATAGCAAGGAATATCTCCAAAATGGTTCACTCCACAAAATAAATTCATTTGAACATAAATTGTGTGTGTTAACGAGTTTTACATATTTTGTATAGTAAGATTTGGTCTATCTCTTAGGGTTTACCAGTTGTGCAAAAGTCATTCAGAGTAAACAGGACTGCGTGAACTATAGCCAGAAAATTCAAAATGTACACTTCATTTGCCATAAACTATCTTAAACATGGTATTTTAATCAAAATCGTTAGAGCCATTTTCGAGAAAATTAAAATTTTCGAAAAATGTTCCGTTTAAAGAGTAGTTTAGGGCGGAGAAACTTTCTCGAAAATCTTGGTGTCGCATCCTTGAAAGATATTAAACTTAAATACCAACTGACTTTTCGTTTTTGAGTTACGCTGTCCTCAGACTGACAGACGCGCGCGCGCACGCACACACACACACACACACACATACACACACACACACACACACACACACACACACACACACATGGACCCTTTTTTCTAGAAATGCCTTTTTCGATATTCAGGGGACCTTAAAACATTTATTTCCGGTGAAATGTCGACATCGAATTTTTTGGTGGAATACAATACTTCTTCTGCTACGTAGGTAGTAGAGAAAATAAACATGACTGCAGAGCAATGTCTTTTCCAGTCAGCCTGGAAAATGTTGAATGTAATAAACATTATTTATCACTTAACACGTACACGTGAAGGTCCACGTGGGAGCCCAAGATCTGTCACACCCAGTCACTTAGAGCAGCCAATCACAGTGTATCCTCGACCTCCCCCACCTTCTCTTCCTGCCCACTTAGAGAAGTTGTAAGGCTGTTTCACATTTAGTTGTGTGAATGGAATTAATACGTGTAGACTGTGTTCACTAAGAGGTACGTATTCCCATGTTCACAGTTCGTAACTACAAACGGAGTTTGATCTTTGATTTTTCTGTGTTTACGGTAAGTAGAGGACGTATAGTACTCAATCCAAAAATTCGATATCGAACTTTCACCAGAAATACATGTTTTGAGGCTTTGTGAACACCAAGACAGCATTTTTAGAAAAAGACCCATGCGCGCAGAAATGAAACATTTCATCACGAAGTAGATAGAAAAATATGCTTTCGTAGGAACATTTTGGGGTAACTGTGTGAAAATAATAATAGGTAGACAAAGTCATATTAAGTAATACATCGGATTTTTTCTTATGTCCTATTGTAAGTTAACAGCACAAGGAAATAATTATCAAGAGACAATTTGTTGCAAAAACAAATCTAAGTGTATTACAGAATTTTAATGCGACCCTGAAAGGTCGCATCTTTAAATGGTAAAGTTTCAACTAATAAAAAAATTGTGCAATTGGTTTACTGTTAAATATTATTTATAGGATATTGTGTTTTCATTAATATTAATGAAAATACATACTTAAGATTACAAAATTATGTTGCATTTTTCAGATCCTTTATTATTTTTGCTTTAACGTTGTTGTTTCATCAATCATCAGTAATTTCTATGGTGAATAATGTTAGTAACATTAAATATTTGTAATTCTGTGTGAAACGCACGGCTTCGGAATTCGAAAATTCTCCATAACGTACATAAACTTTGAAAATATCTTGAGTGTGTGGTCCAATAATTTCGTAATAGTGGAATAATTAAATCACATGCATGAAGCACACTTTTTTATTTTAAAACTTTTTTTTTTATTTCGTTGTAACGGATGCTAATTTCCTTGTTTTGACTTTAAGTTAATTTAACTACTTTATTTCAGACGATATAACATAGTTAAATGTTTGGAATATTACACAATCAAGAAAAATGATCCTGAAAAACGAAACGAAAATATTTACGAGTAACCAAGAAAATTTACATCTGTAGAAATCATAATAAAAAATAAAGTAATACGGGAGTTAGTAAGCTACCGTGACACTTCCGAGGCCCGCCTCTGTAGCGTGGTGGCAGCGTGTCTGCCTCACGTCCAAGAGGTCCCAAGTTTGAATCTCACGTTTTTTCCCGAAGTTTTCCCTTATCCTGAGAAGACGAATGTTGGGTAACTATGGACCCCGGGCTCATTTCAGCATCATTTCACCCATTTCATTCATTCACCGTCCGATATGATACTACGTTGGGGGACGTTAATAAAAAACATTGACGCTTATGAATAGCAAATTACATTACGCTAGAAATAAAAGTATGTATATTAACAAGCGAAAAAATTAAGTAAATAACAGGATACAGAATAAAGAAGCTTATTGTCTACAAATGAGGTCTAAAAGAAAAGGAATCTAGTGCAATAGTTAAATAAAAAGGCATGAAAGCTAAACAGCATAAAAGTATATATAACACATAAATAACTGACAATCTAATCCAAAATGTAGTTAAAGCTGAGGAATTGTGTGCAACTGAAGTGTTTAGAAAAATAGAAAATAAAAGCTTGTTTACTATGAGTTAAAAACTTATTAAAATTACTTGTAATGTTGATCATTTTTCGATGTTTACTAACATTTGTAGAATGTTACAGATATTAGGTATACTTACAGCGTAATGGCAATGTTTCTGTTAATTTTCTATATTAATTGACAAATGATTTTACGTAACTCCATAATGATTGAACTACTGATATGAAACTTCATGTAGATTATGACTTAAGTATCAATATATTATGGATGTATTATATGTTCTTTTTCTTTTAACAGGGACTTAAAAACAAGTAAAAAGTTTAAATATTAATGTATTTCGCTTATTATTATTTCTTTGAAATTTACAGTTACAACTGGATATTTAAGGAATTGTATTGATGTTTCATTACTGTTCGAGTGTATACAAAGTAAGAATTTCAAATCATTGTTACATTTTCATTCAATAAAAAAATCTGATGTGTTGCACTCACATGACGTTCTCTACTCTTGTACTAACCATTCTTATAAACTCTTATTCCTATATCTTCTTCGTGTTAAGATAAACATTTGTACAAATTATCTCATTATTTCATTGTAGGTGCAAGGGGAGTATTAGAATACAGTAGGCTTTGTGCGATAGTCAAATCTTTTAAAGCTTTGAGATTCCGTTCTCTTTGCTCACTTAACATATAAAAAAAAGTGCACAACGATGTTCCATTTCACGAAAGTTGTAAGTTTTCCGAAACTCACACACAATAACAAGGAATATCTCCGAAATGGTTCAACCTACAAAAAAACTTATTTAGGCATAAATGGTGTATTTTAGCAAGATCTACATTTTTGTATGGTATGATTTGATCTATCTCTAACGGTTTACCAGTTATGCAAAAGTCGTCCAGAGTAAATACGACTACAGGGGCTATAGTCAGAAAATTCAAAATGTACATTTCATTTGTCATAAAAATACCTCAAACATATCAACAGTTTAATCAAAATCGTTAGAGCCATTTTCAAGAAAATCAAAATTTTCGAAAAATGTTCCATGTAAAGGGTAGTTTAGGGTGGGGCTATTTTCTTCAAAGTCTTCGTGATGCATCCTTCAAAGACATTAAACTTAAACACCAAATTTGTTTTTAACCGAGTTTTCGTTTTTGAGTTATGCTGTCCACAGACACACACAGACACACACATACATACACACACACACACACACACACACACACACACACACACACACACACACACACACACACACATAAAAGCGCGCGGGCCTTTTTCTAAAAATGCTTTTTTTTTTTATTCAGGGGGTCTCGAAACATATTTTGGATGTAATCTCAACATCGAATTTTTGGAATACAATACTTCCCCTACTTACCAGTAGATAAAGTAAATATAGTACTAAATGCAAAACTCACCTCTATTTTGAATGAGCGGAGAAGTCCCAAAGCTGGATTTGCATGGCAGAAATTATTTTCTCTAAAATGGTTATAATCATTATTATCAATATAACAACTTTGTTTTATTTATTGGCATTACTAATAAACTGTATATATTTAATTCAATATAATTAACACGTGAAGTCTTCATTCTTTTATATAACAGGAAATCATATAGTAGATGGATCTATATACACTACAGGAAGTTAAGTTATAAGTATAAGAGTTCTTTGTACCTTCACCTAAGTCCATCTTATTGCTGCACGTTTATATTTTTCTGCAGTCTAGGTTGTACACTTTGAAATGATAAAAAGTCGTTCTTTTGTTTCTCACGAGCTCACGCATAGAATTTTTACGTTTATGGCTAGAATAATTATATGTACTTGATATTTAAACCCTTGACTATTGTTACAAACTTTTGTATATCTTTCAAAAAGTGTGTATCTCATAGAAATCCTAATTAAAACCATTTTTGATGAATATACACGTAGTATATAGAGATGTTACGTTTATATGAACTTCTCTGTCCACTATCACTTATTTTTACGTTCCTTCTACATGTTAATCACACAACAGCTTGTTTTACTGTGTATTTGATGTTAATCAAGATTGCAGAAATTGTTTCATGATGCATTTTGTTGTGAGTACAACAGAATGCTCAAGCGATAGTTGATTAACGCTGGACGGTATATGCTGTCTTTGAAATTAAGTCCTTTTTGCATATCACGAGAAACAAAAGAATGGTACCTTAAAACTTTAAAAATATAATAGAAGATCCAAACCAATAGCAACAACTATCTCGAAAAGATTAAGGCCACAGATAATACATTTCATATAGGTAAATTCCGATTTAATCAGATCTACATTTTTCGTGTAATACCTTTGCAGTCTCTTAAGGTTTATCAGACAAAGTTATTTCAAATTGGCTCGGATTGAGGACTTTGCAGTCTATTTTCAACAAAGTCAAGATATGCATTTAATTACTGATGCGGATATCTTAAAAATACATTTTGATCAAAATCGTTAAAGTCATTTGGAGAAAATCAAAATATAAATACATTTTATGTCTACAGGGTAATTTAGTGTAGCGGGGAATTTTCTTGAAAATCCTCGTATTGTATCTTTTAGGGTGTGCAAATCTAAGAGCCCGTTTTATTCTTCAGTTATACTGTTTAAACACACACACACACACACACACACACACACACACACACACACACACACACACACACACACACACACACCACGAACTTTTCTTCTAAAAATGCTTTTCTTTTATTTATTCAAGAATCTCATAACGTATGTTTCTGATGAAATTTCTCTATTAAATTTTCATGCAGAATAAAATACTTCTTATTTTGTTTATAGGTATGTTATTAAGAATGGATAATTTAGTTTCATAATCTGTATTTTAAGTCTATTACTGATTATCAGAAATAAGTTAACACGAATATTTAAATGTGTCTGCACGTAAGGATAGATAGCGCTTTAGAATGTTCCACACGATGAAATACTTATTAAATTTGCTTCAAATTTTGTAGAGAAACGCCTAACACTATAAGTATAAATATGTTGAGAATAATTTTTCAAAAATATAATTTGATAAATGTAGAATTTAGACATTTTGCCAACGTGTACCCTTAACCCACTCTGGTAGGTAGTTGAAGAGAAAGTAAAAATAAGAGTTTGCATAAATAATTGCAGAATAATTTTAAGAAAACAAACGCTGTGTAAAGAAAAGGGTAGGTATTAGCTGTTATCATCGTCATTTTCTCATGGCAGTTGAAAATGGACTCTCTTTATTAACAGCGACTGTTGCTTCAACCTCTAATTTCCATGCGGAAACTCATCATGATTAATGTAAAATTGATAAAAAAGTGGTTCCGTATATGAGTAATTATATAATCACAACGAAATAGTAATGTCTGTGATTTTACACATAAAATTTTTAACATAAAATTTCAGCAAGATCTACGACGAAGTCTGGAATAAAACATTTCACCTTCAGTGAAGATAGTTGGCTATTTTTCCCTCTTTTAAATCCAACCAATCACAGCCTGAAAATATGCACCTGTTTTAAATAAAACTTCAACATTTAAATTACGCCAAAAAAGACTACTTCTGCCTCACATACCAAATTTTGACATGGAATAATTCATTTGCGGTGTGGATGGTTTTCTTAACAAATGACTGCCTGATGTTTTTATTAATATTTATTGTAAACTAGATGACTCGAGAAACTTCGTACCACCTAAAATTGTTTTGGTTGTAATTTCATAAGTGATTGTCAATCATAATCAATCTTCCAACTAAAATTCATTGAGATCGATAATATTATATGCATAGAATACTTACAGGAATGAATGGTGAGAGCAAGTTAATAGAATGCCTAGAGAAAGGGTCCCAAGGAAAGTGTTAAACTATAGGCCAATTGGAAAAAGACATTTGGGAAGACCAACAAAACGATGGTCAGACATGTTTTGAAGCCGGAACAGGCAGCATTGCCTAATCCTTGGAGTGAAGAAGAAGTGTACGGCTTGAGGGTTGTTTGTTTATTAAACGGAACTCCTTTGTAATTCAAATGGATTTAATATCCTTCATTGTCGTTCATTTTCAGACATTCGCGATCGTAATTCAAACATACCAATACGACTAGTTTTATTATTTGTCGCTCGTCCTCTCCTTGGCATTGTAATGAAAACGACACGGACTTGTCTCCACAGTCACTCAAATTTACTGAACTTACCTTAAGAACTTTACAAAATTAAATTCTCAGACTAATTCCTCGAGTTTCACTAAAACGCATTTTGTGGTTATGTCTAAGCCTGTTTCCTTTCGAGTCTCGCTAAAACAAAATTGAATGGATTTTTGTTTGTCTCTAGGCCTATAAAGTCAGTTTACCTGAATGAAATGACTGATCAAAATTTATGTTAGCAAAATGTAATTAAATTCACTTTAACCAAATCTATTCTCAAAATCCACTACCATTTTAACGAAAAAAAATAAACGATTTCAATTGTAATAGATGCAGCTATCAAACAATAGGTTCGTATATTGAAACTGAAATATATTGAAAGTCATCTGAAGTTGGAATTCCTATACATTATCAATTCCGATTTTTTTCGGCTGTTCCTTTGGGTCTTTGCTCATGTTCTTTTTTTCTAAACCATCCCAATATTGAGGCGAACAAAAACGGAGAAATTATTCAAATCGGTCGAACCATTTTTTGAGTTTTTTGCGAGAGTAACGCACGGCAATTGATAAATGAAAATATAAAACTAATGCTCAAATGGACCCCGGATCAGAGTGTTACGCTTCATCGAGATTGGAACCCGAGCCCTCAGATTGTTTAAATTGTTTACTGACATCAATGAGTCCATTTTCACTACTCAGTGTTATCCATGTTTGCGTGTCATATTAGATGGAGTTTTAATTCCATTCTCTTTTAGCAGAGTTTTACGAAGTTCCATAAACGATTGCAGCAGATGAGCTATTGAATAATTTCAATTTACAATCAAGACTCCCGTCAGTGAGAATAATGCCATGGGTTTTTAGTGTTATTAAACACTACAAACCTTCCACTTCAATTTTATATACTTTTACAGTCGTGTGACATTTTAAAGCATATCAGATAGATATTTACATGTCTACATGTCCTATAAAACTGTAGTAAAAATGATACATTTGGCCTAAATTGAAGTCATTCAAGAGAGATCTCAGAAATGCTCAAAAAGCTGAAGAGGAGCAGAAAAATGCGAAGGAAGGCCTATATGCACTAAATGCCTTTTAAACAGCACAAAGCTAGAAACAGTGTTATTTTATTTATACTTTTTAAACTCCCTGTTCTCGAGTTTTCATTTGGCAGCCATTTTCGCTTTCAAGTTGCCCCACACGACATACTTTTCAGTATAACTCAATGAAATTTTGTATAAACCTTCATTAACAATAGAACTAAAAATTAATGAGTTAGTGCTGGGTTGTGATGTTATACAACAACAATGCTCATACATTTTAAGCAAGAGAAGAGCTCAGTTATAAAATATTAATCTCTTCAATAAATGTCTCATGTTAAGAAAATGTTCAAGTCAATAAAGTAACTCCGCAGCACAGCAGTTCTTTGGGGGCCAAGCCTTCCCCGGCCGCTGCTTCCCCCACCTCTGACCAGCACAGGGCTCATGAGTGGGGTCCAGTACTGGAGGGTGGGACGTAGTCAGCATCCCAATCCCTCCCTGCCAATTATGCGGTCTTCTCAACCGGGGACCGCTACTTTCTTATCAAGTAGCTCCTCAATTGGCTCCTCAGGAACCTAACGAGGCTGAGAGCACTCCGAACGAGGTCTCCTAATGGGAGAAAACCACCACGCCGGCACTGTGAATCGAACCTGGGTCTCCTGTTCGCTAAGCAACAGCGCTGCCACCGCCGTAAGACGACCTTTCAACTCAATAAAAAAAGATAATATTGAAAAGTGATATTTGGGAAACTAATTTAAAAATATGTATGAAAATTTGTGTGTTATACCTTTAACCCTGACTACAGTGTTAAAATTTCAAATAAATCGAGCTGAAATTGAAGATTTTAGAAATTTCAGAGATGAATAACCGTCATCTGCCACTATAGTTAGCATTATCCACAGAGAGAGATGGGTAATTCTCATTTATATTATTTGATTTATTATTATATAAAATAAATCAAATGTGACTTAAATAGAATATCCTCATTTAAATGCAGAAAATCGGATAGTTGGATTCTCCTTACCAGCAGATTGCATATGGGAATGGGTTCGAACTGAATTCTCTTTTACATATCATAATGAATACGTAAACTATATTCATGTGTACAGATAATTCATGTTTCTCTGGTGTTCGCAGGATGCAACCTGGAAACATTAGTTCGTCGTCGCCGCCTTCTGCTACATCTTCTTCGCCTACATCAAAGAGAGGACGGCTCCTTAGAACACCGAAGTGTGCGCGTTGTCGAAATCACGGCGTTATCTCCTGTCTCAAAGGACACAAGCGGCTTTGTCGATGGAGAGAATGCAGATGTCCAAATTGTCAACTGGTGGTGGAGAGGCAGCGGGTGATGGCCGCACAAGTTGCTCTCCGCAGGTTAGTTCCCTCTCATCTCTGAGCGCGCATTGGATAATAACATCCACAAAACGTGCATGTGCATCTCACTTGTTTTAACTTCCTGGCACTAGTCATCTTCCGTAGTCTAGTAGTAACGTGCTAGCCTCCAGTTCTTAAGATCGCGGGTTCAAACCCGGTGGAGGCGATGGACTTTTTCGGGCCTAAAAACCCTAAGTATAACTTCCCTCGGAATTGAAGTAAAGCCGTTAGTCCCGTGTGGTGGATTTACGGTACATAAATGTACCTCAAGTCTGATAAAGGGGCCTCTGAGCAAAATTAGCAGTATTTTACGCCCAGTATGGAATGGGACACTGAGAACCACAGCAGTTAACGAGCGTTCATAAGTAAAGTATTATTGTTATTATCATCATCACCATCACCATCATCATCATCATCATCATCATCGTCACTTCTGACACTATTAAGTGTACTTTAACCTCTCGCACTCTACATCGTAGTTGACCAGCACACAGCTATATACCATTTAAATTTTTTTTTTTTCTTCTTTCTTATTACCTACACGGGGTAGGCGATTGCCTGACCTGGCTTCAACTTTCACAGTTTCCCTTTTCATCAGCCTTTCGGCCTTCCTATAACTCTTCTGCCAATCGCTCTAAAATTAAATATAATGTTGGGGAGTTAAGTGTTCATTCTATTTAGGTATATGCGGAAGCATTGGTCGTGATATTCTTTTATTCTTTGATTCACGCTGAAACATTTTAATTCCTTTCTAACCTCACCAGATCTTTTTACTTTCTTTACCAATGCTTGTACAAACTATTTTTAAAAACTCTTACTCCATAAGCTCTTATTCTATCGCTATGTGATAGGATATTTTACACAATTACACAATCATTTCACAAAAAATATACGGCGGGAGGTAAATGAAATTAATTAAATTTACATTGCAAATGTAAAAGGTAACCGTTTACCAAATGGTAAGCCATTAGTATCATGTATGCAAAAATATATATTTACGAAACCGTATTTATTATAGTCTTTAAAATTTCATAGCAGACATTTTTGGAAATACCTTTTTCGAAGACTGAAGATATTAACCCCACCTTACACCAATATAACCTCGACCTTAAAATTCTTTGTAGGAATCGAGCCACATTAAAAAAAAAAAAAAAAAAAAAAAAAAAAAAAAAAAAAAAAAAAAAAAAAAAAAAAAAAACGAAATTCATGAGATAAACACTACACACATCATTCCATTGTAAAACTTCCAGAAAGGCGTATATTATGAGACCCCAAAACTATTGAATGTTCTTTCTAATGATCTTAAGAGGAAAGTTGAGAATCTGAATGTTTTTACAATTGCTGATAGAGAATACCTATGCTCAAAATTATTTTATTCTGTATCATATTACTTGACTGACAAATCCTGTTAACTTATATATATGTCTATCAGTTGTAGCTAGATGTTTTAATGACAAATCATTGCCAATTACATTTAAATTATTTAAATGCGTGTCTTAAGAACTTACAATAGATGCTACACATTGCAAATCAAATGTAACAGTGATGAAATGTACAGGCTGTAAAAGCCCACTAAAAGTTCTAAACAATCAAATTTTGTAATTTATATGAAGCCTAATTGCATTTGCATATGCAACTTGTTGTTACTATAACCACAGACATGTATTTGATTTTGTTTTTTCGTACATAATTACAAATTTATCCTTATTCTGTTTTCATAATTTACGTATATAAATGTCCTATGTTCAATATTCAAACCTAATGTTTATGTGTACATGTAACTAAACTGTACATTTCCTTGACGTGTTCGATGATCAAAGGCCTTTATGGCTACTATGGCTGATACAAAATTTAATGGTGGGTAGCTCAACGTAGCTTCCAATCAGAGGCTTGTCATGCCTTGCGGTGTTTACAGTTAAATACGCTATGAAATCACGCTGTAAATCCTGTGATATAAACAGGAAAGGGAATAATATTGGTCAGCCATCAACCGCCATTAAATTTTGAGTCTGCCATAGTGAATTCACTGAATGCAATCCAATCCAATAGGCTGCCAAAAGGTCACGCATTAAACCGCATTCAAAGTCACTCTTATTGTCTTTCAGTAGCATATCTAATGCCATTGGTAACTGAATGTCAGTATTAGAACATTAGTCATCCTATATTAAAGATAGTGCATGTCATAATAGCGACTCAGTCCTTTTTTTATCTAAGTACTTAATTTTAGTTAAGTTATTCGAGCTTTTTATGTAATTGATTCCACGGTCAGCCTTAAAGGTAGACCGTTAGGCTCTCAGAAGCAACTAACGCTTGAAATTACTGGCTTTTCAGGCAACAATCAAACGAAGAGAGCCACGATTTGAGATCACGTGTTCAAACAGCAGAGGCTCTCCTGGCGCAGAAAAGGTTGTACCAAAAACATCTACGAAATCTTCAGCAGAGCTCACTTGCAAGGGATATTTTACAAGGTAGACGTCCACTTATTACTGATATAAATATCCAGGTATTAATCAGTAGCGTCCGTAGTTTGGCTGAATTTTAATATTGCCCGAATGTTATTTAAATTTAGATTTTAATACATTACCAATGGATGTATACTTTTGTGGTAGATGAGTTAATCTTCTTACAAACTTGAGTTTTTTATGTACCGCCGAGGCAATGAAAGAAAAATTAAAATATGTGCTAATAGCTACATGTATACAGTATTTGTCTCAGGAGTTTAGCTATGACCTTGTGGTTGACAAGCGAGCCTGAGCGTTTTCTTCGCGTCCTGGCGTTTTACTCCCTTCGTCAAAAGCAGCTTATCCTTTCTTTTCCGTTACAATAAATATTATACCAAAGAGTAATACTAATACATTATATTACCAAATAAAACAAAGCAATTATGATCACACTTTCAATAATATCACTAATAAATAGGGCTCGGAAGTTGACCTAAACATCAGAGAAAAAAAGGTCAATAAAATGCTCGTAAATTTTGGGGAAAATTACATTAAAATTTAGTCCAAATTAATAATACATAATAATAATCTCTAGGACGTCTCCTCCAGTCGCAGCCAAGGCCACGGAGGAGTGCAGGTTACATCTTCGGAAAATAACTATACGCAAAGGAAATATTTCACAGATCAAAAGTAATAGAGTTGCTGCTGTTAACTTTTTACCAACTACATATAAGGTAGAAGTTTTTGCTGGAAGACCCAGGCCTGCTTTGGGCTGTAGCGTATTTGAACAAAAAATTGAAAAAATTATCAATAATATTTTAAATTATTACTAAATGTTTCGAAAATCTTCATTTTCTCAAAAATGGCTCTAATAATTTTATCAGAGTACCATAATAAATGTGTAAGATACTTTCATAACATGTGATATGTATATCTTGAACTTTCTGTAAATAGTATCCAAAGTTCTATTTATTCTGGATGACTGTTGCATAACTTGTAAGAGATACGCAAAATCATAATATAAAATAGAGTAAATATATTTAAAGCACACCATATATGCCAATGATTCCGAGATTTTCGTTGTTATTGGTTAGCATCTTCCAATTCCTGTGATTTTTGCAAATGGAAAGTCATTATTCGTTTTCTTTTTCCCCTTTTCTCCTGTTCATGCAAAGAGCATATCATTTCGAAGCTATCACATAGTTACCAGCTCTTGAAAGATTGCCTATCGTTCAGTGGCGGCTGGTGCCTAAAATAACAGGGGGTTCACTACTTTTAGTGCATTATGTATATTAAATAGTTTGATTTTCTAAATTGCATAAAGTATTTCAGTAGCTCTGAAATTACCTTAAACCAGCCTGATGACATTGATGGGGTTGAATCTCCTGTAAAGGTATATTTGTAGAGAAACTCCATCCTCCTTTCCCTTTGCTTGGCGAATCTGTCTGTGACTCTCGTTGAAATCTGGAAGACTAAGGATCATTTCCTTGTCAATACCCCTCCGAAGGAGTGTCGCCTTGTCGTGGCGGAGGGGCTCAGTACCCGATCCAGACGGCCTACTAAGTGTCTCTTTGTGACCACTGGTAGGCAAGAGGTGAGGGGAAGCTAAGAACATTCCAACGGGTAGATGAGGCTCGTTAGTCTTGGTTGACAACTCATCTAGGAGAAGAGGACTCCGAAATCAAACTCCCCCAGGGGAACCTACCACGGTAGGTCCGGGTTTGGCGCACCCGGGGCCCCGAGCTGCTCACTATCACTTCACCCCCTCCACCTTCATTAACTGTGCCACGTGCAGCGTTATATGTTGCTTTTTTATATCACCCTCTTCCTCTTCTAGGCTTATTCTGATTATTAGTTTGTAAGTTCCTAGATTTATAACTCCTGTCTCACCAGCAGGGATCTTTCCTATCTCCGTGGTCCTGTCCCACGGTTTTCAGCGCGGCCCCCGACTTGTGTGCTCTTCGGAGGTCTCAGGCGCGAAGGTTGTGCGGACCCTTCACACTGCCCCCATGTGTAGCCTTAGGTGCGGAGCCCGTCCACACGTCATGTACACCCACGTAGCTCCTTGAGGGCACGGCCGGTGTTAATCTCCCGACGGCCGCGTGCCGTCGGGTTAGTATCACCGGCCGGACGTGTTACCGCTGACGGAGCCCCGGTGTAATCAACCCGAAGTCCCCTGAATCCACGCTGACTCCGTTGAGGCAGCGTGTGCTAAAGCGGGGAGCCACAGGCGGTTATTCCTGTGTTGGGGGCATAAAACCGGGGTGTCATGTGGTGAACGGTTTACCCATGCGGACAAGCAGTGGAGATCGGAGGGTAGCTCCTCTGAAGTACGCCTTGAGGTCAGTCATGGAGGGGTCTCCATGGCGGCACAGACCGAGGAGATTTTGGTGTCTTTTATCTTTTGACCCCCGGATGGCAGGCTGACGCCGACGGTTCCGGATGGGGGTCCAATTCATAATGCATCCGCGCAAACCCTCCTCATTCGACACGTTTTTGGTTTTGACTTTGGCTTGTGACGGGAAAACGGTAAAGGATCTTAGCCCCTTCTATATTAAACGGGAAGTTGACCGAATCTGTGGCCCTGTAAAAAATGCGACCAGAATACGCGACGGTACGCTATTGATAGAGGTGATTAGTGCAGACCAGTCGCAGAAACTACTGAAAGCAAGTTTATTGGGCTCCTACCCTATCCGGGTAGTCCCACATAAAACACTGAATACTTGCAGAGGAGTTGTCACCACCTCCAGCCTTGATGGTCTGTCTAATGAAGAGATAGTCACCTGCCTTTCAGATCAACGGGTGTGTCAGGCGTACCGTCTCACTCGAAAACAGGATGGAAAAGTGATCGATTTACGCACTGTGTTTTTGACATTTAAGGGTACTCAGTTACCCGAGTACATCTTCTGCGGCTACGAACGTGCCGCAGTTCGGCAGTATGTACCGAACCCTATGCGCTGTTTTCAGTGTCAGAAGTTCGGTCATACTAAGCTTTCGTGCACCCATCCTGCTACTTGTGAGCGTTGTGGACTACCATACCATGAGGGCACGGCTTGTACCCGTGACCCTTACTGCGTTAACTGTGGAGGGAGTCATCCATCCAGCTCGCGACAGTGTCCGAAGTTTCTCGAGGAAAAGTGTATCCAGGAGCTGCGCGTGAAAGAACGCCTGACGTTTGTTGAAACGCGCCGTCGCTTTCAACAACTGCAACCTGCTACCACCACAGGTTTTGCATCCGCTGTTCGTCGCCCTCCTGTGAACACTGTTGCTATACAGCATGTACCCGTCGCAGATGCTTCGACACAAACAGATTTACCGGCGAGCACCTCTCCACCGCGTCGTGATAAAACTGCACCAGCAACTACATCTTCCGCTGTGCAGACACACGCTCACCAGCCGTCCACAAGCAGAGGCTACACCGTATTGCCTGTTCCCACAAATCGTTCGCGACCTAAACATCGGGCGAGTAGTCGTACCTCCACGAAGTCCCGCTCCCGCTCCGCGAGCCGCCGGGGATCTTCTGACTCCCGAAGTTCCGAGGAGTCGCCTGAGGACGGTGAAAAGCCCATCATTGGTCCCAAGTGCGCCAAGGTTAAGATGAAGAAAAAGATAAAGACTATGCCTTAACCTTTTTATTATGGAAATAATTCAGTGGAATGTTAATGGGTACCGGGCCCGTGCCCCGGACATACAACACTTAGCTTGGCACCATTCGCCTTCAATCGTCTGTCTACAAGAAACCCATCTGAAGCCTAACCACACCTTACATCTTCGTGGTTTTTCGGCATTTAGACATGACTCTGCAGCTGATAGACGAGCAAGTGGTGGTGTTGCTACTCTGGTGGCGAATACCATCTCAGCCACAAGCATCCCGCTAAACACGCCGCTGCAAGCTGTAGCAGTGCGTGTCCATATGCAGGGCATGAGTCTGTCAATTTGTAATGTCTATCTGCCACCGGTCAGTGTCGTACACGCGAACGACCTTCGGGCTCTTTTGGCTCAGATTCCGCCACCGCTTATTTTCCTTGGTGATCTGAATGCCAAACACACTTTATGGGGCTCCGACACTGACGATGCTCGTGGGTGCCTTGTAGCAGACGTTTGCGATATGTCCGGCCTCCTTTTGTTGAACACTGGTGCCCCTACCTTCTTATCATCTGCTTATGGTACCAATTCCGCCTTAGACGTTAGCTTCTGTAGCCCGTCACTGGTACCACTTATTGATTGGTCGGTGCTCTCCGACCTCTTTGGCAGTGATCATTTTCCCATTAACATTCACATTACTGGTTTCCATCCTACTCCAACACGATACCCTCACTGGATTATTTCCAAGGCTGACTGGGGGAAATTCCGTTCCCTCATTCACCTTACGGACGATGGTTTTACCACCATTGACAACATGGTGGAGTATTTTACATGTTCTGTCCTGCTTGCAGCAAATTCCAGCATTCCTCGCGGTTCTACTACACCTCGTCATGTTCCCGTGCCTTGGTGGTCCGAGGAATGTCGTTTGGCTGTTAAAGCGCGCAAACGGGCTCTGCGAGTTTTCAGTGCACATCCTACGGAAGAGAACTTCATTGCCTTTAAGCGTGTGCGTGCCCGGGCGCGTTTTGTACTCCGCAGTGCAAAACGCACATCCTGGGTAACTTACGTCTCTTCCCTCTCTCGACGCACTTCAACACAAAGGGTGTGGACTGCGGTTCGGCGTATGTACGGCAAGTGTCGCCGGACGATTATTCCCGGTCTTGCCGTACAGGGCTCTTATTACACCAACGAGCAGGCTATCGCCAACGCCCTTGCCGAATCTTTCTCTGCTACCAGCCAAACCCAAAATTACGATAGGTCGTTTTTAGCTATCAAGGAATCTGCGGAGCGGATAGTTCTTAATTTTAACAGCGACGGTAGTGAACCATACAACACGCCTTTTAGCATAGCAGAGCTGATGCACTCCTTGTCTCTGGCGCACGACTCTTCTCCCGGTCCGGATGACATCCACCGACAAATGTTGCTTCATCTACCACCTCAGGCTCTTTCCTTCCTGCTGAGCATCTATAACCGAATCTGGCTCCAGCGGGTTTACCCGTCTTCCTGGCGCGACGGTATCGTCATCCCTATACCTCGGCCCGGGAAAGACCGGGCACTTGCCTCTAGCTACCGCCCTATTTGCCTAACGAGTGTCGTTTGCAAGACCCTCGAACGTATGATCAACACTCGTTTAGTGTGGTGGCTAGAGACGAATAACCTGCTGAGTAATGTCCAGTGCGGTTTTCGTCGCCATCGCTCCAGTGTCGACAATCTGACAAGCATGGAGGCCTACATACAGAATGCATTTCTCTTGAAGCAGCATGTCGTGGGTGTCTTCTTTGATCTGGAGAAGGCCTACGACACTACATGACGCTATGGCATTCTCCGTACTCTACACGGTTATGGTTTACGCGGTAACTTGTCGTTTTTTATTTTTAACTTTTTACTAATTCGCCTTTTTCGTGTCCGCATAGGCAACACGCTCTCCCAAGAGAAGGTTCAGGAGAATGGTGTACCCCAAGGGTCGATTCTCAGCGTTACGCTTTTCGCCGTTGCCATTAATGGCATCACCAGCGCTGTTCGTAGCGGAATCCCGATGTCGCTGTATGTTGACGACTTTGCGATATACTATCGCTCTTATAGTTTGGAGCACATAGAGCGTCAACTGCAGATGACCATAACATCCATCGCCGAGTGGGCGTCTCGCACCGGCTTTCGGTTTTCCCCTACGAAAACACAGTGTCTCCACTTTCACCGACTCCGTGGTGTACACCCTCCTCCTGATCTTCATTTGAGTGGCACACGTCTTCCATTTGTTCCGCACCTGAAGTTCTTGGGCTTACACCTCGACAGCAAACTCACATGGGAGCACCATATACGTCACCTTCGTGCTTCCTGCGGTCGCTCGCTTCGGGTACTCAGGGTCCTGTCTGGGGCATCTTGGGGCGGCGATCGCACGGTAATGTTGAGGTTGTATCGCTCACTGGTCCGGTCCAAATTAGACTACGGCTGTTTTATCTATGGCTCTGCATCAGCCTCTAAACTCCGCCTTTTAGACACAATTCATCACACTGGTATCCGTCTCGCTACTGGGGCTTTCCGCACAAGTAGAGTGGATTGTCTGTATGCTGATTCTGGCGAACCTCCACTGTCTGTTCGACGTTCATTGTTACTTTGTTCTTATGTGGCAAGGTTGGCCGCTCATCCAGGTCATCCTTCGTTTCCACCTGTATTGCGTCCAGACCTCGCGCACCGTTATATGCGGAATAAAACAATCTCCCGTCCAAGTGGCATCAGGTTTCAAGAACTACTTGTTGCAAACGCCCTCCGACTGCCAGTTGTAGAGCGGCATTCATTTGGCCACTGTCCTCCCTGGCAGCTCCAGCGTGCACGCTTTGACCTGGAGCTGTCGGGCTGTCCAAAGACTGCTACCCCTCCTTCGGTGTTCCGTCAACTCTTCACCGCAGTTCTGGGCTGATACCGGACTTACACACCGGTATTCACCGATGGCTCCCAGTTGGGTAGTACGACGGGTTCCGCATTTATATACAACGGTGAGGTTCACACATACCGCCTTCCAGACGCCAGTTCAGTTTTTACCGCCGAGCTGTTTGCCATCTTTTATTTCTTACTTTTTATCTCCCGTTCAGTTCCTGGACATTTTATTGTGTGTTGCGACTCCCTGAGCGCTCTTCAGGCGCTGCAACAATTTGTTGGCAACTCGGCATCAATTATTAAAATACAGACACTTTTATCTCAGTTGTTATCTCGCGGATCCCAGGTCATGTGGGTATTCCGGGCAACGAGGCGGTTGATGCGGCTGCGAAGTCTGCATGTAGCCTTCCGGAATATTCCACCCGTACGCTACCCTATATAGATGTGCAGAAGTACTTCCGTCGCCATCTATTTACTCTCTGGCAACAATCTTGGGAAGCGTTATCTGGCACTCAGTTACGGACAATCAAGGACACGGTACAACCCTGGCAAACATCTTGCAGGGATTCCAGGCGTGAGGAGGTGATTTTAACCCGCCTGAGGATAGGCCACACTCGAGCCACGCATGCACACCTTTTGCGCGGTGATCCGGAGCCTGTCTGTGCGACGTGCAATGTCCCACTCTCCGTTGCACATGTCCTTGCTGATTGTCCGCGGTATGCTCGTGAGCGCCAGTCCTTTGGCCTGGGTCTTACACTGTGCAGCATGTTAGGCAACGACCCAGCAGCTGTAAATACAGTACTGCGGTTTGTTGCGCGTATCGATTTTGGTAAGCAAGTGTAAGGTTTCTTTTATCTTGGCGGAAAAATACTTTTAGGATGTTTTACTCGTGTTTTTACCCTTTTTCAACAGTATAGGTAGTTTAGGGTTTTCGTAATATGGTTTTATTGGTTTTTAATTTTCCTTTTTTACCTGTTTTTAGCTCTCTTTTTAGTGGTTTTAACGTTCATTTTTAGGTATTTTAACTTCCACTTTTTAGCTTTAAAGCGGGTGAGGTTTTATTTTCTTTGATTGCTTTTACATTGGACTTCGGGCCCTAATGACCTAGTTGTCGACGGGCCCGTAAACCCCACTACTCACTCACTCCTTGTCAATAGACAGCATGGCAGGGGCAGACAGCCATTTTCATTCATGGTACTTCTAAGAAATGCTTTGATCCAGACAAATTGGAGAAACATCTCACTGCTTCACACGTTGTCATTGGAATAGTGACTACTAATTTCAACAGTTTCATAACATCACCAAAGAGTTCTTGCAGGTTATGTTCAATTAAAAACTTTAGAAGGGCTATTGCACTTTGCATTTCTTCAAAACCACTTCGAGAATAAGTGATCTGTAGTTCTGTTTTGACTTAGATTTATTTAAAAAATGGATAGGCCTGCACGTCAGAAAGGATTTGTTCAGGAAATTTATTTTTCAATGAAGGAAAGTAGTGCTGGTCAAGTACATTAGTGGCCAATAAGTGACTGAAGAATTCAAACCTCCGTTGGCTTGATGTATTGTATTATGTGACATACTTCCTTTGCTGCTACATTCCTCCACAAATAGGCAGTTTGCTACACCGCCCCTTTCTTTATCAGGACCAGATACAAATGCGAGTGGTGATTCGAGACAGCCTGTTTGCGAGTCCGACAGACAATAACATATGGAACAGAGACTATCAATAAACTTAGTCTGCATCTTGGAAATATCGACTTGTGTAAGTCATTCAGGATGACCTTTGCATAACCAGTAAACGTAGAAATGGAAAAAATCTTACTGTACAAAAAATGGAAAAGTTCGTTAAGGGCACAATTTATGCCAAATAATATTCTTATAAAGTTAAATATTTTTGAGATATCCATTGTTATTGGTCTGACTTTTCAAAAATTTATACTTTTCTCATGTGGGAAGTCGCTATTCGTTCTTTTTATATCCTGATCACATAGCAAACAGCTCTTAAAATATTTTACTATCGCTTAAGGGCACTGTGTCTGTCTCTCATACACTAACTGCGACGTTACGATCAATCACTCGACGCTCGTTGAATCTTCTTTACGACACACACGCGCGCAGCTGTTTCTGACTCATTGACACACTGACCGACTCATGTCTGTAACCGTAAAACTCACTCTGCTGTTTTCTCACCTCCTAGAAGGGATGATTTCACAGGGACCTTTCTCGACTTCTGCACACACGCCGGCGATCATATGGCCAGATCTTTCTCGAAGTCGCGCTGCAGCACGACGTGGGATTTAGAAATACTCTGCTCTCCTAAAGCGCTCAGTAATTTTTTCCATGGCTGTACCTTTAAAGACTGTAGCATTATTCATGTGCTCTTTTACAACTGCATCCAAAGCTGAAGTCAAATTTATTATCGCGCTGAATATTCCAGGATTGTTAGATTCTGCAGCTTCATCATGTCCACGAAACTCAAGTTCAAACTCACCGCAGAAGTTAATACAGTCAATTATTTTGGAAAGAATATAGCGATTTTTCCTTACGTTGTCATTGTGTCTTCCTATATTCTGTTCGAAAGCTGAGCTAAGTTGCTGCATAATTTCTGTTTTTCCAAGGACTAATAATCCAAATAATAATTCGTATGTTAAATAGATTCTTCGTGCTTCTTAACCTTCTGTTTTAGATGACTTAGATTTGACACGCCAGTTGATGTCCAGCTTGTATATTTACCCTCAGCAAACAGCAAGCACGGAAAACAAACCAGCTTATTTGTGGAAATAAACCGCAAATCCAACTATTTCTTTTATTTATATTTACGTTAAAAGACCTGCAACGTGTCTTACCTCAGCTTGTTTGCAGAAGCATTAATTTGAGAGGAGGTATCGGCCTATCAAGCTTCTTTATTTCACACTTCTCTTTCAAGCTTAAAGCTAAGAAATCTGTTTCTAAAAGATATTGAAAGCTATTCATTCTTCTTGGAAAATAACTCTAAGAACAGATGAATAGCAAATAAACACTAAAGTACAAGTAACTGAATACACTGTAATACAGTTAAAAGATTGTAAACAATCACTCCATTATTACATGGAAAACACACTACTATAAACTTCGCAAAACTTAGGAGGCGGGGCGTACTGCAGACTCCAGCGCATCCTACGCTTGCCCCTCCTACCAGCGCTGCCGAATGTGGTGCATGCATCTCACACACTCTATATACAGAACCTCTACCGGTACAAGCACTACGCTTGGCAACAGCGCTCCACTAGAGCATTGGCCAGCGTTCACATGCCTTTAACTTTTGCGAGTGGTATAATTGTTCTGGTTAGGTTGGTTTTAGGGGGGTCGATTCGTGCGTTTCCGCCAGTCCGACTTGGAGTTGGAGCTGCTACTCCGACCAACGCATACTCACCTATACCTAGCGACCTCTCCTCTCGCCTCTCCCTGCCGAAAGAGCACCCATAAGCTTACACTCGGAGGTTCACAAGAGAAATTGAACCTCGGGAATGTCTGGGCAAACTTTAGCGCGTATGCGTGCTATCTGAACGATTTAAAAGTTTTTCATGCGACAAAATACTTTGAAAATGCACATAAAATTACCTAACACGAGAAAGAAACAAAAAATGATTGTTTAAATATAATTTGGACAAACAACCTTTTTCCGGGGGTTCACTGAACACATAGGACGCGCCGCCCCTGCTGTCGGTCAATTCGCCTGCAAGGAAAAATACAGCAAGGCAGTTTTTTCAAGTGCTTATCTGATTAACATGAAGGAAATCGAACAATAAACTTTTTTATTAGTAGTTTGTACAAAGTAAGTAGAGTCATGTGGTGCAGTACATCTGATTTGTAGAAATAGGTACGTCCATATACGTTCACTCGTATGCGCATGCGTGTCTTGTCTATGAGCAGCGTAACTCAAAAACGAAAGATAGAGTCTCACAAACCTCGCATCTTACAAGGATCTGACACGAAGATTTTCAAGAAAATCCCTTGATCCTAAATTACTCTTTACGTGGAAAATGTTTGTTATTTTTAATTTCCCCCAAAACGGCTCTAATGATTTTGATTAAAATGTCATATGTTTAAGATGTTTACAGTATTATTTAATTGGTTTTTTAATGCGTAACACATCTTCCAATAGCTAATCTCCATTCTTCTCTGTTATCACGGTGTTCATCTTTCAAGTTCAGTCTCTTCATTGCCTGTGTGACATCCTTCCAAGTTATTGGTTCATCATCTCTATCGATCTTTTGGTGGTACACATTCCTATACATTTTTCGGTATTCTATCTTCAGGCAATCTTCTTACATGTCCATGCCATTTAAATTGCTTGATTTAATACAAAATTGTTGATTTTACTCCCATAAAATTCATAATGACGTTTCTTATTTTATCTCTTCTCGAAATTCTCGCTGCTCGCAGCCAGAAGTCAATTTCTGTTGCCAGTAATTTAATTTGTATGGTGTGTGTAAAGTGGCCATATATCAGCTCCGTAAGTTAGTATACTTTTGACATTACTATTATAAAAATGTCTCTTTGTTTTGTTACTAATACTTTTGTCCCACAGAATTCCGTTTAGCGTTGAAATTGCAAATTTTCCCTTATTATTTGTGTGCTTGATCTCTTCATCGTATTTTCCATTACTTATTTTAACTCCTTAATATTATATTTCATTGCAACATTTAATTCTATTTCCTTCTTTCACTTCTAAATCCTCTTTTGTGTCTCCAATCACCAAATATTTGGATTTAGATGTGTTGACGTTTAGTCCCCATTTATTGTATTTTATAGTAATCTTCTAATCATATATTCCATATCTTTGAATCTCTCTCATAAGAATTTGGTCATCAGCAAAGTGAAGACTATAAATCATTCTATTATTTGCAATCTGAATGTCTATTTGAGAACACCCTCTTCTCCAAATCTTTAATGTTTCAATGTATTCAATTTTAAATAATGTTTGTTGGTAAAAGGCAACAGCCTTGTAGACCTTTAGATACCACAAAACCTTTAGATGCTTTTGATCCAATTTTTATCTTGGATATAGAGTTTTTATACGATTATTGAATAGCTTTTATTATTCTTTCATTTATTTTGCTGTCCAAATTTGTTCTATATCAATAAAAGTTATGTGTATTTATTCTTTCCACAAGACCACTTCTCTTCAATGTGTAAATAGTGTTTACTTTCTTTCATCAATGCATGTTGTTATATTTATCTATGGATATGCATATATGGTATTTAGGTAAATGCAACTGCGGTCACCCTATCTTAATTTAATGCATTGTATCACAAAATGGATGAAGTGAATACAAACTAGTAGGTATATATTTTCAAGTAAATACTGTCTGAACAGAAAGAAGGCGAGCGGGCCTGAGATATGAGAGAGGGTCTTGAATTGCTAATATGCTTAGTCATTTGTTTACTGCGAACTGTGTGTATGTGAATCACCCGTGCTGCCAGATCTAATATTTGTATGTAACTGCTGTGATAGGTATAACGTGTTTATCTGTGTATTGTATATCATGCTAGCGCGCACAAACGTTGTTGCGGACGTACCACGTTTACTCAGCTCGCCTTTTTCTGGTGCCTAGGCAGTACTTGCTATAGATATGTTTGAAGTTGATGTCGAATCGCCGCTCCTATGCTCTCCTACGGAGAATGCTGCTTTCTGGTCTTCTGCTCTGGCATGTGACTTTAATCACAGGGTATGCGTGGATGTTTACGAATAAAACCAGAACTTCGTTGAAACACTTTTATTCTCACCAAAATAAGAAAGCGTGAGATTTGCCGATCGTTATTAAATTAGTTGAGTCGTTACCGTGTCTCTACTAAGACAGAAAATCGTTAATATTAACTATAATGTGTCCTCACACTTGAGGATCCGGAATACAAGTCTCGTGACTGAAGATGTGGGCGACGAGTGTAGTGACCCGCCGGGTTCTGGAGGGCAACTCTCAACGACCCTTTCTCTCCGGGTTCTCGCAGGCAAGTGCCTGTGCGTTATGACGCTCTCTATACCTTTCACTTCCTAATTAGCAACAGGTTTCGAATAAACGACCATCCCTTGTTTACCTACTCAACACCTGCGCTGAGCGATTTCCAGGAAAACCGGTATTACTGTGTATCAGGCTGACTACCTGGACTTTACCACTAATGACTTGCTTGTACCTTTTCATGCCTTTTGGCAATTTTAGTCACAACTAATCTCCCAGATTCGTACATTTATACATGTAACAATTTTAACATTTTCTGATTATTTAATTCCCCCATGTGATGCAGTATTATATCCATAATTATGGCGTTCACAATTTCGGCTTCAAAGTGAATAAAAAAAGAATGCTTGGCAATTTTCTGCTTTACTTTAAGCATTTCCTTGACCCGGTTTCATTCTGCGCAAATATTTACTTCTAACACTAGACCATTATTTTGTTAAAACCGCTCACATCTACGCTTTCAAAACTACGATAGTGGTGGTAAACCCACAGTGTACTAATTATTGGGCATAAAAGAATAACTGCAACAAGTGATGTAGTTGTCGCCACACTCTTAGTTTATTTCTATTGTGCCGATCAGCACGGGTATTTGAAACTTATTCAACCAATTTCTCCTTGCTGTGTTCATTTCACCTAAAAAATAATCCATTCGTTTGCTTTCTGCGCAGTTATTCTTCCAGGATCCCTAAGAAACTGTAGTAAGATCAATCCCAAAATCTTCGGTCAGTCCATTTTGCTAACCAAAATGACATAGGCAGCGAAGGAATACCTCTATTTTTACTTTTTCTACCACGCAAATAGTAGTAGGGAAGGTATTGCATTCCGCTCAAAAATTCGATAATATTCACTGAAAATATACGTTTTGAGGTCACTGTATGCGAAAACAGACCTTCCGCGCCCATGCGCGTGTGTATCTGTGCATAGCTTAAAACGAAGCTTAATATTTTAGCTAAGCATCTTATAAGGATGCAGCACAAAGACTTTCAAGAAAACCTCTCCACCCCAAAAATACCCACGTGGAAACTTTTTCGAAATGTTTTACTTTCTCAAAAACGGCTTTAACGATTTTGATCAAAACAAGCACTGTAGTTTAAGATGTTTTTATGACAAATGAAATGTATATCTTGCATTTTCTAAGAATAGTCTCTGAAATCTTCTGCAACTTTTTTTTAGCTAACATGTCCTATATAATCATTGTTATGGTTTGAATTTTCAAACAGATTCATCTTTCCTCAAATACGAAGTAGTTAATCGTTTTTGTTTGCCTATTGTCCATGCAAAGAGAACATACTTTTATCATACTGGCTTCCAAATTCAGAGATTTCGGGTTTTATTCCCCGCTGGAGAATGGGAATTTTTCTTTAACCAAGATTGTTCCACATGCTTTTTTGAGTTTGGAAGTATGAGTGAGAGAGTAAATGTCTGTGTACATTTAATAGAAATATATCATCCGAATACGGTTCTAGACTAGCAAAGGCCAAAATGACATAAAAAGAATTTATCATACAGTAACCAGCTCTTAAAAGATTTAGCTGCCTATTTAAAGCCTATTCCCATTATACCTACTAGGAAATATGTAATAAAATAATTATCTCTATCTCTATTAAAAAGACTTAGAAGAGTAATCATTTGTAAAATAGTTTGTAGAAGAATGAGTAGATAAACTCATGTGAGTGTAAAATATCAAATTATTTATTTTGTTTTCTGTATGAGATTGCCCCTCCGCATGTTTCTCCACACTGGGAAAGATAATTAAATAATCTACACCAGCGATGTCCAACCTTGTCTCTTTTGAAACGCTTACGTAACTATCGGCTATTTCCCACACCATTCTTTCAGTTGGAGGGTGAATCAGCTCGTGCTTGTAGAAACACAACTAGACAGTCAGTATCCAGTGACGGACACAAACAGGCGATTCCATGGCAGTTTCTAGGTCATAACTTGCGAAATACTTTTCTTTGAACCATTTCCGAGATACTGATTATTATTTGTGTGAATTTGCCAATACCTATATTTTTCTCAAATAGAAATGTTATTCTTTTTTTATCTCTTGGTCTTGCAAAAAGAACGGAATTTCAAAGGCATCGCATAGCAACCAGCTCTTAAAACATTTGATTATCGCTTAAAGCCTACTGTATTCCCATGTTCCCCTCGTATCCCCTAGAAAATTAGCAATAAGATACTTTCTGAAAATGCTTATGTCAATTAAAATGAAGTAGAGAAATAAGCATTTGCAAGAATGTGTATAAGAGTGAGTATAGCTCTACATATATCTACGAACAGAGTTTCTCCAAATTGAACTATACTAAAAGTCCGTATCGCAATTGGTTACGTGACGATCGCTTGGTGTATCTTCTAATGCTATGCGCTTCGACTTTGTCACCAAATATTGATCGGCTTCTTAAATGCAAGCACTACCAAAAAGTCACAGATGTTCACATAAGATTTGAAAGTGCTTTCGCAACGTACGTAACAAAATCGGCACTGTAACACAACACACATCTGATTTTAAGAGTTGCAAAGCCTGCGTGTAGTACAAGGAGGTAAATCT
Organism: Tenodera sinensis; assembly: GCA_030765045.1. NCBI lineage: Eukaryota > Metazoa > Arthropoda > Insecta > Mantodea > Mantidae > Tenodera > Tenodera sinensis. Next base: position 83,279,406 of record CM060965.1, on the reverse strand, counting down.
AATCTCCCCTCTTTCACAAACGTTGGACATCGCTGATCTACACTTTTATCTTCAAACCTAAACGGTGGTTTAAGTCTTTTAAGGTTTAGATCCCTCGTTTCTCAATAAGCTTTTGCCTCCCGAATATACTTTTGACTATCATTTCTTTCTCTCTCTCTCTCCTAAAATTGAATTTAAACAGTAAATATGAAGGAAAAGATAGGTGGGTCGCATTGTGTTTTGGCGGATTTCAGTGCCAAAGTTACATATGAAGCTATAAACAAGGGATCAAAGCCTGACCACTTTCATCGTCTGACGCAATCCCAATCCATCCGCGTCGTGACACTGGTATCCACTTTAATAACAGTGAGAATATCCGGTTACTTTCCAACAAACGGGATGCGAAATGGTTAGAGGTTTGTGACAGCCTGCCGATGTTTTGAAGTTATTTCCGGCAGCAAGTGTTGGGAGTACAAAGTGTTATCTTATTGCTCGTATAAACTACAGTATGGCATTGTGAAGAAGAACCGAGATTGTTTTCCTTTCTTTTCGTTGCGACAGTGGTGGATTGGCTGTATCAACGAATGTTAAAAATAAAATAAAATAATATATTAAGTACTCCAAAAGCTATTGATATTCATTGTTTAATTAAGCATTAACATGATGGCTTATATCAGGCCTGGGGAACAGTACTAACCAGATGTGAAGGCAATCCTTTACCTCTCCTATCTTCCTGACCATGGAAGCCCAAAACCAGGGAAAACTAAATGTGCCTGTGCCTGTGCCTGTAAACAACTGCAGTTATGGAGTTCATGCCTTCGAAGTAATGTTCTCCAGGCCTGGCTTACACAAATCCAGGGGCTGGAACTTATAGCCGTACTTCTTAGCAGCAGCCTTTAGAAGTTACTTATTTTTTAGAGCATATCCGGAACAATTCATATGGTTTCTTATAAGCAAAAGCTCATTTTCCAAGGATTTAAGCTAAGTTTTGCCTACAAGTTTTTATTAAAAGCACACCTCCTAATGTATGTTACCGGCACTAGAATACACCAATTTTATCATTTTTAAGTTAGGGGCTGCAGATCTTTTAAAATGTGATGTTACATTCACACGGCTTTCTCTACCCATTCCTCAACAAACTATTCTTAGCAAAGCTTATTCTTCAATCTAATTTACATTTAATAGAGATAAACATCTGTAGAAATGCTTTTATTACATCCTAGCAGGTACTATGGGAATACGGTAGACTAACAATCTTTTGAGAGCTGGTCGCTATGTGATTACTTGACATTCCGCTATCTTTGCACTACCAGAGAGAGAGAAAGAGAGAGAGAGAGAGAGAGAGAGAGAGAAATAATGCTTTCCCATTTTAGAAAAGTAGGATAAGTTTTGAAAAATTCAAACCAATGACAAAGAATATCTCAGAATTTGCTAACTGCACAAAAACTAATTTGGCACAAAGAATAATTTAATAACGAGATCCACATTTTTTTGTGTAGTAAGATTTGTATCTGTCATGGAAAAGTTATCGAGAATGAGAAGCACTTCAAAGGCCAACTCCGGAAAATTTAAAATATACATTTCATTTGCCATGAAAATATCTTAAATATATGGTATTTTTAATCAACATCTTTAAAGCCAGTTTTGAGGAAATCAAAATTTTCAAAAGAATGTTCCATGTAAAGAGTAGTTTGGGATTAGGGATTTTGTTGAACATCTTCTGTATCCTTGGAAGACGTTGAACTTAATATCAATTAATGTATAACCGACTATTGTTTAAACACACACACGCACGCACACATGTTCTCGCTCTATGTTAGTAAAAATTGCTTAAAATTGTTTCAGTTTACTTCGTTCGAAACAACTCGTATGGTTTCTTATAACCAGGGCCCGATGTTTATGACGTCATAGTTTTTGTTTGTGGTTTTTTTCATGGAAAATATAAACGAAGCAGATTTTATCAATGGAGATTAAAACTATGCAATTGTTATGGATCACATAAAGCCATATTTTGGCTTTCTTAACGTTTTTCTACTCATTTTTCATGATATAGACATATTTTCTCCTAAATTTTCGTATTTTCATGAAATTTTTATATTTCTATTCCGTTTCGTATATGTGTTTGCAGTAGTCCCAGAGACCGATTTTTCACATATAATTCTTGCCTGTAGTGTTTCTTACAATTATTACATTTCTTAGAAATGTATGTTTCCGCGAATTTGGAGGGTAAGCTGTATGTAATGTGCTATTGTAATTCTTTCTGAGCACCCTTCAAAATGTAACATTTATTTCATTCTGTGCCGAGCTGAGGCTTAAATCTGGGTTGAACAATTAAATAAATTAAAAATGCAACAATAAAATTAATATTGTTGAGTGTGCTAGATTTTTAAAGTAGATTTTCAATATAATGTTAATTTAAACAACATTAAATTTTTGAAGACTTCAAAAATGCACCCAAAAATGTTAGATCATATTTATAGTCATATTTTCTGATATTTTTCGGTCATAAGTGCTTTCATATTTCTAACATTTTTAGGTCATAAACATCCGGCCCTACTTATAACCAAAAGTTCGCTTGCTCTATTAATCCAAAGTATTGGTTTGTAAGTCCTACAAAGAGAAAGATTATCTGTTGAAGAAGAACATTCCGATAGTGTTTTGTAATATATGCTTCTAGAAGCACACATTCGAAATGCGTTCCATCAGTATGGTTCACTCAGTATATATGCTTGATATACCTACGTATTTACAGGAATATGTTTGCATTTTTTTCGAGAGTTGGGACAAAGCTGACACCTACCTTACAGGTAATATCTACTGATGTGAGTAGCCAGTCCGCCACTGGCTCTTGTTGTGACGGCTGCAAACAGCTGTAGTTTGTAACAGAGATGAAGACGAGTAGTGTTCTAGCTGAACCTCAGTCAAGACAAACACTCGCCTAAGTGCACCCTAAAAGTGTGCCCCGGGCCACCCACTCGTGCCAGCACGCTGGCTGGACAGCGGGAATTGTACTTGCACAAGTATTTCCAAAGTTACTTCCTTGGTACACACCGTGGTCACCACTGCATCATCACTCAGCAGCTGGAGGGGAAATAACTGTGTATTCCTCAATGTTTCCAAATTTCTCGTGATTAAGAGGTAGAACTGGTACTTAAAAATTCAATGCCACAACTGGGATTTGAACCACAGACCTTCCCAGTTGTGGCATTGAATTTTTAAGTACCAGTTCTACCTCTTAAACTTTGCCCACACACGGCTTGTGTGTTTAAAAACACCAACAATAAGTTTGTTGGCATAAATAAATAATAATTCTCGTGATTATTTCACTTCCTTTGTTCTCACCGTCATCAAAGTAGAGATGGCATTCTAATACTTCACTGCAGGTCAGATGCATTCTTAGTAGTACTGTTTCTTAAAGGCCAAGAGTTTAAGGATATTTTGGAGAGGAAAGGACAACTCGTGAGTAAAATACCGGGATTACGTTGAAATTAAAAAGAAATGCTGCTAAACTAAAGATCTAATTAGGATGCACTTAATTTAAGGTAGTTGGAACTACTTTTAATTACGGCAGACACAAAATTTAATGGCAACTGATAACTGTCCATTACTATTCTCTTTCCTGTTATGCAAATAAATTCTGTTGGCGCACATAATATTTAATCGACAGCTTCACGGTGTGTTTAACTACACAACACCGCAAGCCTCTGATTGGATTTTAGTTGAGCCATCTGCCATTCAATTTTGTGTCGGCCATAGTAGTTCTTTATTACTTTATGTCAACTGGTTCTAATGACCACATGACATCAAGCTTAACGTAGTGGAAGGAAAACCTTGACAGTGCCAAACGTCGAGTTAAGTCACATTACATTAACTTCATCCTAATTCCGGCTTAAAATTCTTGCTCGTAAATATACCTTTTCAACACTTTTTTGCCATTTTAATGAAATAATCAAATGCATGTATTAGTAAGACATAAATTAGGTGCAGTTGAGTGCTTATCAACAGAAAATTCAATAAGATGTGTATGCATGTGAGCAAAATCTTTTTCTTTACGTATGTAGCACCTGTCTGTCTGTTTGGTTGTCCATCTGTCTGTCTGACAGCGAATGTGTAACTCAAAAATAAAAGGTCGGTTGAATACCCAACTTCGTATTAAGCGAAGAATTTTTAATTTCTCTACCACCTACTACAGTAAACAGAGGAAGTATTGGTTTTCACCCATGAATTCGATATGTAGAGTTCACCGCAAATACATGTTTCGAAAACCCCCGAATCCTTTTATGCATGCTTAGGAAAATGTTCCTACGCGCGCGTGTCGTCAGGATAACTCAAAAACGAAAAGTCAGTTGGTTAAGTATCAAACTTCTGCATTCAATATATTCAAACGATGCGACACGAAAATTAAAAGTAACCCCAAATTACCCTTTGCCTTCAAAAATGTTTGGTTATTTTTGATTTTCTAAAAGTTGCTGTGATAATTTTGTCTAGGCTGGCCCCGTAACTCAGTGATGGAGTACCCACCTGTTGTGCAAGGGGGCCCGGCTTCGATTCCCGGCTGGAAGGGTGGGAATTTGTCTTTAACTAGGATTATTCTCCATCCTCCAGAGTCTAGAAGTATGAATGTGTGTGTGTGTGGGGGGGGGGGGGGGGGGGGTTGCGTGTGAATTTAATGTAACAATTAATTCAAAGTAACAGAAACTCAAAGTTTAAAAAATCACCGCTAAGCAAGTGAATATTCCTTCCAATAAAACAGTGGATTTTTGTAGCATCAAACATTTCGGACTTACGTTAATATTAGAATCAAAATTGAAGGACCAGAACGGGAAAAATGTTCATTTTAATACTTCATAAAACATCGTCACCCAAGCCATCTTCTTAATAGATTTAAGTTGTTATAAGACATATTTAACCATACAAAGGAAATTCTAGTTAATTGTGACTATTAACATCATTTTATCATACTTAACAATTTTACCGACTAAAGTCTAAAACGGTTACTTTATATATTAAGTGAAAAACCACAAATATGGCACAAAACAGATGAATAAAAAAAAAAAAAAAACATTTTTAATAGGATTATTCCCCATCCTCCCTAGAGTCTGAAAGTATGAATGGGAGTGTGAATGTGTGTGTGAATTTAATGTAATAAATTAAAAAAAGAAAACAAAGTGATAGAAACCCAAGGATCCAAACCACCGTTAAGCGAGTGAACACCATTGCTGTTGAGCAATTGTTCTAAGAGGTTAAAAGCCGCCGATATCACCTTCGATGTTAAATGGAACATTAAAAAACATTTTTGAAAAATCTGATGTGTTGCACTCACATGACTACCTTTGATCACCTTTATTCTTATAAACGCTTAATATTCTTCTATCTACTTCACATTAATCGAAATATACATGCGTATAAATTATTTTATTGCATATTTTCTATACTACTCTCATACTTATCTTGAGCCCTGGATTTCAGTGCTGTAAACGGTCGGAGTCCAGAAGGCCTGTGCTTTGCCTAAGTAACAATTCAGCATCATGGCCCATACTCCACAATTAACACTTGTGAATTTCACTCCATCGCGTTACCTTTGTATCTGCTCTCTTGCGTTATCATGCCGGTTTACCTTTGTGTTTTATTTTTGTATTTAACCAATTCAATATATATTTTTGGGTATGAAACTGATTTTTTTAAAAATGATCTAACTTTAACTTACAATATCTTAAATAGTGTGTTTTAAAGAGGTCTTTTCGTATGCAATGATTTACCCGTTAATTGCATAAAATTCATTCCGAATGAAGAGGGCTTCACAAACAGTTCCCAAAATATTTAATATATTCATTTTATATGTCATGTAAACATCTTAAAGATAAGTATTTTTAATCAAACTCGGGAAAAGTTGGATAAAATAAAACTTGATGATTTTCTTTTCACTTAAAATATAGTTTGGATCGGGAAGATATCTCGAAAATCTTGGTTTTTGATTACGCTGGTCACATACTAACACACATGCTGATATTTTTCTAAAAGCTATTTTTTTAATTGAGGAGTTTTCAAAATATGTAGGTGAAATCTCGATTTCGAATTTTTGGGTGGAATGCACTAAAGTAGGTGCTAGAGGAGGTAAACATACCCCATTTGGCGTCGATGAAAAGTGAGACAAAAGAAAACCACTATTTTCCGCCATATGCATCCAGAGGTAAGAAAACAACGTAACAGGGAAACAAAATGCGATGCCACACAGATGGGTCAGCGAGCTGTTTGTTTCTCTTTGCGATTCTGTTTGCCCCGCCGGAAGTGAAGCTATCTGTTACAACTGTGTGGTGGCCGTTAACTGTCGAAAACGTTTGAGAGTTGTATACAGATACTTAAACTATATGGTTTCAGAAAAAGACTTTATTTTGCTTCCGGCCATGAGGGGGGTTTATAACAAGAAAGACAATGACTGCCAAGACATATAAACTAACCCAGCACTTTTACTGTTGGCTACTTAAAACATCCGAAATAAGGACTTTCGCGTAAACAATGTTATGCTTGGGAGTTCTTAGAAACGGCTACAACAGGCACGTTATAAATGTTTACGTGCTCTTAGACAAGAGGGAACAACTTGTTACTTTTACTGAGTTCAAATTAGCCACAGAGAACTTAAACTAAAACTGTCCGTTTACACTGAGGATAGCTCTCTACCACATACTCAATCTGCACTAAGAAATACTTTTGTATCACGCCACGCAACATATGTCAGCATATGCAATCGATATGCTATAATTCCTCAGTTTCAGGAAACAGGTTTCTGTTTCCAGATAACAGTGAAAACGCAGCATATTTCAATGAAGTCATTACTATCCAGTGGCACATCTTAAGAGTTAATAATTTAAAGGCAAGATAGGATCTATTTTCTACTCTCATCCTGGGTGTCGCGGTCAGGGGCCAATGGTCACGTGCAGTCACATGCTTGGGATCACCTCTCGCCTTTGCAAACCTCAAGCGTGAATGACTTTTTTGTTTTGAATGAACCATTTCGGAGATATTCCTTGTTATTTGCGTGAGTTTTGTAACACTTATACTTTTCTCAAATGGAAGATTGTTATTCACTTTTTTAAATCTTGGCCGTGCAAAGAGAACAGAATTCAAAGCTTTCATATAGCGACCAGCTTTAAAAGATTTGACTATCGCTCAAAGTCTACTGTATTCTCATGTTTACCTTGCACCTACAAGGAAATAAGCACTAAGATAATTTCTACAAATGTTCATCTCAACTAACATGAAGAAGATAGGCGATTATTAGATTATTATTATTATTATTATTATTATTATTATTATTATTATTATTATTATTATTATTATTATTATTATTATTATTATTATTATTATTATTATTATTATTATTATTATTAGATTATTGTAAGAATGGTTAGTACAAGAACAGAGAAACTCATGTGAGTGTAACGCGCCAGATTATTAATTTTTGGTTCGATTAAAAGGGCAATAATTTTCACAGGTTATTGGCGTGATTTGCATGGACGTGTGAAAATGCCCATATCGGTGTGAGGTTGTATCTGAAGGGATCCTCCCGTCTCCTCCCTCTCATTTCCGGAACACACATGAGCTACAGATGGGCAGGTTGACCCCGGTGCTAATGGAAGCCCTTCCAGATGTCCTTCTCACTTGAGGGAAAGAAATATGATCCCAGAAAACGCCTCGGTCGCCTCTTTAAGTTTTGCTAACGATGTTCCCAGATATCACTTCCTGGAGACACGCTGTCTGTTCCTGTCATCGTGCAACAGCGATACAAGTCCGCTATCACATCTGTTGCTCATTCATCACTGGAGGAAAATACGAAATCCAGCCAATAAATTAGTTTGTTCTACTTTTTAAATTTTATCTTCTCTGCAGCTGGTATTCCAGAGGTTTCTACAATCTTGTTAAACGCCTGGCTTAAGGCTTTAGCACGACGCTACTGTAGTTAAAAATATAAGATATAAATATAGGAATAGCGTTAAATTTCGAATGTTTTATTTATTACTTTCTCCAGCCCATATCTAGTAGGTAGGAGGCTGAGACTACTTTTTCCTAAACCGTCAAAACCAAATGTGAAATTCAGGAAGCCGATTCTCGTATGTTTAGATAATAAATAGCAACAGTTGGCAAGATGGACGTGGATAATTTTGTGTGAAATAATCAACACAATTTATTAAATTGAATAGCTAAAATTGTGATAAAGCGTCAAAAGAATAAAACTCTTTATGAATTTTATATGCTGGTGTTATTTCTAATTGAGCACACCTGCAACCATTTGCCATCAATACGGTACCGCGCTCCGCAGAAGGAAAAGTTTCTCATGAAGACCGAGGCATTTAAACATTAATTTAGTTCTAATTTGACATACTTGCAAACGGCGCCCCAGCCTTAAGGTACCGCCATGGAAAAAATGATTGAGCAAAATGGAAGAGTAGAATATTTTTATGTTCCACGTGTTGTTGCATCCGACAGATAATATATGGAACAGAGACTATAAATAAATTGAGGTGTATGTTGTGTAACCACGCTGCATGATCGCGCCATAGCCGACTGGTTAGGCCCAAATGACCTAGTTGTCGACGGGCCCCTAAACTCCATCCATCCATCCGACTGGTTAGACCATTCGATTCTCACCAAAGCGGCCCGGGTTCGATCCCAGGTAACCGCACGGAGGATTTGCGTGGACAAAGCGGCGCTGGGGCGGGTTTCCTCCGGGTTCTCCGGTTTCCCCTGCCATCTCATTCCATCAGTGCTCCATCTTCATTCCATGTATCATTAGTGTCACACCTGCGGTGCCGTATATAGTAAAAACGGGCGTTAAACACTAAAATAAATAAATAAATAAATAAATAAATAAATAAATAAATAAATAAATAAATAACACAAACAAACAAATGAAAATACATAGCACTGCAGTGGAACTTAAAAATACTCTGCTCTCTCAATGCATCCAATATATTTTCCATGGCTGTACGAAAAGAAAAAGGAGAGGAATTGAAACATTAATTAAAAACCTCCACAAGGCAGGGCATTCTACCTAAAAATTCAATATCAAAATTTCATCCAAAATAAAGGTTTAAAGGCCCTCTAAATCTGGGGGAGGAGATCCAATTTTATATCAACATTTTATGATTTATTGGACAACCTGAAGCTTACATTTTAATTTTACCAGGATTTGGGGTAATTTCCTGTGTCATTTCTCATGAAAGAGGAAAACAGGAAGCATTTTAAAATTATGGTATAATTTGAGCAAGAAAGCATTTTTAGAAAAAGGTCCACATATTTACGACTGCGAACACAAAAATAAAATGGCCAATGAATATCATGAGTATTTTGCAACATGAAGATTTTCAATAATATTCCACCCACTAAACCTTTTACATAGAAGAACTTTCAAAATTTTCGATTTTCTCATAAACAGCGGCAATAATTTCCATTAAATTTCCACACATTTGAAGAATTTACATCATTAAAACACTTATCTTGAATTTTCTGGGAATAGCCTTTGAAGCTCTCTTCATTCAGAAGCAATTTTGCATAAATTTGTATAACTGGTAAATCATAAGGCTATGGACTGAGTACAGCAGTGTTCTGCGGGGTGGGCAACCTTATCAGGAAGCAACGTTTGAGCCCACTAGTGTGTCCTTAATGAATGGCAGCCTTTGATGCTGATGGTGTTGAATATAGCAGGAAAGTGCAATAAGGATGTACAATGAAAACAGAGAAACTGGTTCTTAGTATAGTATATATATGTATTTAAGGGCACTGCGAGGTTGATTGACTTCAAAAAATCGATTTTTTGTTTTTAATGTTAAAAAAATATATAATTCTTCAGCTTTAAAATGATATATATAACATAGGTATAGTGTTATTTGTTATCATGATGGTTGCAGTGGTAGATTTACAGTGATGGAAAAAAAATGGCTATAAAAGTTAGTCAGAATATGAAGGAAACCTGTATAAAAAAATATATATGCCGACTCTCAGAGGCAAAAAGGGCAGTTCAGTTGCTTGAAAATAAAGCTAGAACTAAGAAAAGGAAAAGAAAAGATGAGGAAAACTTAAGTGAGCAGGAATATGGAGCAGGCATTCTGAAAGTATGTGTAATTTGAAAAGAATGGTACTTCAGCTTTGATCGCAATTTCCCGAAAACTTGATTTTTCACACTTCAGGTACACATTTCTCAAAAACTATAAGAGATATTGATATCACATTTTTAGTGCTTATTTATCCATGTTTGTTGAGTACAGCTGGTTAAAGCTTTTGTGAATTAGACCTATAATGTGGAGGAAAAAAAAATTTAATGCTTAAAAATATTACCATATTTTTCCTATATAGAATTAAATAATTTTTTATGTGCAAAATACAAACTACATAGGATTTATGTTTAACCGGCGATGTCAAGCTATGCTTTATGTTATTTAGAAAAAAATTTGGTGCCTGTAGCTTCAAAATCCTACAAGAAAAGTGTACCTTAAGTATGAGGTGTAACATTTTTTTTTCAAGATACATAGTGTGCTTTATGCCCCTTTTGCATGGAATTCTGTGAATGCAATTTAATTATTCTGTAGTAGTTAAATGTACAAATGCTTGAAGTATAATCACACCAAATTTCAATTTATTCTAATTCTAATTCTAAGATATGTCACGTTTGTGAGTGAAATAAAATGCACATCACTGGTGCTGGTAGTATGGTTTACTTGAATTCAAACAGATTTAGGAAAATAACAACTATGAATATTTTCATTTTGTGTCATTTGTGCTGCAATTTGGAAACAACTATTGAATTTACTCATAATGGCACTTTCTAAGTAAGATTTGAAGAATGTTGCAAATGATTATCAATATATACTGTCGCAATTTCCAAATTATATTGGTGCAATTGATTGGCAGTATTGTGAAATAATTTGCCCAGCTCATTCTTAACTATATGAACTGCTTTTCAAAACTATTGCAGTCTTGGCACATACAAATAACAAATTCTAGATGTTGCTAGAAGGGAAAGGCAAAGTCATGGTGGGACACTTCATTTTTCACTTTTGAAGATAGGTTTAATGTACCACCACCGGGAGACTTATAAAAATAAATTCACTGACCATATCCTCTGATTACCAATCAGAGGACGTATTACATGCCATGACAGGTCAGCATGTTAGGGGTTAAGAATTTATAGAGAAATTAGAGAAATGGAGAGGTTGGAAAAATAGACTCCCCAGCCCTCAGGAACCCTAATAGCATCCGGGTCGGAAGAAAGCAAGAGATGACCAAGGCAGGGTCAGATAGAAATGCTGCAGTGAGGAGCAAAACACCAGTAAGTGGAATTAATGTTCTGCTCAGCTTGGGTACCTTGTGGTCGCCATTCACATATCCCCTAGATGGAGACCCCTGAGTATACAGATCTGGTGTAGCCTATGTGAGCCTATACTGGTCTATAGTTATATATAGATCTGGTGTATCCTATGTGAGCCTATACAAGCCTACCTCTTCAGTCTATTACTTATATACAGATGTGGTGTAGCGTATGTGAGCTTATGTGAGCCTATACTAGCCTATCTCCTCAGTCTATACTCATATACCAATCTGGTGTAGCCTAAGTAAACCTATACTAGCCTATCTCCTCAGCCTATACTTATATATCGATCCGGTATAGCCAATGTGAGCCTATACTTGCCTAACCCCTCAGTCTATACAGATATACCGATCCGGTATAGCCTATGTGAGCCTACACAAGCCAACCTCTTCAGTCTATACTTACATACAGATCTGGTGTAGCTATGTGTAGCTTATGTAGCCTATGTCAGCCCATCTCGGATTGCAGAAAATATCGAGATGGGCCAGAGACAACAAAATCGTCTTCAATGAGCAGAAGTCTACAGTGCTAGTGATATCAAGAAGAAGACCATTGCCTGAGCGAGTACTCAAGATATACCTAAACAATAAGCAGTTACCACAGACAGAAAGCTTAAAATATTTGGGCATAATTATTGACCAACTTTGACTCAACTTTACTCAGCATATAGAATACGTTAGCCAGAAAAGCATAAAACTCATTCATGCACTGGCCAAATCCGCAAAAATAAACTGGGGACTAAATAGTGATGTGATGAGAATTATATATAAAGGGCCTTTATTGCCCATTCTGACGTACGGGGCATCTGTATGGGCAGAAGCAATCAACAAAAGATATAACAAGCTCAAGCTACAAAGACCAAAGACTTATTAACATAAAAATAACTAAAGCATATCACACTACGTCATCTGAAGCACTCTGCATCCTGTCAAAAAACACTCCCATAGGGATACATATACAGGAGATTGCGAGATTATATGAAATCAATAAACGGAACCAGGAAGGACTTACGGTTGATACAGCAGAGCATTAAGCAACCTGGCCTCATCCAACAGAAATAATCAAGATAAAAGAGAAACCCAATCATCAAACCCATTTAGTAGACATTTTCACTGATGGAAGTAAGGAAGATTCGGCCGTTCGATCCGGAATTGCTATATTCATAGACCAAGTACTAGTCCACCAACTACAATATAAATTACACAGTAGATGTTCTAACAATCAAGCAGAGCAGTTCGCAATTCTCAAAGCCCTAGAACAGCTTGAACATCTCCAACTACAGCATGTTCAAAAAACAGCTGCCGTCCACACTGACAGCAGAATCACCCTTGATTCATTATGGAACTCTAACAACCATCTTCACCTTATTGAACAAATAAGAAAACAAATAAGGAAACTAGAAGCACACAGCTGGATTATCTACTCCACATGGGTCCAGATTCACGTCGGAATTGAAGGGACCGAGCTGGCTGACCAATTGGCGAAACAGGCAGCGAACAACAAGGACCTACCAGTTAGTTTCAACAGGATACCCGTGAGTGACATCATGCGAAAGCTACATGAAGAAAGTATGAATCAGTGGGAAAGTGAATGGCGAACACCAAAAATGGAGCAGTGACTAAATCTTATTTACCTACAGTGGCAGATAGATTACCCCTTAAGTTTCCACTTAATGGTAAAGTCACAACCTTCCTAACCGAACATGGCAGACTTAATTCTTACTTCTACAGATTCAAGATAAAGGACTCTCCTATGTGCTCCTGTGGAAATGCAGAACAGACCTAGTACACCTTTTATTTGAATGTCCAAAACTTGACAGAAAGAACCAAATTCAAAAAAGCAATGATAAACAAATATGGAAAATGGACATTCCAAGAACATAAATTAGTAACGGAATATACAACCGAATTTATTGAATACCTAAACACAATAGACCTGGATAAACTCTAGAGTGCAACTAACGATATCCCATAAGTAAAACTATGTGTTAGTAAATTTATTAAGTATGTACTATAATGGCATGTAGTATTACGTTTCTTGTAATGGAACATGCTTAAAATAAAGAATGTTAAAAAAAAGAAAAAACCCTACCTCCTCAGTCTATACTTGCATACAGATCTGGTGTAGCCTATCTCAGCCTACACAAGCCTACCTCTTCAGTCTATAATTATATACAGATATGGTGTAGCCTATGTGAGCCTATCTTCTCACTCTATACTTATATACTGATCCGGTGCAGCCTATATCAGCCTATACCACCCTATCTCCTCAGTCTTTACTTATATACCGATCCAGTGTAGCCTCTGAGAGCCTATGCTAGCCTATCTCCACAGTCTATACTTCCACACAGATCTGGTATAGCCTATGTCAGCCTACACAAGCCTACCTCTTCAGTCTATACTTACATACAGAAGGGGTGTGGTCTATGTAAGCCTATGTCAGCCTATAGTAGCCTATCTCCTCAGCCTATACTTAGTTACAGAACTGGTGTAGCCAAAGTGAGCCTACACTAGCCTATCTCCTCAATCTATACTTAAATACAGATCTGGTGTAGCCTATGTCAGCCTATCCTGGCCTACCTCCACAGCCTATACTTATATACAGATCTGGTGTAGCCTACGTGAGCCTATACTAGCCTATCTCCTCAGTCTACACTTATATACCGATCTGGTGTAGCCTATGTGAGCCTATACTAGCCTATCTCCTCAGTCTATACTTATATACAGATCTGGTGTAGCCTATGTAAGCCTATCCTGGCCTACCTCCTCAGCCTATACTTATATACAGCTCTGGTGTGGCCTATGTGAGCCTGTACTAGCCTATCTCCTCAGTCTATACTTATATACCGATCTGGTGTAGCCTATGTGAGCCTATACTAGCCTATCTCCCCAGCCTACACTTACATACAAACCTGGTGTAGCCTATGTCAGCCTATACTGGCTTATCTCCCCAGCCTACACTTACATACAAACCTGGTGTAGCCTATGTCAGCCTATACTGGCTTATCTCCCCAGCCTATACTTATATACCGATCTGGTGTAGTGTATGTGAACCTATACTAGCCAACCTCCTCAGCCTATACTTATATACCGATCTGGTGTAGCGTATGTGAGCCTATACTAGCCTATCTCCGCAGTCTATACTTATATACAGATCTGGGTGTAGCCTATGTGAGCCTATAGTAGACTATCTCTTCAGTCCATACTTATATAGAAATCTGGTATAGCCTATGTGAGCCTATACTAGTCTATCGTCCCAGCCTACACTTATTTACAGACTTGGTGTAGCCTATGTCAGCCTATCTCCTCAGACTATACTTATACATAGATCATGTGTAGCCTATCTCTTCGGTCTATTCTTATATACCAATCTGGTGTATCCTACGTGAGCCTATACTAGCCTATCTCCTCAGTCTTAGCTTATATACGGATCTGGTATAGCCTATGTGAGCCTATACTAGCCTATCTACTCAGACTATACTTATACAGAGGTCACGTGTAGCCTATGCGAGCCTAAACTAGCCTGTCTCCCCAACCTATTAATTATATACAGATCTGGTGTAGCCTTAGTGAGCCTATAGGAGCCTATCTCCTCAGTCTATTTATATATGCCAATCTGGTGTAACCTATGCCAGCCCATGTCCCCGGCCTACACTTATATACAGATCTGGTGTAGCCCATGTGAGCCTATACTAGCCCACCTCCTCAACCTATACTTATATACTGATCTGGTGTAGCGTATGTGAGCCTATACTAGCCTATCTTTAAGCCTATACCTATATACAGCTCTGGTGTACCCCATGTGAACCTATACTAGCCTATCCCCTCAGTCTATACTTATATACAAACCTGGTGTAGCCTATGTGAGCCTATACTAGCCTATCTCCCAAGCCTACACTTATATAAACACCTGGTGAAGCCTATGTGAGCCTATACTAAATTATCTCCCTAGCCTATACTTATAGACCAATCTGGTAAAGCTTATGTAAGGCAATACTAGCCCACCTTCTCAGCCTAAAGTTATATACCGATCTGGCATAGCGTATGTGGGGCTATACTTGTATACAGATGTGCTGTAACCAATTGTGAGAATATACTAGCCCGTCTCCCCAGCCTATAATTATATACAGATCTGGTGTAGTCCATGTGAGCCTATACTAGCCTATCTCCCCAGTCTATACTTATATACCGATCTGGTGTAACCTATGTCAGCCTATACTAGCCTATCTCCTCAGACTATACTTATACAGAGGTCACGTGTAGCTTATGTGAGCCTATACTAGCCTATCTCCTCAGTCTATACTTATATACAGATCTGGTGTAGCCTATGTCAGCCTATCCTGGCTTAACCTCCTCAGCCTATAGTTATATACAGATCTGGTGTAGCCTATGTGAACCTATTCTAGCCTATCAACTCTGACTATACTTATATAGAGGTCACGTGTGAGCCTATGTGACTATGTCCTCAGTCTACACTTATATACCGATCTGGTGTAGCTTATGTGAGCCTATACTAGCCTATCTCCTCAGTCTATACTTATATACAGATCTGGTGTAGCCTATGTCAGCCTATCCTGGCCTAATTCCTCAGCCTATACTTATATACAGCTCTGGTGTAGCCTATGTGAGCCTGTACTAGCCTATCTCCTCACTCTATACTTATAAACGCATCCGGTGTAGCCTACGTGAGCCTATGTTAGCCTATACTAGCCCATCTCTTCAGTCTATACTTATATACCGATCTGGTGTAGCCTATGTGTGGCCTATGTCACCCTACACAAGCCTACCCAAGAGAACCTCTTCAGTCTATAATTACATACTGATCTGGTGTAGCCTATGTGAGCCTATACTACCCTATCTCCTCAGTCTATACTTATATACAGGCTGGGGAGATATTCTAGTATAGGCTCACATAGGCTACTATGTGAGCCTATACTAGAACATCTCCGGGGCTTTTACCTATATACAGATCTGATGTAGCCTAGGTGAAACTATACTAGCCTATCTCCCCAGCCTATACTTATATACAGATCTGGTGTAGCCTACATATGTTAGCCTATACTAGCCTGCCTCCTCAGCCTATACGTATATACAGATCTGGTGTAGCCTATGTGAAACTACACTAGCCTGTCTCCTCTGCCTATAGTTACATAAAGATCTGGTACAGCCTATGTTAGCCTATACTAGCCTAGCTCCGCAGCCTATACTTATATACAGATCCGGTGTAGCCTATGTGGGCCTATACTGGCCTATCTACTCAGACTACACTTATATAGAGGTCATATGTAAGGCTATGTGACCCTATGTCCTCAGTCTATACTTATATTCCAATCTGGTGTAGCCTATGTGAGCCTATACTAGTCTATCTCCCCAGCCTACACTTACATGCAAACCTGGTGTAGCCTATGTCAGCCTATACTGGCTTATCTCCCCAGCCTATACTTATATACCGATCTGGTGTAGTGTATGTGAACCTATACTAGCCCACCTCCTCAGCCTATACTTATATACCGATCTGGTGAAGCGTATGTGAGCCTGTACTAGCCTATCTCCGCAGTCTATACTTATATACAGATCTGGGTGTAGCCTATGTGAGCCTATACTAGCCCACCTCCTCAGCCTATGCTTATATACCAATCTGGTATAGCGTATGTGAGCCTATACTTATATACAGATCTGGTGTAACCTATGTGAGCCTATAGTAGACTATCTCTTCAGTATATACTTATATAGCAATCTGGTATAGCCTATGTGAGCCTATACTAGCCTATATCCGCAGACAACACTTATATAGAGGTCACGATTAGAATATGTGAGAATATACTAGCCTGTCTCCCCAGCCTATAATTATATACAGATCTGGTGTAGTGTATGTGAGCCTATACTAGCCTATCTCCTCAGACTCTACTTATATACCAATCTGGTGTAACCATATGTCAGCCTATACTAGCCTATCTCCTTAGCCTAAACTTACATACAGATCTGGTGTAGGCTATGTGAGCCTATACAAGCCTACCTCCCCAGTCTATACTTATATACAGATCTGGTGTAGCCTATGTAAAACTACACTAGCCTGTCTCCTCAGTCTATACTTATATACAGATCTGGTGTAGCCTATGTAAAACTACACTAGCCTGTCTCCTCAGTCTATACTTATATACAGATCTGGTATACCCCTATGTAAAACTACACTAGCCTGTCTCCCCAGTCTATACTTATATACAGATCTGGTGTACCCTATGTAAAACTACACTAGCCTGTCTCCTCAGTCTATACTTATATACAGATCTGGTGTAGCCTATGTGAGCCTATACTAGCCTATCTCCTTAGCCTATACTTATATACAGATCTGGTGTAGGCTATGTGAGCCTATACTAGCCCATCTCCTCAGACTATACTTATATACTGATCTGGTGTAGCCTATGTGAGCCTATACTAGCCTATCTCCTTAGCCTATACTTATATACAGATCTGGTGTAGGCTATGTGAGCCTATACTAGCCTACCTCCCCAGTCTATACTTATATACAGATCTGGCGTAGTGTATGTGAGCCTATACTAGCCTATCTCCACAGTCTATACTTATACACCATTCTGGTGTATCCTATGTGGGCCTATACTAGCCTATCTCCGCAGTCTACACTTATATACAGACCTGTGGTAGCCTATGTCAGCCTATACTAGCCTATCTGCTCAGCCTATACTTATATACAGATCTGTGTTAGCCTATGTGAGCCTATACTAGCCTATCTCCTCAGTCTATACATAAATACCAGTCTGGTGTAGTCTATGTGAGAGTATACTAGCCTACCTCCTCAGCCTATACTTATATACGGATCTGGTGTAGCCTATGTGAAACTATACTAGCCTATCTCCTCAGTCTATACTTATATACAGATCTGGTGTAGCCTATGTAAAACTACACTAGTCTGTCTCCCCAGTCTATACTTATATACAGATCTGGTGTAGCCTATGTAAAACTACACTAGCCTGTCTCCTCAGTCTATACTTATATAGAGATCTGGTGTAGCCTATGTAAAACTACACTAGCCTGTCTCCCCAGTCTATACTTATATACAGATCTGGTGTAGCCTATGTAAAACTACACTGGCCTGTCTCCTCAGTCTATACTTATATACAGATCGGGTGTAGGCTATGTAAAACTACACTAGCCTGTCTCCTCAGCATATAGTTATATACAGATCTGGTGTAGCCTATGTGAGCCTATACTAGCCTATCTCCTTAGCCTATACTTATATACAGATCTGTTGTAGGCTATGTGAGCCTATACTAGCCCATCTCCTCAGACTATACTTATATACTGATCTGGTGTAGCCTATGTGAGCCTATACTAGCCTATCTCCTTAGCCTATACTTATATACAGATCTGGTGTAGGCTATGTGAGCCTATACTAGCCTACCTCCCCAGTCTATACTTATATACAGATCTGGTGTAGCCTATGTAAAACTACACTAGCCTGTATCCCCAGTCTATACTTATATACAGATCTGGTGTAGCCTATGTAAAACTACACTAGCCTGTCTCCTCAGTCTATACTTATATACAGATCTGGTGTAGCCTATGTAAAACTACACTAGCCTGTCTCCCCAGTCTATACTTATATACAGATCAGGTGTAGCCTATGTAAAACTACACTAGCCTGTCTCCTCAGTCTATACTTATATAGAGATCTGGTGTAGCCTATGTAAAACTACACTAGCCTGTCTCCCCAGTCTATACTTATATACAGATCTGGTGTAGCCTATGTAAAACTACACTAGCCTGTCTCCTCAGTCTATACTTATATACAGATCTGGTGTAGCCTATGTAAAACTACACTAGCCTGTCTCCTCAGCTTATAGTTATATACAAATCTGGTGTAGCCTATGTAAAACTACACTAGCCTGTCTCCCCAGTCTATACTTATATACAGATCTGGTGTAGCCTATGTAAAACTACACTAGCCTGTCTCCTCAGCCTATACTTATATACAGATCTGGTGTAGCCTATGTAAAACTACACTAGCCTGTCTCCTCAGCCTATACTTATATACAGATCTGGTGTAGCCTATGTAAAACAAGACTAGCCTGTCTCCCCAGTCTATACTTATATACAGATCTGGTGTAGCCTATGTAAAACTACACTAGCCTGTCTCCCCAGCCTATACTTATATACACATCTGGTGTAGCCTATGTAAAACTAGACTAGCCTGTCTCCCCAGTCTATACTTATACACAGATCTGGTGTAGCCTATGTAAAACTACACTAGCCTGTCTCCTCAGCCTATACTTATATACAAATCTGGTGTAGCCTATGTAAAACTACACTAGCCTGTCTCCTCAGCCTATACTTATATACAGATCTGGTGTAGCCTATGTAATACTAGACTAGCCTGTCTCCCTAGTCTATACTTATATACAGATCTGGTGTAGCATATGTAAAACTACACTAGCCTGTCTCCTCAGCCTATACTTATATACAAATCTGGTGTAGCCTATGTAAAACTACACTAGCCTGTCTCCTCAGCCTATACTTATATACAGATCTGGTGTAGCCTATGTAATACTAGACTAGCCTGTCTCCCCAGTCTATACTTATATACAGATCTGGTGTAGCATATGTAAAACTACACTAGCCTGTCTCCTTAGCCTATACCTGTATACAGATCTGGTGTAGCCTATGTAAAACTACCCTAGCCTGTCTCCTCAGCCTATACTTATATACAGATCTGGTGTAGCCTATGTAAAACTAGACTAGCCTGTCTCCCCAGTCTATACTTATATACAGATCTGGTGTAGCCTATGTAAAACTAGACTAGCCTGTCTCCCCAGTCTATACTTATATACAGATCTGGTGTAGCCTATTTAAAACTACACTAGCCTGTCTCCTCAGTCTATACTTATATACAGATCTGGCGTAGCCTATGTAAAACTAGACTAGCCTGTCTCCCCAGTCTATACTTATATACAGATCTGGTGTAGCCTTTGTAAAACTACAGTAGCCTGTCTCCCCAGCCTATACTTATATACAGATCTGGCATAGCCTATGTAAAACTGGACTAGCCTGTCTCCTCAGTCTACACTTATATACAGATCTGGTGTAGCCTATGTAAAACTACACTAGCCTGTCTCCCCAGTCTATACTTATATACAGATCTGGTGTAGCCTATGTAAAACTACACTAGCCTGTCTCCTCAGTCTATAGTTATATACAGATCTGGTGTAGCCTATGTAAAACTACACTAGCCTGTCTCCCCAGTCTACACTTATATACAGATCTGGTGTAGCCTATGTAAAACTAGACTAGCCTGTGTCCTCAATCTATACTTATATACAGATCTGGTGTAGCCTATGTAAAACTAAACTAGCCTGTCTCCCCAGTCTATACTTATATACAGATCTGGTGTAGCCTATGTAAAACTAGACTGGCCTGTGTCCTCAATCTATACTTATATAGAGATCTGGTGTAGCCTATGTAAAACTACACTAGCCTGTCCCCTCAGTCTATACTTATATTCCGATCTGCTGTAGCGTATGTGAGGCTATACTTATATACAGATGTACTGTAACCAATTGTGAGCCTATACTAGCCTATATCCTCAGACAACACTTATATAGAGGTCACGTTTAGCCTACGTGAGAATATTCTAGCCTGTCTCCCCAGCCTATAATTATATACAGATCTGACGTAGTGTATGTGAGCCTATACTAGCCTGTCTCCTCAGTCTATACTTATATACAGATCTGGTGTAGCCTATGTAAAACTACACTAGCCTGTCTCCTCAGTCTATAGTTATATACAGATCTGGTGTAGCCTATGTAAAACTACACTAGCCTGTCTCCCCAGTCTACACTTATATACAGATCTGGTGTAGCCTATGTAAAACTAGACTAGCCTGTGTCCTCAATCTATACTTATATACAGGTCTGGTGTAGCCTATGTAAAACTAAACTAGCCTGTCTCCCCAGTCTATACTTATATACAGATCTGGTGTAGCCTATGTAAAACTAGACTAGCCTGTGTCCTCAATCTATACTTATATAGAGATCTGGTGTAGCCTATGTAAAACTACACTAGCCTGTCCCCTCAGTCTATACTTATATACCGATCTGGTGTAGCGTATGTGAGGCTATACTTATATACAGATGTACTGTAACCAATTGTGAGCCTATACTAGTCTATATCCTCAGACAACACTTATATAGAGGTCACGTTTTGCCTACGTGAGAATATTCTAGCCTGTCTCACCAGCCTATAATTATATACAGATCTGGCGTAGTGTATGTGAGCCTATACTAGCCTTACTCCACAGTCTATACTTATATACCATTCTGGTGTATCCTATGTGGGCCTATACTAGCCTATCTCCCCAGTCTACACTTATATACAGACCTGTGGTAGCCTATGTCAGCCTATACTAGCCTATCTGCTCAGCCTATACTTATATACAGATCTGTGTTAGCCTATGTGAGCCTATACTAGCCTATCTCCTCAGTCTATACATAAATACCAGTCTGGTGTAGTCTATGTGAGCCTATACTAGCCTACCTCCTCAGCCTATACTTATATACGGATCTGGTGTAGCCTATGTGAAACTACACTAGCCTGTCTCCTCAGTCTATACTTATATACAGATCTGGTGTAGCCTATGTAAAACTACACTAGTCTGTCTCCCCAGTCTATACTTATATACAGATCTGGTGTAGCCTATGTAAAACTACACTAGCCTGTCTCCTCAGTCTATACTTATATAGAGATCTGGTGTAGCCTATGTAAAACTACACTAGCCTGTCTCCCCAGTCTATACTTATATACAGATCTGGTGTAGCCTATGTAAAACTACACTGGCCTGTCTCCTCAGTCTATACTTATATACAGATCGGGTGTAGGCTATGTAAAACTACACTAGCCTGTCTCCTCAGCATATAGTTATATACAAATCTGGTGTAGCCTATGTAAAACTACACTAGCCTGTCTCCCCAGTCTATACTTATATCCAGATCTGGTGTAGCCTATGTAAAACTACACAAGCCTGTCTCCTCAGCCTATACTTATATACAGATCTGGTGTAGCCTATGTAAAACTACACTAGCCTGTCTCCTCAGCCTACACTTATATACAGATCTGGTGTAGCCTATGTAAAACTACACTAGCCTGTCTCCTCAGCCTATACTTATATACAGATCTGGTGTAGCCTATGTAAAACTACACTAGCCTGTCTCCTCAGCCTATACTTATATACAGATCTGGTGTAGCCTATGTAAAACTAGACTAGCCTGTCTCCCCAGTCTATACTTATATACAGATCTGGTGTAGCCTATGTAAAACTACACTAGCCTGTCTCCCCAGCCTATACTTATATACAGATCTGGTGTAGCCTATGTAAAACTAGACTAGCCTGTCTCCCCAGTCTATACATATACACAGATCTGGTGTAGCCTATGTAATACTACACTAGCCTGTCTCCTCAGCCTATACTTATATACAGATCTGGTGTAGCCTATGTAAAACTACACTAGCCTATCTCCTCAGCCTATACTTATATACAGATCTGGTGTAGCCTATGTAAAACTACACTAGCCTGTCTCCTAAGGCTATACTTATATACAGATCTGGTGTAGCCTATGTAATACTAGACTAGCCTGTCTCCCTAGTCTATACTTATATACAGATCTGGTGTAGCCTATGTAAAACTACACTAGCCTGTCTCCTCAGCCTATACTTATATACAGATCTGGTGTAGCCTATGTCAAAACTACACTAGCCTGACTCCTCAGCCTATACTTATATACAGATCTGGTGTAGCCTATTTAAAACTACACTAGCCTCTCTCCTCAGCCTATACTTATATACAGATCTGGTGTAGCCAATGTAAAACTACACTAGCCTGTCTCCTCAGCCTATACTTATATACAGATGTGGTGTAGCCTATGTAAAACTAGACTAGCCTGTCTCTTCAGTCTATACTTATATACAGATCTGGTGTAGCCTATGTAAAAGTACACTAGCCTGTCTCCTCAGCCTATACTTATATACAGATCTGGTGTAGCCTATGTAAAACTACACTAGCCTGTCTCCTCAGCCTATACTTATATACAGATCTGGTGTAGCCTATGTAAAACTAGACTAGCCTGTATCCCCGGTCTATACTTATATACAGATCTGGTGTAGCCTATGTAAAACTACACTAGCCTGTCTCCCCAGTCTATACTTATATACAGATCTGGTGTAGCCTATGTAAAACTACACTAGCCTGTCTCCTCATTCTATACTTATATACAGATCTGGTGTAGCCTATGTGAGCCTATACTAGCCTATCTCCTTAGCCTATACTTATATACAGATCTGGTGTAGCCTATGTAAAATTACACTAGCCTGTCTCCTCATTCTATACTTATATACAGATCTGGTGTAGCCTATGTGAGCCTATACTAGCCTATCTCCTTAGCCTATACTTATATACAGATCTGGTGTAGGTTATGTGAGCCTATACTAGCCTACCTCCCCAGTCTATACTTATATACAGATCAGGTGTAGCCTATGTAAAACTACACTAGCCTGTATCCCCAGTCTATACTTATATACAGATCTGGTGTAGCCTATGTAAAACTACACTAGCCTGTCTCCTCAGTCTATACTTATATACAGATCTGGTGTAGCCTATGTAAAACTACACTAGCCTGTCTCCCCAGTCTATACTTATATACAGATCTGGTGTAGCCTATGTAAAACTACACTAGCCTGTCTCCGCAGTCTATACTTATATAGAGATCTGGTGTAGCTTATGTAAAACTACACTAGCCTGTCTCCCCAGTCTATACTTATATACAGATCTGGTGTAGCCTATGTAAAACTACACTAGCCTGTCTCCTCAGTCTATACTTATATACAGATCTGGTGTAGGCTATGTAAAACTACACTAGCCTGTCTCCTCAGCCTATAGTTATATACACATCTGGAGTAGCCTATGTAAAACTACACTAGCCTGTCTCCCCAGTCTATACTTATATACAGATCTGGTGTAGCCTATGTAAAACTAAACTAGCCTGTCTCCTCAGCCTATACTTATATACAGATCTGGTGTAGCCTATGTAAAACTACACTGGCCTGTCTCCTCAGCCTATACTTATATACAGATCTGGTGTAGCCTATGTAAAACAAGACTAGCCTGTCTCCCCAGTCTATACTTATATACAGATCTGGTGTAGCTTATGTAAAACTACACTAGCCTGCCTCCCCAGCCTATACTTATATACAGATCTGGTGTAGCCTATGTAAAACTAGACTAGCCTGTCTCCCCAGTCTATACTTATATACAGATCTGGTGTAGCCTATGTAAAACTACACTAGTCTGTCTCCTCAGCCTATACTTATATACAGATCTGGTGTAGCCTATGTAAAACTACACTGGCCTGTCTCCTAAGCCTATACATATATACAGATCTGGTGTAGCCTATGTAAAACTACACTAGCCTGTCTCCTCAGCCTATACTTATATACAGATCTGGTGTAGCCTATGTAAAACAAGACTAGCCTGTATCCCCAGTCTATACTTATATACAGATCTGGTGTAGCCTATGTAAAACTACACTAGCCTGTTTCCCCAGCCTATACTTATATACACATCTGGTGTAGCCTATGTAAAACTAGACTAGCCTGTCTCCCTAGTCTATACTTATATACAGATCTGGTGTAGCATATGTAAAACTACACTAGCCTGTCTCCTCAGCCTATACTTATATACAGATCTGGTGTAGCCTATGTAAAACTACCCTAGCCTGTCTCCTCAGCCTATACTTATATACAGATCTGGTGTAGCCTATGTAAAACTAGACTAGCCTGTCTCCCCAGTCTATACTTATATACAGATCTGGTGTAGCCTATGTAAAACTAGACTAGCCTGTCTCCCCAGTCTATACTTATATACAGATCTGGTGTAGCCTATGTAAAACTACACTAGCCTGTTTCCTCAGTCTATACTTATATACAGATCTGGCGTAGCCTATGTAAAACTAGACTAGCCTGTCTCCCCTGTCTATACTTATATACAGATCTGGTGTAGCCTTTGTAAAACTACACTAGCCTGTCTCCCCAGCCTATACTTATATACAGATTTGGAATAGCCTATGTAAAACTAGACTAGCCTGTCTCCTCAGTCTACACTTATATACAGATCTGGTGTAGCCTATGTAAAACTACACCAGCCTGTCTCCCCAGTCTATACTTATATACAGATCTGGTGTAGCCTATGTAAAACTACACTAGCCTGTCTCCTCAGTCTATAGTTATATACAGATCTGGTGTAGCCTATGTAAAACTACACTAGCCTGTCTCCCCAGTCTATACTTATATACAGATCTGGTGTAGCCTATGTAAAACTAGACAAGCCTGTGTCCTCAATCTATACTTATATACAGATCTGGTGTAGCCTATGTAAAACTAAATTAGGCTGTCTCCCCAGTCTATACTTATATACAGATCTGGTGTAGCCTATGTAAAACTAGACTAGCCTGTGTCCTCAATCTATACTTATATAGAGATCTGGTGTAGCCTATGTAAAACTACACTAGCCTGTCCCCTCAGTCTATACTTATATACCGATCTGGTGTAGCGTATGTGAGGCTATACTTATATACAGATGTACTGTAACCAATTTTGAGCCTACACTAGCCTATATCCTCAGACAACACTTATATAGAGGTCACGTTTAGCCTACGTGAGAATATTCTAGAATGTCTCCCCAGCCTATAATTATTTACAGATCTGGCGTAGTGTATGTGA
The DNA here is from genome assembly GCA_030765045.1 of Tenodera sinensis. NCBI lineage: Eukaryota > Metazoa > Arthropoda > Insecta > Mantodea > Mantidae > Tenodera > Tenodera sinensis. The sequence goes on along the minus strand of CM060965.1, from coordinate 83,253,285 downwards.
GCCTATACTAGCCTATCTCCACAGTCTATACTTATATACCATTCTGGTGTATCCTATGTGGGCCTATACTAGCCTATTTCCCCAGTCTACACTTATATACAGACGTGTGGTAGCCTATGTCAGCCTATACTAGCCTATCTGCTCAGCCTATACTTATATACAGATCTGTGTTAGCCTATGTGAGCCTATACTAGCCTACCTCCTCAGCCTATACTTATATACGGATCTGGTGTAGCCTATGTGAAACTATACTAGCCTGTCTCCTCAGTCTATACTTATATACAGATCTGGTGTAGCCTATGTAAGACTACACTAGCCTGTCTCCCCAGCATATACTTATATACAGATCTGGTGTAGCCTATGTAAAACTAGACTAGCCTGTCTCCTCAGCCTATACTTATATACAGATCTGGTGTAGCCTATGTAAAACTACACTAGCCTGTCTCCTCAGCCTATACTTATATACAGATCTGGTGAGGCCTATGTAAAACTAGAGTACCCTGTCTCCCCAGTCTATACTTATATACAGATCTGGTGCAGCCTATGTAAAACTACACTAGCCTGTCTCCCCAGCCTATACTTATATACAGATCTGGTGTAGCCTATGTAAAACTAGACTAGCCTGTCTCCCCAGTCTATACTTATACACAGATCTGGTGTAGCCTATGTAATACTACACTAGCCTGTCTCCTCAGCCTATACTTATATACAGATCTGGTGTAGCCTATGTAAAACTACACTAGCCTATCTCCTCAGCCTATACTTATATACAGATCTGGTGTAGCCTATGTAAAACTACACTAGCCTGTCTCCTCAGCCTATACTTATATGCAGATCTGGTGTAGCCTATGTAAAACTACACTAGCCTGACTCCTCAGCCTATACTTATATACAGATCTGGTGTAGCCTATTTAAAACTACACTAGCCTGTCTCCTCAGCCTATACTTATATACAGATCTGGTGTAGCCAATGTAAAACTACACTAGCCTGTCTCCTCAGCCTATACTTATATACAGATTTGTGTAGCCTATGTAAAACTAGACTAGCCTGTCTCTCCAGTCTATACTTATATACAGATCTGGTGTAGCCTATGTAAAACTACACCAGCCTGCCTCCTCAGCCTATACTTATATACAGATCTGGTGTAGCCTATGCAAAACTACACTAGCCTGTCTCCTCAGCCTATATTTATATACAGATCTGGTGTAGCCTATGTAAAACTAGACTAGCCTGTATCCCCAGTCTATACTTAATTACAGATCTGGTGTAGCCCATGTAAAACTACACTAACCTATCTCCTCAGCCTACACTTATATACAGATCTGGTGTAGCCTATGTAAAACTACACTAGCCTGTCTCCTCAGCCTATACTTATATACAGATCTGGTGTAGCCTATGTAATACTAGACCAGCCTGTCTCCCTAGTCTATACTTAGATACAGATCTGGTGTAGCCTATGTAAAACTACACTAGCCTGTCTCCTCAGCCTATACTTATATACAGATCTGGTGAAGCCTATGTAAAACTAGACTAGCCTGTCTCTCCAGTCTATACTTATATACAGATCTGGTGTAGCCTATGTAAAACTACACTAGCCTGTCTCCTCAGCCTGTACTTATATACAGATCTGGTGTAGCCTATGTAAAACTACACTAGCCTGACTCCTCAGCCTATACTTATATACAGATCTGGTGTAGCCTATGTAAAACTACACTAGCCTGTCTCCTCAGCCTATACTTATATACAGATCTGGTGTAGCCTATGTAAAACTACACTAGCCTGTCTCCTCAGTCTATACTTATATACAAATCTGGTGAAGCCTATGTAAAACTAGACTAGCCTGTCTCTCCAGTCTATACTTATATACAGATCTGGTGTAGCCTATGTAAAACTACACTAGCCTGTCTCCTCAGCCTGTACTTATATACAGATCTGGTGTAGCCTATGTAAAACTACACTAGCCTGTCTCCTCAGCCTATACTTATATACAGATCTGGTGTAGCCTATGTAAAACTAGACTAGCCTGTATCCCCAGTCTATACTTATATACAGATCTGGTGTAGCCTATGTAAAACTACACTAGCCTGTCTCCTCAGTCTATACTTATATACAGATCTGGTGTAGCCTATGTAAAACTAGACTAGCCTGTCTCCCCAGTCTATACTTATATAGAGATCTGGTGTAGCCTATGTAAAACTACACTAGCCTGTCTCCCCAGCCTATACTTATATACAGATCTGGTGTAGCCTATGTAAAACTAGACTAGCCTGTCTCCTCAGTATATACTTATATACAGATCTGGTGTAGCCTATGTAAAACTACACTAGCCTTTCTCCCCAGTCTATACTTATATACAGATCTGATGTAGCCTATGTAAAACTACACTAGCCTGTCTCCTCAGCCTATAGTTATATACAGATCTGGTGTAGCCTATGTAAAACTAAGCTAGCCTGTCTCCCCAGTCTATACTTGTATACAGATCTGGTGTAGCCTATGTAAAACTACACTAGCCTGTCTCCTCAGTCTATACTTATATACAGATCTGGTGTAGCCTATGTAAAACTAGACTAGCCTGTCTCCCCAGTCTATACTTATATAGAGATCTGGTGTAGCCTATGTAAAACTACACTAGCCTGTCTCCCCAGCCTATACTTATATACAGATCTGGTGTAGCCTATGTAAAACTACACTAGCCTGTCTCCCCAGCCTATACTTATATACAGATCTGGTGTAGCCTATGTAAAACTAGACTAGCCTGTCTCCTCAGTATATACTTATATACAGATCTGGTGTAGCCTATGTAAAACTACACTAGCCTGTCTCCGCAGTCTATACTTATCTAGAGATCTGGTGTAGCCTATGTAAAACTATACTAGCCTATCTCCCCAGTCTATACTTATATACAGATCTGGTGTAGCCTATGTAAAACTACACTAGCCTGTCTCCCCGGTCTATACTTATATACAGATCTAGTGTAGCCTATGTAAAACTACACTAGCCTGTCTCCTCAGTCTATACTTATATACCGATCTGTTGTAGCGTATGTGAGGCTATACTTATATACAGATGTACTATAACCAATTGTGAGCCTATACAAGCCTATATCCTCAGACAACACTTATATAGAGGTCACGTTTAGCCTACGTGAGAATATTCTAGCCTGTCTCCCCAGCCTATAATTATATACAGATCTGGCGTAGTGTATGTGAGCCTATACTAGCCTATCTCCTCAGTCTATACTTATATACCATTCTGGTGTATCCTATGTGGGCCTATACTAGCCTATCTCCCCAGTCTACACTTATATACAGACCTGTGGTAGCCCATTTCAGCCTATACTAGCCTATCTGCTCAGCCTATACTTATATACAGATCTGTGTTAGCCTATGTGAGCCTATACTAGCCTATCTCCTTAGTCTATACATAAATACCAGTCTGGTGTAGTCTATGTGAGTGTATACTAGTCTATCTCCTCAGCCTATACTTATATACGGATCTGGTGTAGCCTAGGTGAAATTATACTAGCCTATCTCATCAGTCTATACTTAATACCAATCTGCTGTAGCCTATGTGAGCCTATACTAGCCTATCATCTCAGCCTATACTTTTATACAGATCTGGTGTAGCCTATGTGAGCCTATACTAGCCTATCTCCTCAATCTATACTTTCTTACAGAGAGGTGTAGGCTATGTGAGCCTATACTGGCCTTTCTCTTCAGTCTATACTTATATACAGATCTGTTGTAGCCTATGTGAGCCTATACTACCCTATGTTCTCAGTCTATACTTATATACAGATCAGGTGTAGCATATGTCAGTCTATACTAGTCTATCTCCTCAGGCTATACTTATATATAGATCTGGTGTAGCGTATGTGAGCCTATACTAGCCTATCTCCCCAGCCTAAACTTATATGTCTTTCCGGTCTAGCCTATCTGAGCCTATACTAGCATATCTCCCCAGGCTACACTTATATACAGATCTGGTTTAGCCTATATGAGCCTATATTAGCCTATCCTTATATACAGATCTGGTGTAGCCTTTATCAGCCTATGCTACCCTATGGCCCGAGCCTATACTTATATACTGATCTGGTGTAGCCTATGTGAGCCTATACTAGCCTACCTACTCTGCCTATACTTATATACTGATCTGGTGTAGCCTATGTGAGCCTATACTAGCCTATCTCCTCATCCTATACTTATATACAGATCTGGTGTAGCCTATGTGAGCCTATACTAGCCTATCTCTGCAGTCTATACTTATATACAGATCTGGGTGTATCCTATGTGAGCCTATACTAGCCGACCACCTGAGCCTATACTTATATACAGATCTGGTGTAGCCTATGTGAGCCTATACTAGCCTATCTCCTCAGCCTATACTTATATACAGATCTGGTGTAGCCTATGTGAGCCTATCCTAGCCTATCTCCTCAGCCTATGCTTATATACTGATCTGGTGTAGCCTATGTGAGCCTATACTAGCCTATCTCCTCAGCCTATACTTATATACTGATCTGGTGTAGCCTATGTGAGCCTATACTAGCCTATCTCCTCAGCCTATACTTATATACGGATCTGGTATAGCCTATGTGAGCCTATGATAGCTTGTCTCCTCAGCCTATACTTATATACGGATCAGGTATAGCCTATGTGAGCCTATACTAGCCTGTGTGAGCCTATATAACCCTATGTCCCCAGTCTAAACTTATACACCAATCTAGTGTAGCCTATGTCAGCCTATACTAGCCTATCTTCTAGGCCTATACTGGCTTATCTCCCCAGCCTATACTTATATACCAATCTGGTGTACTGTATGTGAACCTATACTAGCCCACCTCCTCAGCCTATATTTGTATACCGATGTGGTGTAGCGTATGTGAACCGTATACTAGCCTTTCTCTGCAGTCTATACTTATATACAGATCTGGGTGTATCCTATGTGAGCCTATACTTATATACAGATCTGCTGTAGCGTATGTGAGCCTATACTAGCCTATCTCCCAGCCTATACTTATATACAGATCTGGTGTAGCCTATGTAGCCCATGTGAGCCTATACTAGCCTATCTCCTCAGCCTATACTTATATACTGATCTGCTGTAGCCTATGTGAGCCTATACTAGCCTATCTCCTCAGCCTATACTTATATACTGATCTGGTGGAGCCTATACTTGCCTATCTCCTCAGCCTATACTTATATACTGATCTGGTGGAGCCTATACTTGCCTATCTCCTCAGCCTATACTTATATACTGATCTGGTGTAGCCTATGTGAGCCTATACTAGCCTACATCCTCAGCCTATACTTATATACAGATCTGGTGTAGCCTATGTGAGCCTATACTAGCCTATCTCCTCAGCCTATACTTATATACTGATCTGCTGTAGCCTATGTGAGCCTATACTAGCCTATCTCCTCAGCCTATACTTATATACTGATCTGGTGTAGCCTATGTGAGCCTATACTAGATTATCTCCTCAGCCTATACTTGTATACAGATCTGGTGTAGCCTATGTGAGCCTATCTCCTCAGCCTATACTTATATACAGATCTGGTGTAGTCTATGTGATCCTATACTAGCCTATCTCCTCAGCCTATACTTATATACTGATCTGGTGTAGCCTATGTGAGCCTATACTAGCCTATCTCCTCAGCCTATACTTATATACTGATATGGTGTAGCCTATGTGAGCCTATACTAGCCTATCTCCTCAGCCTATACTTATATACTGATCTGGTGTAGCCTATGTGAGCCTATACTAGATTATCTCCTCAGCCTATACTTATATACTGATCTGGTGTAGCCTATGTGAGCCTATACTAGCCGATCTCCTCAGCCTATACTTATTTACTGATCTGGTGTAGCCTATGTGAGCCTATACTAGCCTATCTCCTCAGCCTATACTTATATACTGATCTCGTGTAGCCTATGTGAGCCTATACTAGCCTATCTCCTCAGCCTATACTTATATACGGATCTGGTATAGCCTATGTGAGCCTATACTAGCTTGTCTCCTCAGCCTATACTTATATACGGATCAGGTATAGCCTATGTGAGCCTATACTAGCCTGTGTGAGCCTATATAACCCTATGTCCCCAGTCTAAACTTATACACCAATCTAGTGTAGCCTATGTCAGCCTATACTAGCCTATCTTCTAGGCCTATACTGGCTTATCTCCCCAGCCTATACTTATATACCAATCTGGTGTACTGTATGTGAACCTATACTAGCCCACCTCCTCAGCCTATATTTGTATACCGATGTGGTGTAGCGTATGTGAACCGTATACTAGCCTTTCTCTGCAGTCTATACTTATATACAGATCTGGGTGTATCCTATGTGAGCCTATACTTATATACAGATCTGCTGTAGCGTATGTGAGCCTATACTAGCCTATCTCCCAGCCTATACTTATATACAGATCTGGTGTAGCCTATGTAGCCCATGTGAGCCTATACTAGCCTATCTCCTCAGCCTATACTTATATACTGATCTGCTGTAGCCTATGTGAGCCTATACTAGCCTATCTCCTCAGCCTATACTTATATACTGATCTGGTGGAGCCTATACTTGCCTATCTCCTCAGCCTATACTTATATACTGATCTGGTGGAGCCTATACTTGCCTATCTCCTCAGCCTATACTTATATACTGATCTGGTGTAGCCTATGTGAGCCTATACTAGCCTATATCCTCAGCCTATACTTATATACAGATCTGGTGTAGCCTATGTGAGCCTATACTAGCCTATCTCCTCAGCCTATACTTATATACAGATCTGGTGTAGCCTATGTGAGCCTATACTAGCCTATCTCCTCAGCCTATACTTATATACTGATCTGGTGTAGCCTATGTGAGCCTATACTAGATTATCTCCTCAGCCTATACTTGTATACAGATCTGGTGTAGCCTATGTGAGCCTATACTAGCCTATCTCCTCAGCCTATACTTATATACAGATCTGGTGTAGCCTATGTGAGCCTATACTAGCCTATCTCCTCAGCCTATACTTATATACTGATCTGGTGTAGCCTATGTGAGCCTATACTAGCCTATATCCTCAGCCTATACTTATATACAGATCTGGTGTAGCCTATGTGAGCCTATACTAGCCTATCTCCTCAGCCTATACTTATATACTGATCTGGTGTAGCCTATGTGAGCCTATACTAGCCTATCTCCTCAGCCTATACTTATATACTGATCTGGTGTAGCCTATGTGAGCCTATACTAGCCTATCTCCTCAGCCTATACTTATATACTGATCTGGTGTAGCCTATGTGAGCCTATACTAGCCTATCTCCTCAGCCTATACTTATATACAGATCTGGTGTAGCCTATGTGAGCCTATACTAGCCTATCTCCTCAGCCTATACTTATATACAGATCTGGTGTAGCATATGTGAGCCTATACTAGCCTATCTCCTCAGCCTATACTTATATAGAGATCTGGTGTAGCCTATGTGAGCCTATACTAGCCTATCTCCTCAGCCTATACTTATATACAGATCTGGTGTAGCCTATGTGAGCCTATACTAGCCTATCTCTGCAGTCTATACTTATATACAGATCTGGGTGTATCCTATGTGAGCCTATACTAGCCCACCTCCTGAGCCTATACTTATATACAGATCTGGTGTAGCCTATGTGAGCCTATACTAGGCTATCTCCTCAGCGTATACTTATATACAGATCTGGTGTAGCCTATGTGAGCCTATACTAGCCTATCTCCTCAGCCTATACTCATATACAGACCTGGTGTAGCCTATGTGAGCCTATACTAGCCTATCTCCTCAGCCTATACTTATTTACAGATCTGGTGTAGCCTATGTGAGCCTATACTAGCCTATCTCCTCAGCCTATACTTATATACGGATCTGGTATAGCCTATGTGAGCCTATACTAGCTTGTCTCCTCAGCCTATACTTATATACGGATCAGGTATAGCCTATGTGAGCCTATACTAGCCTGTGTGAGCCTATATGACCCTATGTCCCCAGTCTATACTTATACACCAATCTAGTGTAGCCTATGTCAGCCTATACTAGCCTATCTTCTAGGCCTATACTGGCTTATCTCCCCAGCCTATACTTATATACCAATCTGGTGTAGTGTATGTGAACCAATACAAGCCGACCTCCTCAGCCTATATTTGTATACCGATGTGGTGTAGCGTATGTGAACCGTATACTAGCCTTTCTCTGCAGTCTATACTTATATACAGATCTGGGTGTATCCTATGTGAGCCTATACTTATATACAGATCTGCTGTAGCGTATGTGAGCCTATCTCCCAGCCTATACTTATATACAGATCTGGTGTAGCCCATGTGAGCCTTTACTAGCCTATCTCCTCAGCCTATACTTATATACTGATCTGCTGTAGCCTATGTGAGCCTATACTAGCCTATCTCCTCAGCCTATACTTATATACTGATCTGGTGGAGCCTATACTTGCCTATCTCCTCAGCCTATACTTATATACTGATCTGGTGGAGCCTATACTTGCCTATCTCCTCAGCCTATACTTATATACTGATTTGGTGTAGCCTATGTGAGCCTATACTACCCTATCTCCTCAGCCTATACTTATATACAGATCTGGTGTAGCCTATGTGAGCCTATACTAGCCTATCTCGTCAGCCTATACTTATATACAGATCTGGTGTAGCCTATGTGAGCCTATACTAGCCTATCTCCTCAGCCTATACTTATATACAGATCTGGTGTAGCCTATGTGAGCCTATACTAGCCTATCTCCTCAGCCTATACTTATATACAGATCTGGTGTAGCCTATGTGAGCCTATACTAGCCTATCTCCTCAACCTATACTTATATACAGATCTGGTGTAGCCTATGTGAGCCTATACTAGCCTATCTCCTCAGCCTATACTTATATACAGATCTGGTGTAGCCTATGTGAGCCTATACTAGCCTATCTCCTCAGCCTATACTTATATACTGATCTGGTGTAGCCTATGTGAGCCTATACTAGCCTATCTCCTCACCCTATGCTTATATACTGATCTGGTGTAGCCTATGTGAGCCTATACTAGCCTATCTCCTCAGCCTCTACTTATATACAGATCTGGTGTAGCCTATGTGAGCGTATACTAGCCTATCTCCTCAGCCTATACTTATATACGGATCTGGTATAGCCTATGTGAGCCTATACTAGCCTATCTCCTCAGCCTATACTTATATACGGATCTGGTATAGCCTATGTGAACCTATAGTACCCTGTGTGAGCCTATATGACCCTATGTCCCCAGTCTATACTTATATACCAATCTGGTGTAGCCTATGTCAGCCTTTACTAGCCTATCTTCTAGGCCTATACTGGCTTATCTCCCCAGGCTATACTTATATACCAATCTGGGGTAGTGTATGTGAACCTATACTAGCCCACCTCCTCAGCCTAACCTTATATACCGATCTGGTGTAGCGTATGTGAGCCTATACTAGCCTATCTCTGCAGTCTATATTTATATACAGATCTGGGTGTATCCTATGTGAGCCTATACTAGCCTATCTCCTCAGCCTATACTTATATACTGATCTGGTGTAGCCTATGTGAGCCTATACTAGCCTATATCCTCAGCCTATACTTATATACAGATCTGGTGTAGCCTATGTGAGCCTATACTAGCCTATCTCCTCAGCCTATACTTATATACTGATCTGGTGTAGCCTATGTGAGCCTATACTAGCCTATCTCCTCAGCCTATACTTATATACTGATCTGGTGTAGCCTATGTGAGCCTATACTAGCCTATCTCCTCAGCCTATACTTATATACTGATCTGGTGTAGCCTATGTGAGCCTATACTAGCCTATCTCCTCAGCCTATACTTATATACAGATCTGGTGTAGCCTATGTGAGCCTATACTAGCCTATCTCCTCAGCCTATACTTATATACAGATCTGGTGTAGCATATGTGAGCCTATACTAGCCTATCTCCTCAGCCTATACTTATATAGAGATCTGGTGTAGCCTATGTGAGCCTATACTAGCCTATCTCCTCAGCCTATACTTATATACAGATCTGGTGTAGCCTATGTGAGCCTATACTAGCCTATCTCTGCAGTCTATACTTATATACAGATCTGGGTGTATCCTATGTGAGCCTATACTAGCCCACCTCCTGAGCCTATACTTATATACAGATCTGGTGTAGCCTATGTGAGCCTATACTAGGCTATCTCCTCAGCGTATACTTATATACAGATCTGGTGTAGCCTATGTGAGCCTATACTAGCCTATCTCCTCAGCCTATACTCATATACAGACCTGGTGTAGCCTATGTGAGCCTAAACTAGCCTATCTCCTCAGCCTATACTTATTTACAGATCTGGTGTAGCCTATGTGAGCCTATACTAGTCTATCTCCTCAGCCTATACTTATATACGGATCTGGTATAGCCTATGTGAGCCTATACTAGCTTGTCTCCTCAGCCTATACTTATATACGGATCAGGTATAGCCTATGTGAGCCTATACTAGCCTGTGTGAGCCTATATGACCCTATGTCCCCAGTCTATACTTATACACCAATCTAGTGTAGCCTATGTCAGCCTATACTAGCCTATCTTCTAGGCCTATACTGGCTTATCTCCCCAGCCTATACTTATATACCAATCTGGTGTAGTGTATGTGAACCTATACAAGCCGACCTCCTCAGCCTATATTTGTATACCGATGTGGTGTAGCGTATGTGAACCGTATACTAGCCTTTCTCTGCAGTCTATACTTATATACAGATCTGGGTGTATCCTATGTGAGCCTATACTTATATACAGATCTGCTGTAGCGTATGTGAGCCTATCTCCCAGCCTATACTTATATACAGATCTGGTGTAGCCCATGTGAGCCTTTACTAGCCTATCTCCTCAGCCTATACTTATATACTGATCTGCTGTAGCCTATGTGAGCCTATACTAGCCTATCTCCTCAGCCTATACTTATATACTGATCTGGTGGAGCCTATACTTGCCTATCTCCTCAGCCTATACTTATATACTGATCTGGTGGAGCCTATACTTGCCTATCTCCTCAGCCTATACTTATATACTGATTTGGTGTAGCCTATGTGAGCCTATACTAGCCTATCTCCTCAGCCTATACTTATATACAGATCTGGTGTAGCCTATGTGAGCCTATACTAGCCTATCTCGTCAGCCTATACTTATATACAGACCTGGTGTAGCCTATGTGAGCCTATACTAGCCTATCTCCTCAGCCTATACTTATATACAGATCTGGTGTAGCCTATGTGAGCCTATACTAGCCTATCTCCTCAGCCTATACTTATATACAGATCTGGTGTAGCCTATGTGAGCCTATACTAGCCTATCTCCTCAACCTATACTTATATACAGATCTGGTGTAGCCTATGTGAGCCTATACTAGCCTATCTCCTCAGCCTATACTTATATACAGATCTGGTGTAGCCTATGTGAGCCTATACTAGCCTATCTCCTCAGCCTATACTTATATACTGATCTGGTGTAGCCTATGTGAGCCTATACTAGCCTATCTCCTCACCCTATGCTTATATACTGATCTGGTGTAGCCTATGTGAGCCTATACTAGCCTATCTCCTCAGCCTCTACTTATATACAGATCTGGTGTAGCCTATGTGAGCGTATACTAGCCTATCTCCTCAGCCTATACTTATATACGGATCTGGTATAGCCTATGTGAGCCTATACTAGCCTATCTCCTCAGCCTATACTTATATACGGATCTGGTATAGCCTATGTGAACCTATAGTACCCTGTGTGAGCCTATATGACCCTATGTCCCCAGTCTATACTTATATACCAATCTGGTGTAGCCTATGTCAGCCTTTACTAGCCTATCTTCTAGGCCTATACTGGCTTATCTCCCCAGGCTATACTTATATACCAATCTGGGGTAGTGTATGTGAACCTATACTAGCCCACCTCCTCAGCCTAACCTTATATACCGATCTGGTGTAGCGTATGTGAGCCTATACTAGCCTATCTCTGCAGTCTATATTTATATACAGATCTGGGTGTATCCTATGTGAGCCTATACTAGCCTATATCCTCAGCCTATACTTATATACAGATCTGGTGTAGCCTATGTGAGCCTATACTAGCCTATCTCCTCAGCCTATACTTATATACAGATCTGGTGTAGCCTATGTGAGCCTATACTAGCCTATCTCCTCAGCCTATACTTATATACTGATCTGGTGTAGCCTATGTGAGCCTATACTAGCCTATCTCCTCAGCCTATACTTATATACAGATCTGGTGTAGCCTATGTGAGCCTATACTAGCCTATCTCCTCAGCCTATACTTATATACAGATCTGGTGTAGCCTATGTGAGCCATTACTAGCCTATCTCCTCAGCCTATACTTATATACAGATCTGGTGTAGCCTATGTAAAACAAGACTAGCCTGTCTCCCCAGTCTATACTTATATACAGATCTGGTGTAGCTTATGTAAAACTACACTAGCCTGCCTCCCCAGCCTATACTTATATACAGATCTGGTGTAGCCTATGTAAAACTAGACTAGCCTGTCTCCCCAGTCTATACTTATATACAGATCTGGTGTAGCCTATGTAAAACTACACTAGTCTGTCTCCTCAGCCTATACTTATATACAGATCTGGTGTAGCCTATGTAAAACTACACTGGCCTGTCTCCTAAGCCTATACATATATACAGATCTGGTGTAGCCTATGTAAAACTACACTAGCCTGTCTCCTCAGCCTATACTTATATACAGATCTGGTGTAGCCTATGTAAAACAAGACTAGCCTGTATCCCCAGTCTATACTTATATACAGATCTGGTGTAGCCTATGTAAAACTACACTAGCCTGTTTCCCCAGCCTATACTTATATACACATCTGGTGTAGCCTATGTAAAACTAGACTAGCCTGTCTCCCTAGTCTATACTTATATACAGATCTGGTGTAGCATATGTAAAACTACACTAGCCTGTCTCCTCAGCCTATACTTATATACAGATCTGGTGTAGCCTATGTAAAACTACCCTAGCCTGTCTCCTCAGCCTATACTTATATACAGATCTGGTGTAGCCTATGTAAAACTAGACTAGCCTGTCTCCCCAGTCTATACTTATATACAGATCTGGTGTAGCCTATGTAAAACTAGACTAGCCTGTCTCCCCAGTCTATACTTATATACAGATCTGGTGTAGCCTATGTAAAACTACACTAGCCTGTTTCCTCAGTCTATACTTATATACAGATCTGGCGTAGCCTATGTAAAACTAGACTAGCCTGTCTCCCCTGTCTATACTTATATACAGATCTGGTGTAGCCTTTGTAAAACTACACTAGCCTGTCTCCCCAGCCTATACTTATATACAGATTTGGAATAGCCTATGTAAAACTAGACTAGCCTGTCTCCTCAGTCTACACTTATATACAGATCTGGTGTAGCCTATGTAAAACTACACCAGCCTGTCTCCCCAGTCTATACTTATATACAGATCTGGTGTAGCCTATGTAAAACTACACTAGCCTGTCTCCTCAGTCTATAGTTATATACAGATCTGGTGTAGCCTATGTAAAACTACACTAGCCTGTCTCCCCAGTCTATACTTATATACAGATCTGGTGTAGCCTATGTAAAACTAGACAAGCCTGTGTCCTCAATCTATACTTATATACAGATCTGGTGTAGCCTATGTAAAACTAAATTAGGCTGTCTCCCCAGTCTATACTTATATACAGATCTGGTGTAGCCTATGTAAAACTAGACTAGCCTGTGTCCTCAATCTATACTTATATAGAGATCTGGTGTAGCCTATGTAAAACTACACTAGCCTGTCCCCTCAGTCTATACTTATATACCGATCTGGTGTAGCGTATGTGAGGCTATACTTATATACAGATGTACTGTAACCAATTTTGAGCCTACACTAGCCTATATCCTCAGACAACACTTATATAGAGGTCACGTTTAGCCTACGTGAGAATATTCTAGAATGTCTCCCCAGCCTATAATTATTTACAGATCTGGCGTAGTGTATGTGAGCCTATACTAGCCTATCTCCACAGTCTATACTTATATACCATTCTGGTGTATCCTATGTGGGCCTATACTAGCCTATTTCCCCAGTCTACACTTATATACAGACGTGTGGTAGCCTATGTCAGCCTATACTAGCCTATCTGCTCAGCCTATACTTATATACAGATCTGTGTTAGCCTATGTGAGCCTATACTAGCCTACCTCCTCAGCCTATACTTATATACGGATCTGGTGTAGCCTATGTGAAACTATACTAGCCTGTCTCCTCAGTCTATACTTATATACAGATCTGGTGTAGCCTATGTAAAACTACACTAGCCTGTCTCCCCAGCATATACTTATATACAGATCTGGTGTAGCCTATGTAAAACTAGACTAGCCTGTCTCCTCAGCCTATACTTATATACAGATCTGGTGTAGCCTATGTAAAATCTACACTAGCCTGTCTCCTCAGCCTATACTTATATACAGATCTGGTGAGGCCTATGTAAAACTAGAGTACCCTGTCTCCCCAGTCTATACTTATATACAGATCTGGTGCAGCCTATGTAAAACTACACTAGCCTGTCTCCCCAGCCTATACTTATATACAGATCTGGTGTAGCCTATGTAAAACTAGACTAGCCTGTCTCCCCAGTCTATACTTATACACAGATCTGGTGTAGCCTATGTAATACTACACTAGCCTGTCTCCTCAGCCTATACTTATATACAGATCTGGTGTAGCCTATGTAAAACTACACTAGCCTATCTCCTCAGCCTATACTTATATACAGATCTGGTGTAGCCTATGTAAAACTACACTAGCCTGTCTCCTCAGCCTATACTTATATACAGATCTGGTGTAGCCTATGTAATACTAGACTAGCCTGTCTCCCTAGTCTATACTTATATACAGATCTGGTGTAGCCTATGTAAAACTACACTAGCCTGTCTCCTCAGCCTATACTTATATACAGATCTGGTGTAGCCTATGTAAAACTACACTAGCCTGACTCCTCAGCCTATACTTATATACAGATCTGGTGTAGCCTATTTAAAACTACACTAGCCTGTCTCCTCAGCCTATACTTATATACAGATCTGGTGTAGCCTATGTAAAACTACACTAGCCTGTCTCCTCAGCCTATACTTATATACAGATCTGGTGTAGCCTATGTAAAACTACACTAGCCTGTCTCCTCAGTCTATACTTATATACAAATCTGGTGAAGCCTATGTAAAACTAGACTAGCCTGTCTCTCCAGTCTATACTTATATACAGATCTGGTGTAGCCTATGTAAAACTACACTAGCCTGTCTCCTCAGCCTGTACTTATATACAGATCTGGTGTAGCCTATGTAAAACTACACTAGCCTGTCTCCTCAGCCTATACTTATATACAGATCTGGTGTAGCCTATGTAAAACTAGACTAGCCT
The DNA here is from genome assembly GCA_030765045.1 of Tenodera sinensis. Taxonomy (NCBI): domain Eukaryota; kingdom Metazoa; phylum Arthropoda; class Insecta; order Mantodea; family Mantidae; genus Tenodera; species Tenodera sinensis. The sequence continues at coordinate 83,237,814 of CM060965.1, read as the reverse complement.
GTATCCCCAGTCTATACTTATATACAGATCTGGTGTAGCCTATGTAAAACTACACTAGCCTGTCTCCTCAGTCTATACTTATATACAGATCTGGTGTAGCCTATGTAAAACTAGACTAGCCTGTCTCCCCAGTCTATACTTATATAGAGATCTGGTGTAGCCTATGTAAAACTACACTAGCCTGTCTCCCCAGCCTATACTTATATACAGATCTGGTGTAGCCTATGTAAAACTAGACTAGCCTGTCTCCTCAGTATATACTTATATACAGATCTGGTGTAGCCTATGTAAAACTACACTAGCCTTTCTCCCCAGTCTATACTTATATACAGATCTGATGTAGCCTATGTAAAACTACACTAGCCTGTCTCCTCAGCCTATAGTTATATACAGATCTGGTGTAGCCTATGTAAAACTAAGCTAGCCTGTCTCCCCAGTCTATACTTGTATACAGATCTGGTGTAGCCTATGTAAAACTACACTAGCCTGTCTCCTCAGTCTATACTTATATACAGATCTGGTGTAGCCTATGTAAAACTAGACTAGCCTGTCTCCCCAGTCTATACTTATATAGAGATCTGGTGTAGCCTATGTAAAACTACACTAGCCTGTCTCCCCAGCCTATACTTATATACAGATCTGGTGTAGCCTATGTAAAACTAGACTAGCCTGTCTCCTCAGTATATACTTATATACAGATCTGGTGTAGCCTATGTAAAACTACACTAGCCTTTCTCCCCAGTCTATACTTATATACAGATCTGATGTAGCCTATGTAAAACTACACTAGCCTGTCTCCTCAGCCTATAGTTATATACAGATCTGGTGTAGCCTATGTAAAACTACACTAGCCTGTCTCCCCAGCCTATACTTATATACAGATCTGGTGTAGCCTATGTAAAACTAGACTAGCCTGTCTCCTCAGTATATACTTATATACAGATCTGGTGTAGCCTATGTAAAACTACACTAGCCTGTCTCCGCAGTCTATACTTATCTAGAGATCTGGTGTAGCCTATGTAAAACTATACTAGCCTATCTCCCCAGTCTATACTTATATACAGATCTGGTGTAGCCTATGTAAAACTACACTAGCCTGTCTCCCCGGTCTATACTTATATACAGATCTAGTGTAGCCTATGTAAAACTACACTAGCCTGTCTCCTCAGTCTATACTTATATACCGATCTGTTGTAGCGTATGTGAGGCTATACTTATATACAGATGTACTATAACCAATTGTGAGCCTATACAAGCCTATATCCTCAGACAACACTTATATAGAGGTCACGTTTAGCCTACGTGAGAATATTCTAGCCTGTCTCCCCAGCCTATAATTATATACAGATCTGGCGTAGTGTATGTGAGCCTATACTAGCCTATCTCCTCAGTCTATACTTATATACCATTCTGGTGTATCCTATGTGGGCCTATACTAGCCTATCTCCCCAGTCTACACTTATATACAGACCTGTGGTAGCCCATTTCAGCCTATACTAGCCTATCTGCTCAGCCTATACTTATATACAGATCTGTGTTAGCCTATGTGAGCCTATACTAGCCTATCTCCTTAGTCTATACATAAATACCAGTCTGGTGTAGTCTATGTGAGTGTATACTAGTCTATCTCCTCAGCCTATACTTATATACGGATCTGGTGTAGCCTAGGTGAAATTATACTAGCCTATCTCATCAGTCTATACTTAATACCAATCTGCTGTAGCCTATGTGAGCCTATACTAGCCTATCATCTCAGCCTATACTTTTATACAGATCTGGTGTAGCCTATGTGAGCCTATACTAGCCTATCTCCTCAATCTATACTTTCTTACAGAGAGGTGTAGGCTATGTGAGCCTATACTGGCCTTTCTCTTCAGTCTATACTTATATACAGATCTGTTGTAGCCTATGTGAGCCTATACTACCCTATGTTCTCAGTCTATACTTATATACAGATCAGGTGTAGCATATGTCAGTCTATACTAGTCTATCTCCTCAGGCTATACTTATATATAGATCTGGTGTAGCGTATGTGAGCCTATACTAGCCTATCTCCCCAGCCTAAACTTATATGTCTTTCCGGTCTAGCCTATCTGAGCCTATACTAGCATATCTCCCCAGGCCACACTTATATACAGATCTGGCATTGCCTGTGTCAGCGTGTGCTAGCCTATCTCCCCAGCCTATACTTATATACAGATCTGGTTTAGCCTATATGAGCCTATATTAGCCTATCCTTATATACAGATCTGGTGTAGCCTTTATCAGCCTATGCTACCCTATGGCCCGAGCCTATACTTATATACTGATCTGGTGTAGCCTATGTGAGCCTATACTAGCCTACCTACTCTGCCTATACTTATATACTGATCTGGTGTAGCCTATGTGAGCCTATACTAGCCTATCTCCTCATCCTATACTTATATACAGATCTGGTGTAGCCTATGTGAGCCTATACTAGCCTATCTCTGCAGTCTATACTTATATACAGATCTGGGTGTATCCTATGTGAGCCTATACTAGCCGACCACCTGAGCCTATACTTATATACAGATCTGGTGTAGCCTATGTGAGCCTATACTAGCCTATCTCCTCAGCCTATACTTATATACAGATCTGGTGTAGCCTATGTGAGCCTATCCTAGCCTATCTCCTCAGCCTATGCTTATATACTGATCTGGTGTAGCCTATGTGAGCCTATACTAGCCTATCTCCTCAGCCTATACTTATATACTGATCTGGTGTAGCCTATGTGAGCCTATACTAGCCTATCTCCTCAGCCTATACTTATATACGGATCTGGTATAGCCTATGTGAGCCTATGATAGCTTGTCTCCTCAGCCTATACTTATATACGGATCAGGTATAGCCTATGTGAGCCTATACTAGCCTGTGTGAGCCTATATAACCCTATGTCCCCAGTCTAAACTTATACACCAATCTAGTGTAGCCTATGTCAGCCTATACTAGCCTATCTTCTAGGCCTATACTGGCTTATCTCCCCAGCCTATACTTATATACCAATCTGGTGTACTGTATGTGAACCTATACTAGCCCACCTCCTCAGCCTATATTTGTATACCGATGTGGTGTAGCGTATGTGAACCGTATACTAGCCTTTCTCTGCAGTCTATACTTATATACAGATCTGGGTGTATCCTATGTGAGCCTATACTTATATACAGATCTGCTGTAGCGTATGTGAGCCTATACTAGCCTATCTCCCAGCCTATACTTATATACAGATCTGGTGTAGCCTATGTAGCCCATGTGAGCCTATACTAGCCTATCTCCTCAGCCTATACTTATATACTGATCTGCTGTAGCCTATGTGAGCCTATACTAGCCTATCTCCTCAGCCTATACTTATATACTGATCTGGTGGAGCCTATACTTGCCTATCTCCTCAGCCTATACTTATATACTGATCTGGTGGAGCCTATACTTGCCTATCTCCTCAGCCTATACTTATATACTGATCTGGTGTAGCCTATGTGAGCCTATACTAGCCTACATCCTCAGCCTATACTTATATACAGATCTGGTGTAGCCTATGTGAGCCTATACTAGCCTATCTCCTCAGCCTATACTTATATACTGATCTGCTGTAGCCTATGTGAGCCTATACTAGCCTATCTCCTCAGCCTATACTTATATACTGATCTGGTGTAGCCTATGTGAGCCTATACTAGATTATCTCCTCAGCCTATACTTGTATACAGATCTGGTGTAGCCTATGTGAGCCTATCTCCTCAGCCTATACTTATATACAGATCTGGTGTAGTCTATGTGATCCTATACTAGCCTATCTCCTCAGCCTATACTTATATACTGATCTGGTGTAGCCTATGTGAGCCTATACTAGCCTATCTCCTCAGCCTATACTTATATACTGATCTGGTGTAGCCTATGTGAGCCTATACTAGCCTATCTCCTCAGCCTATACTTATATACTGATCTGGTGTAGCCTATGTGAGCCTATACTAGATTATCTCCTCAGCCTATACTTATATACTGATCTGGTGTAGCCTATGTGAGCCTATACTAGCCGATCTCCTCAGCCTATACTTATTTACTGATCTGGTGTAGCCTATGTGAGCCTATACTAGCCTATCTCCTCAGCCTATACTTATATACTGATCTCGTGTAGCCTATGTGAGCCTATACTAGCCTATCTCCTCAGCCTATACTTATATACTGATCTGGTGTAGCCTATGTGAGCCTATACTAGCCTATCTCCTCAGCCTATACTTATATACGGATCTGGTATAGCCTATGTGAGCCTATACTAGCTTGTCTCCTCAGCCTATACTTATATACGGATCAGGTATAGCCTATGTGAGCCTATACTAGCCTGTGTGAGCCTATATAACCCTATGTCCCCAGTCTAAACTTATACACCAATCTAGTGTAGCCTATGTCAGCCTATACTAGCCTATCTTCTAGGCCTATACTGGCTTATCTCCCCAGCCTATACTTATATACCAATCTGGTGTACTGTATGTGAACCTATACTAGCCCACCTCCTCAGCCTATATTTGTATACCGATGTGGTGTAGCGTATGTGAACCGTATACTAGCCTTTATCTGCAGTCTATACTTATATACAGATCTGGGTGTATCCTATGTGAGCCTATACTTATATACAGATCTGCTGTAGCGTATGTGAGCCTATACTAGCCTATCTCCCAGCCTATACTTATATACAGATCTGGTGTAGCCTATGTAGCCCATGTGAGCCTATACTAGCCTATCTCCTCAGCCTATACTTATATACTGATCTGCTGTAGCCTATGTGAGCCTATACTAGCCTATCTCCTCAGCCTATACTTATATACTGATCTGGTGGAGCCTATACTTGCCTATCTCCTCAGCCTATACTTATATACTGATCTGGTGGAGCCTATACTTGCCTATCTCCTCAGCCTATACTTATATACTGATCTGGTGTAGCCTATGTGAGCCTATACTAGCCTATATCCTCAGCCTATACTTATATACAGATCTGGTGTAGCCTATGTGAGCCTATACTAGCCTATCTCCTCAGCCTATACTTATATACAGATCTGGTGTAGCCTATGTGAGCCTATACTAGCCTATCTCCTCAGCCTATACTTATATACTGATCTGGTGTAGCCTATGTGAGCCTATACTAGATTATCTCCTCAGCCTATACTTGTATACAGATCTGGTGTAGCCTATGTGAGCCTATACTAGCCTATCTCCTCAGCCTATACTTATATACAGATCTGGTGTAGCCTATGTGAGCCTATACTAGCCTATCTCCTCAGCCTATACTTATATACTGATCTGGTGTAGCCTATGTGAGCCTATACTAGCCTATATCCTCAGCCTATACTTATATACAGATCTGGTGTAGCCTATGTGAGCCTATACTAGCCTATCTCCTCAGCCTATACTTATATACTGATCTGGTGTAGCCTATGTGAGCCTATACTAGCCTATCTCCTCAGCCTATACTTATATACTGATCTGGTGTAGCCTATGTGAGCCTATACTAGCCTATCTCCTCAGCCTATACTTATATACTGATCTGGTGTAGCCTATGTGAGCCTATACTAGCCTATCTCCTCAGCCTATACTTATATACAGATCTGGTGTAGCCTATGTGAGCCTATACTAGCCTATCTCCTCAGCCTATACTTATATACAGATCTGGTGTAGCATATGTGAGCCTATACTAGCCTATCTCCTCAGCCTATACTTATATAGAGATCTGGTGTAGCCTATGTGAGCCTATACTAGCCTATCTCCTCAGCCTATACTTATATACAGATCTGGTGTAGCCTATGTGAGCCTATACTAGCCTATCTCCTCAGCCTATACTTATTTACAGATCTGGTGTAGCCTATGTGAGCCTATACTAGCCTATCTCCTCAGCCTATACTTATATACGGATCTGGTATAGCCTATGTGAGCCTATACTAGCTTGTCTCCTCAGCCTATACTTATATACGGATCAGGTATAGCCTATGTGAGCCTATACTAGCCTGTGTGAGCCTATATGACCCTATGTCCCCAGTCTATACTTATACACCAATCTAGTGTAGCCTATGTCAGCCTATACTAGCCTATCTTCTAGGCCTATACTGGCTTATCTCCCCAGCCTATACTTATATACCAATCTGGTGTAGTGTATGGGAACCTATACAAGCCGACCTCCTCAGCCTATATTTGTATACCGATGTGGTGTAGCGTATGTGAACCGTATACTAGCCTTTCTCTGCAGTCTATACTTATATACAGATCTGGGTGTATCCTATGTGAGCCTATACTTATATACAGATCTGCTGTAGCGTATGTGAGCCTATCTCCCAGCCTATACTTATATACAGATCTGGTGTAGCCCATGTGAGCCTTTACTAGCCTATCTCCTCAGCCTATACTTATATACTGATCTGCTGTAGCCTATGTGAGCCTATACTAGCCTATCTCCTCAGCCTATACTTATATACTGATCTGGTGGAGCCTATACTTGCCTATCTCCTCAGCCTATACTTATATACTGATCTGGTGGAGCCTATACTTGCCTATCTCCTCAGCCTATACTTATATACTGATTTGGTGTAGCCTATGTGAGCCTATACTAGCCTATCTCCTCAGCCTATACTTATATACAGATCTGGTGTAGCCTATGTGAGCCTATACTAGCCTATCTCGTCAGCCTATACTTATATACAGATCTGGTGTAGCCTATGTGAGCCTATACTAGCCTATCTCCTCAGCCTATACTTATATACAGATCTGGTGTAGCCTATGTGAGCCTATACTAGCCTATCTCCTCAGCCTATACTTATATACAGATCTGGTGTAGCCTATGTGAGCCTATACTAGCCTATCTCCTCAACCTATACTTATATACAGATCTGGTGTAGCCTATGTGAGCCTATACTAGCCTATCTCCTCAGCCTATACTTATATACAGATCTGGTGTAGCCTATGTGAGCCTATACTAGCCTATCTCCTCAGCCTATACTTATATACTGATCTGGTGTAGCCTATGTGAGCCTATACTAGCCTATCTCCTCACCCTATACTTATATACTGATCTGGTGTAGCCTATGTGAGCCTATACTAGCCTATCTCCTCAGCCTCTACTTATATACAGATCTGGTGTAGCCTATGTGAGCGTATACTAGCCTATCTCCTCAGCCTATACTTATATACGGATCTGGTATAGCCTATGTGAGCCTATACTAGCCTATCTCCTCAGCCTATACTTATATACGGATCTGGTATAGCCTATGTGAACCTATAGTAGCCTGTGTGAGCCTATATGACCCTATGTCCCCAGTCTATACTTATATACCAATCTGGTGTAGCCTATGTCAGCCTTTACTAGCCTATCTTCTAGGCCTATACTGGCTTATCTCCCCAGGCTATACTTATATACCAATCTGGGGTAGTGTATGTGAACCTATACTAGCCCACCTCCTCAGCCTATACTTATATACCGATCTGGTGTAGCGTATGTGAGCCTATACTAGCCTATCTCTGCAGTCTATATTTATATACAGATCTGGGTGTATCCTATGTGAGCCTATACTAGCCTATATCCTCAGCCTATACTTATATACAGATCTGCTGTAGCGTATGTGAGCCTATACTAGCCTATCTCCCAGCCTATACTTATATACAGATCTGGTGTAGCCTATGTAGCCCATGTGAGCCTATACTAGCCTATCTCCTCAGCCTATACTTATATACTGATCTGCTGTAGCCTATGTGAGCCTATACTAGCCTATCTCCTCAGCCTATACTTATATACTGATCTGGTGGAGCCTATACTTGCCTATCTCCTCAGCCTATACTTATATACTGATCTGGTGGAGCCTATACTTGCCTATCTCCTCAGCCTATACTTATATACTGATCTGGTGTAGCCTATGTGAGCCTATACTAGCCTATATCCTCAGCCTATACTTATATACAGATCTGGTGTAGCCTATGTGAGCCTATACTAGCCTATCTCCTCAGCCTATACTTATATACAGATCTGGTGTAGCCTATGTGAGCCTATACTAGCCTATCTCCTCAGCCTATACTTATATACTGATCTGGTGTAGCCTATGTGAGCCTATACTAGATTATCTCCTCAGCCTATACTTGTATACAGATCTGGTGTAGCCTATGTGAGCCTATACTAGCCTATCTCCTCAGCCTATACTTATATACAGATCTGGTGTAGCCTATGTGAGCCTATACTAGCCTATCTCCTCAGCCTATACTTATATACTGATCTGGTGTAGCCTATGTGAGCCTATACTAGCCTATATCCTCAGCCTATACTTATATACAGATCTGGTGTAGCCTATGTGAGCCTATACTAGCCTATCTCCTCAGCCTATACTTATATACTGATCTGGTGTAGCCTATGTGAGCCTATACTAGCCTATCTCCTCAGCCTATACTTATATACTGATCTGGTGTAGCCTATGTGAGCCTATACTAGCCTATCTCCTCAGCCTATACTTATATACTGATCTGGTGTAGCCTATGTGAGCCTATACTAGCCTATCTCCTCAGCCTATACTTATATACAGATCTGGTGTAGCCTATGTGAGCCTATACTAGCCTATCTCCTCAGCCTATACTTATATACAGATCTGGTGTAGCATATGTGAGCCTATACTAGCCTATCTCCTCAGCCTATACTTATATAGAGATCTGGTGTAGCCTATGTGAGCCTATACTAGCCTATCTCCTCAGCCTATACTTATATACAGATCTGGTGTAGCCTATGTGAGCCTATACTAGCCTATCTCCTCAGCCTATACTTATTTACAGATCTGGTGTAGCCTATGTGAGCCTATACTAGCCTATCTCCTCAGCCTATACTTATATACGGATCTGGTATAGCCTATGTGAGCCTATACTAGCTTGTCTCCTCAGCCTATACTTATATACGGATCAGGTATAGCCTATGTGAGCCTATACTAGCCTGTGTGAGCCTATATGACCCTATGTCCCCAGTCTATACTTATACACCAATCTAGTGTAGCCTATGTCAGCCTATACTAGCCTATCTTCTAGGCCTATACTGGCTTATCTCCCCAGCCTATACTTATATACCAATCTGGTGTACTGTATGTGAACCTATACTAGCCCACCTCCTCAGCCTATATTTGTATACCGATGTGGTGTAGCGTATGTGAACCGTATACTAGCCTTTCTCTGCAGTCTATACTTATATACAGATCTGGGTGTATCCTATGTGAGCCTATACTTATATACAGATCTGCTGTAGCGTATGTGAGCCTATACTAGCCTATCTCCCAGCCTATACTTATATACAGATCTGGTGTAGCCTATGTAGCCCATGTGAGCCTATACTAGCCTATCTCCTCAGCCTATACTTATATACTGATCTGCTGTAGCCTATGTGAGCCTATACTAGCCTATCTCCTCAGCCTATACTTATATACTGATCTGGTGGAGCCTATACTTGCCTATCTCCTCAGCCTATACTTATATACTGATCTGGTGGAGCCTATACTTGCCTATCTCCTCAGCCTATACTTATATACTGATCTGGTGTAGCCTATGTGAGCCTATACTAGCCTATATCCTCAGCCTATACTTATATACAGATCTGGTGTAGCCTATGTGAGCCTATACTAGCCTATCTCCTCAGCCTATACTTATATACAGATCTGGTGTAGCCTATGTGAGCCTATACTAGCCTATCTCCTCAGCCTATACTTATATACTGATCTGGTGTAGCCTATGTGAGCCTATACTAGATTATCTCCTCAGCCTATACTTGTATACAGATCTGGTGTAGCCTATGTGAGCCTATACTAGCCTATCTCCTCAGCCTATACTTATATACAGATCTGGTGTAGCCTATGTGAGCCTATACTAGCCTATCTCCTCAGCCTATACTTATATACTGATCTGGTGTAGCCTATGTGAGCCTATACTAGCCTATATCCTCAGCCTATACTTATATACAGATCTGGTGTAGCCTATGTGAGCCTATACTAGCCTATCTCCTCAGCCTATACTTATATACTGATCTGGTGTAGCCTATGTGAGCCTATACTAGCCTATCTCCTCAGCCTATACTTATATACTGATCTGGTGTAGCCTATGTGAGCCTATACTAGCCTATCTCCTCAGCCTATACTTATATACTGATCTGGTGTAGCCTATGTGAGCCTATACTAGCCTATCTCCTCAGCCTATACTTATATACAGATCTGGTGTAGCCTATGTGAGCCTATACTAGCCTATCTCCTCAGCCTATACTTATATACAGATCTGGTGTAGCATATGTGAGCCTATACTAGCCTATCTCCTCAGCCTATACTTATATAGAGATCTGGTGTAGCCTATGTGAGCCTATACTAGCCTATCTCCTCAGCCTATACTTATATACAGATCTGGTGTAGCCTATGTGAGCCTATACTAGCCTATCTCCTCAGCCTATACTTATTTACAGATCTGGTGTAGCCTATGTGAGCCTATACTAGCCTATCTCCTCAGCCTATACTTATATACGGATCTGGTATAGCCTATGTGAGCCTATACTAGCTTGTCTCCTCAGCCTATACTTATATACGGATCAGGTATAGCCTATGTGAGCCTATACTAGCCTGTGTGAGCCTATATGACCCTATGTCCCCAGTCTATACTTATACACCAATCTAGTGTAGCCTATGTCAGCCTATACTAGCCTATCTTCTAGGCCTATACTGGCTTATCTCCCCAGCCTATACTTATATACCAATCTGGTGTAGTGTATGTGAACCTATACAAGCCGACCTCCTCAGCCTATATTTGTATACCGATGTGGTGTAGCGTATGTGAACCGTATACTAGCCTTTCTCTGCAGTCTATACTTATATACAGATCTGGGTGTATCCTATGTGAGCCTATACTTATATACAGATCTGCTGTAGCGTATGTGAGCCTATCTCCCAGCCTATACTTATATACAGATCTGGTGTAGCCCATGTGAGCCTTTACTAGCCTATCTCCTCAGCCTATACTTATATACTGATCTGCTGTAGCCTATGTGAGCCTATACTAGCCTATCTCCTCAGCCTATACTTATATACTGATCTGGTGGAGCCTATACTTGCCTATCTCCTCAGCCTATACTTATATACTGATCTGGTGGAGCCTATACTTGCCTATCTCCTCAGCCTATACTTATATACTGATTTGGTGTAGCCTATGTGAGCCTATACTAGCCTATCTCCTCAGCCTATACTTATATACAGATCTGGTGTAGCCTATGTGAGCCTATACTAGCCTATCTCGTCAGCCTATACTTATATACAGATCTGGTGTAGCCTATGTGAGCCTATACTAGCCTATCTCCTCAGCCTATACTTATATACAGATCTGGTGTAGCCTATGTGAGCCTATACTAGCCTATCTCCTCAGCCTATACTTATATACAGATCTGGTGTAGCCTATGTGAGCCTATACTAGCCTATCTCCTCAACCTATACTTATATACAGATCTGGTGTAGCCTATGTGAGCCTATACTAGCCTATCTCCTCAGCCTATACTTATATACAGATCTGGTGTAGCCTATGTGAGCCTATACTAGCCTATCTCCTCAGCCTATACTTATATACTGATCTGGTGTAGCCTATGTGAGCCTATACTAGCCTATCTCCTCACCCTATACTTATATACTGATCTGGTGTAGCCTATGTGAGCCTATACTAGCCTATCTCCTCAGCCTCTACTTATATACAGATCTGGTGTAGCCTATGTGAGCGTATACTAGCCTATCTCCTCAGCCTATACTTATATACGGATCTGGTATAGCCTATGTGAGCCTATACTAGCCTATCTCCTCAGCCTATACTTATATACGGATCTGGTATAGCCTATGTGAACCTATAGTAGCCTGTGTGAGCCTATATGACCCTATGTCCCCAGTCTATACTTATATACCAATCTGGTGTAGCCTATGTCAGCCTTTACTAGCCTATCTTCTAGGCCTATACTGGCTTATCTCCCCAGGCTATACTTATATACCAATCTGGGGTAGTGTATGTGAACCTATACTAGCCCACCTCCTCAGCCTATACTTATATACCGATCTGGTGTAGCGTATGTGAGCCTATACTAGCCTATCTCTGCAGTCTATATTTATATACAGATCTGGGTGTATCCTATGTGAGCCTATACTAGCCTATATCCTCAGCCTATACTTATATACAGATCTGCTGTAGCGTATGTGAGCCTATACTAGCCTATCTCCCAGCCTATACTTATATACAGATCTGGTGTAGCCTATGTAGCCCATGTGAGCCTATACTAGCCTATCTCCTCAGCCTATACTTATATACTGATCTGCTGTAGCCTATGTGAGCCTATACTAGCCTATCTCCTCAGCCTATACTTATATACTGATCTGGTGGAGCCTATACTTGCCTATCTCCTCAGCCTATACTTATATACTGATCTGGTGGAGCCTATACTTGCCTATCTCCTCAGCCTATACTTATATACTGATCTGGTGTAGCCTATGTGAGCCTATACTAGCCTATATCCTCAGCCTATACTTATATACAGATCTGGTGTAGCCTATGTGAGCCTATACTAGCCTATCTCCTCAGCCTATACTTATATACAGATCTGGTGTAGCCTATGTGAGCCTATACTAGCCTATCTCCTCAGCCTATACTTATATACTGATCTGGTGTAGCCTATGTGAGCCTATACTAGATTATCTCCTCAGCCTATACTTGTATACAGATCTGGTGTAGCCTATGTGAGCCTATACTAGCCTATCTCCTCAGCCTATACTTATATACAGATCTGGTGTAGCCTATGTGAGCCTATACTAGCCTATCTCCTCAGCCTATACTTATATACTGATCTGGTGTAGCCTATGTGAGCCTATACTAGCCTATATCCTCAGCCTATACTTATATACAGATCTGGTGTAGCCTATGTGAGCCTATACTAGCCTATCTCCTCAGCCTATACTTATATACTGATCTGGTGTAGCCTATGTGAGCCTATACTAGCCTATCTCCTCAGCCTATACTTATATACTGATCTGGTGTAGCCTATGTGAGCCTATACTAGCCTATCTCCTCAGCCTATACTTATATACTGATCTGGTGTAGCCTATGTGAGCCTATACTAGCCTATCTCCTCAGCCTATACTTATATACAGATCTGGTGTAGCCTATGTGAGCCTATACTAGCCTATCTCCTCAGCCTATACTTATATACAGATCTGGTGTAGCATATGTGAGCCTATACTAGCCTATCTCCTCAGCCTATACTTATATAGAGATCTGGTGTAGCCTATGTGAGCCTATACTAGCCTATCTCCTCAGCCTATACTTATATACAGATCTGGTGTAGCCTATGTGAGCCTATACTAGCCTATCTCCTCAGCCTATACTTATTTACAGATCTGGTGTAGCCTATGTGAGCCTATACTAGCCTATCTCCTCAGCCTATACTTATATACGGATCTGGTATAGCCTATGTGAGCCTATACTAGCTTGTCTCCTCAGCCTATACTTATATACGGATCAGGTATAGCCTATGTGAGCCTATACTAGCCTGTGTGAGCCTATATGACCCTATGTCCCCAGTCTATACTTATACACCAATCTAGTGTAGCCTATGTCAGCCTATACTAGCCTATCTTCTAGGCCTATACTGGCTTATCTCCCCAGCCTATACTTATATACCAATCTGGTGTAGTGTATGTGAACCTATACAAGCCGACCTCCTCAGCCTATATTTGTATACCGATGTGGTGTAGCGTATGTGAACCGTATACTAGCCTTTCTCTGCAGTCTATACTTATATACAGATCTGGGTGTATCCTATGTGAGCCTATACTTATATACAGATCTGCTGTAGCGTATGTGAGCCTATCTCCCAGCCTATACTTATATACAGATCTGGTGTAGCCCATGTGAGCCTTTACTAGCCTATCTCCTCAGCCTATACTTATATACTGATCTGCTGTAGCCTATGTGAGCCTATACTAGCCTATCTCCTCAGCCTATACTTATATACTGATCTGGTGGAGCCTATACTTGCCTATCTCCTCAGCCTATACTTATATACTGATCTGGTGGAGCCTATACTTGCCTATCTCCTCAGCCTATACTTATATACTGATTTGGTGTAGCCTATGTGAGCCTATACTAGCCTATCTCCTCAGCCTATACTTATATACAGATCTGGTGTAGCCTATGTGAGCCTATACTAGCCTATCTCGTCAGCCTATACTTATATACAGATCTGGTGTAGCCTATGTGAGCCTATACTAGCCTATCTCCTCAGCCTATACTTATATACAGATCTGGTGTAGCCTATGTGAGCCTATACTAGCCTATCTCCTCAGCCTATACTTATATACAGATCTGGTGTAGCCTATGTGAGCCTATACTAGCCTATCTCCTCAACCTATACTTATATACAGATCTGGTGTAGCCTATGTGAGCCTATACTAGCCTATCTCCTCAGCCTATACTTATATACAGATCTGGTGTAGCCTATGTGAGCCTATACTAGCCTATCTCCTCAGCCTATACTTATATACTGATCTGGTGTAGCCTATGTGAGCCTATACTAGCCTATCTCCTCACCCTATACTTATATACTGATCTGGTGTAGCCTATGTGAGCCTATACTAGCCTATCTCCTCAGCCTCTACTTATATACAGATCTGGTGTAGCCTATGTGAGCGTATACTAGCCTATCTCCTCAGCCTATACTTATATACGGATCTGGTATAGCCTATGTGAGCCTATACTAGCCTATCTCCTCAGCCTATACTTATATACGGATCTGGTATAGCCTATGTGAACCTATAGTAGCCTGTGTGAGCCTATATGACCCTATGTCCCCAGTCTATACTTATATACCAATCTGGTGTAGCCTATGTCAGCCTTTACTAGCCTATCTTCTAGGCCTATACTGGCTTATCTCCCCAGGCTATACTTATATACCAATCTGGGGTAGTGTATGTGAACCTATACTAGCCCACCTCCTCAGCCTATACTTATATACCGATCTGGTGTAGCGTATGTGAGCCTATACTAGCCTATCTCTGCAGTCTATATTTATATACAGATCTGGGTGTATCCTATGTGAGCCTATACTAGCCTATATCCTCAGCCTATACTTATATACAGATCTGGTGTAGCCTATGTGAGCCTATACTAGCCTATCTCCTCAGCCTATACTTATATACAGATCTGGTGTAGCCTATGTGAGCCTATACTAGCCTATCTCCTCAGCCTATACTTATATACTGATCTGGTGTAGCCTATGTGAGCCTATACTAGCCTATCTCCTCAGCCTATACTTATATACAGATCTGGTGTAGCCTATGTGAGCCTATACTAGCCTATCTCCTCAGCCTATACTTATATACAGATCTGGTGTAGCCTATGTGAGCCATTACTAGCCTATCTCCTCAGCCTATACTTATATACAGATCTGGTGTAGCCTATGTGAGCCTATACTAGCCTATCTCCTCAGCCTATACTTATATACTGATCTGGTGTAGCCTATGTGAGCCTATACTAGCCTATCTCCTCAGCCTATACTTATATACTGATCTGGTGTTGCCTATGTGAGCCTATACTAGCCCATCTCCTCAGCCTATACTTATACACAGATCTGGTGTAGCCTATGTGAGCCTATACTAGCCTATCTCCTCAGCCTATACTTATATACAGATCTGGTGTAGCCTATGTGAGCCTATACTAGCCTATCTCCTCAGCCTATACTTATATACAGACCTGGTGTAGCCTATGTGAGCCCATACTAGCCTATCTCCTCAGCCTATACTTATATACGGATATGGTATAGCCTATGTGAGCCTATACTAGCCTATCTCCTCAGCCTATACTTATATACGGATCTGGTATAGCCTATGTGAACCTATACTAGCCTGTGTGAGCCTATATGACCCTATGTCCCCAGTCTATTTTTATATACCAATATGGTGTAGCCTATGTCAGCCTATGCTAGCCTATCTTCTAGGCCTATACTGGCTTATCTCCCCAGGCTATACTTATATACCAATCTGGGGTAGTGTATGTGAACCTATACTAGCCCACCTCCTCAGCCTATACTTATATAGCGATGTGGTGTATCCTAGGTGAGCCTATACTAGCCCACCTCCTGAGCCTATACTTATATACAGATCAGGTGTAGCCTATGTGAGCCTATACTAGCCTATCTCCTCAGCCTATACTTATATACTGATCTGGTGTAGCCTATGTGAGCCTATACTAGCCTATCTCCTCAGCCTATACTTATTTACTGATCTGGTGTAGCCTATGTGAGCCTATACTAGCTTGTCTCCTCAGCCTATACTTATATACAGATCTGGTGTAGCCTATGTGAGCCTATACTAGCCTATCTCTACAGTCTATACTTATATACAGATCTGGGTGTATCCTATGTGAGCCTATACTAGCCCACCTCCTGAGCCTATACTTATATACAGATCTGGTGTAGCCTATGTGAGCCTATACTAGCCTATCTCCTCAGCGTATACTTATATACAGATCTGGTGTAGCCTATGTGAGCCTATACTTGCCTATCTCCTCAGCCTATACTCATATACAGACCTGGTGTAGCCTATGTGAGCCTATACTAGCCTATCTCCTCAGCCTATACTTATATACAGATCTGGTGTGGCCTATGTGAGCCTATACTAGCCTATCTCCTCAGCCTATACTTATATACGGATCTGGTATAGCCTATGTGAGCCTATACTAGCTTGTCTCCTCAGCCTATACTTATATACGGATCAGGTATAGCCTATGTGAGCCTATACTAGCCTGTGTGAGCCTATATGACCCTATGTCCCCAGTCTATACTTATACACCAATCTAGTGTAGCCCATGTCAGCCTATACTAGCCTATCTTCTAGGCCTATACTGGCTTATCTCCCCAGCCTATACTTATATACCAATCTGGTGTAGTGTATGTGAACCTATACTAGCCGACCTCCTCAGCCTATATTTGTATACCGATGTGGTGTAGCGTATGTGAACCGTATACTAGCCTTTCTCTGCAGTCTATACTTATATACAGATCTGGGTGTATCCTATGTGAGCCTATACTTATATACAGATCTGCTGTAGCGTATGTGAGCCTATACTAGCCTATCTCGCAGCCTATACTTATATACAGATCTGGTGTAGCCCATGTGAGCCTTTACTAGCCTATCTCCTCAGCCTATACTTATATACTGATCTGCTGTAGCCTATGTGAGCCTATACTAGCCTATCTCCTCAGCCTATACTTATATACTGATTTGGTGGAGCCTATACTTGCCTATCTCCTCAGCCTATACTTATATACTGATCTGGTGGAGCCTATACTTGCCTATCTCCTCAGCCTATACTTATATACTGATCTGGTGTAGCCTATGTGAGCCTATACTAGCCTATATCCTCAGCCTATACTTATATACAGATCTGGTGTAGCCTATGTGAGCCTATACTAGCCTATCTCCTCAGCCTATACTTATATACAGATCTGGTGTAGCCTATGTGAGCCTATACTAGCCTATCTCCTCAGCCTATACTTATATATTGATCTGGTGTAGCCTATGTGAGCCTATACTAGCCTATCTCCTCAGCCTATACTTATATACTGATCTGGTGGAGCCTATACTTGCCTATCTCCTCAGCCTATACTTATATACAGATCTGGTGTAGCCTATGTGAGCCTATACTAGCCTATCTCCTCAGCCTATACTTATATACAGATCTGGTGTAGCCTATGTGAGCCTATACTAGCCTATCTACTCAGCCTATACTTATATACTGATCTGGTGTAGCCTATGTGAGCCTATACTAGCCTATCTCCTCAGCCTATACTTATATACAGATCTGGTGTAGCCTATGTGAGGCTATACTAGCCTATCTCCTCAGCCTATACTTATATACAGATCTGGTGTAGTCTATGTGAGCCTATACTAGCCTATCTCCTCAGCCTATACTTATATACAGATCTGGTGTAGCCTATGTGAGCCTATACTAGCCTATCTCCTCAGCCTATACTTATTTACTGATCTGGTGTAGCCTATGTGAGCCTATACTAGCTTGTCTCCTCAGCCTATACTTATATACAGATCTGGTGTAGCCTATGTGAGCCTATACTAGCCTATCTCTACAGTCTATACTTATATACAGATCTGGGTGTATCCTATGTGAGCCTATACTAGCCCACCTCCTGAGCCTATACTTATATACAGATCTGGTGTAGCCTATGTGAGCCTATACTAGCCTATCTCCTCAGCGTATACTTATATACAGATCTGGTGTAGCCTATGTGAGCCTATACTTGCCTATCTCCTCAGCCTATACTCATATACAGACCTGGTGTAGCCTATGTGAGCCTATACTAGCCTATCTCCTCAGCCTATACTTATATACAGATCTGGTGTGGCCTATGTGAGCCTATACTAGCCTATCTCCTCAGCCTATACTTATATACGGATCTGGTATAGCCTATGTGAGCCTATACTAGCTTGTCTCCTCACCCTATACTTATATACGGATCAGGTATAGCCTATGTGAGCCTATATGACCCTATGTCCCCAGTCTATACTTATACACCAATCTAGTGTAGCCCATGTCAGCCTATACTAGCCTATCTTCTAGGCCTATACTGGCTTATCTCCCCAGCCTATACTTATATACCAATCTGGTGTAGTGTATGTGAACCTATACTAGCCGACCTCCTCAGCCTATATTTGTATACCGATGTGGTGTAGCGTATGTGAACCGTATACTAGCCTTTCTCTGAAGTCTATACTTATATACAGATCTGGGTGTATCCTATGTGAGCCTATACTTATATACAGATCTGCTGTAGCGTATGTGAGCCTATACTAGCCTATCTCGCAGCCTATACTTATATACAGATCTGGTGTAGCCCATGTGAGCCTTTACTAGCCTATCTCCTCAGCCTATACTTATATACTGATCTGCTGTAGCCTATGTGAGCCTATACTAGCCTATCTCCTCAGCCTATACTTATATACTGATTTGGTGGAGCGTATACTTGCCTATCTCCTCAGCCTATACTTATATACTGATCTGGTGGAGCCTATACTTGCCTATCTCCTCAGCCTATACTTATATACTGATCTGGTGTAGCCTATGTGAGCCTATACTAGCCTATATCCTCAGCCTATACTTATATACAGGTCTGGTGTAGCCTATGTGAGCCTATACTAGCCTATCTCCTCAGCCTATACTTATATACAGATCTGGTGTAGCCTATGTGAGCCTATACTAGCCTATCTCCTCAGCCTATACTTATATATTGAACTGGTGTAGCCTATGTGAGCCTATACTAGCCTATCTCCTCAGCCTATACTTATATACTGATCTGGTGGAGCCTATACTTGCCTATCTCCTCAGCCTATACTTATATACAGATCTGGTGTAGCCTATGTGAGCCTATACTAGCCTATCTCCTCAGCCTATACTTATATACAGATCTGGTGTAGCCTATGTGAGCCTATACTAGCCTATCTACTCAGCCTATACTTATATACTGATCTGGTGTAGCCTATGTGAGCCTATACTAGCCTATCTCCTCAGCCTATACTTATATACAGATCTGGTGTAGCCTATGTGAGGCTATACTAGCCTATCTCCTCAGCCTATACTTATATACAGATCTTGTTGTAGTCTATGTGAGCCTATACTAGCCTATCTCCTCAGCCTATACTTATATACAGATCTGGTGTAGCCTATGTGAGCCTATACTAGCCTATCTCCTCAGCCTATACTTATATACTGATCTGGTGTAGCCTATGTGAGCCTATACTAGCCTATCTCCTCAGCCTATACTTATATACTGATCTGGTGTAGCCTATGTGAGCCTATACTAGCCGATCTCCTCAGCCTATACTTATTTACTGATCTGGTGTAGCCTATGTGAGCCTATACTAGCCTATCTCCTCAGCCTATACTTATATACTGATCTCGTGTAGCCTATGTGAGCCTATACTAGCCTATCTCCTCAGCCTATACTTATATACAGATCTGGTGTAGCCTATGTGAGCCTATACTAGCCTATCTCTACAGTCTATACTTATATACAGATCTGGGTGTATCCTATGTGAGCCTATACTAGCCCACCTCCTGAGCCTATACTTATATACGGATCTGGTATAGCCTATGTGAGCCTATACTAGCTTGTCTCCTCACCCTATACTTATATACGGATCAGGTATAGCCTATGTGAGCCTATATGACCCTATGTCCCCAGTCTATACTTATACACCAATCTAGTGTAGCCCATGTCAGCCTATACTAGCCTATCTTCTAGGCCTATACTGGCTTATCTCCCCAGCCTATACTTATATACCAATCTGGTGTAGTGTATGTGAACCTATACTAGCCGACCTCCTCAGCCTATATTTGTATACCGATGTGGTGTAGCGTATGTGAACCGTATACTAGCCTTTCTCTGAAGTCTATACTTATATACAGATCTGGGTGTATCCTATGTGAGCCTATACTTATATACAGATCTGCTGTAGCGTATGTGAGCCTATACTAGCCTATCTCGCAGCCTATACTTATATACAGATCTGGTGTAGCCCATGTGAGCCTTTACTAGCCTATCTCCTCAGCCTATACTTATATACTGATCTGCTGTAGCCTATGTGAGCCTATACTAGCCTATCTCCTCAGCCTATACTTATATACTGATTTGGTGGAGCGTATACTTGCCTATCTCCTCAGCCTATACTTATATACTGATCTGGTGGAGCCTATACTTGCCTATCTCCTCAGCCTATACTTATATACTGATCTGGTGTAGCCTATGTGAGCCTATACTAGCCTATATCCTCAGCCTATACTTATATACAGGTCTGGTGTAGCCTATGTGAGCCTATACTAGCCTATCTCCTCAGCCTATACTTATATACAGATCTGGTGTAGCCTATGTGAGCCTATACTAGCCTATCTCCTCAGCCTATACTTATATATTGAACTGGTGTAGCCTATGTGAGCCTATACTAGCCTATCTCCTCAGCCTATACTTATATACTGATCTGGTGGAGCCTATACTTGCCTATCTCCTCAGCCTATACTTATATACAGATCTGGTGTAGCCTATGTGAGCCTATACTAGCCTATCTCCTCAGCCTATACTTATATACAGATCTGGTGTAGCCTATGTGAGCCTATACTAGCCTATCTACTCAGCCTATACTTATATACTGATCTGGTGTAGCCTATGTGAGCCTATACTAGCCTATCTCCTCAGCCTATACTTATATACAGATCTGGTGTAGCCTATGTGAGGCTATACTAGCCTATCTCCTCAGCCTATACTTATATACAGATCTTGTTGTAGTCTATGTGAGCCTATACTAGCCTATCTCCTCAGCCTATACTTATATACAGATCTGGTGTAGCCTATGTGAGCCTATACTAGCCTATCTCCTCAGCCTATACTTATATACTGATCTGGTGTAGCCTATGTGAGCCTATACTAGCCTATCTCCTCAGCCTATACTTATATACTGATCTGGTGTAGCCTATGTGAGCCTATACTAGCCGATCTCCTCAGCCTATACTTATTTACTGATCTGGTGTAGCCTATGTGAGCCTATACTAGCCTATCTCCTCAGCCTATACTTATATACTGATCTCGTGTAGCCTATGTGAGCCTATACTAGCCTATCTCCTCAGCCTATACTTATATACAGATCTGGTGTAGCCTATGTGAGCCTATACTAGCCTATCTCTACAGTCTATACTTATATACAGATCTGGGTGTATCCTATGTGAGCCTATACTAGCCCACCTCCTGAGCCTATACTTATATACAGATCTGGTGTAGCCTATGTGAGCCTATACTAGCCTATCTCCTCAGCGTATACTTATATACAGATCTGGTGTAGCCTATGTGAGCCTATACTTGCCTATCTCCTCAGCCTATACTCCTATACAGACCTGGTGTAGCCTATGTGAGCCTATACTAGCCTATCTCCTCAGCCTATACTTATATACAGATCTGGTGCGGCCTATGTGAGCCTATACTAGCCTATCTCCTCAGCCTATACTTATATACGGATCTGGTATAGCCTATGTGAGCCTATACTAGCTTGTCTCCTCAGCCTATACTTATATACGGATCAGGTATAGCCTATGTGAGCCTATACTAGCCTGTGTGAGCCTATATGACCCTATGTCCCCGGTCTATACTTATACACCAATCTAGTGTAGCCCATGTCAGCCTATACTAGCCTATCTTCTAGGCCTATACTGGCTTATCTCCCCAGCCTATACTTATATACCAATCTGGTGTAGTGTATGTGAACCTATACTAGCCGACCTCCTCAGCCTATATTTGTATACCGATGTGGTGTAGCGTATGTGAACCGTATACTAGCCTTTCTCTGCAGTCTATACTTATATACAGATCTGGGTGTATCCTATGTGAGCCTATACTTATATACAGATCTGCTGTAGCGTATGTGAGCCTATACTAGCCTATCTCGCAGCCTATACTTATATACAGATCTGGTGTAGCCCATGTGAGCCTTTACTAGCCTATCTCCTCAGCCTATACTTATATACTGATCTGCTGTAGCCTATGTGAGCCTATACTAGCCTATCTCCTCAGCCTATACATATATACTGATTTGGTGGAGCCTATACTTGCCTATCTCCTCAGCCTATACTTATATACTGATCTGGTGGAGCCTATACTTGCCTATCTCCTCAGCCTATACTTATATACTGATCTGGTGTAGCCTATGTGAGCCTATACTAGCCTATATCCTCAGCCTATACTTATATACAGATCTGGTGTAGCCTATGTGAGCCTATAGTAGCCTATCTCCTCAGCCTATACTTATATACAGATCTGGTGTAGCCTATGTGAGCCTATACTAGCCTATCTCCTCAGCCTATACGTATATATTGATCTGGTGTAGCCTATGTGAGCCTATACTAGCCTATCTCCTCAGCCTATACTTATATACTGATCTGGTGGAGCCTATACTTGCCTATCTCCTCAGCCTATACTTATATACAGATCTGGTGTAGCCTATGTGAGCCTATACTAGCCTATCTCCTCAGCGTATACTTATATACAGATCTGGTGTAGCCTATGTGAGCCTATACTTGCCTATCTCCTCAGCCTATACTCATATACAGACCTGGTGTAGCCTATGTGAGCCTATACTAGCCTATCTCCTCAGCCTATACTTATATACAGATCTGGTGTGGCCTATGTGAGCCTATACTAGCCTATCTCCTCAGCCTATACTTATATACGGATCTGGTATAGCCTATGTGAGCCTATACTAGCTTGTCTCCTCACCCTATACTTATATACGGATCAGGTATAGCCTATGTGAGCCTATACTAGCCTGTGTGAGCCTATATGACCCTATGTCCCCAGTCTATACTTATACACCAATCTAGTGTAGCCCATGTCAGCCTATACTAGCCTATCTTCTAGGCCTATACTGGCTTATCTCCCCAGCCTATACTTATATACCAATCTGGTGTAGTGTATGTGAACCTATACTAGCCGACCTCCTCAGCCTATATTTGTATACCGATGTGGTGTAGCGTATGTGAACCGTATACTAGCCTTTCTCTGCAGTCTATACTTATATACAGATCTGGGTGTATCCTATGTGAGCCTATACTTATATACAGATCTGCTGTAGCGTATGTGAGCCTATACTAGCCTATCTCGCAGCCTATACTTATATACAGATCTGGTGTAGCCCATGTGAGCCTTTACTAGCCTATCTCCTCAGCCTATACTTATATACTGATCTGCTGTAGCCTATGTGAGCCTATACTAGCCTATCTCCTCAGCCTATACTTATATACTGATTTGGTGGAGCCTATACTTGCCTATCTCCTCAGCCTATACATATATACTGATCTGGTGGAGCCTATACTTGCCTATCTCCTCAGCCTATACTTATATACTGATCTGGTGTAGCCTATGTGAGCCTATACTAGCCTATATCCTCAGCCTATACTTATATACAGATCTGGTGTAGCCTATGTGAGCCTATACTAGCCTATCTCCTCAGCCTATACTTATATACAGATCTGGTGTAGCCTATGTGAGCCTATACTAGCCTATCTCCTCAGCCTATACTTATATATTGATCTGGTGTAGCCTATGTGAGCCTAAACTAGCCTATCTCCTCAGCCTATACTTATATACTGATCTGGTGGAGCCTATACTTGCCTATCTCCTCAGCCTATACTTATATACAGATCTGGTGTAGCCTATGTGAGCCTATACTAGCCTATCTCCTCAGCCTATACTTATATACAGATCTGGTGTAGCCTATGTGAGCCTATACTAGCCTATCTACTCAGCCTATACTTATATACTGATCTGGTGTAGCCTATGTGAGCCTATACTAGCCTATCTCCTCAGCCTATACTTATATACAGATCTGGTGTAGCCTATGTGAGGCTATACTAGCCTATCTCCTCAGCCTATACTTATATACAGATCTGGTGTAGTCTATGTGAGCCTATACTAGCCTATCTCCTCAGCCTATACTTATATACAGATCTGGTGTAGCCTATGTGAGCCTATACTAGCCTATCTCCTCAGCCTATACTTATATACTGATCTGGTGTAGCCTATGTGAGCCTATACTAGCCTATCTCCTCAGCCTATACTTATATACTGATCTGGTGTAGCCTATGTGAGCCTATACTAGCCGATCTCCTCAGCCTATACTTATTTACTGATCTGGTGTAGCCTATGTGAGCCTATACTAGCCTATCTCCTAAGCCTATACTTATATACTGATCTCGTGTAGCCTATGTGAGCCTATACTAGCCTATCTCCTCAGCCTATACTTATATACAGATCTGGTGTAGCCTATGTGAGCCTATACTAGCCTATCTCTACAGTCTATACTTATATACAGATCTGGGTGTATCCTATGTGAGCCTATACTAGCCCACCTCCTGAGCCTATACTTATATACAGATCTGGTGTAGCCTATGTGAGCCTATACTAGCCTATCTCCTCAGCGTATACTTATATACAGATCTGGTGTAGCCTATGTGAGCCTATACTTGCCTATCTCCTCAGCCTATACTCATATACAGACCTGGTGTAGCCTATGTGAGCCTATACTAGCCTATCTCCTCAGCCTATACTTATATACAGATCTGGTGTGGCCTATGTGAGCCTATACTAGCCTATCTCCTCAGCCTATACTTATATACGGATCTGGTATAGCCTATGTGAGCCTATACTAGCTTGTCTCCTCAGCCTATACTTATATACGGATCAGGTATAGCCTATGTGAGCCTATATGACCCTATGTCCCCAGTCTATACTTATACACCAATCTAGTGTAGCCCATGTCAGCCTATACTAGCCTATCTTCTAGGCCTATACTGGCTTATCTCCCCAGCCTATACTTATATACCAATCTGGTGTAGTGTATGTGAACCTATACTAGCCGACCTCCTCAGCCTATATTTGTATACCGATGTGGTGTAGCGTATGTGAACCGTATACTAGCCTTTCTCTGAAGTCTATACTTATATACAGATCTGGGTGTATCCTATGTGAGCCTATACTTATATACAGATCTGCTGTAGCGTATGTGAGCCTATACTAGCCTATCTCGCAGCCTATACTTATATACAGATCTGGTGTAGCCCATGTGAGCCTTTACTAGCCTATCTCCTCAGCCTATACTTATATACTGATCTGCTGTAGCCTATGTGAGCCTATACTAGCCTATCTCCTCAGCCTATACTTATATACTGATTTGGTGGAGCCTATACTTGCCTATCTCCTCAGCCTATACTTATATACTGATCTGGTGGAGCCTATACTTGCCTATCTCCTCAGCCTATACTTATATACTGATCTGGTGTAGCCTATGTGAGCCTATACTAGCCTATATCCTCAGCCTATACTTATATACAGGTCTGGTGTAGCCTATGTGAGCCTATACTAGCCTATCTCCTCAGCCTATACTTATATACAGATCTGGTGTAGCCTATGTGAGCCTATACTAGCCTATCTCCTCAGCCTATACTTATATATTGAACTGGTGTAGCCTATGTGAGCCTATACTAGCCTATCTCCTCAGCCTATACTTATATACTGATCTGGTGGAGCCTATACTTGCCTATCTCCTCAGCCTATACTTATATACAGATCTGGTGTAGCCTATGTGAGCCTATACTAGCCTATCTCCTCAGCCTATACTTATATACAGATCTGGTGTAGCCTATGTGAGCCTATACTAGCCTATCTCCTCAACCTATACTTATATACAGATCTGGTGTAGCCTATGTGAGCCTATACTAGCCTATCTCCTCAGCCTATACTTATATACAGATCTGGTGTAGCCTATGTGAGCCTATACTAGCCTATCTCCTCAGCCTATACTTATATACTGATCTGGTGTAGCCTATGTGAGCCTATACTAGCCTATCTCCTCACCCTATACTTATATACTGATCTGGTGTAGCCTATGTGAGCCTATACTAGCCTATCTCCTCAGCCTCTACTTATATACAGATCTGGTGTAGCCTATGTGAGCGTATACTAGCCTATCTCCTCAGCCTATACTTATATACGGATCTGGTATAGCCTATGTGAGCCTATACTAGCCTATCTCCTCAGCCTATACTTATATACGGATCTGGTATAGCCTATGTGAACCTATAGTAGCCTGTGTGAGCCTATATGACCCTATGTCCCCAGTCTATACTTATATACCAATCTGGTGTAGCCTATGTCAGCCTTTACTAGCCTATCTTCTAGGCCTATACTGGCTTATCTCCCCAGGCTATACTTATATACCAATCTGGGGTAGTGTATGTGAACCTATACTAGCCCACCTCCTCAGCCTATACTTATATACCGATCTGGTGTAGCGTATGTGAGCCTATACTAGCCTATCTCTGCAGTCTATATTTATATACAGATCTGGGTGTATCCTATGTGAGCCTATACTAGCCTATATCCTCAGCCTATACTTATATACAGATCTGGTGTAGCCTATGTGAGCCTATACTAGCCTATCTCCTCAGCCTATACTTATATACAGATCTGGTGTAGCCTATGTGAGCCTATACTAGCCTATCTCCTCAGCCTATACTTATATACTGATCTGGTGTAGCCTATGTGAGCCTATACTAGCCTATCTCCTCAGCCTATACTTATATACAGATCTGGTGTAGCCTATGTGAGCCTATACTAGCCTATCTCCTCAGCCTATACTTATATACAGATCTGGTGTAGCCTATATGAGCCATTACTAGCCTATCTCCTCAGCCTATACTTATATACAGATCTGGTGTAGCCTATGTGAGCCTATACTAGCCTATCTCCTCAGCCTATACTTATATACTGATCTGGTGTAGCCTATGTGAGCCTATACTAGCCTATCTCCTCAGCCTATACTTATATACTGATCTGGTGTTGCCTATGTGAGCCTATACTAGCCCATCTCCTCAGCCTATACTTATACACAGATCTGGTGTAGCCTATGTGAGCCTATACTAGCCTATCTCCTCAGCCTATACTTATATACAGATCTGGTGTAGCCTATGTGAGCCTATACTATCCTATCTCCTCAGCCTATACTTATATACAGATCTGGTGTAGCCTATGTGAGCCTATACTAGCCTATCTCCTCAGCCTATACTTATATACAGACCTGGTGTAGCCTATGTGAGCCCATACTAGCCTATCTCCTCAGCCTATACTTATATACGGATATGGTATAGCCTATGTGAGCCTATACTAGCCTATCTCCTCAGCCTATACTTATATACGGATCTGGTATAGCCTATGTGAACCTATACTAGCCTGTGTGAGCCTATATGACCCTATGTCCCCAGTCTATTTTTATATACCATGTGGTGTAGCCTATGTCAGCCTATGCTAGCCTATCTTCTAGGCCTATACTGGCTTATCTCCCCAGGCTATACTTATATACCAATCTGGGGTAGTGTATGTGAACCTATACTAGCCCACCTCCTCAGCCTATACTTATATAGCGATGTGGTGTATCCTAGGTGAGCCTATACTAGCCCACCTCCTGAGCCTATACTTATATACAGATCAGGTGTAGCCTATGTGAGCCTATACTAGCCTATCTCCTCAGCCTATACTTATATACTGATCTGGTGTAGCCTATGTGAGCCTATACTAGCCTATCTCCTCAGCCTATACTTATTTACTGATCTGGTGTAGCCTATGTGAGCCTATACTAGCTTGTCTCCTCAGCCTATACTTATATACAGATCTGGTGTAGCCTATGTGAGCCAATACTAGCCTATCTCTACAGTCTATACTTATATACAGATCTGGGTGTATCCTATGTGAGCCTATACTAGCCCACCTCCTGAGCCTATACTTATATACAGATCTGGTGTAGCCTATGTGAGCCTATACTAGCCTATCTCCTCAGCGTATACTTATATACAGATCTGGTGTAGCCTATGTGAGCCTATACTTGCCTATCTCCTCAGCCTATACTCATATACAGACCTGGTGTAGCCTATGTGAGCCTATACTAGCCTATCTCCTCAGCCTATACTTATATACAGATCTGGTGTGGCCTATGTGAGCCTATACTAGCTTATCTCCTCAGCCTATACTTATATACGGATCTGGTATAGCCTATGTGAGCCTATACTAGCTTGTCTCCTCAGCCTATACTTATATACGGATCAGGTATAGCCTATGTGAGCCTATACTAGCCTGTGTGAGCCTATATGACCCTATGTCCCCAGTCTATACTTATACACCAATCTAGTGTAGCCCATGTCAGCCTATACTAGCCTATCTTCTAGGCCTATACTGGCTTATCTCCCCAGCCTATACTTATATACCAATCTGGTGTAGTGTATGTGAACCTATACTAGCCGACCTCCTCAGCCTATATTTGTATACCGATGTGGTGTAGCGTATGTGAACCGTATACTAGCCTTTCTCTGCAGTCTATACTTATATACAGATCTGGGTGTATCCTATGTGAGCCTATACTTATATACAGATCTGCTGTAGCGTATGTGAGCCTATACTAGCCTATCTCGCAGCCTATACTTATATACAGATCTGGTGTAGCCCATGTGAGCCTTTACTAGCCTATCTCCTCAGCCTATACTTATATACTGATCTGCTGTAGCCTATGTGAGCCTATACTAGCCTATCTCCTCAGCCTATACTTATATACTGATCTGGTGGAGCCTATACTTGCCTATCTCCTCAGCCTATACTTATATACAGATCTGGTGTAGCCTATGTGAGCCTATACTAGCCTATCTCCTCAGCCTATACTTATATACAGATCTGGTGTGGCCTATGTGAGCCTATACTAGCCTATCTCCTCAGCCTATATTTATATACTGATCTGGTGTAGCCTATGTGAGCCTATACTAGCCTATCTCCTCAGCCTATACTTATATACTGATCTGGTGTAGCCTATGTGAGCCTATACTAGCCCATCTCCTCAGCCTATACTTATATACAGATCTGGTGTAACCTATGTGAGCCTATACTAGCCTATCTCCTCAGCCTATACTTATATACTGATCTGGTGTAGCCTATGTGAGCCTATACTAGCCTACCTCCTCAGCCTATACTTATATACAGATCTGGTGTAGCCTATGTGAGCCTATACTAGCCTATCTCCTCAGCCTATACTTATATACAGATCTGGTGTAGCCTATGTGAGCCTATACTAGCCTATCTCCTCAGCCTATACTTATATACAGATCTGGTGTAGCCTATGTGAGCCTATACTAGCCTATCTCCTCAGCCTATACTTATATACAGATCTGGTGTAGCCTATGTGAGCCTATACTAGCCTATCTCCTCAGCCTATACTTATATACAGACCTGGTGTAGCCTATGTGAGCCCATACTAGCCTATCTCCTCAGCCTATACTTATATACAGATCTGGTGTAGCCTATGTGAGCCTATACTAGCCTATCTCCTCAGCCTATACTTATATACGGATATGGTATAGCCTATGTGAGCCTATACTAGCCTATCTCCTCAGCCTATACTTATATACGGATCTGGTATAGCCTATGTGAAACTATACTAGCCTGTGTGAGCCTATATGACCCTATGTCCCCAGTCTATTTTTGTATACCAATCTGGTGTAGCCTATGTCAGCCTATGCTAGCCTATCTTCTAGGCCTATACTGGCTTATCTCCCCAGGCTATACTTATATACCAATCTGGGGTAGTGTATGTGAACCTATACTAGCCCACCTCCTCAGCCTATACTTATATACCGATGTGGTGTATCCTATGTGAGCCTATACTAGCCCACCTCCTGAGCCTATACTTATATACAGATCTGCTGTAGCCTATGTGAGCCTATACTAGCCTATCTCCCAGCCTATACTTATATACAGATCTGGTGTAGCCTATGTAGCCCATGTGAGCCTATACTAGCCTATCTCCTCAGCCTATACTTATATACTGATCTGCTGTAGCCTATGTGAGCCTATACTAGCCTATCTCCTCAGCCTATACTTATATACTGATCTGGTGGAGCCTATACTTGCCTATCTCCTCAGCCTATACTTATATACTGATCTGGTGGAGCCTATACTTGCCTATCTCCTCAGCCTATACTTATATTCTGATCTGGTGTAGCCTATGTGAGCCTATACTAGCCTATATCCTCAGCCTATACTTATATACAGATCTGGTGTAGCCTATGTGAGCCTATACTAGCCTATCTCCTCAGCCTAAACTTATATACAGATCTGGTGTAGCCTATGTGAGCCTATACTAGCCTATCTCCTCAGCCTATACTTATATACTGATCTGGTGTAGCCTATTTGAGCCTATACTACATTATCTCCTCAGCCTATACTTGTATACAGATCTGGTGTAGCCTATGTGAGCCTATACTAGCCTATCTCCTCAGCCTATACTTATATACAGATCTGGTGTAGCCTATGTGAGCCTATACTAGCCTATCTCCTCAGCCTATACTTATATACTGATCTGGTGTAGCCTATGTGAGCCTATACTAGCCTATATCCTCAGCCTATACTTATATACTGATCTGGTGTAGCCTATGTGAGCCTATACTAGATTATCTCCTCAGCCTATACTTATATACTGATCTGGTGTAGCCTATGTGAGCCTATACTAGCCGATCTCCTCAGCCTATACTTATTTACTGATCTGGTGTAGCCTATGTGAGCCTATACTAGCCTATCTCCTCAGTCTATACTTATATACTGAACTCGTGTAGCCTATGTGAGCCTATACTAGCCTATCTCCTCAGCCTATACTTATATACAGATCTGGTGTAGCCTATGTGAGCCTATACTAGCCTATCTCCTCAGCCTATACTTATATACTGATCTGGTGTAGCCTATGTGAGCCTATACTAGCCTATCTCCTCAGCCTATACTTATATACTGATCTGGTGTAGCCTATGTGAGCCTATACTAGCCTATCTCCTCAGCCTATACTTATATACTGATCTGGTGTAGCCTATGTGAGCCTATACTAGCCTATCTCCTCAGCCTATACTTATATACAGATCTGGTGTAGCCTATGTGAGCCTATACTAGCCTATCTCCTCAGCCTATACTTATATACAGATCTGGTGTAGCCTATGTGAGCCTATACTAGCCTATCTCCTCAGCCTATACTTATATAGAGATCTGGTGTAGCCTATGTGAGCCTATACTAGCCTATCTCCTCAGCCTATACTTATATACAGATCTGGTGTAGCCTATGTGAGCCTATACTAGCCTATCTCTGCAGTCTATACTTATATACAGATCTGGGTGTATCCTATGTGAGCCTATACTAGCCCACCTCCTGAGCCTATACTTATATACAGATCTGGTGTAGCCTATGTGAGCCTATACTAGGCTATCTCCTCAGCGTATACTTATATACAGATCTGGTGTAGCCTATGTGAGCCTATACTAGCCTATCTCCTCAGCCTATACTCATATACAGACCTGGTGTAGCCTATGTGAGCCTATACTAGCCTATCTCCTCAGCCTATACTTATTTACAGATCTGGTGTAGCCTATGTGAGCCTATACTAGCCTATCTCCTCAGCCTATACTTATATACGGATCTGGTATAGCCTATGTGAGCCTATACTAGCTTGTCTCCTCAGCCTATACTTATATACGGATCAGGTATAGCCTATGTGAGCCTATACTAGCCTGTGTGAGCCTATATGACCCTATGTCCCCAGTCTATACTTATACACCAATCTAGTGTAGCCTATGTCAGCCTATACTAGCCTATCTTCTAGGCCTATACTGGCTTATCTCCGCAGCCTATACTTATATACCAATCTGGTGTAGTGTATGTGAACCTATACAAGCCGACCTCCTCAGCCTATATTTGTATACCGATGTGGTGTAGCGTATGTGAACCGTATACTAGCCTTTCTCTGCAGTCTATACTTATATACAGATCTGGGTGTATCCTATGTGAGCCTATACTTATATACAGATCTGCTGTAGCGTATGTGAGCCTATCTCCCAGCCTATACTTATATACAGATCTGGTGTAGCCCATGTGAGCCTTTACTAGCCTATCTGCTCAGCCTATACTTATATACTGATCTGCTGTAGCCTATGTGAGCCTATACTAGCCTATCTCCTCAGCCTATACTTATATACTGATCTGGTGGAGCCTATACTTGCCTATCTCCTCAGCCTATACTTATATACTGATCTGGTGGAGCCTATACTTGCCTATCTCCTCAGCCTATACTTATATACTGATCTGGTGTAGCCTATGTGAGCCTATACTAGCCTATCTCCTCAGCCTATACTTATATACAGATCTGGTGTAGCCTATGTGAGCCTATACTAGCCTATCTCGTCAGCCTATACTTATATACAGATCTGGTGTAGCCTATGTGAGCCTATACTAGCCTATCTCCTCAGCCTATACTTATATACAGATCTGGTGTAGCCTATGTGAGCCTATACTAGCCTATCTCCTCAGCCTATACTTATATACAGATCTGGTGTAGCCTATGTGAGCCTATACTAGCCTATCTCCTCAACCTATACTTATATACAGATCTGGTGTAGCCTATGTGAGCCTATACTAGCCTATCTCCTCAGCCTATACCTATATACAGATCTGGTGTAGCCTATGTGAGCCTATACTAGCCTATCTCCTCAGCCTATACTTATATACTGATCTGGTGTAGCCTATGTGAGCCTATACTAGCCTATCTCCTCACCCTATACTTATATACTGATCTGGTGTAGCCTATGTGAGCCTATACTAGCCTATCTCCTCAGCCTCTACTTATATACAGATCTGGTGTAGCCT
Source organism: Tenodera sinensis (assembly GCA_030765045.1). Taxonomy (NCBI): domain Eukaryota; kingdom Metazoa; phylum Arthropoda; class Insecta; order Mantodea; family Mantidae; genus Tenodera; species Tenodera sinensis. The sequence continues at coordinate 83,204,467 of CM060965.1, read as the reverse complement.
ATGTGAGCGTATACTAGCCTATCTCCTCAGCCTATACTTATATACGGATCTGGTATAGCCTATGTGAGCCTATACTAGCCTATCTCCTCAGCCTATACTTATATACGGATCTGGTATAGCCTATGTGAACCTATAGTAGCCTGTGTGAGCCTATATGACCCTATGTCCCCAGTCTATACTTATATACCAATCTGGTGTAGCCTATGTCAGCCTTTACTAGCCTATCTTCTAGGCCTATACTGGCTTATCTCCCCAGGCTATACTTATATACCAATCTGGGGTAGTGTATGTGAACCTATACTAGCCCACCTCCTCAGCCTATACTTATATACCGATCTGGTGTAGCGTATGTGAGCCTATACTAGCCTATCTCTGCAGTCTATATTTATATACAGATCTGGGTGTATCCTATGTGAGCCTATACTAGCCTATATCCTCAGCCTATACTTATATACAGATCTGGTGTAGCCTATGTGAGCCTATACTAGCCTATCTCCTCAGCCTATACTTATATACAGATCTGGTGTAGCCTATGTGAGCCTATACTAGCCTATCTCCTCAGCCTATACTTATATACTGATCTGGTGTAGCCTATGTGAGCCTATACTAGCCTATCTCCTCAGCCTATACTTATATACAGATCTGGTGTAGCCTATGTGAGCCTATACTAGCCTATCTCCTCAGCCTATACTTATATACAGATCTGGTGTAGCCTATATGAGCCATTACTAGCCTATCTCCTCAGCCTATACTTATATACAGATCTGGTGTAGCCTATGTGAGCCTATACTAGCCTATCTCCTCAGCCTATACTTATATACTGATCTGGTGTAGCCTATGTGAGCCTATACTAGCCTATCTCCTCAGCCTATACTTATATACTGATCTGGTGTTGCCTATGTGAGCCTATACTAGCCCATCTCCTCAGCCTATACTTATACACAGATCTGGTGTAGCCTATGTGAGCCTATACTAGCCTATCTCCTCAGCCTATACTTATATACAGATCTGGTGTAGCCTATGTGAGCCTATACTATCCTATCTCCTCAGCCTATACTTATATACAGATCTGGTGTAGCCTATGTGAGCCTATACTAGCCTATCTCCTCAGCCTATACTTATATACAGACCTGGTGTAGCCTATGTGAGCCCATACTAGCCTATCTCCTCAGCCTATACTTATATACGGATATGGTATAGCCTATGTGAGCCTATACTAGCCTATCTCCTCAGCCTATACTTATATACGGATCTGGTATAGCCTATGTGAACCTATACTAGCCTGTGTGAGCCTATATGACCCTATGTCCCCAGTCTATTTTTATATACCATGTGGTGTAGCCTATGTCAGCCTATGCTAGCCTATCTTCTAGGCCTATACTGGCTTATCTCCCCAGGCTATACTTATATACCAATCTGGGGTAGTGTATGTGAACCTATACTAGCCCACCTCCTCAGCCTATACTTATATAGCGATGTGGTGTATCCTAGGTGAGCCTATACTAGCCCACCTCCTGAGCCTATACTTATATACAGATCAGGTGTAGCCTATGTGAGCCTATACTAGCCTATCCCCTCAGCCTATACTTATATACTGATCTGGTGTAGCCTATGTGAGCCTATACTAGCCTATCTCCTCAGCCTATACTTATTTACTGATCTGGTGTAGCCTATGTGAGCCTATACTAGCTTGTCTCCTCAGCCTATACTTATATACAGATCTGGTGTAGCCTATGTGAGCCAATACTAGCCTATCTCTACAGTCTATACTTATATACAGATCTGGGTGTATCCTATGTGAGCCTATACTAGCCCACCTCCTGAGCCTATACTTATATACAGATCTGGTGTAGCCTATGTGAGCCTATACTAGCCTATCTCCTCAGCGTATACTTATATACAGATCTGGTGTAGCCTATGTGAGCCTATACTAGCCTATCTCCTCAGCCTATACTTATATACAGATCTGGTGTGGCCTATGTGAGCCTATACTAGCTTATCTCCTCAGCCTATACTTATATACGGATCTGGTATAGCCTATGTGAGCCTATACTAGCTTGTCTCCTCAGCCTATACTTATATACGGATCAGGTATAGCCTATGTGAGCCTATACTAGCCTGTGTGAGCCTATATGACCCTATGTCCCCTGTCTATACTTATACACCAATCTAGTGTAGCCCATGTCAGCCTATACTAGCCTATCTTCTAGGCCTATACTGGCTTATCTCCCCAGCCTATACTTATATACCAATCTGGTGTAGTGTATGTGAACCTATACTAGCCGACCTCCTCAGCCTATATTTGTATACCGATGTGGTGTAGCGTATGTGAACCGTATACTAGCCTTTCTCTGCAGTCTATACTTATATACAGATCTGGGTGTATCCTATGTGAGCCTATACTTATATACAGATCTGCTGTAGCGTATGTGAGCCTATACTAGCCTATCTCGCAGCCTATACTTATATACAGATCTGGTGTAGCCCATGTGAGCCTTTACTAGCCTATCTCCTCAGCCTATACTTATATACTGATCTGCTGTAGCCTATGTGAGCCTATACTAGCCTATCTCCTCAGCCTATACTTATATACTGATTTGGTGGAGCCTATACTTGCCTATCTCCTCAGCCTATACTTATATACTGATCTGGTGGAGCCTATACTTGCCTATCTCCTCAGCCTATACTTATATACTGATCTGGTGTAGCCTATGTGAGCCTATACTAGCCTATATCCTCAGCCTATACTTATATACAGATCTGGTGTAGCCTATGTGAGCCTATACTAGCCTATCTCCTCAGCCTATACTTATATACAGATCTGGTGTAGCCTATGTGAGCCTATACTAGCCTATCTCCTCAGCCTATACTTATATATTGATCTGGTGTAGCCTATGTGAGCCTATACTAGCCTATCTCCTCAGCCTATACTTATATACTGATCTGGTGGAGCCTATACTTGCCTATCTCCTCAGCCTATACTTATATACAGATCTGGTGTAGCCTATGTGAGCCTATACTAGCCTATCTCCTCAGCCTATACTTATATACAGATCTGGTGTAGCCTATGTGAGCCTATACTAGCCTATCTACTCAGCCTATACTTATATACTGATCTGGTGTAGCCTATGTGAGCCTATACTAGCCTATCTCCTCAGCCTATACTTATATACAGATCTGGTGTAGCCTATGTGAGGCTATACTAGCCTATCTCCTCAGCCTATACTTATATACAGATCTGGTGTAGTCTATGTGAGCCTATACTAGCCTATCTCCTCAGCCTATACTTATATACAGATCTGGTGTAGCCTATGTGAGCCTATACTAGCCTATCTCCTCAGCCTATACTTATATACTGATCTGGTGTAGCCTATGTGAGCCTATACTAGCCTATCTCCTCAGCCTATACTTATATACTGATCTGGTGTAGCCTATGTGAGCCTATACTAGCCGATCTCCTCAGCCTATACTTATTTACTGATCTGGTGTAGCCTATGTGAGCCTATACTAGCCTATCTCCTCAGCCTATACTTATATACTGATCTCGTGTAGCCTATGTGAGCCTATACTAGCCTATCTCCTCAGCCTATACTTATATACAGATCTGGTGTAGCCTATGTGAGCCTATACTAGCCTATCTCCTCAACCTATACTTATATACAGATCTGGTGTAGCCTATGTGAGCCTATACTAGCCTATCTCCTCAGCCTATACTTATATACAGATCTGGTGTAGCCTATGTGAGCCTATACTAGCCTATCTCCTCAGCCTATACTTATATACTGATCTGGTGTAGCCTATGTGAGCCTATACTAGCCTATCTCCTCACCCTATACTTATATACTGATCTGGTGTAGCCTATGTGAGCCTATACTAGCCTATCTCCTCAGCCTCTACTTATATACAGATCTGGTGTAGCCTATGTGAGCGTATACTAGCCTATCTCCTCAGCCTATACTTATATACGGATCTGGTATAGCCTATGTGAGCCTATACTAGCCTATCTCCTCAGCCTATACTTATATACGGATCTGGTATAGCCTATGTGAACCTATAGTAGCCTGTGTGAGCCTATATGACCCTATGTCCCCAGTCTATACTTATATACCAATCTGGTGTAGCCTATGTCAGCCTTTACTAGCCTATCTTCTAGGCCTATACTGGCTTATCTCCCCAGGCTATACTTATATACCAATCTGGGGTAGTGTATGTGAACCTATACTAGCCCACCTCCTCAGCCTATACTTATATACCGATCTGGTGTAGCGTATGTGAGCCTATACTAGCCTATCTCTGCAGTCTATATTTATATACAGATCTGGGTGTATCCTATGTGAGCCTATACTAGCCTATATCCTCAGCCTATACTTATATACAGATCTGGTGTAGCCTATGTGAGCCTATACTAGCCTATCTCCTCAGCCTATACTTATATACAGATCTGGTGTAGCCTATGTGAGCCTATACTAGCCTATCTCCTCAGCCTATACTTATATACTGATCTGGTGTAGCCTATGTGAGCCTATACTAGCCTATCTCCTCAGCCTATACTTATATACAGATCTGGTGTAGCCTATGTGAGCCTATACTAGCCTATCTCCTCAGCCTATACTTATATACAGATCTGGTGTAGCCTATGTGAGCCATTACTAGCCTATCTCCTCAGCCTATACTTATATACAGATCTGGTGTAGCCTATGTGAGCCTATACTAGCCTATCTCCTCAGCCTATACTTATATACTGATCTGGTGTAGCCTATGTGAGCCTATACTAGCCTATCTCCTCAGCCTATACTTATATACTGATCTGGTGTTGCCTATGTGAGCCTATACTAGCCCATCTCCTCAGCCTATACTTATACACAGATCTGGTGTAGCCTATGTGAGCCTATACTAGCCTATCTCCTCAGCCTATACTTATATACAGATCTGGTGTAGCCTATGTGAGCCTATACTATCCTATCTCCTCAGCCTATACTTATATACAGATCTGGTGTAGCCTATGTGAGCCTATACTAGCCTATCTCCTCAGCCTATACTTATATACAGACCTGGTGTAGCCTATGTGAGCCCATACTAGCCTATCTCCTCAGCCTATACTTATATACGGATATGGTATAGCCTATGTGAGCCTATACTAGCCTATCTCCTCAGCCTATACTTATATACGGATCTGGTATAGCCTATGTGAACCTATACTAGCCTGTGTGAGCCTATATGACCCTATGTCCCCAGTCTATTTTTATATACCAATGTGGTGTAGCCTATGTCAGCCTATGCTAGCCTATCTTCTAGGCCTATACTGGCTTATCTCCCCAGGCTATACTTATATACCAATCTGGGGTAGTGTATGTGAACCTATACTAGCCCACCTCCTCAGCCTATACTTATATAGCGATGTGGTGTATCCTAGGTGAGCCTATACTAGCCCACCTCCTGAGCCTATACTTATATACAGATCAGGTGTAGCCTATGTGAGCCTATACTAGCCTATCTCCTCAGCCTATACTTATATACTGATCTGGTGTAGCCTATGTGAGCCTATACTAGCCTATCTCCTCAGCCTATACTTATTTACTGATCTGGTGTAGCCTATGTGAGCCTATACTAGCTTGTCTCCTCAGCCTATACTTATATACAGATCTGGTGTAGCCTATGTGAGCCTATACTAGCCTATCTCTACAGTCTATACTTATATACAGATCTGGGTGTATCCTATGTGAGCCTATACTAGCCCACCTCCTGAGCCTATACTTATATACAGATCTGGTGTAGCCTATGTGAGCCTATACTAGCCTATCTCCTCAGCGTATACTTATATACAGATCTGGTGTAGCCTATGTGAGCCTATACTTGCCTATCTCCTCAGCCTATACTCATATACAGACCTGGTGTAGCCTATGTGAGCCTATACTAGCCTATCTCCTCAGCCTATACTTATATACAGATCTGGTGTGGCCTATGTGAGCCTATACTAGCTTATCTCCTCAGCCTATACTTATATACGGATCTGGTATAGCCTATGTGAGCCTATACTAGCTTGTCTCCTCAGCCTATACTTATATACGGATCAGGTATAGCCTATGTGAGCCTATACTAGCCTGTGTGAGCCTATATGACCCTATGTCCCCTGTCTATACTTATACACCAATCTAGTGTAGCCCATGTCAGCCTATACTAGCCTATCTTCTAGGCCTATACTGGCTTATCTCCCCAGCCTATACTTATATACCAATCTGGTGTAGTGTATGTGAACCTATACTAGCCGACCTCCTCAGCCTATATTTGTATACCGATGTGGTGTAGCGTATGTGAACCGTATACTAGCCTTTCTCTGCAGTCTATACTTATATACAGATCTGGGTGTATCCTATGTGAGCCTATACTTATATACAGATCTGCTGTAGCGTATGTGAGCCTATACTAGCCTATCTCGCAGCCTATACTTATATACAGATCTGGTGTAGCCCATGTGAGCCTTTACTAGCCTATCTCCTCAGCCTATACTTATATACTGATCTGCTGTAGCCTATGTGAGCCTATACTAGCCTATCTCCTCAGCCTATACTTATATACTGATTTGGTGGAGCCTATACTTGCCTATCTCCTCAGCCTATACTTATATACTGATCTGGTGGAGCCTATACTTGCCTATCTCCTCAGCCTATACTTATATACTGATCTGGTGTAGCCTATGTGAGCCTATACTAGCCTATATCCTCAGCCTATACTTATATACAGATCTGGTGTAGCCTATGTGAGCCTATACTAGCCTATCTCCTCAGCCTATACTTATATACAGATCTGGTGTAGCCTATGTGAGCCTATACTAGCCTATCTCCTCAGCCTATACTTATATATTGATCTGGTGTAGCCTATGTGAGCCTATACTAGCCTATCTCCTCAGCCTATACTTATATACTGATCTGGTGGAGCCTATACTTGCCTATCTCCTCAGCCTATACTTATATACAGATCTGGTGTAGCCTATGTGAGCCTATACTAGCCTATCTCCTCAGCCTATACTTATATACAGATCTGGTGTAGCCTATGTGAGCCTATACTAGCCTATCTACTCAGCCTATACTTATATACTGATCTGGTGTAGCCTATGTGAGCCTATACTAGCCTATCTCCTCAGCCTATACTTATATACAGATCTGGTGTAGCCTATGTGAGGCTATACTAGCCTATCTCCTCAGCCTATACTTATATACAGATCTGGTGTAGTCTATGTGAGCCTATACTAGCCTATCTCCTCAGCCTATACTTATATACAGATCTGGTGTAGCCTATGTGAGCCTATACTAGCCTATCTCCTCAGCCTATACTTATATACTGATCTGGTGTAGCCTATGTGAGCCTATACTAGCCTATCTCCTCAGCCTATACTTATATACTGATCTGGTGTAGCCTATGTGAGCCTATACTAGCCGATCTCCTCAGCCTATACTTATTTACTGATCTGGTGTAGCCTATGTGAGCCTATACTAGCCTATCTCCTCAGCCTATACTTATATACAGATCTGGTGTAGCCTATGTGAGCCTATACTAGCCTATCTCTACAGTCTATACTTATATACAGATCTGGGTGTATCCTATGTGAGCCTATACTAGCCCACCTCCTGAGCCTATACTTATATACAGATCTGGTGTAGCCTATGTGAGCCTATACTAGCCTATCTCCTCAGCGTATACTTATATACAGATCTGGCGTAGCCTATGTGAGCCTATACTTGCCTATCTCCTCAGCCTATACTCATATACAGACCTGGTGTAGCCTATGTGAGCCTATACTAGCCTATCTCCTCAGCCTATACTTATATACAGATCTGGTGTGGCCTATGTGAGCCTATACTAGCCTATCTCCTCAGCCTATACTTATATACGGATCTGGTATAGCCTATGTGAGCCTATACTAGCTTGTCTCCTCAGCCTATACTTATATACGGATCAGGTATAGCCTATGTGAGCCTATACTAGCCTGTGTGAGCCTATATGACCCTATGTCCCCAGTCTATACTTATACACCAATCTAGTGTAGCCCATGTCAGCCTATACTAGCCTATCTTCTAGGCCTATACTGGCTTATCTCCCCAGCCTATACTTATATACCAATCTGGTGTAGTGTATGTGAACCTATACTAGCCGACCTCCTCAGCCTATATTTGTATACCGATGTGGTGTAGCGTATGTGAACCGTATACTAGCCTTTCTCTGCAGTCTATACTTATATACAGATCTGGGTGTATCCTATGTGAGCCTATACTTATATACAGATCTGCTGTAGCGTATGTGAGCCTATACTAGCCTATCTCGCAGCCTATACTTATATACAGATCTGGTGAAGCCCATGTGAGCCTTTACTAGCCTATCTCCTCAGCCTATACTTATATACTGATCTGCTGTAGCCTATGTGAGCCTATACTAGCCTATCTCCTCAGCCTATACTTATATACTGATCTGGTGGAGCCTATACTTGCCTATCTCCTCAGCCTATACTTATATACTGATCTGGTGGAGCCTATACTTGCCTATCTCCTCAGTCTATACTTATATACTGATCTGGTGTAGCCTATGTGAGCCTATACTAGCCTATATCCTCAGCCTATACTTATATACAGATCTGGTGTAGCCTATGTGAGCCTATACTAGCCTATCTCCTCAGCCTATACTTATATACAGATCTGGTGTAGCCTATGTGAGCCTATACTAGCCTATCTCCTCAGCCTATACTTATATATTGATCTGGTGTAGCCTATGTGAGCCTATACTAGCCTATCTCCTCAGCCTATACTTATATACTGATCTGGTGGAGCCTATACTTGCCTATCTCCTCAGCCTATACTTATATACAGATCTGGTGTAGCCTATGTGAGCCTATACTAGCCTATCTCCTCAGCCTATACTTATATACAGATCTGGTGTAGCCTATGTGAGCCTATACTAGCCTATCTCCTCAGCCTATACTTATATACTGATCTGGCGTAGCCTATGTGAGCCTATACTAGCCTATCTCCTCAGCCTATACTTATATACAGATCTGGTGTAGCCTATGTGAGGCTATACTAGCCTATCTCCTCAGCCTATACTTATATACAGATCTGGTGTAGTCTATGTGAGCCTATACTAGCCTATCTCCTCAGCCTATACTTATATACAGATCTGGCGTAGCCTATGTGAGCCTATACTTGCCTATCTCCTCAGCCTATACTCATATACAGACCTGGTGTAGCCTATGTGAGCCTATACTAGCCTATCTCCTCAGCCTATACTTATATACAGATCTGGTGTGGCCTATGTGAGCCTATACTAGCCTATCTCCTCAGCCTATACTTATATACGGATCTGGTATAGCCTATGTGAGCCTATACTAGCTTGTCTCCTCAGCCTATACTTATATACGGATCAGGTATAGCCTATGTGAGCCTATACTAGCCTGTGTGAGCCTATATGACCCTATGTCCCCAGTCTATACTTATACACCAATCTAGTGTAGCCCATGTCAGCCTATACTAGCCTATCTTCTAGGCCTATACTGGCTTATCTCCCCAGCCTATACTTATATACCAATCTGGTGTAGTGTATGTGAACCTATACTAGCCGACCTCCTCAGCCTATATTTGTATACCGATGTGGTGTAGCGTATGTGAACCGTATACTAGCCTTTCTCTGCAGTCTATACTTATATACAGATCTGGGTGTATCCTATGTGAGCCTATACTTATATACAGATCTGCTGTAGCGTATGTGAGCCTATACTAGCCTATCTCGCAGCCTATACTTATATACAGATCTGGTGAAGCCCATGTGAGCCTTTACTAGCCTATCTCCTCAGCCTATACTTATATACTGATCTGCTGTAGCCTATGTGAGCCTATACTAGCCTATCTCCTCAGCCTATACTTATATACTGATCTGGTGGAGCCTATACTTGCCTATCTCCTCAGCCTATACTTATATACTGATCTGGTGGAGCCTATACTTGCCTATCTCCTCAGTCTATACTTATATACTGATCTGGTGTAGCCTATGTGAGCCTATACTAGCCTATATCCTCAGCCTATACTTATATACAGATCTGGTGTAGCCTATGTGAGCCTATACTAGCCTATCTCCTCAGCCTATACTTATATACAGATCTGGTGTAGCCTATGTGAGCCTATACTAGCCTATCTCCTCAGCCTATACTTATATATTGATCTGGTGTAGCCTATGTGAGCCTATACTAGCCTATCTCCTCAGCCTATACTTATATACTGATCTGGTGGAGCCTATACTTGCCTATCTCCTCAGCCTATACTTATATACAGATCTGGTGTAGCCTATGTGAGCCTATACTAGCCTATCTCCTCAGCCTATACTTATATACAGATCTGGTGTAGCCTATGTGAGCCTATACTAGCCTATCTCCTCAGCCTATACTTATATACTGATCTGGCGTAGCCTATGTGAGCCTATACTAGCCTATCTCCTCAGCCTATACTTATATACAGATCTGGTGTAGCCTATGTGAGGCTATACTAGCCTATCTCCTCAGCCTATACTTATATACAGATCTGGTGTAGTCTATGTGAGCCTATACTAGCCTATCTCCTCAGCCTATACTTATATACAGATCTGGTGTAGCCTATGTGAGCCTATACTAGCCTATCTGCTCAGCCTATACTTATATACTGATCTGGTGTAGCCTATGTGAGCCTATACTAGCCTATCTCCTCAGCCTATACTTATATACTGATCTGGTGTAGCCTATGTGAGCCTATACTAGCCGATCTCCTCAGCCTATACTTATTTACTGATCTGGTGTAGCCTATGTGAGCCTATACTAGCCTATCTCCTCAGCCTATACTTATATACTGATCTCGTGTAGCCTATGTGAGCCTATACTAGCCTATCTCCTCAGCCTATACTTATATACAGATCTGGTGTAGCCTATGTGAGCCTATACTAGCCTATCTCCTCAGCCTATACTTATATACTGATCTGGTGTAGCCTATGTGAGCCTATACTAGCCTATCTCCTCAGCCTATACTTATATACTGATCTGGTGTAGCCTATGTGAGCCTATACTAGCCTATCTCCTCAGCCTATACTTATATACAGATCTGGTGTAGCCTATGTGAGCCTATACTAGCATATCTCCTCAGCCTATACTTATATACAGATCTGGTGTAGCCTATGTGAGCCTATACTAGCCTATCTCGTCAGCCTATACTTATATACAGATCTGGTGTAGTCTATGTGAGCCTATACTAGCCTATCTCCTCGGCCTATACTTATATACAGATCTGGTGTAGCCTATGTGAGCCTATACTAGCCTATCTCCTCAGCCTATACTTATATACAGATCTGGTGTAGCCTATGTGAGCCTATACTAGCCTATCTCCTCAGCCTATACTTATATACAGATCTGGTGTAGCCTATGTGAGCCTATACTAGCCTATCTCCTCAGCCTATACTTATATACAGATCTGGTGTAGCCTATGTGAGCCTATACTAGCCTATCTCCTCAGCCTATATTTATATACTGATCTGGTGTAGCCTATGTGAGCCTATACTAGCCTATCTCCTCAGCCTATACTTATATACTGATCTGGTGTAGCCTATGTGAGCCTATACTAGCCCATCTCCTCAGCCTATACTTATATACAGATCTGGTGTAGCCTATGTAAAACTACACTAGCCTGTCTCCTCAGCCTATACTTATATACAGATCTGGTGTAGCCTATGTAAAACTAGACTAGCCTGTATCCCCAGTCTATACTTATATACAGATCTGGTGTAGCCTATGTAAAACTACACTAGCCTGTCTCCTCAGTCTATACTTATATACAGATCTGGTGTAGCCTATGTAAAACTAGACTAGCCTGTCTCCCCAGTCTATACTTATATAGAGATCTGGTGTAGCCTATGTAAAACTACACTAGCCTGTCTCCCCAGCCTATACTTATATACAGATCTGGTGTAGCCTATGTAAAACTAGACTAGCCTGTCTCCTCAGTATATACTTATATACAGATCTGGTGTAGCCTATGTAAAACTACACTAGCCTTTCTCCCCAGTCTATACTTATATACAGATCTGATGTAGCCTATGTAAAACTACACTAGCCTGTCTCCTCAGCCTATAGTTATATACAGATCTGGTGTAGCCTATGTAAAACTAAGCTAGCCTGTCTCCCCAGTCTATACTTGTATACAGATCTGGTGTAGCCTATGTAAAACTACACTAGCCTGTCTCCTCAGTCTATACTTATATACAGATCTGGTGTAGCCTATGTAAAACTAGACTAGCCTGTCTCCCCAGTCTATACTTATATAGAGATCTGGTGTAGCCTATGTAAAACTACACTAGCCTGTCTCCCCAGCCTATACTTATATACAGATCTGGTGTAGCCTATGTAAAACTAGACTAGCCTGTCTCCTCAGTATATACTTATATACAGATCTGGTGTAGCCTATGTAAAACTACACTAGCCTTTCTCCCCAGTCTATACTTATATACAGATCTGATGTAGCCTATGTAAAACTACACTAGCCTGTCTCCTCAGCCTATAGTTATATACAGATCTGGTGTAGCCTATGTAAAACTACACTAGCCTGTCTCCCCAGCCTATACTTATATACAGATCTGGTGTAGCCTATGTAAAACTAGACTAGCCTGTCTCCTCAGTATATACTTATATACAGATCTGGTGTAGCCTATGTAAAACTACACTAGCCTGTCTCCGCAGTCTATACTTATCTAGAGATCTGGTGTAGCCTATGTAAAACTATACTAGCCTATCTCCCCAGTCTATACTTATATACAGATCTGGTGTAGCCTATGTAAAACTACACTAGCCTGTCTCCCCGGTCTATACTTATATACAGATCTAGTGTAGCCTATGTAAAACTACACTAGCCTGTCTCCTCAGTCTATACTTATATACCGATCTGTTGTAGCGTATGTGAGGCTATACTTATATACAGATGTACTATAACCAATTGTGAGCCTATACAAGCCTATATCCTCAGACAACACTTATATAGAGGTCACGTTTAGCCTACGTGAGAATATTCTAACCTGTCTCCCCAGCCTATAATTATATACAGATCTGGCGTAGTGTATGTGAGCCTATACTAGCCTATCTCCTCAGTCTATACTTATATACCATTCTGGTGTATCCTATGTGGGCCTATACTAGCCTATCTCCCCAGTCTACACTTATATACAGACCTGTGGTAGCCCATTTCAGCCTATACTAGCCTATCTGCTCAGCCTATACTTATATACAGATCTGTGTTAGCCTATGTGAGCCTATACTAGCCTATCTCCTTAGTCTATACATAAATACCAGTCTGGTGGAGTCTATGTGAGTGTATACTAGTCTATCTCCTCAGCCGATACTTATATACGGATCTGGTGTAGCCTAGGTGAAATTATACTAGCCTATCTCATCAGTCTATACTTAATACCAATCTGCTGTAGCCTATGTGAGCCTATACTAGCCTATCATCTCAGCCTATACTTTTATACAGATCTGGTGTAGCCTATGTGAGCCTATACTAGCCTATCTCCTCAATCTATACTTTCTTACAGAGAGGTGTAGGCTATGTGAGCCTATACTGGCCTTTCTCTTCAGTCTATACTTATATACAGATCTGTTGTAGCCTATGTGAGCCTATACTACCCTATGTTCTCAGTCTATACTTATATACAGATCAGGTGTAGCATATGTCAGTCTATACTAGTCTATCTCCTCAGGCTATACTTATATATAGATCTGGTGTAGCGTATGTGAGCCTATCTCCCCAGCCTAAACTTATATGTCTTACCGGTCTAGCCTATCTGAGCCTATACTAGCATATCTCCCCAGGCTACACTTATATACAGATCTGGCATTGCCTGTGTCAGCGTGTGCTAGCCTATCTCCTCAGCCTATACTTATATACAGATCTGGTTTAGCCTATATGAGCCTATATTAGCCTATCCTTATATACAGATCTGGTGTAGCCTTTATCAGCCTATGCTACCCTATGGCCCGAGCCTATACTTATATACTGATCTGGTGTAGCCTATGTGAGCCTATACTAGCCTACCTACTCTGCCTATACTTATATACTGATCTGGTGTAGCCTATGTGAGCCTATACTAGCCTATCTCCTCATCCTATACTTATATACAGATCTGGTGTAGCCTATGTGAGCCTATACTAGCCTATCTCTGCAGTCTATACTTATATACAGATCTGGGTGTATCCTATGTGAGCCTATACTAGCCGACCACCTGAGCCTATACTTATATACAGATCTGGTGTAGCCTATGTGAGCCTATACTAGCCTATCTCCTCAGCCTATACTTATATACAGATCTGGTGTAGCCTATGTGAGCCTATCCTAGCCTATCTCCTCAGCCTATGCTTATATACTGATCTGGTGTAGCCTATGTGAGCCTATACTAGCCTATCTCCTCAGCCTATACTTATATACTGATCTGGTGTAGCCTATGTGAGCCTATACTAGCCTATCTCCTCAGCCTATACTTATATACGGATCTGGTATAGCCTATGTGAGCCTATGATAGCTTGTCTCCTCAGCCTATGCTTATATACTGATCTGGTGTAGCCTATGTGAGCCTATACTAGCCTATCTCCTCAGCCTATACTTATTTACTGATCTGGTGTAGCCTATGTGAGCCTATACTAGCCTATCTCCTCAGCCTATACTTATATACAGATCTGGTGTAGCCTATGTGAGCCTATACTAGCCTATCTCTACAGTCTATACTTATATACAGATCTGGGTGTATCCTATGTGAGCCTATACTAGCCCACCTCCTGAGCCTATACTTATATACAGATCTGGTGTAGCCTATGTGAGCCTATACTAGCCTATCTCCTCAGCGTATACTTATATACAGATCTGGCGTAGCCTATGTGAGCCTATACTTGCCTATCTCCTCAGCCTATACTCATATACAGACCTGGTGTAGCCTATGTGAGCCTATACTAGCCTATCTCCTCAGCCTATACTTATATACAGATCTGGTGTGGCCTATGTGAGCCTATACTAGCCTATCTCCTCAGCCTATACTTATATACGGATCTGGTATAGCCTATGTGAGCCTATACTAGCTTGTCTCCTCAGCCTATACTTATATACGGATCAGGTATAGCCTATGTGAGCCTATACTAGCCTGTGTGAGCCTATATGACCCTATGTCCCCAGTCTATACTTATACACCAATCTAGTGTAGCCCATGTCAGCCTATACTAGCCTATCTTCTAGGCCTATACTGGCTTATCTCCCCAGCCTATACTTATATACCAATCTGGTGTAGTGTATGTGAACCTATACTAGCCGACCTCCTCAGCCTATATTTGTATACCGATGTGGTGTAGCGTATGTGAACCGTATACTAGCCTTTCTCTGCAGTCTATACTTATATACAGATCTGGGTGTATCCTATGTGAGCCTATACTTATATACAGATCTGCTGTAGCGTATGTGAGCCTATACTAGCCTATCTCGCAGCCTATACTTATATACAGATCTGGTGAAGCCCATGTGAGCCTTTACTAGCCTATCTCCTCAGCCTATACTTATATACTGATCTGCTGTAGCCTATGTGAGCCTATACTAGCCTATCTCCTCAGCCTATACTTATATACTGATCTGGTGGAGCCTATACTTGCCTATCTCCTCAGCCTATACTTATATACTGATCTGGTGGAGCCTATACTTGCCTATCTCCTCAGCCTATACTTATATACTGATCTGGTGTAGCCTATGTGAGCCTATACTAGCCTATATCCTCAGCCTATACTTATATACAGATCTGGTGTAGCCTATGTGAGCCTATACTAGCCTATCTCCTCAGCCTATACTTATATACAGATCTGGTGTAGCCTATGTGAGCCTATACTAGCCTATATCCTCAGCCTATACTTATATACAGATCTGGTGTAGCCTATGTGAGCCTATACTAGCCTATCTCCTCAGCCTATACTTATATACAGATCTGATGTAGCCTATGTAAAACTACACTAGCCTGTCTCCTCAGCCTATAGTTATATACAGATCTGGTGTAGCCTATGTAAAACTAAGCTAGCCTGTCTCCCCAGTCTATACTTGTATACAGATCTGGTGTAGCCTATGTAAAACTACACTAGCCTGTCTCCTCAGTCTATACTTATATACAGATCTGGTGTAGCCTATGTAAAACTAGACTAGCCTGTCTCCCCAGTCTATACTTATATAGAGATCTGGTGTAGCCTATGTAAAACTACACTAGCCTGTCTCCCCAGCCTATACTTATATACAGATCTGGTGTAGCCTATGTAAAACTAGACTAGCCTGTCTCCTCAGTATATACTTATATACAGATCTGGTGTAGCCTATGTAAAACTACACTAGCCTTTCTCCCCAGTCTATACTTATATACAGATCTGATGTAGCCTATGTAAAACTACACTAGCCTGTCTCCTCAGCCTATAGTTATATACAGATCTGGTGTAGCCTATGTAAAACTACACTAGCCTGTCTCCCCAGCCTATACTTATATACAGATCTGGTGTAGCCTATGTAAAACTAGACTAGCCTGTCTCCTCAGTATATACTTATATACAGATCTGGTGTAGCCTATGTAAAACTACACTAGCCTGTCTCCGCAGTCTATACTTATCTAGAGATCTGGTGTAGCCTATGTAAAACTATACTAGCCTATCTCCCCAGTCTATACTTATATACAGATCTGGTGTAGCCTATGTAAAACTACACTAGCCTGTCTCCCCGGTCTATACTTATATACAGATCTAGTGTAGCCTATGTAAAACTACACTAGCCTGTCTCCTCAGTCTATACTTATATACCGATCTGTTGTAGCGTATGTGAGGCTATACTTATATACAGATGTACTATAACCAATTGTGAGCCTATACAAGCCTATATCCTCAGACAACACTTATATAGAGGTCACGTTTAGCCTACGTGAGAATATTCTAACCTGTCTCCCCAGCCTATAATTATATACAGATCTGGCGTAGTGTATGTGAGCCTATACTAGCCTATCTCCTCAGTCTATACTTATATACCATTCTGGTGTATCCTATGTGGGCCTATACTAGCCTATCTCCCCAGTCTACACTTATATACAGACCTGTGGTAGCCCATTTCAGCCTATACTAGCCTATCTGCTCAGCCTATACTTATATACAGATCTGTGTTAGCCTATGTGAGCCTATACTAGCCTATCTCCTTAGTCTATACATAAATACCAGTCTGGTGGAGTCTATGTGAGTGTATACTAGTCTATCTCCTCAGCCGATACTTATATACGGATCTGGTGTAGCCTAGGTGAAATTATACTAGCCTATCTCATCAGTCTATACTTAATACCAATCTGCTGTAGCCTATGTGAGCCTATACTAGCCTATCATCTCAGCCTATACTTTTATACAGATCTGGTGTAGCCTATGTGAGCCTATACTAGCCTATCTCCTCAATCTATACTTTCTTACAGAGAGGTGTAGGCTATGTGAGCCTATACTGGCCTTTCTCTTCAGTCTATACTTATATACAGATCTGTTGTAGCCTATGTGAGCCTATACTACCCTATGTTCTCAGTCTATACTTATATACAGATCAGGTGTAGCATATGTCAGTCTATACTAGTCTATCTCCTCAGGCTATACTTATATATAGATCTGGTGTAGCGTATGTGAGCCTATCTCCCCAGCCTAAACTTATATGTCTTACCGGTCTAGCCTATCTGAGCCTATACTAGCATATCTCCCCAGGCTACACTTATATACAGATCTGGCATTGCCTGTGTCAGCGTGTGCTAGCCTATCTCCTCAGCCTATACTTATATACAGATCTGGTTTAGCCTATATGAGCCTATATTAGCCTATCCTTATATACAGATCTGGTGTAGCCTTTATCAGCCTATGCTACCCTATGGCCCGAGCCTATACTTATATACTGATCTGGTGTAGCCTATGTGAGCCTATACTAGCCTACCTACTCTGCCTATACTTATATACTGATCTGGTGTAGCCTATGTGAGCCTATACTAGCCTATCTCCTCATCCTATACTTATATACAGATCTGGTGTAGCCTATGTGAGCCTATACTAGCCTATCTCTGCAGTCTATACTTATATACAGATCTGGGTGTATCCTATGTGAGCCTATACTAGCCGACCACCTGAGCCTATACTTATATACAGATCTGGTGTAGCCTATGTGAGCCTATACTAGCCTATCTCCTCAGCCTATACTTATATACAGATCTGGTGTAGCCTATGTGAGCCTATCCTAGCCTATCTCCTCAGCCTATGCTTATATACTGATCTGGTGTAGCCTATGTGAGCCTATACTAGCCTATCTCCTCAGCCTATACTTATATACTGATCTGGTGTAGCCTATGTGAGCCTATACTAGCCTATCTCCTCAGCCTATACTTATATACGGATCTGGTATAGCCTATGTGAGCCTATGATAGCTTGTCTCCTCAGCCTATGCTTATATACTGATCTGGTGTAGCCTATGTGAGCCTATACTAGCCTATCTCCTCAGCCTATACTTATTTACTGATCTGGTGTAGCCTATGTGAGCCTATACTAGCCTATCTCCTCAGCCTATACTTATATACAGATCTGGTGTAGCCTATGTGAGCCTATACTAGCCTATCTCTACAGTCTATACTTATATACAGATCTGGGTGTATCCTATGTGAGCCTATACTAGCCCACCTCCTGAGCCTATACTTATATACAGATCTGGTGTAGCCTATGTGAGCCTATACTAGCCTATCTCCTCAGCGTATACTTATATACAGATCTGGCGTAGCCTATGTGAGCCTATACTTGCCTATCTCCTCAGCCTATACTCATATACAGACCTGGTGTAGCCTATGTGAGCCTATACTAGCCTATCTCCTCAGCCTATACTTATATACAGATCTGGTGTGGCCTATGTGAGCCTATACTAGCCTATCTCCTCAGCCTATACTTATATACGGATCTGGTATAGCCTATGTGAGCCTATACTAGCTTGTCTCCTCAGCCTATACTTATATACGGATCAGGTATAGCCTATGTGAGCCTATACTAGCCTGTGTGAGCCTATATGACCCTATGTCCCCAGTCTATACTTATACACCAATCTAGTGTAGCCCATGTCAGCCTATACTAGCCTATCTTCTAGGCCTATACTGGCTTATCTCCCCAGCCTATACTTATATACCAATCTGGTGTAGTGTATGTGAACCTATACTAGCCGACCTCCTCAGCCTATATTTGTATACCGATGTGGTGTAGCGTATGTGAACCGTATACTAGCCTTTCTCTGCAGTCTATACTTATATACAGATCTGGGTGTATCCTATGTGAGCCTATACTTATATACAGATCTGCTGTAGCGTATGTGAGCCTATACTAGCCTATCTCGCAGCCTATACTTATATACAGATCTGGTGAAGCCCATGTGAGCCTTTACTAGCCTATCTCCTCAGCCTATACTTATATACTGATCTGCTGTAGCCTATGTGAGCCTATACTAGCCTATCTCCTCAGCCTATACTTATATACTGATCTGGTGGAGCCTATACTTGCCTATCTCCTCAGCCTATACTTATATACTGATCTGGTGGAGCCTATACTTGCCTATCTCCTCAGCCTATACTTATATACTGATCTGGTGTAGCCTATGTGAGCCTATACTAGCCTATATCCTCAGCCTATACTTATATACAGATCTGGTGTAGCCTATGTGAGCCTATACTAGCCTATCTCCTCAGCCTATACTTATATACAGATCTGGTGTAGCCTATGTGAGCCTATACTAGCCTATCTCCTCAGCCTATACTTATATATTGATCTGGTGTAGCCTATGTGAGCCTATACTAGCCTATCTCCTCAGCCTATACTTATATACTGATCTGGTGGAGCCTATACTTGCCTATCTCCTCAGCCTATACTTATATACAGATCTGGTGTAGCCTATGTGAGCCTATACTAGCCTATCTCCTCAGCCTATACTTATATACAGATCTGGTGTAGCCTATGTGAGCCTATACTAGCCTATCTCCTCAGCCTATACTTATATACTGATCTGGCGTAGCCTATGTGAGCCTATACTAGCCTATCTCCTCAGCCTATACTTATATACAGATCTGGTGTAGCCTATGTGAGGCTATACTAGCCTATCTCCTCAGCCTATACTTATATACAGATCTGGTGTAGTCTATGTGAGCCTATACTAGCCTATCTCCTCAGCCTATACTTATATACAGATCTGGTGTAGCCTATGTGAGCCTATACTAGCCTATCTGCTCAGCCTATACTTATATACTGATCTGGTGTAGCCTATGTGAGCCTATACTAGCCTATCTCCTCAGCCTATACTTATATACTGATCTGGTGTAGCCTATGTGAGCCTATACTAGCCGATCTCCTCAGCCTATACTTATTTACTGATCTGGTGTAGCCTATGTGAGCCTATACTAGCCTATCTCCTCAGCCTATACTTATATACTGATCTCGTGTAGCCTATGTGAGCCTATACTAGCCTATCTCCTCAGCCTATACTTATATACAGATCTGGTGTAGCCTATGTGAGCCTATACTAGCCTATCTCCTCAGCCTATACTTATATACTGATCTGGTGTAGCCTATGTGAGCCTATACTAGCCTATCTCCTCAGCCTATACTTATATACTGATCTGGTGTAGCCTATGTGAGCCTATACTAGCCTATCTCCTCAGCCTATACTTATATACAGATCTGGTGTAGCCTATGTGAGCCTATACTAGCATATCTCCTCAGCCTATACTTATATACAGATCTGGTGTAGCCTATGTGAGCCTATACTAGCCTATCTCGTCAGCCTATACTTATATACAGATCTGGTGTAGTCTATGTGAGCCTATACTAGCCTATCTCCTCGGCCTATACTTATATACAGATCTGGTGTAGCCTATGTGAGCCTATACTAGCCTATCTCCTCAGCCTATACTTATATACAGATCTGGTGTAGCCTATGTGAGCCTATACTAGCCTATCTCCTCAGCCTATACTTATATACAGATCTGGTGTAGCCTATGTGAGCCTATACTAGCCTATCTCCTCAGCCTATACTTATATACAGATCTGGTGTAGCCTATGTGAGCCTATACTAGCCTATCTCCTCAGCCTATATTTATATACTGATCTGGTGTAGCCTATGTGAGCCTATACTAGCCTATCTCCTCAGCCTATACTTATATACTGATCTGGTGTAGCCTATGTGAGCCTATACTAGCCCATCTCCTCAGCCTATACTTATATACAGATCTGGTGTAGCCTATGTAAAACTACACTAGCCTGTCTCCTCAGCCTATACTTATATACAGATCTGGTGTAGCCTATGTAAAACTAGACTAGCCTGTATCCCCAGTCTATACTTATATACAGATCTGGTGTAGCCTATGTAAAACTACACTAGCCTGTCTCCTCAGTCTATACTTATATACAGATCTGGTGTAGCCTATGTAAAACTAGACTAGCCTGTCTCCCCAGTCTATACTTATATAGAGATCTGGTGTAGCCTATGTAAAACTACACTAGCCTGTCTCCCCAGCCTATACTTATATACAGATCTGGTGTAGCCTATGTAAAACTAGACTAGCCTGTCTCCTCAGTATATACTTATATACAGATCTGGTGTAGCCTATGTAAAACTACACTAGCCTTTCTCCCCAGTCTATACTTATATACAGATCTGATGTAGCCTATGTAAAACTACACTAGCCTGTCTCCTCAGCCTATAGTTATATACAGATCTGGTGTAGCCTATGTAAAACTAAGCTAGCCTGTCTCCCCAGTCTATACTTGTATACAGATCTGGTGTAGCCTATGTAAAACTACACTAGCCTGTCTCCTCAGTCTATACTTATATACAGATCTGGTGTAGCCTATGTAAAACTAGACTAGCCTGTCTCCCCAGTCTATACTTATATAGAGATCTGGTGTAGCCTATGTAAAACTACACTAGCCTGTCTCCCCAGCCTATACTTATATACAGATCTGGTGTAGCCTATGTAAAACTAGACTAGCCTGTCTCCTCAGTATATACTTATATACAGATCTGGTGTAGCCTATGTAAAACTACACTAGCCTTTCTCCCCAGTCTATACTTATATACAGATCTGATGTAGCCTATGTAAAACTACACTAGCCTGTCTCCTCAGCCTATAGTTATATACAGATCTGGTGTAGCCTATGTAAAACTACACTAGCCTGTCTCCCCAGCCTATACTTATATACAGATCTGGTGTAGCCTATGTAAAACTAGACTAGCCTGTCTCCTCAGTATATACTTATATACAGATCTGGTGTAGCCTATGTAAAACTACACTAGCCTGTCTCCGCAGTCTATACTTATCTAGAGATCTGGTGTAGCCTATGTAAAACTATACTAGCCTATCTCCCCAGTCTATACTTATATACAGATCTGGTGTAGCCTATGTAAAACTACACTAGCCTGTCTCCCCGGTCTATACTTATATACAGATCTAGTGTAGCCTATGTAAAACTACACTAGCCTGTCTCCTCAGTCTATACTTATATACCGATCTGTTGTAGTGTATGTGAGGCTATACTTATATACAGATGTACTATAACCAATTGTGAGCCTATACAAGCCTATATCCTCAGACAACACTTATATAGAGGTCACGTTTAGCCTACGTGAGAATATTCTAACCTGTCTCCCCAGCCTATAATTATATACAGATCTGGCGTAGTGTATGTGAGCCTATACTAGCCTATCTCCTCAGTCTATACTTATATACCATTCTGGTGTATCCTATGTGGGCCTATACTAGCCTATCTCCCCAGTCTACACTTATATACAGACCTGTGGTAGCCCATTTCAGCCTATACTAGCCTATCTGCTCAGCCTATACTTATATACAGATCTGTGTTAGCCTATGTGAGCCTATACTAGCCTATCTCCTTAGTCTATACATAAATACCAGTCTGGTGGAGTCTATGTGAGTGTATACTAGTCTATCTCCTCAGCCTATACTTATATACGGATCTGGTGTAGCCTAGGTGAAATTATACTAGCCTATCTCATCAGTCTATACTTAATACCAATCTGCTGTAGCCTATGTGAGCCTATACTAGCCTATCATCTCAGCCTATACTTTTATACAGATCTGGTGTAGCCTATGTGAGCCTATACTAGCCTATCTCCTCAATCTATACTTTCTTACAGAGAGGTGTAGGCTATGTGAGCCTATACTGGCCTTTCTCTTCAGTCTATACTTATATACAGATCTGTTGTAGCCTATGTGAGCCTATACTACCCTATGTTCTCAGTCTATACTTATATACAGATCAGGTGTAGCATATGTGAGCCTATACTAGCCTATCTCCTCAGCCTATACTTATATACAGATCTGGTGTAGCCTATGTGAGCCTATACTAGCCTATCTGCTCAGCCTATACTTATATACAGATCTGGTGTAGCCTATGTGAGCCTATACTAGCCTATCTCCTCAGCCTATACTTATATACAGATCTGGTGTAGCCTATGTGAGCCTATACTAGCCTATCTCCTCAGCCTATATTTATATACTGATCTGGTGTAGCCTATGTGAGCCTATACTAGCCTATCTCCTCAGCCTATACTTATATACTGATCTGGTGTAGCCTATGTGAGCCTATACTAGCCCATCTCCTCAGCCTATACTTATATACAGATCTGGTGTAGCCTATGTAAAACTACACTAGCCTGTCTCCTCAGCCTATACTTATATACAGATCTGGTGTAGCCTATGTAAAACTAGACTAGCCTGTATCCCCAGTCTATACTTATATACAGATCTGGTGTAGCCTATGTAAAACTACACTAGCCTGTCTCCTCAGTCTATACTTATATACAGATCTGGTGTAGCCTATGTAAAACTAGACTAGCCTGTCTCCCCAGTCTATACTTATATAGAGATCTGGTGTAGCCTATGTAAAACTACACTAGCCTGTCTCCCCAGCCTATACTTATATACAGATCTGGTGTAGCCTATGTAAAACTAGACTAGCCTGTCTCCTCAGTATATACTTATATACAGATCTGGTGTAGCCTATGTAAAACTACACTAGCCTTTCTCCCCAGTCTATACTTATATACAGATCTGATGTAGCCTATGTAAAACTACACTAGCCTGTCTCCTCAGCCTATAGTTATATACAGATCTGGTGTAGCCTATGTAAAACTAAGCTAGCCTGTCTCCCCAGTCTATACTTGTATACAGATCTGGTGTAGCCTATGTAAAACTACACTAGCCTGTCTCCTCAGTCTATACTTATATACAGATCTGGTGTAGCCTATGTAAAACTAGACTAGCCTGTCTCCCCAGTCTATACTTATATAGAGATCTGGTGTAGCCTATGTAAAACTACACTAGCCTGTCTCCCCAGCCTATACTTATATACAGATCTGGTGTAGCCTATGTAAAACTAGACTAGCCTGTCTCCTCAGTATATACTTATATACAGATCTGGTGTAGCCTATGTAAAACTACACTAGCCTTTCTCCCCAGTCTATACTTATATACAGATCTGATGTAGCCTATGTAAAACTACACTAGCCTGTCTCCTCAGCCTATAGTTATATACAGATCTGGTGTAGCCTATGTAAAACTACACTAGCCTGTCTCCCCAGCCTATACTTATATACAGATCTGGTGTAGCCTATGTAAAACTAGACTAGCCTGTCTCCTCAGTATATACTTATATACAGATCTGGTGTAGCCTATGTAAAACTACACTAGCCTGTCTCCGCAGTCTATACTTATCTAGAGATCTGGTGTAGCCTATGTAAAACTATACTAGCCTATCTCCCCAGTCTATACTTATATACAGATCTGGTGTAGCCTATGTAAAACTACACTAGCCTGTCTCCCCGGTCTATACTTATATACAGATCTAGTGTAGCCTATGTAAAACTACACTAGCCTGTCTCCTCAGTCTATACTTATATACCGATCTGTTGTAGCGTATGTGAGGCTATACTTATATACAGATGTACTATAACCAATTGTGAGCCTATACAAGCCTATATCCTCAGACAACACTTATATAGAGGTCACGTTTAGCCTACGTGAGAATATTCTAACCTGTCTCCCCAGCCTATAATTATATACAGATCTGGCGTAGTGTATGTGAGCCTATACTAGCCTATCTCCTCAGTCTATACTTATATACCATTCTGGTGTATCCTATGTGGGCCTATACTAGCCTATCTCCCCAGTCTACACTTATATACAGACCTGTGGTAGCCCATTTCAGCCTATACTAGCCTATCTGCTCAGCCTATACTTATATACAGATCTGTGTTAGCCTATGTGAGCCTATACTAGCCTATCTCCTTAGTCTATACATAAATACCAGTCTGGTGGAGTCTATGTGAGTGTATACTAGTCTATCTCCTCAGCCTATACTTATATACGGATCTGGTGTAGCCTAGGTGAAATTATACTAGCCTATCTCATCAGTCTATACTTAATACCAATCTGCTGTAGCCTATGTGAGCCTATACTAGCCTATCATCTCAGCCTATACTTTTATACAGATCTGGTGTAGCCTATGTGAGCCTATACTAGCCTATCTCCTCAATCTATACTTTCTTACAGAGAGGTGTAGGCTATGTGAGCCTATACTGGCCTTTCTCTTCAGTCTATACTTATATACAGATCTGTTGTAGCCTATGTGAGCCTATACTACCCTATGTTCTCAGTCTATACTTATATACAGATCAGGTGTAGCATATGTCAGTCTATACTAGTCTATCTCCTCAGGCTATACTTATATATAGATCTGGTGTAGCGTATGTGAGCCTATCTCCCCAGCCTAAACTTATATGTCTTACCGGTCTAGCCTATCTGAGCCTATACTAGCATATCTCCCCAGGCTACACTTATATACAGATCTGGCATTGCCTGTGTCAGCGTGTGCTAGCCAATCTCCTCAGCCTATACTTATATACAGATCTGGTTTAGCCTATATGAGCCTATATTAGCCTATCCTTATATACAGATCTGGTGTAGCCTTTATCAGCCTATGCTACCCTATGGCCCGAGCCTATACTTATATACTGATCTGGTGTAGCCTATGTGAGCCTATACTAGCCTACCTACTCTGCCTATACTTATATACTGATCTGGTGTAGCCTATGTGAGCCTATACTAGCCTATCTCCTCATCCTATACTTATATACAGATCTGGTGTAGCCTATGTGAGCCTATACTAGCCTATCTCTGCAGTCTATACTTATATACAGATCTGGGTGTATCCTATGTGAGCCTATACTAGCCGACCACCTGAGCCTATACTTATATACAGATCTGGTGTAGCCTATGTGAGCCTATACTAGCCTATCTCCTCAGCCTATACTTATATACAGATCTGGTGTAGCCTATGTGAGCCTATCCTAGCCTATCTCCTCAGCCTATGCTTATATACTGATCTGGTGTAGCCTATGTGAGCCTATACTAGCCTATCTCCTCAGCCTATACTTATATACTGATCTGGTGTAGCCTATGTGAGCCTATACTAGCCTATCTCCTCAGCCTATACTTATATACGGATCTGGTATAGCCTATGTGAGCCTATGATAGCTTGTCTCCTCAGCCTATACTTATATACGGATCAGGTATAGCCTATGTGAGCCTATACTAGCCTGTGTGAGCCTATATAACCCTATGTCCCCAGTCTAAACTTATACACCAATCTAGTGTAGCCTATGTCAGCCTATACTAGCCTATCTTCTAGGCCTATACTGGCTTATCTCCCCAGCCTATACTTATATACCAATCTGGTGTACTGTATGTGAACCTATACTAGCCGACCTCCTCAGCCTATATTTGTATACCGATGTGGTGTAGCGTATGTGAACCGTATACTAGCCTTTCTCTGCAGTCTATACTTATATACAGATCTGGGTGTATCCTATGTGAGCCTATACTTATATACAGATCTGCTGTAGCGTATGTGAGCCTATACTAGCCTATCTCCCAGCCTATACTTATATACAGATCTGGTGTAGCCTATGTAGCCCATGTGAGCCTATACTAGCCTATCTCCTCAGCCTATACTTATATACTGATCTGGTGGAGCCTATACTTGCCTATCTCCTCAGCCTATACTTATATACTGATCTGGTGGAGCCTATACTTGCCTATCTCCTCAGCCTATACTTATATACTGATCTGGTGTAGCCTATGTGAGCCTATACTAGCCTACATCCTCAGCCTATACTTATATACAGATCTGGTGTAGCCTATGTGAGCCTATACTAGCCTATCTCCTCAGCCTATACTTATATACTGATCTGCTGTAGCCTATGTGAGCCTATACTAGCCTATCTCCTCAGCCTATACTTATATACTGATCTGGTGTAGCCTATGTGAGCCTATACTAGATTATCTCCTCAGCCTATACTTGTATACAGATCTGGTGTAGCCTATGTGAGCCTATCTCCTCAGCCTATACTTATATACAGATCTGGTGTAGTCTATGTGATCCTATACTAGCCTATCTCCTCAGCCTATACTTATATACTGATCTGGTGTAGCCTATGTGAGCCTATACTAGCCTATCTCCTCAGCCTATACTTATATACTGATCTGGTGTAGCCTATGTGAGCCTATACTAGCCTATCTCCTCAGCCTATACTTATATACTGATCTGGTGTAGCCTATGTGAGCCTATACTAGATTATGTCCTCAGCCTATACTTATATACTGATCTGGTGTAGCCTATGTGAGCCTATACTAGCCGATCTCCTCAGCCTATACTTATTTACTGATCTGGTGTAGCCTATGTGAGCCTATACTAGCCTATCTCCTCAGCCTATACTTATATACTGATCTCGTGTAGCCTATGTGAGCCTATACTAGCCTATCTCCTCAGCCTATACTTATATACTGATCTGGTGTAGCCTATGTGAGCCTATACTAGCCTATCTCCTCAGCCTATACTTATATACGGATCTGGTATAGCCTATGTGAGCCTATACTAGCTTGTCTCCTCAGCCTATACTTATATACGGATCAGGTATAGCCTATGTGAGCCTATACTAGCCTGTGTGAGCCTATATAACCCTATGTCCCCAGTCTAAACTTATACACCAATCTAGTGTAGCCTATGTCAGCCTATACTAGCCTATCTTCTAGGCCTATACTGGCTTATCTCCCCAGCCTATACTTATATACCAATCTGGTGTACTGTATGTGAACCTATACTAGCCCACCTCCTCAGCCTATATTTGTATACCGATGTGGTGTAGCGTATGTGAACCGTATACTAGCCTTTCTCTGCAGTCTATACTTATATACAGATCTGGGTGTATCCTATGTGAGCCTATACTTATATACAGATCTGCTGTAGCGTATGTGAGCCTATACTAGCCTATCTCCCAGCCTATACTTATATACAGATCTGGTGTAGCCTATGTAGCCAATGTGAGCCTATACTAGCCTATCTCCTCAGCCTATACTTATATACTGATCTGCTGTAGCCTATGTGAGCCTATACTAGCCTATCTCCTCAGCCTATACTTATATACTGATCTGGTGGAGCCTATACTTGCCTATCTCCTCAGCCTATACTTATATACTGATCTGGTGGAGCCTATACTTGCCTATCTCCTCAGCCTATACTTATATACTGATCTGGTGTAGCCTATGTGAGCCTATACTAGCCTATATCCTCAGCCTATACTTATATACAGATCTGGTGTAGCCTATGTGAGCCTATACTAGCCTATCTCCTCAGCCTATACTTATATACAGATCTGGTGTAGCCTATGTGAGCCTATACTAGCCTATCTCCTCAGCCTATACTTATATACTGATCTGGTGTAGCCTATGTGAGCCTATACTAGATTATCTCCTCAGCCTATACTTGTATACAGATCTGGTGTAGCCTATGTGAGCCTATACTAGCCTATCTCCTCAGCCTATACTTATATACAGATCTGGTGTAGCCTATGTGAGCCTATACTAGCCTATCTCCTCAGCCTATAGTTATATACAGATCTGGTGTAGCCTATGTAAAACTACACTAGCCTGTCTCCCCAGCCTATACTTATATACAGATCTGGTGTAGCCTATGTAAAACTAGACTAGCCTGTCTCCTCAGTATATACTTATATACAGATCTGGTGTAGCCTATGTAAAACTACACTAGCCTGTCTCCGCAGTCTATACTTATCTAGAGATCTGGTGTAGCCTATGTAAAACTATACTAGCCTATCTCCCCAGTCTATACTTATATACAGATCTGGTGTAGCCTATGTAAAACTACACTAGCCTGTCTCCCCGGTCTATACTTATATACAGATCTAGTGTAGCCTATGTAAAACTACACTAGCCTGTCTCCTCAGTCTATACTTATATACCGATCTGTTGTAGCGTATGTGAGGCTATACTTATATACAGATGTACTATAACCAATTGTGAGCCTATACAAGCCTATATCCTCAGACAACACTTATATAGAGGTCACGTTTAGCCTACGTGAGAATATTCTAGCCTGTCTCCCCAGCCTATAATTATATACAGATCTGGCGTAGTGTATGTGAGCCTATACTAGCCTATCTCCTCAGTCTATACTTATATACCATTCTGGTGTATCCTATGTGGGCCTATACTAGCCTATCTCCCCAGTCTACACTTATATACAGACCTGTGGTAGCCCATTTCAGCCTATACTAGCCTATCTGCTCAGCCTATACTTATATACAGATCTGTGTTAGCCTATGTGAGCCTATACTAGCCTATCTCCTTAGTCTATACATAAATACCAGTCTGGTGGAGTCTATGTGAGTGTATACTAGTCTATCTCCTCAGCCTATACTTATATACGGATCTGGTGTAGCCTAGGTGAAATTATACTAGCCTATCTCATCAGTCTATACTTAATACCAATCTGCTGTAGCCTATGTGAGCCTATACTAGCCTATCATCTCAGCCTATACTTTTATACAGATCTGGTGTAGCCTATGTGAGCCTATACTAGCCTATCTCCTCAATCTATACTTTCTTACAGAGAGGTGTAGGCTATGTGAGCCTATACTGGCCTTTCTCTTCAGTCTATACTTATATACAGATCTGTTGTAGCCTATGTGAGCCTATACTACCCTATGTTCTCAGTCTATACTTATATACAGATCAGGTGTAGCATATGTCAGTCTATACTAGTCTATCTCCTCAGGCTATACTTATATATAGATCTGGTGTAGCGTATGTGAGCCTATCTCCCCAGCCTAAACTTATATGTCTTACCGGTCTAGCCTATCTGAGCCTATACTAGCATATCTCCCCAGGCTACACTTATATACAGATCTGGCATTGCCTGTGTCAGCGTGTGCTAGCCTATCTCCTCAGCCTATACTTATATACAGATCTGGTTTAGCCTATATGAGCCTATATTAGCCTATCCTTATATACAGATCTGGTGTAGCCTTTATCAGCCTATGCTACCCTATGGCCCGAGCCTATACTTATATACTGATCTGGTGTAGCCTATGTGAGCCTATACTAGCCTACCTACTCTGCCTATACTTATATACTGATCTGGTGTAGCCTATGTGAGCCTATACTAGCCTATCTCCTCATCCTATACTTATATACAGATCTGGTGTAGCCTATGTGAGCCTATACTAGCCTATCTCTGCAGTCTATACTTATATACAGATCTGGGTGTATCCTATGTGAGCCTATACTAGCCGACCACCTGAGCCTATACTTATATACAGATCTGGTGTAGCCTATGTGAGCCTATACTAGCCTATCTCCTCAGCCTATACTTATATACAGATCTGGTGTAGCCTATGTGAGCCTATCCTAGCCTATCTCCTCAGCCTATGCTTATATACTGATCTGGTGTAGCCTATGTGAGCCTATACTAGCCTATCTCCTCAGCCTATACTTATATACTGATCTGGTGTAGCCTATGTGAGCCTATACTAGCCTATCTCCTCAGCCTATACTTATATACGGATCTGGTATAGCCTATGTGAGCCTATGATAGCTTGTCTCCTCAGCCTATACTTATATACGGATCAGGTATAGCCTATGTGAGCCTATACTAGCCTGTGTGAGCCTATATAACCCTATGTCCCCAGTCTAAACTTATACACCAATCTAGTGTAGCCTATGTCAGCCTATACTAGCCTATCTTCTAGGCCTATACTGGCTTATCTCCCCAGCCTATACTTATATACCAATCTGGTGTACTGTATGTGAACCTATACTAGCCCACCTCCTCAGCCTATATTTGTATACCGATGTGGTGTAGCGTATGTGAACCGTATACTAGCCCTTCTCTGCAGTCTATACTTATATACAGATCTGGGTGTATCCTATGTGAGCCTATACTTATATACAGATCTGCTGTAGCGTATGTGAGCCTATACTAGCCTATCTCCCAGCCTATACTTATATACAGATCTGGTGTAGCCTATGTAGCCCATGTGAGCCTATACTAGCCTATCTCCTCAGCCTATACTTATATACTGATCTGGTGGAGCCTATACTTGCCTATCTCCTCAGCCTATACTTATATACTGATCTGGTGGAGCCTATACTTGCCTATCTCCTCAGCCTATACTTATATACTGATCTGGTGTAGCCTATGTGAGCCTATACTAGCCTACATCCTCAGCCTATACTTATATACAGATCTGGTGTAGCCTATGTGAGCCTATACTAGCCTATCTCCTCAGCCTATACTTATATACTGATCTGCTGTAGCCTATGTGAGCCTATACTAGCCTATCTCCTCAGCCTATACTTATATACTGATCTGGTGTAGCCTATGTGAGCCTATACTAGATTATCTCCTCAGCCTATACTTGTATACAGATCTGGTGTAGCCTATGTGAGCCTATCTCCTCAGCCTATACTTATATACAGATCTGGTGTAGTCTATGTGATCCTATACTAGCCTATCTCCTCAGCCTATACTTATATACTGATCTGGTGTAGCCTATGTGAGCCTATACTAGCCTATCTCCTCAGCCTATACTTATATACTGATCTGGTGTAGCCTATGTGAGCCTATACTAGCCTATCTCCTCAGCCTATACTTATATACTGATCTGGTGTAGCCTATGTGAGCCTATACTAGATTATCTCCTCAGCCTATACTTATATACTGATCTGGTGTAGCCTATGTGAGCCTATACTAGCCGATCTCCTCAGCCTATACTTATTTACTGATCTGGTGTAGCCTATGTGAGCCTATACTAGCCTATCTCCTCAGCCTATACTTATATACTGATCTCGTGTAGCCTATGTGAGCCTATACTAGCCTATCTCCTCAGCCTATACTTATATACTGATCTGGTGTAGCCTATGTGAGCCTATACTAGCCTATTTCCTCAGCCTATACTTATATACGGATCTGGTATAGCCTATGTGAGCCTATACTAGCTTGTCTCCTCAGCCTATACTTATATACGGATCAGGTATAGCCTATGTGAGCCTATACTAGCCTGTGTGAGCCTATATAACCCTATGTCCCCAGTCTAAACTTATACACCAATCTAGTGTAGCCTATGTCAGCCTATACTAGCCTATCTTCTAGGCCTATACTGGCTTATCTCCCCAGCCTATACTTATATACCAATCTGGTGTACTGTATGTGAACCTATACTAGCCAACCTCCTCAGCCTATATTTGTATACCGATGTGGTGTAGCGTATGTGAACCGTATACTAGCCTTTCTCTGCAGTCTATACTTATATACAGATCTGGGTGTATCCTATGTGAGCCTATACTTATATACAGATCTGCTGTAGCGTATGTGAGCCTATACTAGCCTATCTCCCAGCCTATACTTATATACAGATCTGGTGTAGCCTATGTAGCCCATGTGAGCCTATACTAGCCTATCTCCTCAGCCTATACTTATATACTGATCTGCTGTAGCCTATGTGAGCCTATACTAGCCTATCTCCTCAGCCTATACTTATATACTGATCTGGTGGAGCCTATACTTGCCTATCTCCTCAGCCTATACTTATATACTGATCTGGTGGAGCCTATACTTGCCTATCTCCTCAGCCTATACTTATATACTGATCTGGTGTAGCCTATGTGAGCCTATACTAGCCTATATCCTCAGCCTATACTTATATACAGATCTGGTGTAGCCTATGTGAGCCTATACTAGCCTATCTCCTCAGCCTATACTTATATACAGATCTGGTGTAGCCTATGTGAGCCTATACTAGCCTATCTCCTCAGCCTATACTTATATACAGATCTGGTGTAGCCTATGTGAGCCTATACTAGCCTATCTCCTCAGCCTATACTTATATACTGATCTGGTGTAGCCTATGTGAGCCTATACTAGCCTATATCCTCAGCCTATACTTATATACAGATCTGGTGTAGCCTATGTGAGCCTATACTAGCCTATCTCCTCAGCCTATACTTATATACTGATCTGGTGTAGCCTATGTGAGCCTATACTAGCCTATCTCCTCAGCCTATACTTATATACTGATCTGGTGTAGCCTATGTGAGCCTATACTAGCCTATCTCCTCAGCCTATACTTATATACTGATCTGGTGTAGCCTATGTGAGCCTATACTAGCCTATCTCCTCAGCCTATACTTTTATACAGATCTGGTGTAGCCTATGTGAGCCTATACTAGCCTATCTCCTCAATCTATACTTTCTTACAGAGAGGTGTAGGCTATGTGAGCCTATACTGGCCTTTCTCTTCAGTCTATACTTATATACAGATCTGTTGTAGCCTATGTGAGCCTATACTACCCTATGTTCTCAGTCTATACTTATATACAGATCAGGTGTAGCATATGTCAGTCTATACTAGTCTATCTCCTCAGGCTATACTTATATATAGATCTGGTGTAGCGTATGTGAGCCTATCTCCCCAGCCTAAACTTATATGTCTTACCGGTCTAGCCTATCTGAGCCTATACTAGCATATCTCCCCAGGCTACACTTATATACAGATCTGGCATTGCCTGTGTCAGCGTGTGCTAGCCTATCTCCTCAGCCTATACTTATATACAGATCTGGTTTAGCCTATATGAGCCTATATTAGCCTATCCTTATATACAGATCTGGTGTAGCCTTTATCAGCCTATGCTACCCTATGGCCCGAGCCTATACTTATATACTGATCTGGTGTAGCCTATGTGAGCCTATACTAGCCTACCTACTCTGCCTATACTTATATACTGATCTGGTGTAGCCTATGTGAGCCTATACTAGCCTATCTCCTCATCCTATACTTATATACAGATCTGGTGTAGCCTATGTGAGCCTATACTAGCCTATCTCTGCAGTCTATACTTATATACAGATCTGGGTGTATCCTATGTGAGCCTATACTAGCCGACCACCTGAGCCTATACTTATATACAGATCTGGTGTAGCCTATGTGAGCCTATACTAGCCTATCTCCTCAGCCTATACTTATATACAGATCTGGTGTAGCCTATGTGAGCCTATCCTAGCCTATCTCCTCAGCCTATGCTTATATACTGATCTGGTGTAGCCTATGTGAGCCTATACTAGCCTATCTCCTCAGCCTATACTTATATACTGATCTGGTGTAGCCTATGTGAGCCTATACTAGCCTATCTCCTCAGCCTATACTTATATACGGATCTGGTATAGCCTATGTGAGCCTATGATAGCTTGTCTCCTCAGCCTATACTTATATACGGATCAGGTATAGCCTATGTGAGCCTATACTAGCCTGTGTGAGCCTATATAACCCTATGTCCCCAGTCTAAACTTATACACCAATCTAGTGTAGCCTATGTCAGCCTATACTAGCCTATCTTCTAGGCCTATACTGGCTTATCTCCCCAGCCTATACTTATATACCAATCTGGTGTACTGTATGTGAACCTATACTAGCCCACCTCCTCAGCCTATATTTGTATACCGATGTGGTGTAGCGTATGTGAACCGTATACTAGCCTTTCTCTGCAGTCTATACTTATATACAGATCTGGGTGTATCCTATGTGAGCCTATACTTATATACAGATCTGCTGTAGCGTATGTGAGCCTATACTAGCCTATCTCCCAGCCTATACTTATATACAGATCTGGTGTAGCCTATGTAGCCCATGTGAGCCTATACTAGCCTATCTCCTCAGCCTATACTTATATACTGATCTGGTGGAGCCTATACTTGCCTATCTCCTCAGCCTATACTTATATACTGATCTGGTGGAGCCTATACTTGCCTATCTCCTCAGCCTATACTTATATACTGATCTGGTGTAGCCTATGTGAGCCTATACTAGCCTACATCCTCAGCCTATACTTATATACAGATCTGGTGTAGCCTATGTGAGCCTATACTAGCCTATCTCCTCAGCCTATACTTATATACTGATCTGCTGTAGCCTATGTGAGCCTATACTAGCCTATCTCCTCAGCCTATACTTATATACTGATCTGGTGTAGCCTATGTGAGCCTATACTAGATTATCTCCTCAGCCTATACTTGTATACAGATCTGGTGTAGCCTATGTGAGCCTATCTCCTCAGCCTATACTTATATACAGATCTGGTGTAGTCTATGTGATCCTATACTAGCCTATCTCCTCAGCCTATACTTATATACTGATCTGGTGTAGCCTATGTGAGCCTATACTAGCCTATCTCCTCAGCCTATACTTATATACTGATCTGGTGTAGCCTATGTGAGCCTATACTAGCCTATCTCCTCAGCCTATACTTATATACTGATCTGGTGTAGCCTATGTGAGCCTATACTAGATTATCTCCTCAGCCTATACTTATATACTGATCTGGTGTAGCCTATGTGAGCCTATACTAGCCGATCTCCTCAGCCTATACTTATTTACTGATCTGGTGTAGCCTATGTGAGCCTATACTAGCCTATCTCCTCAGCCTATACTTATATACTGATCTCGTGTAGCCTATGTGAGCCTATACTAGCCTATCTCCTCAGCCTATACTTATATACTGATCTGGTGTAGCCTATGTGAGCCTATACTAGCCTATCTCCTCAGCCTATACTTATATACGGATCTGGTATAGCCTATGTGAGCCTATACTAGCTTGTCTCCTCAGCCTATACTTATATACGGATCAGGTATAGCCTATGTGAGCCTATACTAGCCTGTGTGAGCCTATATAACCCTATGTCCCCAGTCTAAACTTATACACCAATCTAGTGTAGCCTATGTCAGCCTATACTAGCCTATCTTCTAGGCCTATACTGGCTTATCTCCCCAGCCTATACTTATATACCAATCTGGTGTACTGTATGTGAACCTATACTAGCCAACCTCCTCAGCCTATATTTGTATACCGATGTGGTGTAGCGTATGTGAACCGTATACTAGCCTTTCTCTGCAGTCTATACTTATATACAGATCTGGGTGTATCCTATGTGAGCCTATACTTATATACAGATCTGCTGTAGCGTATGTGAGCCTATACTAGCCTATCTCCCAGCCTATACTTATATACAGATCTGGTGTAGCCTATGTAGCCCATGTGAGCCTATACTAGCCTATCTCCTCAGCCTATACTTATATACTGATCTGCTGTAGCCTATGTGAGCCTATACTAGCCTATCTCCTCAGCCTATACTTATATACTGATCTGGTGGAGCCTATACTTGCCTATCTCCTCAGCCTATACTTATATACTGATCTGGTGGAGCCTATACTTGCCTATCTCCTCAGCCTATACTTATATACTGATCTGGTGTAGCCTATGTGAGCCTATACTAGCCTATATCCTCAGCCTATACTTATATACAGATCTGGTGTAGCCTATGTGAGCCTATACTAGCCTATCTCCTCAGCCTATACTTATATACAGATCTGGTGTGGCCTATGTGAGCCTATACTAGCCTATCTCCTCAGCCTATACTTATATACAGATCTGGTGTAGCCTATGTGAGCCTATACTAGCCTATCTCCTCAGCCTATACTTATATACTGATCTGGTGTAGCCTATGTGAGCCTATACTAGCCTATATCCTCAGCCTATACTTATATACAGATCTGGTGTAGCCTATGTGAGCCTATACTAGCCTATCTCCTCAGCCTATACTTATATACTGATCTGGTGTAGCCTATGTGAGCCTATACTAGCCTATCTCCTCAGCCTATACTTATATACTGATCTGGTGTAGCCTATGTGAGCCTATACTAGCCTATCTCCTCAGCCTATACTTATATACTGATCTGGTGTAGCCTATGTGAGCCTATACTAGCCTATCTCCTCAGCCTAT
This sequence comes from Tenodera sinensis, assembly GCA_030765045.1. Taxonomy (NCBI): domain Eukaryota; kingdom Metazoa; phylum Arthropoda; class Insecta; order Mantodea; family Mantidae; genus Tenodera; species Tenodera sinensis. The sequence goes on along the minus strand of CM060965.1, from coordinate 83,167,167 downwards.
ACTTATATACAGATCTGGTGTAGCCTATGTGAGCCTATACTAGCCTATCTCCTCAGCCTATACTTATATACAGATCTGGTGTAGCATATGTGAGCCTATACTAGCCTATCTCCTCAGCCTATACTTATATAGAGATCTGGTGTAGCCTATGTGAGCCTATACTAGCCTATCTCCTCAGCCTATACTTATATACAGATCTGGTGTAGCCTATGTGAGCCTATACTAGCCTATCTCTGCAGTCTATACTTATATACAGATCTGGGTGTATCCTATGTGAGCCTATACTAGCCCACCTCCTGAGCCTATACTTATATACAGATCTGGTGTAGCCTATGTGAGCCTATACTAGGCTATCTCCTCAGCGTATACTTATATACAGATCTGGTGTAGCCTATGTGAGCCTATACTAGCCTATCTCCTCAGCCTATACTCATATACAGACCTGGTGTAGCCTATGTGAGCCTATACTAGCCTATCTCCTCAGCCTATACTTATTTACAGATCTGGTGTAGCCTATGTGAGCCTATACTAGCCTATCTCCTCAGCCTATACTTATATACGGATCTGGTATAGCCTATGTGAGCCTATACTAGCTTGTCTCCTCAGCCTATACTTATATACGGATCAGGTATAGCCTATGTGAGCCTATACTAGCCTGTGTGAGCCTATATGACCCTATGTCCCCAGTCTATACTTATACACCAATCTAGTGTAGCCTATGTCAGCCTATACTAGCCTATCTTCTAGGCCTATACTGGCTTATCTCCCCAGCCAATACTTATATACCAATCTGGTGTAGTGTATGTGAACCTATACAAGCCGACCTCCTCAGCCTATATTTGTATACCGATGTGGTGTAGCGTATGTGAACCGTATACTAGCCTTTCTCTGCAGTCTATACTTATATACAGATCTGGGTGTATCCTATGTGAGCCTATACTTATATACAGATCTGCTGTAGCGTATGTGAGCCTATCTCCCAGCCTATACTTATATACAGATCTGGTGTAGCCCATGTGAGCCTTTACTAGCCTATCTCCTCAGCCTATACTTATATACTGATCTGCTGTAGCCTATGTGAGCCTATACTAGCCTATCTCCTCAGCCTATACTTATATACTGATCTGGTGGAGCCTATACTTGCCTATCTCCTCAGCCTATACTTATATACTGATCTGGTGGAGCCTATACTTGCCTATCTCCTCAGCCTATACTTATATACTGATTTGGTGTAGCCTATGTGAGCCTATACTAGCCTATCTCCTCAGCCTATACTTATATACAGATCTGGTGTAGCCTATGTGAGCCTATACTAGCCTATCTCGTCAGCCTATACTTATATACAGATCTGGTGTAGCCTATGTGAGCCTATACTAGCCTATCTCCTCAGCCTATACTTATATACAGATCTGGTGTAGCCTATCTGAGCCTATACTAGCCTATCTCCTCAGCCTATACTTATATACAGATCTGGTGTAGCCTATGTGAGCCTACACTAGCCTATCTCCTCAACCTATACTTATATACAGATCTGGTGTAGCCTATGTGAGCCTATACTAGCCTATCTCCTCAGCCTATACTTATATACAGATCTGGTGTAGCCTATGTGAGCCTATACTAGCCTATCTCCTCAGCCTATACTTATATACTGATCTGGTGTAGCCTATGTGAGCCTATACTAGCCTATCTCCTCACCCTATACTTATATACTGATCTGGTGTAGCCTATGTGAGCCTATACTAGCCTATCTCCTCAGCCTCTACTTATATACAGATCTGGTGTAGCCTATGTGAGCGTATACTAGCCTATCTCCTCAGCCTATACTTATATACGGATCTGGTATAGCCTATGTGAGCCTATACTAGCCTATCTCCTCAGCCTATACTTATATACGGATCTGGTATAGCCTATGTGAACCTATAGTAGCCTGTGTGAGCCTATATGACCCTATGTCCCCAGTCTATACTTATATACCAATCTGGTGTAGCCTATGTCAGCCTTTACTAGCCTATCTTCTAGGCCTATACTGGCTTATCTCCCCAGGCTATACTTATATACCAATCTGGGGTAGTGTATGTGAACCTATACTAGCCCACCTCCTCAGCCTATACTTATATACCGATCTGGTGTAGCGTATGTGAGCCTATACTAGCCTATCTCTGCAGTCTATATTTATATACAGATCTGGGTGTATCCTATGTGAGCCTATACTAGCCTATATCCTCAGCCTATACTTATATACAGATCTGGTGTAGCCTATGTGAGCCTATACTAGCCTATCTCCTCAGCCTATACTTATATACAGATCTGGTGTAGCCTATGTGAGCCTATACTAGCCTATCTCCTCAGCCTATACTTATATACTGATCTGGTGTAGCCTATGTGAGCCTATACTAGCCTATCTCCTCAGCCTATACTTATATACAGATCTGGTGTAGCCTATGTGAGCCTATACTAGCCTATCTCCTCAGCCTATACTTATATACTGATCTGCTGTAGCCTATGTGAGCCTATACTAGCCTATCTCCTCAGCCTATACTTATATACTGATCTGGTGGAGCCTATACTTGCCTATCTCCTCAGCCTATACTTATATACTGATCTGGTGGAGCCTATACTTGCCTATCTCCTCAGCCTATACTTATATACAGATCTGGTGTAGCCTATGTGAGCCTATACTAGCCTATCTCCTCAGCCTATACTTATATACAGATCTGGTGTAGCCTATGTGAGCCTATACTAGCCTATCTACTCAGCCTATACTTATATACTGATCTGGTGTAGCCTATGTGAGCCTATACTAGCCTATCTACTCAGCCTATACTTATATACAGATCTGGTGTAGCCTATGTGAGGCTATACTAGCCTATCTCCTCAGCCTATACTTATATACAGATCTGGTGTAGTCTATGTGAGCCTATACTAGCCTATCTCCTCAGCCTATACTTATATACAGATCTGGTGTAGCCTATGTGAGCCTATACTAGCCTATCTCCTCAGCCTATACTTATATACGGATCTGGTATAGCCTATGTGAACCTATACTAGCCTGTGTGAGCCTATATGACCCTATGTCCCCAGTCTATTTTTATATACCAATGTGGTGTAGCCTATGTCAGCCTATGCTAGCCTATCTTCTAGGCCTATACTGGCTTATCTCCCCAGGCTATACTTATATACCAATCTGGGGTAGTGTATGTGAACCTATACTAGCCCACCTCCTCAGCCTATACTTATATAGCGATGTGGTGTATCCTAGGTGAGCCTATACTAGCCCACCTCCTGAGCCTATACTTATATACAGATCAGGTGTAGCCTATGTGAGCCTATACTAGCCTATCTCCTCAGCCTATACTTATATGCTGATCTGGTGTAGCCTATGTGAGCCTATACTAGCCTATCTCCTCAGCCTATACTTATTTACTGATCTGATGTAGCCTATGTGAGCCTATACTAGCTTGTCTCCTCAGCCTATACTTATATACAGATCTGGTGTAGCCTATGTGAGCCTATACTAGCCTATCTCTACAGTCTATACTTATATACAGATCTGGGTGTATCCTATGTGAGCCTATACTAGCCCACCTCCTGAGCCTATACTTATATACAGATCTGGTGTAGCCTATGTGAGCCTATACTAGCCTATCTCCTCAGCGTATACTTATATACAGATCTGGTGTAGCCTATGTGAGCCTATACTTGCCTATCTCCTCAGCCTATACTCATATACAGACCTGGTGTAGCCTATGTGAGCCTATACTAGCCTATCTCCTCAGCCTATACTTATATACAGATCTGGTATGGCCTATGTGAGCCTATACTAGCCTATCTCCTCAGCCTATACTTATATACGGATCTGGTATAGCCTATGTGAGCCTATACTAGCTTGTCTCCCCAGCCTATACTTATATACGGATCAGGTATAGCCTATGTGAGCCTATACTAGCCTGTGTGAGCCTATATGACCCTATGTCCCCAGTCTATACCTATACACCAATTTAGTGTAGCCCATGTCAGCCTATACTAGCCTATCTTCTAGGCCTATACTGGCTTATCTCCCCAGCCTATACTTATATACCAATCTGGTGTAGTGTATGTGAACCTATACTAGCCGACCTCCTCAGCCTATATTTGTATACCGATGTGGTGTAGCGTATGTGAACCGTATACTAGCCTTTCTCTGCAGTCTATACTTATATACAGATCTGGGTGTATCCTATGTGAGCCTATACTTATATACAGATCTGCTGTAGCGTATGTGAGCCTATACTAGCCTATCTCGCAGCCTATACTTATATACAGATCTGGTGTAGCCCATGTGAGCCTTTACTAGCCTATCTCCTCAGCCTATACTTATATACTGATCTGCTGTAGCCTATGTGAGCCTATACTAGCCTATCTCCTCAGCCTATACTTATATACTGATCTGGTGGAGCCTATACTTGCCTATCTCCTCAGCCTATACTTATATACTGATCTGGTGGAGCCTATACTTGCCTATCTCCTCAGCCTATACTTATTTACTGATCTGGTGTAGCCTATGTGAGCCTATACTAGCCTACATCCTCAGCCTATACTTATATACAGATCTGGTGTAGCCTATGTGAGCCTATACTAGCCTATCTCCTCAGCCTATACTTATATACTGATCTGCTGTAGCCTATGTGAGCCTATACTAGCCTATCTCCTCAGCCTATACTTATATACTGATCTGGTGGAGCCTATACTTGCCTATCTCCTCAGCCTATACTTATATACAGATCTGGTGTAGCCTATGTGAGCCTATACTAGCCTATCTCCTCAGCCTATACTTATATACAGATCTGGTGTAGCCTATGTGAGCCTATACTAGCCTATCTCCTCAGCCTATACTTATATACTGATCTGGTGGAGCCTATACTTGCCTATCTCCTCAGCCTATACTTATATACAGATCTGGTGTAGCCTATGTGAGCCTATACTAGCCTATCTCCTCAGCCTATACTTATATACAGATCTGGTGTAGCCTATGTGAGCCTATACTAGCCTATCTCCTCAGCCTATACTTATATACTGATCTGGCGTAGCCTATGTGAGCCTATACTAGCCTATCTCCTCAGCCTATACTTATATACAGATCTGGTGTAGCCTATGTGAGGCTATACTAGCCTATCTCCTCAGCCTATACTTATATACAGATCTGGTGTAGTCTATGTGAGCCTATACTAGCCTATCTCCTCAGCCTATACTTATATACAGATCTGGTGTAGCCTATGTGAGCCTATACTAGCCTATCTCCTCAGCCTATACTTATATACTGATCTGGTGTAGCCTATGTGAGCCTATACTAGCCTATCTCCTCAGCCTATACTTATATACTGATCTGGTGTAGCCTATGTGAGCCTATACTAGCCTATCTCTACAGTCTATACTTATATACAGATCTGGGTGTATCCTATGTGAGCCTATACTAGCCCACCTCCTGAGCCTATACTTATATACAGATCTGGTGTAGCCTATGTGAGCCTATACTAGCCTATCTCCTCAGCGTATACTTATATACAGATCTGGCGTAGCCTATGTGAGCCTATACTTGCCTATCTCCTCAGCCTATACTCATATACAGACCTGGTGTAGCCTATGTGAGCCTATACTAGCCTATCTCCTCAGCCTATACTTATATACAGATCTGGTGTGGCCTATGTGAGCCTATACTAGCCTATCTCCTCAGCCTATACTTATATACGGATCTGGTATAGCCTATGTGAGCCTATACTAGCTTGTCTCCTCAGCCTATACTTATATACGGATCAGGTATAGCCTATGTGAGCCTATACTAGCCTGTGTGAGCCTATATGACCCTATGTCCCCAGTCTATACTTATACACCAATCTAGTGTAGCCCATGTCAGCCTATACTAGCCTATCTTCTAGGCCTATACTGGCTTATCTCCCCAGCCTATACTTATATACCAATCTGGTGTAGTGTATGTGAACCTATACTAGCCGACCTCCTCAGCCTATATTTGTATACCGATGTGGTGTAGCGTATGTGAACCGTATACTAGCCTTTCTCTGCAGTCTATACTTATATACAGATCTGGGTGTATCCTATGTGAGCCTATACTTATATACAGATCTGCTGTAGCGTATGTGAGCCTATACTAGCCTATCTCGCAGCCTATACTTATATACAGATCTGGTGTAGCCCATGTGAGCCTTTACTAGCCTATCTCCTCAGCCTATACTTATATACTGATCTGCTGTAGCCTATGTGAGCCTATACTAGCCTATCTCCTCAGCCTATACTTATATACTGATCTGGTGGAGCCTATACTTGCCTATCTCCTCAGCCTATACTTATATACTGATCTGGTGGAGCCTATACTTGCCTATCTCCTCAGCCTATACTTATATACTGATCTGGTGTAGCCTATGTGAGCCTATACTAGCCTATATCCTCAGCCTATACTTATATACAGATCTGGTGTAGCCTATGTGAGCCTATACTAGCCTATCTCCTCAGCCTATACTTATATACAGATCTGGTGTAGCCTATGTGAGCCTATACTAGCCTATCTCCTCAGCCTATACTTATATATTGATCTGGTGTAGCCTATGTGAGCCTATACTAGCCTATCTCCTCAGCCTATACTTATATACTGATCTGGTGGAGCCTATACTTGCCTATCTCCTCAGCCTATACTTATATACAGATCTGGTGTAGCCTATGTGAGCCTATACTAGCCTATCTCCTCAGCCTATACTTATATACAGATCTGGTGTAGCCTATGTGAGCCTATACTAGCCTATCTCCTCAGCCTATACTTATATACTGATCTGGCGTAGCCTATGTGAGCCTATACTAGCCTATCTCCTCAGCCTATACTTATATACAGATCTGGTGTAGCCTATGTGAGGCTATACTAGCCTATCTCCTCAGCCTATACTTATATACAGATCTGGTGTAGTCTATGTGAGCCTATACTAGCCTATCTCCTCAGCCTATACTTATATACAGATCTGGTGTAGCCTATGTGAGCCTATACTAGCCTATCTCCTCAGCCTATACTTATATACTGATCTGGTGTAGCCTATGTGAGCCTATACTAGCCTATCTCCTCAGCCTATACTTATATACTGATCTGGTGTAGCCTATGTGAGCCTATACTAGCCGATCTCCTCAGCCTATACTTATTTACTGATCTGGTGTAGCCTATGTGAGCCTATACTAGCCTATCTCCTCAGCCTATACTTATATACAGATCTGGTATGGCCTATGTGAGCCTATACTAGCCTATCTCCTCAGCCTATACTTATATACGGATCTGGTATAGCCTATGTGAGCCTATACTAGCTTGTCTCCCCAGCCTATACTTATATACGGATCAGGTATAGCCTATGTGAGCCTATACTAGCCTGTGTGAGCCTATATGACCCTATGTCCCCAGTCTATACCTATACACCAATTTAGTGTAGCCCATGTCAGCCTATACTAGCCTATCTTCTAGGCCTATACTGGCTTATCTCCCCAGCCTATACTTATATACCAATCTGGTGTAGTGTATGTGAACCTATACTAGCCGACCTCCTCAGCCTATATTTGTATACCGATGTGGTGTAGCGTATGTGAACCGTATACTAGCCTTTCTCTGCAGTCTATACTTATATACAGATCTGGGTGTATCCTATGTGAGCCTATACTTATATACAGATCTGCTGTAGCGTATGTGAGCCTATACTAGCCTATCTCGCAGCCTATACTTATATACAGATCTGGTGTAGCCCATGTGAGCCTTTACTAGCCTATCTCCTCAGCCTATACTTATATACTGATCTGCTGTAGCCTATGTGAGCCTATACTAGCCTATCTCCTCAGCCTATACTTATATACTGATCTGGTGGAGCCTATACTTGCCTATCTCCTCAGCCTATACTTATATACTGATCTGGTGGAGCCTATACTTGCCTATCTCCTCAGCCTATACTTATTTACTGATCTGGTGTAGCCTATGTGAGCCTATACTAGCCTACATCCTCAGCCTATACTTATATACAGATCTGGTGTAGCCTATGTGAGCCTATACTAGCCTATCTCCTCAGCCTATACTTATATACTGATCTGCTGTAGCCTATGTGAGCCTATACTAGCCTATCTCCTCAGCCTATACTTATATACTGATCTGGTGGAGCCTATACTTGCCTATCTCCTCAGCCTATACTTATATACAGATCTGGTGTAGCCTATGTGAGCCTATACTAGCCTATCTCCTCAGCCTATACTTATATACAGATCTGGTGTAGCCTATGTGAGCCTATACTAGCCTATCTCCTCAGCCTATACTTATATACTGATCTGGTGGAGCCTATACTTGCCTATCTCCTCAGCCTATACTTATATACAGATCTGGTGTAGCCTATGTGAGCCTATACTAGCCTATCTCCTCAGCCTATACTTATATACAGATCTGGTGTAGCCTATGTGAGCCTATACTAGCCTATCTCCTCAGCCTATACTTATATACTGATCTGGCGTAGCCTATGTGAGCCTATACTAGCCTATCTCCTCAGCCTATACTTATATACAGATCTGGTGTAGCCTATGTGAGGCTATACTAGCCTATCTCCTCAGCCTATACATATATACAGATCTGGTGTAGTCTATGTGAGCCTATACTAGCCTATCTCCTCAGCCTATACTTATATACAGATCTGGTGTAGCCTATGTGAGCCTATACTAGCCTATCTCCTCAGCCTATACTTATATACTGATCTGGTGTAGCCTATGTGAGCCTATACTAGCCTATCTCCTCAGCCTATACTTATATACTGATCTGGTGTAGCCTATGTGAGCCTATACTAGCCTATCTCTACAGTCTATACTTATATACAGATCTGGGTGTATCCTATGTGAGCCTATACTAGCCCACCTCCTGAGCCTATACTTATATACAGATCTGGTGTAGCCTATGTGAGCCTATACTAGCCTATCTCCTCAGCGTATACTTATATACAGATCTGGCGTAGCCTATGTGAGCCTATACTTGCCTATCTCCTCAGCCTATACTCATATACAGACCTGGTGTAGCCTATGTGAGCCTATACTAGCCTATCTCCTCAGCCTATACTTATATACAGATCTGGTGTGGCCTATGTGAGCCTATACTAGCCTATCTCCTCAGCCTATACTTATATACGGATCTGGTATAGCCTATGTGAGCCTATACTAGCTTGTCTCCTCAGCCTATACTTATATACGGATCAGGTATAGCCTATGTGAGCCTATACTAGCCTGTGTGAGCCTATATGTCCCTATGTCCCCAGTCTATACTTATACACCAATCTAGTGTAGCCCATGTCAGCCTATACTAGCCTATCTTCTAGGCCTATACTGGCTTATCTCCCCAGCCTATACTTATATACCAATCTGGTGTAGTGTATGTGAACCTATACTAGCCGACCTCCTCAGCCTATATTTGTATACCGATGTGGTGTAGCGTATGTGAACCGTATACTAGCCTTTCTCTGCAGTCTATACTTATATACAGATCTGGGTGTATCCTATGTGAGCCTATACTTATATACAGATCTGCTGTAGCGTATGTGAGCCTATACTAGCCTATCTCGCAGCCTATACTTATATACAGATCTGGTGTAGCCCATGTGAGCCTTTACTAGCCTATCTCCTCAGCCTATACTTATATACTGATCTGCTGTAGCCTATGTGAGCCTATACTAGCCTATCTCCTCAGCCTATACTTATATACTGATCTGGTGGAGCCTATACTTGCCTATCTCCTCAGCCTATACTTATATACTGATCTGGTGGAGCCTATACTTGCCTATCTCCTCAGCCTATACTTATATACTGATCTGGTGTAGCCTATGTGAGCCTATACTAGCCTATATCCTCAGCCTATACTTATATACAGATCTGGTGTAGCCTATGTGAGCCTATACTAGCCTATCTCCTCAGCCTATACTTATATACAGATCTGGTGTAGCCTATGTGAGCCTATACTAGCCTATCTCCTCAGCCTATACTTATATATTGATCTGGTGTAGCCTATGTGAGCCTATACTAGCCTATCTCCTCAGCCTATACTTATATACTGATCTGGTGGAGCCTATACTTGCCTATCTCCTCAGCCTATACTTATATACAGATCTGGTGTAGCCTATGTGAGCCTATACTAGCCTATCTCCTCAGCCTATACTTATATACAGATCTGGTGTAGCCTATGTGAGCCTATACTAGCCTATCTCCTCAGCCTATACTTATATACTGATCTGGCGTAGCCTATGTGAGCCTATACTAGCCTATCTCCTCAGCCTATACTTATATACAGATCTGGTGTAGCCTATGTGAGGCTATACTAGCCTATCTCCTCAGCCTATACTTATATACAGATCTGGTGTAGTCTATGTGAGCCTATACTAGCCTATCTCCTCAGCCTATACTTATATACAGATCTGGTGTAGCCTATGTGAGCCTATACTAGCCTATCTCCTCAGCCTATACTTATATACTGATCTGGTGTAGCCTATGTGAGCCTATACTAGCCTATCTCCTCAGCCTATACTTATATACTGATCTGGTGTAGCCTATGTGAGCCTATACTAGCCGATCTCCTCAGCCTATACTTATTTACTGATCTGGTGTAGCCTATGTGAGCCTATACTAGCCTATCTCCTCAGCCTATACTTATATACTGATCTCGTGTAGCCTATGTGAGCCTATACTAGCCTATCTCCTCAGCCTATACTTATATACAGATCTGGTGTAGCCTATGTGAGCCTATACTAGCCTATCTCCTCAGCCTATACTTATATACTGATCTGGTGTAGCCTATGTGAGCCTATACTAGCCTATCTCCTCAGCCTATACTTATATACTGATCTGGTGTAGCCTATGTGAGCCTATACTAGCCTATCTCCTCAGCCTATACTTATATACAGATCTGGTGTAGCCTATGTGAGCCTATACTAGCATATCTCCTCAGCCTATACTTATATACAGATCTGGTGTAGCCTATGTGAGCCTATACTAGCCTATCTCGTCAGCCTATACTTATATACAGATCTGGTGTAGTCTATGTGAGCCTATACTAGCCTATCTCCTCGGCCTATACTTATATACAGATCTGGTGTAGCCTATGTGAGCCTATACTAGCCTATCTCCTCAGCCTATACTTATATACAGATCTGGTGTAGCCTATGTGAGCCTATACTAGCCTATCTCCTCAGCCTATACTTATATACAGATCTGGTGTAGCCTATGTGAGCCTATACTAGCCTATCTCCTCAGCCTATACTTATATACAGATCTGGTGTAGCCTATGTGAGCCTATACTAGCCTATCTCCTCAGCCTATATTTATATACTGATCTGGTGTAGCCTATGTGAGCCTATACTAGCCTATCTCCTCAGCCTATACTTATATACTGATCTGGTGTAGCCTATGTGAGCCTATACTAGCCCATCTCCTCAGCCTATACTTATATACAGATCTGGTGTAGCCTATGTGAGCCTATACTAGCCTATCTCCTCAGCCTATACATATATACTGATCTGGTGTAGCCTATGTGAGCCTATACTAGCCTACCTCCTCAGCCTATACTTATATACAGATCTGGTGTAGCCTATGTGAGCCTATACTAGCCTATCTCCTCAGCCTATACTTATATACAGATCTGGTGTAGCCTATGTGAGCCTATACTAGCCTATCTCCTCAGCCTATACTTATATACAGATCTGGTGTAGCCTATGTGAGCCTATACTAGCCTATCTCCTCAGCCTATACTTATATACAGACCTGGTGTAGCCTATGTGAGCCCATACTAGCCTATCTCCTCAGCTTATACTTATATACAGATCTGGTGTAGCCTATGTGAGCCTATACTAGCCTATCTCCTCAGCCTATACTTATATACGGATATGGTATAGCCTATGTGAGCCTATACTAGCCTATCTCCTCAGCCTATACTTATATACGGATCTGGTATAGCCTATGTGAAACTATACTAGCCTGTGTGAGCCTATATGACCCTATGTCCCCAGTCTATTTTTATATACCAATCTGGTGTAGCCTATGTCAGCCTATGCTAGCCTATCTTCTAGGCCTATACTGGCTTATCTCCCCAGGCTATACTTATATACCAATCTGGGGTAGTGTATGTGAACCTATACTAGCCCACCTCCTCAGCCTATACTTATATACCGATGTGGTGTATCCTATGTGAGCCTATACTAGCCCACCTCCTGAGCCTATACTTATATACAGATCTGGTGTAGCCTATGTGAGCCTATACTAGCCTATCTCCTCAGCGTATACTTATATACAGATCTGGTGTAGCCTATGTGAGCCTATACTTGCCTATCTCCTCAGCCTATACTCATATACAGACCTGGTGTAGCCTATGTGAGCCTATACTAGCCTATCTCCTCAGCCTATACTTATATACAGATCTGGTGTGGCCTATGTGAGCCTATACTAGCCTATCTCCTCAGCCTATACTTATATACGGATCTGGTATAGCCTATGTGAGCCTATACTAGCTTGTCTCCTCAGCCTATACTTATATACGGATCAGGTATAGCCTATGTGAGCCTATACTAGCCTGTGTGAGCCTATATGACCCTATGTCCCCAGTCTATACTTATACACCAATCTAGTGTAGCCCATGTCAGCCTATACTAGCCTATCTTCTAGGCCTATACTGGCTAATCTCCCCAGCCTATACTTATATACCAATCTGGTGTAGTGTATGTGAACCTATACTAGCCGACCTCCTCAGCCTATATTTGTATACCGATGTGGTGTAGCGTATGTGAACCGTATACTAGCCTTTCTCTGCAGTCTATACTTATATACAGATCTGGGTGTATCCTATGTGAGCCTATACTTATATACAGATCTGCTGTAGCGTATGTGAGCCTATACTAGCCTATCTCGCAGCCTATACTTATATACAGATCTGGTGTAGCCCATGTGAGCCTTTACTAGCCTATCTCCTCAGCCCATACTTATATACTGATCTGCTGTAGCCTATGTGAGCCTATACTAGCCTATCTCCTCAGCCTATACTTATATACTGATCTGGTGGAGCCTATACTTGCCTATCTCCTCAGCCTATACTTATATACTGATCTGGTGGAGCCTATACTTGCCTATCTCCTCAGCCTATACTTATATACTGATCTGGTGTAGCCTATGTGAGCCTATACTAGCCTATATCCTCAGCCCATACTTATATACAGATCTGGTCTAGCCTATGTGAGCCTATACTAGCCTATCTCCTCAGCCTATACTTATATACAGATCTGGTGTAGCCTATGTGAGCCTATACTAGCCTATCTCCTCAGCCTATACTTATATATTGATCTGGTGTAGCCTATGTGAGCCTATACTAGCCTATCTCCTCAGCCTATACTTATATACTGATCTGGTGGAGCCTATACTTGCCTATCTCCTCAGCCTATACTTATATACAGATCTGGTGTAGCCTATGTGAGCCTATACTAGCCTATCTCCTCAGCCTATACTTATATACGGATCTGGTATAGCCTATGTGAACCTATACTAGCCTGTGTGAGCCTATATGACCCTATGTCCCCAGTCTATACTTATATACCAATCTGGTGTAGCCTATGTCAGCCTATACTAGCCTATCTTCTAGGCCTATACTGGCTTATCTCCCCAGGCTATACTTATATACCAATCTGGGGTAGTGTATGTGAACCTATACTAGCCCACCTCCTCAGCCTATACTTATATACCGATCTGGTGTAGCGTATGTGAGCCTATACTAGCCTATCTCTGCAGTCTATACTTATATACAGATCTGGGTGTATCCTATGTGAGCCTATACTAGCCCACCTCCTGAGCCTATAGTTATATGCAGATCTGCTGTAGCCTATGTGAGCCTATACTAGCCTATCTCCTCAGCCTATACTTATATACTGATCTGGCGTAGCCTATGTGAACCTATACTAGCCTATCTCCTCAGCCTATACTTATATACTGATCTGGTGTAGCCTATGTGAGCCTATACTAGCCTATCTCCTCAGCCTATACTTAAATACTGATCTGGTGTAGCCTATGTGAGCCTATACCAGCCTATACTTATATACTGATCTGGTGGAGCCTATACTAGCCTATCTCCTCAGCCTATACTTATATACAGATCTGGTGTAGCCTATGTCAGCCTATACTAGCCTATCTCCTCAGCCTATAGTTATATACTGATCTGGTGTAGCCTATGTGAGCCTATACTAGCCTATCTCCTCAGCCTATACTTATTTACTGATCTGGTGTAGCCTATGTGAGCCTATACTAGCCTATCTCCTCAGCCTATACTTATATACTGATCTGGTGTAGCCTATGTGAGCCTATACTAGCCTATCTCCTCAGCCTATACTTATATACAGATCTGGTGTAGCCTATGTGAGCCTATACTAGCCTATCTCCTCAGCCTATACTTTATACTGATCTGGTGTAGCCTATGTGAGCCTATACTAGCCTATCTCCGCAGCCTATACTTATATACTGATCTGGTGTAGCCTATGTGAGCCTATACTAGCCTATCTCCTCAGCCTATACTTATATACTGATCTGGTGTAGGCTATGTGAGCCTATACTAGCCTATCTCCTCAGCCTATACTTATATACATATCTGGTGTAGCCTATGTGAGCCTATACTAGCCTATCTCCTCAGCCTATACTTATATACAGATCTGGTGTAGCCTATGTGAGCATATACTAGCCTATCTCCTCAGCCTATACTTATATACGGATCTGGTATAGCCTATGTGAGCCTATACTAGCCTATCTCCTCAGCCTATACTTATATACGGATCTGGTATAGCCTATGTGAACCTATACTAGCCTGTGTGAGCCTATATGACCCTATGTCCCCAGTCTATACTTATATACCAATCTGGTGTAGCCTATGTGAGCCTATACTAGCCTATCTCCTCAGCCTATACTTAAAAACTGATCTGGTGTAGCCTATGTGAGCCTATACCAGCCTATACTTATATACTGATCTGGTGGAGCCTATACTAGCCTATCTCCTCAGCCTATACTTATATACTGATCTGGTGTAGCCTATGTGAGCCTATACTAGCCTATCTCCTCAGCCTATACTTATATACTGATCTGGTGTAGCCTATGTGAGCCTATACTAGCCTATCTCCTCAGCCTATACTTATATACAGATCTGGTGTAGCCTGTGTCAGCCTATACTAGCCTGCATCCCCAGCCTATACCTATATACAGATCTGATGTAGCCTATGTGAGCCTATACTAGTCTATCTCCTCAGTTGATACTTATATAGAGATCTGGTGTAGCCTATGTGAGCCTATACTAGCCTATCTGCCCAGCCTATGCTTATATACAGATCGGGGGTAGCCTATGTTAGCCTATCTCCTCAGCCTATACTTATATACAGTGTATACTATGTGAGCCTGTACTAGCCTATCTCCCCAGCCTATACTTGTATACGGATGTAGTGTAGCCTACGTGAGCCTATGGTAGCCTATCTCCCCAGCCTATACTTATATTCAGATCTGGTGTGACCTACGTGAAACTATACTAGCCTATGTCCTCATCCTATAGTTATATACAGATCTGGTGTAGCCTATGTGAGCCTATACTAGCCTATCTGTGCAGTCTATACTTATATACAGATCTGGGTGTATCCTATGTGAGCCTATACTAGCCCACCTCCTGAGCCTATACTTATATACAGATCTGGTGTAGCCTATGTGAGCCTATACTAGCCTATCTCCTCAGCCTATACTTATATACAGATCTGGTGTAGCCTATGTGAGCCTATACTAGCCTATCTCCTCAGCCTATACTTATATACAGATCTGGTGTAGCCTATGTGAGCCTATACTAGCCTATCTCTGCAGTCTATACTTATATACAGATCTGGGTGTATCCTATGTGAGCCTATACTAGCCCACCTCCTGAGCCTATACTTATATACAGATCTGGTGTAGCCTATGTGAGCCTATACTAGCCTATGTCCTCAGCCTATACTTAAATACTGATCTGGTGTAGCCTATGTGAGCCTATACTAGCCTATCTCCTCAGCCTATACTTATAAACTAATCTGGTGGAGCCTATACCAGCCTATCTCCTCAGCATATACTTATATACTGATCTGGTGTAGCCTATGTGAGCCTATACTAGCCTATCTCCTCAGCCTATACTTATATACTGATCTGGTGTAGCCTTAGTGAGCCTATACTAGCCTATCTCCTCAGCCTATACTTATATACAGATCTGGTGTAGCCTGTGTCAGCCTATACTAGCCTGCATCCCCAGCCTATACCTATATACAGATCTGATGTAGCCTATGTGAGCCTATACTAGTCTATCTCCTCAGTCGATACTTATATAGAGATCTGGTGTAGCCTATGTGAGCCCATACTAGCCTATCTGCCCAGCCTATGCTTATATACAGATCGGGGGTAGCCTATGTTAGCCTATCTCCTTAGCCTATACTTATATACAGTGTATACTATGTGAGCCTGTACTAGCCTATCTCCCCAGCCTATACTTGTATACGGATGTAGTGTAGCCTACGTGAGCCTATAGTAGCCTATCTCCCCAGCCTATACTTATATTCAGATCTGGTGTAACCTACGTGAAACTATACTAGCCTATGTCCTCATCCTATAGTTATATACAGATCTGGTGTAGCCTATGTGAGCCTATACTAGCCTATCTGTGCAGTCTATACTTATATACAGATCTGGGTGTATCCTATGTGAGCCTATACTAGCCCACCTCCTGAGCCTATACTTATATACAGATCTGGTGTAGCCTATGTGAGCCTATACTAGCCTATCTCCTCAGCCTATACTTATATACAGATCTGGTGTAGCCAATGTGAGCCTATACTAGCCTATCTCCTCAACCTATACTTATATACTGATCTGGTGTAGCCTATGTGAGCCTATACTAGCCTATCTCGTCAGCCTATACTTATATAGTGATCTGGTGTAGCCTATGTGAACCTATACTAGCCTATCTCCTCAACCTATACTTATATACTGATCTGGTGTAGCCTATGTGAGCCTATACTAGCCTATCTCCTCAGCCTATACTTATATACTGATCTGGTGTAGCCTATGTGAACCTATACTAGCCTATCTCCTCAGCCTATACTTATATACTGATCTGGTGTAGCCTATGTGAGCCTATACTAGCCTATCTCCTCAGCCTATACTTAAATACTGATCTGGTGTAGCCTATGTGAGCCTAGCCTATCTCCTCAGCCAATACTTATATACTGATCTGGTGGAGCCTATACTAGCCTATCTCCTCAGCCTATACTTATATACTGATCTGGTGTAGCCTATGTGAGCCTATACTAGCCTATCTCCTCAGCCTATACTTATATACTGATCTGGTGTAGCCTATGTGAGCCTATACTAGCCTATCTCCTCAGCCTATACTTATATACAGATCTGGTGTAGCCTGTGTCAGCCTATACTAGCCTGCATCCCCAGCCTATACCTATATACAGATCTGATGTAGCCTATGTGAGCCTATACTAGTCTATCTCCTCAGTCGATACTTATATACAGATCTGGTGTAGCCTATGTGAGCCTATACTAGCCTATCTGCCCAGCCTATGCTTATATACAGATCGGGGGTAGCCTATGTTAGCCTATCTCCTCAGCCTATACTTATATACAGTATATACTATGCGAGCCTGTACTAGCCTATCTCCCCAGCCTATACTTGTATACGGATGTAGTGTAGCCTACGTGAGCCTATAGTAGCCTATCTCCCCAGCCTATACTTATATTCAGATCTGGTGTAACCTACGTGAAACTATACTAGCCTATGTCCTCATCCTATAGTTATATACAGATCTGGTGTAGCCTATGCGAACCTATACTAGCCTATGTCCCCAGCCTATACTTATATACAGATCTGGTGTAGCCTATGTCAGCCTATACTAGCCTATGTCCCCAGCCTATACTTATATACAGATCTGGTGTAGCCTATGTCAGCCTATACTAGCCTATCTCCTCAGTCTATACTTATATACCGATGTGGTGTAGCCTATGTGAGCCTATCTCCCCAGCTTACACTTGTATACAGATCCGGGGTAGTCTATGTGAGCCTATACTAGTCTATCTCCTCAGCCTATACTTACATATAGATCTGGTGTAGCGTATGAATATACATGTCCATTTGCAACAGCTATCATTGGAGTGTCGCTGATTCTCTCACACAGTAGCACAATTTCACAATTGGCACTCTTGAAATCCTCTATGAGCTCTTGTACCTGTAGCAAACAGAATTCAAATTGTAAAAGTTGGAGTACCATAACAAACATAACCTCATCTTTCTATGAATATTAAACATGAAAAATCTGATGTGTTGTTTCCCTAGTCTTGTACTAACCATTCTTATAAGCTCTTATACCTATATGTTCTTCGTGTTAACATTTTCATCAATTATCTTATTGCTTATTTCCTTGTAGGTGCAAGGGGAATATGGGAATACAGTAGACTTTGAGCAATAGTCAAATATTTTAAAGACTTGGGTTCCTCTTCTCTTTGCATGTTTATCATATAAAAAAAATGAACAATGTTCCATTTCATTAAAGTTTTAAGTTTTCTGAATCTGACACAAATAACAAGAAATATCTTCCAAATGGTTCACTCTGCAAAAATAGGTTATTGAGACATAAACTGTGTGTTTTAGGGAGATGTACATTGTTTGTACAGCAAGATTTTGTTTACCTCTTACAGTTTATGAGTTATTCAAAAGTCATCAAGAGTAAACAGGACAATATAGGCTATAGCCAGAATATTCAAAATATACATTTCATTTATCATACAAATATCTTTAACATATGGCATTTTAATCAAAATCATTAGAGGCATTTTCAAGAAAATCAAAATTATCGAAACATGTTCCATGTAAAGGGGCTATCTCCTTAGTCTATACTTATATATACATCTGGTGTAGGCAATCTGAGCTTATACTAGCCTATCTCCTCTTCCTATACCGATCTGGTGTAGCCTATGCGAGCCTGTACTAGCCTCCCCAGCCTATACTTGTATACGGATGTAGTGTAGCCTACGTGAGCCTATAGTAGCCTATCTCCCCAGCCTATACTTATATTCAGATCTGGTGTAACCTACGTGAAACTATACTAGCCTATGTCCTCATCCTATAGTTATATACAGATCTGGTGTAGCCTATGCGAACCTATACTAGCCTATGTCCCCAGCCTATACTTATATACAGATCTGGTGTAGCCTATGTCAGCCTATACTAGCCTATGTCCCCAGCCTATACTTATATACAGATCTGGTGTAGCCTATGTCAGCCTATACTAGCCTATCTCCTCAGTCTATACTTATATACCGATGTGGTGTAGCCTATGTGAGCCTATCTCCCCAGCTTACACTTGTATACAGATCCGGTGTAGTCTATGTGAGCCTATACTAGTCTATCTCCTCAGCCTATACTTACATATAGATCTGGTGTAGCGTATGAATATACATGTCCATTTGCAACAGCTATCATTGGAGTGTCACTGATTCTCTCACACAGTAGCACAATTTCACAATTGGCACTCTTGAAATCCTCTATGAGCTCTTGTACCTGTAGCAAACAGAATTCAAATTGTAAAAGTTGGAGTACCATAACAAACATAACCTCATCTTTCTATGAATATTAAACATGAAAAATCTGATGTGTTGTTTCCCTAGTCTTGTACTAACCATTCTTATAAGCTCTTATACCTATATGTTCTTCGTGTTAACATTTTCATCAATTATCTTATTGCTTATTTCCTTGTAGGTGCAAGGGGAATATGGGAATACAGTAGACTTTGAGCAATAGTCAAATATTTTAAAGACTTGGGTTCCTCTTCTCTTTGCATGTTTATCATATAAAAAAAATGAACAATGTTCCATTTCATTAAAGTTTTAAGTTTTCTGAATCTGACACAAATAACAAGAAATATCTTCCAAATGGTTCACTCTGCAAAAATAGGTTATTGAGACATAAACTGTGTGTTTTAGGGAGATGTACATTGTTTGTACAGCAAGATTTTGTTTACCTCTTACAGTTTATGAGTTATTCAAAAGTCATCAAGAGTAAACAGGACAATATAGGCTATAGCCAGAATATTCAAAATATACATTTCATTTATCATACAAATATCTTTAACATATGGCATTTTAATCAAAATCATTAGAGGCATTTTCAAGAAAATCAAAATTATCGAAACATGTTTCATGTAAAGGGGCTATCTCCTTAGTCTATACTTATATATACATCTGGTGTAGGCAATCTGAGCCTATACTAGCCTATCTCCTCTTCCTATACCGATCTGGTGTAGCCTATGTGAGGCTATACAAGCCTATCTCTAGCCTATCTCTCCAGCCTATACTTACATACAGATTTGGTGTTGCCAATCAGAGCCTTACTATTATTATTGCAGCTATTATTATTATTATTATTGCTATCTTGTAGGAGCTTTCATTAGAACCTTATACTCTATAATCATTTATTTTTCCTTGTGATGTAACATAAGCATTTCTGCAATTTTATACAACACTGATATGTGATATCTTACTTGCAGGTTGCCGATCAACAGTCCGTACCTCTCGCTTAGCCAATCCTTTGATGATGCTACCTCCTCCCCTTAGTGACAGAATGAGGAAAAGACGAGCCTTTGCAGATCGTGAATTAGAAGCTGCTATGCCCTGCTCAGCACTTTTGCTTCTGCAGCAAGACACCTTACTTAGAAGACTGCAAGGAATAATGACCAGTTCACAAACACTACCTGTGCCAGCTCACACTCCACTTTGGCATCCACTATCATTACCTTCCGTTCCAGCACCATCGCCAATCACTCCAGTATCTCCCTCAACTTCTGAACCACCAACCAAATACTCAAAACCAAAGATATCATTTTCTGTGGAGTCTATTATAGGAATAAAATGAAGATGTAACATGTATCAAACAACAGTGAAAATCCAAGGCAACTACGTTGATAGTTATCACAGAGACTATTTCATACGAAATTTAATCTGCTAAACTAAGTTATTTCAGTTACTACAGATGTTGTTTTATTTATTTTATTTTCACATATAAATATTTATTTTTGTAAGAGTGTGATGAACATCAACTTAATCTGTGCCAAATATAAACTAAAATGCATTAGCTGTGCAACTCTAACTTATGATTTTCTTATTCTGAATGTCATAATGCAGTGCTAAAGCATTTTAAGTTTACTTAAAAAACCAGAACTAATAATTGTGCATAATTAGTTAAATTGCAGTTATAGTTTAATTTTACTCCAAACCTTGCCATCCATGTTCTTTTTGCTAGCTTTTTAAGATTAGGGCTGCCAGCTTTGATGAGGATGCAGTGAAAGTGGGAATAAAATGCCAGTGGAAATAATTCTAATTGGCAACTAACAGCCTCAGTAAGGTTTAGGAATAAACAAGACCCTGAGAAAGACAGGAATGCCAAATACCTACCCAAAATAGAAGAACCATCTTTGCCTATTTTGGCTGTTATGGACAGGGCTACAGATACGAGCTAGTTGCAAATTATTGGAAAAAAATAAAAATAATCTGTGCTGCACTCAAGACTTTTTCTACTCTTGTACAAACTATTCTTACACTCATTACTCTATGCAGTTAATGCTGATCAAGTTACTTTTTCAGAAATTACCTTATTGTTACTTTCTCATAGTTGAAAGGGAAATATGTGAATACAGTAGGCTTTAAGCAGTAGTCAAATCTTTTAAGAGCGCAACTGGTCTCTATAGGATGCCTTTGAAATTCCATTCTCTTTGCATAAGACATAAAAATATTGCAATATTGGAAAATTCAAATAAATAACAAGGAATATTTCGCAAATAGCTTGCTCCACAAAAAAAAATTGTATTTCACAGACATCTACATTTTTAAGTAGTATAATTTTGTCTGTTTTGTTTTACCAGTTGTGCAAAACCTATTCAGAATGAAAAGGACTTTGAGAACATTCCCCGAAAATTCAAGATAATGCATTTCATTTGTAATGAAAATATATCAAACATATGGTATTTTAATCAAAATTGTTAGCACCATTTTATTACAAAATAAAAGTGTTCAAAAATGTCCCATAAAGGGTGGTCTGGGGCATGGTGGATTTTCTTGTGCTGCATTCTATTTTCTTTTGTATTCAGGGGTCTCAAAACATGTATTTCTGGTGAAATAAACACTTCCAGGTTACTATACCTAATAGAGAATGTAAAAGCCTTATTTACAATAATTGCAACTTTAACTTATATGCTATAATCCCTATTCTTTCATTATAAAGACTTTCTTCCAAAACCTTTCTGTTGTTTCATCTAAGTTTTAATATTTTAGCTTTTTAGTTCTTTATTAGCTGAACAAGAATAATCTCTATAATCTCCTTGTGACCTTCTTTACATTTAAAAGTTCCTTAACTCTGTCTGAAGTGGAACATATCACTATAGATCTCATTACTATTCTTCATATTCATCTGATGCAGTACATGTCCGAGATTTTGCTTTTCTAAAGGTCCTCTATTTTAGTAGGTATAAATTCCTGATGGCTTTGCCATTCTGAGGAATTATTATTGTGCATTGTTGTTTGAAATCACAGAATATATTTCTACAGAAAGATAAAAAGTAAATACTTTCATTATTATCTTTTGTATTTTTACTGCATAGGCGTTTTTAATTTGTTTAAAGTTTTAATTTCTGAAAACTGTATTTTTCATAAACACATCCACCATTGAAGCAGTGCTGTCCAATAACATTTCAATAGAATGCAATCCTGTGTTTTTCTTCATCTTCTCTCTTTTAATTTATTTTTTGTATATTCATTTTATTTTTTAATTACATTGATCACAAGCAAATACACTATTCTGCTTTGCACAATGTTTGAACCTAAATCTACTGAGCAATTAGTTCTGGATTAAAACCCCAACATGAGCTTTTATTTATATTTCCACTAGGCTGGCTATTGCTGTAGGAGCACAACACACAGTTTATGAAACAGTTCTAAGACCAGTTTCCTTCCATTTCAAAGGGTCTGACATTCTTAGCTGAAACATGTGTAAAACTCAGCACTAACTGAATTCAAACTTTGGATTAAGGTTAACTTCAGTTTAGGAAATGCTATACTTAAAAGAGATGTTTTTTGTTTTGTTTTCTAGCAGTTATTTTATGATAGATTAAATTGTCTGAAATTTACTACCCACTTATATGGTAGTATAGATATGTCATTTAAAATCCGCTCCCTAGTTTATTTATTGAAGCCCATGTTTCTCTGTACTGTGTATGTACTTAGGAAATTTAGCTACTCTGCAACTTTTCTTTCTAAGCAACTGTAATTTAATTTTAAAATATACAGATGTATATATGTATATTGAATAAATGTAATGCTCTCAATTAACAACAGTTATGTTTATAAATTATATCATGTTACCTACTAACTTAAAAATAAATACTTGCTGAAATTTTAACCAAGGCTTTTCTATGTTTCTCTTAACACACAAGGAGCTACTGGGTGGCCAAAAGTCATAGCAAGCTCTGTATGTAATGTTAATAATGAGTTGCTCGTCTGCAACTAGAATTGTGATTTTTCTGACCATACCACACAGTTCCATGCCCCATTGGTGATGCTCATAGACCCATGCACGTCGTTTAGCTCTGTGTCAAGGTTCAGCAAAGGGACACGAGTTGGTCGTTGGCTGTTGAAGCCTACGCGGAGTATGTGCCTCTTTACAGTCCTGGTGGAAATGGGTTCCTGACTCCCCACATTTGCCTGGGCAGTGATCTGACTCACCATAGCCCTTCAAGCACCCTGGATGGTTCTATTGAGGCAATGTGACATCCGTTCGTTAATCACCTGAGGTCTTCCTGTGCAGCAGTCTACATGTGTGGTAACATTGTCTCTGCAATATCCTACACCTGTAGAAAGCAGAAACCCAAACTCTCATGTAATCTCTGACCCATGCATTGTGCACTGATTATCATCTCATCAAAGTTGGTTAACTCACAAAGTTTTGCCATACTCATTACACATGTATTTGTAACAGACAGCTCAGATATTATGCCTGCACTTGTAACATAAGCTGCATCTGGCTTAAACACCAGGAGTCATACACATCACATTTTTTAATGGGACAACCCTTCCTGTGACTCTTGGCTACTCAATGTATGTCTGAATGCATAAATGACTAACTACTAAGTTTCAAAGCAAAATTAGAACTTACCTTAGTGAAACAAATGCAATGGCACAGTGCTTTATATATGACATACCATCTACCCAGAGACGGCAAAAGAATGTTACTCCTTGTTCTGTTGCTTATTTAGCTGAATATACAAGATGTTTAAAGGAGTTGGGATTGGGCAAACCTAGAATGAATGTTTCTGTGAACTTATGTCCAAAAACGAACCTCTTGAGACATGAGCCAATTTACTTGTGTTGAGTATTTAAACCAGACAATGAACTTCATCTAACGGATGGATTGGTCAAAGAGGTCCAGTTGCATGGCCTCCCCATTTGCCAGACCTCAATACATTGGAAAAAGGAAGAAAAATGCCTGCAGCATAGTACTTTACTTGGATTATTGGTGGCCATTTCAAAATGTTCTTTTAAAACTGCAGAGCATAAAGCACAAAAGTTTAATGAATGTGCCACAGACTCATGTGACCTTTAGTGGCATTACTTCCATCATAGTTGCTCTAAGTAATTGCCATGGTTGGCTCAAGTGCAGCATTTACATAAGTTTGGATTGGTGAACCATCTCCAAGATCCCAAGACAATTTTGAAAAGCATGTATTGTCAAGCACCATGTTACATAATGAGCATGGATAGGAATTCTTAAGCAGTTGGCTTAAACTTATCTACACACTAACCAAAGACTGCAAAACAGGGTTGCCAATCTTAAAAAGTAAGATTATCGTACTAGCCACTCAAAATTATAGATTTGGATTTAAAATTATCGTACACCATAAACCAAATGCTACAACAAAAATAACAGCTAACACTTATGAAAATGTAATAGTATTGATGTTCATGGTATCCATTTACAAGATTGATGACCTCAACCAGTATTACAACTTTAGCACTTATGTTTCTTGTACTACTCATCTGAATGTTTATCTTCCTCAACTGTTGTAGCATTATGCAAATTCTCAGTAACTTACAGATTTTTGGATCTACCACATTCTTTCATAAGCTGAGACGATAGAGTAAGTCCATTTATTGTATCTAGCACCAATCTGTTTCTAATTTTGGTTTTTATTAAAAACAGCTTAGAAAAAACCCAAGAAGCGTTTCTGTGGGGCAACGAAATCACTGATAATGCAAACTCCACCAGTTCTTTGAAATTAGAATCTCCACCAAAGTGTCACATGTGTTTATCAGCATTCCAGAAACTGCCAGGTTCAGGCATGCTCTTTATTTCACATGGAATATCACTTATTCCGAGTTTTATCCATTGAGCATCAATTTTCTGAACAATGCCTTCTTCATTGAGAGTACTACAGCTAGGCACATTAGCAACAAGAGGATAAAGGGTAGGAGGCTTAATAGGATATGAAATGGTTGCCTCAGAGGAGTGGAGACAGGCCATAAGGGCAAAAGTGGTGTCGCTATTTGTAATTAATTTCATTTTGCTGGTGTGACAAACCAACGAAAATGATATTTTGCCAGTATCGAACTATTCATACATTCAAATTATCGTACACCCCTATAATTATCGTACAGGTTGGCAACCCTGCTGTAAAATGATAATGGCTGAAGGTCACTGCAGTTAGGCAAACACCTGTGTGAGTGCCGTCTGCAAATGCCACAAGACCAAGAGGGATTGGAACAATGGTTTGTTACCTGCAACCATCCTGCCTATTGTCCAGAGACTGTACAACCTTATTTTCGTCCGTGCTGGCTTTAACGCAGCGGTGGGCACATAGAGATGCTACCCTCCACAAACAAGGGTTTGTGTGGTAGGGGACGCACATCACCCCTTTTAATGTGCAGTGAGGAACTGTAACAGAAATATAAAACAAGGTATAAGCACACTCTACCACCCAAGCATTTAATCACTTTTACAATTAACTTCATTTAAAACATTCTATTACATTAAGTCTATAGTCTATATAGACTTAACGTAATAGAATGTATATATATATACACACAAAGAAAATATATAATTACCTTAAGATTCTTGCTGATGGACCACATTCAATAAGTCTGGATGAGATTCAGTCATGGCTATTTTTAGTTGCACTACAAGATTTTTGTCAGTTATCTGGAACGTGCTTTTTGATTTCTCAATTTCCATTTATGAAAACAATTGCTCACAAACGTTGGCAAATGTCTATGGCAAAAAGGTTAGCAAATAATGAAAATTCATTTTTCAACTTCTTGAAATGTCTAAAACGATTAATTGTAAATCTGCCTTTAATTTATCCAGAATTTCTGCAAAAAACCAAACAATTATAGAATGTTGGAAAATCCTTACCCATCTAACTGCACTTCAAAAACACCTAGTCTTCCAATGGATACCAGCTCACTGTGGACTGAGTGGTAATGAGAGAGCTGATTTTCTTGCAAAAAAGGATACCAGCGGTGTACAAAAATCCATAGTTAATCTACCATTTTATGCAGCTAAAAGATTAGTCAACTCTGAATTCAAAAAAATTATTGCCAAATATTACTATGAAAAATCAAAGAATAAAAGATGGCAACTACCAAACATTCAAACAGTAATTCCTAAGTATCCTCGAAAAACATCAGTTGCAACCTTCAGGTTGATTACAGGACATGATTGTCTGGCAAAACATTTAAACAGAATTGGGATATATTCTTCACCACTCTGTCCTCTATGATCTGCAAGAGGAAATGGATCGAGACCACCTTCAAATATGCCCGGCCACTTCTAGTGCCCCATCCATCAGTGAAAAATATTGGAGAGCAAGAGGATTAATGACTTCATTGTCAGAAATCCAGCATTAGCTAACAACAACATATGATACAGGTGTTTAATTTGTTGTACACTTAAATATACAATCATTAGAAAATGTATCTGTGAGGGTATAGGGATGGATGAAAGCTACCAGCTACCTGCCTTCTCCCTCGCATTTTAACCTTCAAGAGGGCGTTTACTTTACAAGACAAAAGGTGCAGCTATTCTGTTAACTGATATATAGCTGCACGTTTATATTCGGTTGCCATGACAACGAAACAGAACAAAGTTCCATAAGCTGCCAAATAGACCTGCTGCAAGGGTAATGTGCAGCTACAGTAGAACAGGAATTTAGCGAACTACAGCCCCTTGTAGAGGATACTCTAAAACACAAAAAGGTGCTAAATGTTACAAAAAGCACTTTAAATATTCATCGTACACGAATATGAGTGGCTGTAGGGCAATTATTATATAGAAAAACTATCTTTTGGCCTAGTTTATTATTTGGTATAAAAGAGACAGTGTGGAATAGTGCTGGTTTTTGTGACTCACAGCTTTCTCCACTCACTCTTCTACAAACTAGTCTTTAAGAAAGCTTACTCTATAGCTGCTAATCATCATAAAATTTCATTACACTTTTTGTTGAAGGTATAAGTGAGTGTTTTAAAGGGTCACTGCATTATAGCCTTGAAATTACACGTGTTTGCATAACCAGGAGATAAAACATAGTAACCAACCACTTGAAAAAAAAAAAAAAATAGAAATATTTCAAAATTGCAAATAAAACAAAGAATCTCCCAGAAATGGTTAATCCCACAAAAAATTTGACATAAATCATATGCTTTAATGAGATATGCATTTTTAATATAGCATGATTTTATTTTTCTAATAGTGTACCAATTATACAGACGTCATTCAAACTGAAGGAACTTAACAAGCTGCTTGTATAAAATGCAAGATACACATTTTATGTCATGGAAATATCTTAAACGTATGGTATTTTACTCAAAATTGTTGGCCATTTTTGAGAAAATTACAAATAACAAAACATTTTCCAAAGCAAAGGACAATTTGTGGCACAGGGAGTTTCTTGAAATTTTGCAAACTTGCATGAACACTTTTTTCTAAAATGCCTTTTTTTTTGTTATGGGGAGCCTCAAAACTTGCAGTAATTTCAGTGAACTATTGGAATCAAAGTTTTGGGTGAAATACAATTCCTCCACTATTTATTGCACATAAGTAATAGAGAAAGTAAAAATGAAATTACAAAGCTAAGGAAACAATATCAAACACTTTTATTTACACAAAAGATAATACAAATCAATCTAAGATCTGTAAATTCAATTTCAGGCACAGTCCCTCACTTTCATGTAGTTTCAACAGCATCAGCAATAATAGCCTTAGGAGCACCCTTCTTGACAGAAACCTTCACAAATTTTTGTTTAAGTTCCAATGAAATGTAATACATTTAGGTAGATGTTGCATTATACATATTCTCTTCTTCTATAATACCTTTCAACAAAATATTTACTGTTATTAACAATAACTTTTGGTAATGTTTGCAATTAAATACATATCACTAAAAAAAAGGTATAATTTACTATGGCATCACTTGACTAAAATGTTTGGAAAAACATTTTAAAAATCTTTAAACCAAATTTAAACGGCATATTTTTAGTTTCTTTTAGCACAGATATATTAGTACTAGTAGATAAACCACATACAGGTTGGAACTTAGAACAAATAGGACGGCTATAAAACAAAGGAATACACTAAATATTTCTAACCCTCTATCACTGGTTATTTTGCATTCAAAATATATACCTCATTTTCTGCAAATTTACCATATTTGTTAATTTTGTTGTGCAAGGAAAGTATTACTTCCTGTTTGGATAAGAGTTTTGAGATACAGCTGCATATAGAGTAAGATGTTCTATGAAACACTATATTTCTTAAAATTGAATGCTGCTGAAAGCATGGATACACAATATTGCCTATAACTATAAGCATTAAAATTCAGTCTTTGTTATATTATAAAATCTGTAACATCAATATATTTCATTTTGTGAATAGAAAGAAAAAAGTAATCTCATTTTCAAAAGTGCAGTATTTTCCTGCTTTGAAAGCAAATACCTTAGAACCTCATTAGTACACTCTTCATAGATAATTTTGCTGTTTACCCTTTTACAATCCTTTGAAATACTGATTTCACATAAATTTTGGGCCCCTTTACAAGTCAATAATGCTAGACCTTCATTTGTCTCTCAGTTTATATAGTTATGGCAAAGTAGTAATAATGCATAGGATAGAATAACAGAATAGTAAATACATAATATTTGTTGCAGTATCTTCTGCGCCCCTTCTGTCCTCCTACCCTCTTGTCTGCACGCAACAACTTTTTCAAATTAAAATCAAATAAAAATACAGAGCTTAAAAAAATTGCAACATTTTAAAACCAAATTAAGTGATTTGGGAGGGAAATTTTAAAGTCCCCATTTCTACATAATTGAGAACTAAAACCCCAGGAGCTGATTACATGGTTATTAATTACTATTAATAAATACAAAAATTGTATTTAAAATATGTGCAAGGAGTTTTGTTTGGAACAAAGTGTTTCACAGTAAAATATCTCCTTCCCACCATTTTTCTGCTCCCTCAAACTTCAATTTCTCCCTGAATATTGTGCATGTAAAATGAGTTGTGATGGCAGCGTTGCTTTTTAAGTAAGTAAAAATCAAAGTTTATTTAAGCGAATGACCTCAGATTTACATTTTGCATTGCAGCTCAATAATGTAACTGTAATAAAATGGATGTCAAATTGCTTTTCCCATTTCACAATCAATTGTTTCCCAGCTCACAGCTGTCTACTTCTTATGCATTTAGCTTATTTTGTTGAAGAGCATAGTAAAGTGGTTACACTGTATTAACAAACAATCATCTTTGCTACTTTTGGGAAGAACAAAGAACCTTTCTTTAATGTTCAAAAAGTTCTTCATCTTTCCCAAATTAACTATAAAAACACACAAAATATAGGTAACTAATACAACAATTTGTATCTTTAGAATAAGTTCTTTTTACCACTCGCAGACTATATTTTGAGCTCTCAGATAGCGCTGTCAAAGATGGCAACAGGATTGTTCATGTCTTTCATGCAGTTGTACTTTAACTTATCATACAAAGTCCTGAATTGCAGTTTCCTGAATTGTTTTTTCCACCTTAGGCAAAGGCTAAAGTAAAAGGCTAACACATGGCTCCTTTTACTATTTACAGAGTTTGTGGTACCGATGTTGGATTTGTTTCAGGTAAAATTAATGTTTGAGTTGGTTAAACACAAAAGTGAATCGGTATGATATTGCAAGAGAGCAACAAAGGTAATATCATGCAGTGAAATGCACAAGTGTTACATTAGAGTATGAAAACAATGCTCAGTTATTACTTTGGCAAAGCAAGATCTTGACTTGGACCATTTGTAGCACTAGATGTCAGAGCTCCAAACAAAGTGTACGAGTAGTACTTTTGTTGAAAAAGTTACTGCAACTGAACTACCACTAACATAATTGCTTTTAAGCCAAATATATGATTGTTTTAGGTTTACCCTATTCAAACACAGGTTTTAAAATGTTAAAAATTTAAATGTATGTCAATGCAGACTATTTTAAGAAAGATCCATTTTACACATACATATATACATACTAAATGGAATAATACTAAAATATTGGCACATTGTAAATATTCATATGCCTAATAACAGATGAGTACCTTTTATGTACAGCTCCAAAAGTTCTCATTTGCAGCTTTTATCCTTCAAAGTACAGGATTAGAGTATACTCCAAAAAGCATATAGTTTTACACCTATCTAAAGCGATGCTGAGGGAATCTTGATAACGTTATTGTGCTATTAATAACCACATTTGTAACATAAGATAGTTCACGAAGATGTCTGCTAGAATGGATATTTGCTAATAATTATTGCAATCCCATCCTTAAAGCAATAAATATTACAGTGAATTCTATACTGTTCATTACTGAGATGGTAAACTTTAAATGTATCAGAAAACTGCTGGTGTTTTATATGCTAACTTGATCACAGCACACAAGTCACTATGTACATTTGTAATTTTACTGCCTACAACGGACACCAATTATCACTATATAGAGGTATTTAAAACATAATTGCAGCACAATAAAATGCATTTTAGGTGCTAATTATTCAATGTTAGGTATGTAATCATTCAACTTCACCCTAGGTGGGACATGGGAACAGCTCACTGCCGGATAAGTTTAAGACCGGATGGAATTGATTTGTGCATGTTTAAAAGGACACCAGTCAACATCTGTTGGAGAGGTATCTTGTGTACTACCAATATCCAAGCAACAAGATTGATTTTTTAAAATTTAAACCAAAAAGGTAAGTCGATTAATAACACTACACAACACTTACTTATAATTTACTGGGACATGTTTCGGAGGCTGACTTTCCTCCAACATAGATTGGTGAACATCCCCCTTCCAACAGAAGAATACAAAGCAGAATATTGCAAAATAATTGCTTCCCCAAATCATTCGTAGATAAAAAAGTGAAACGAGCAGAAACAAAAAAGTTACTGAAAGAAACTACAACACTCACAGCAGCAGAAACAAAAATGACACTCAAAAAATTCACATTCCATCCTTGGGCCTTTGAAAAATTCAAAAACGTTTTCAAAGAACAGAACATTCAGCTAGCACCACTGAATCACTACTCCATTAAAAATCCACTGAACTCAACCATCAAAGATGCCATTCCACCCAATAAAAATTGTGGCATATACCAAACTGAATGCAGCGACTCTAATGAAATGTATATAGGAAAAACCAAAAGAAATTTAGAAATAAGATCTAAGAAACGTAAAAAACAAACAGTTGGTAAAATCAGCAGTTGCTACTCACTTTTAGAAAAAGCACCACAACATTAACCGAGAACTGAAACTCCTCAGGAAAACAAGAGCTGTCCATGTGGGAACAGATCTTTATTTTCTAAAACAGAAACAGAGTATTCAATTTCGACATCCCTGAGAAGGATATCTTTAGCAAGTTCCTTGAACCACCGCTAGAGGAGACCTCAGAGGAAACATCACCATCTACACCAGGGAGAACCAGTCGATGTCCAGTTGATAATGGAGGAAAGTCAGCCTAGAAAACGGGTTACTGTAAATTATATCACTGGCTTTACATCATGATTTCATTATACAGCACTGCAAGACGTGACAAGCCTATGATTGAATTTTGTATCAAGCCACCCACCATTAAATTTTGCGACAGCCATAGCGTGCATTTTGCAGCTTCATTGTGTATGTGCAATTACACTGTAAAACTAGACATCTTTTTGACTAAGTCTAAGAATGAATTGGATGAACTTTAAGTCAAAAAATCATCTTTGATTTTGTTTGTTTTTGCATCTTCAGTGTTCTGCATAAATTATATGCCAATATCCAGAAGTACTTTATACAGATCTTTAAGGAGATCATAATTGCTGTCTACTTAAGAACTAATTTATTCTGATGCTTCAATCCCTAAAGCTCAGCATGTTTTTTGTTACATACAAAATGTTTTATCTACACTGAATTCACATATCTCGATTTGGCTAAATCAGCACTGCAATGAGAAATATGTAATGGCAAAAACTGAACAAAATTACTTTCAAGTTTAATTCACCATCACTACAAGACAATAACGTCAATCTGAGAAAGTCTCATTGTTCTACTGCAGATGGCTACTGAGAAAATACCTAACATAATTCAGTATTTGTATTATAGTACATTTTTTATCCCCTTATGCTTTCAAAATAAGTATCTAAAATAATTTATAACATTAATATTTATATATAGCTGCTCAGTGTCATCTTGCCTTCCTTTCTAGACTCTTAGAGCGCCTCTAATATTGTTTCATCCAACAAAATCACTAAAAGTGATGTTTTAGTGTAAAAACATTTCCTATATCATTGTGCATTACAATAAACCATCTACATGTGCTTTCATGCAACATTTCTGTAATGGAATGCTTCAGTGTAAAAAAATTACAACGGCAAGACATGGCAACATGCCTTCTCAAGCTCCTGTGGATGGGGCAGTAAACACACATTCAGGATAGGAATGAAAATTAAATAAATAGAGCAGAAGCAGATTAGGAGATTAAGAGATATAAAGGTAAAGAATATAAGGTTGAATGCTAACGGAATTCTAAAGAACAAGTCTATGATTTAACTCTCTAGAAATTAAATGAAATTAACACCAGCTCTGAAGAGTTTCACTAAATTTCTTAGCAATGAGCACTCTTACAATATACGTTAGCCACGCTCACAATTTACTACAAATGCACTTCCTGCATTTTTGTTAGTGAAATATATAACATTATGGGTTGACTAGTAATATTCACTTTTTTTGTACTTTTTTCCCAATAGAAGGTGTAATATAACATTAAATTTTAGATTGTCATTTCTAGATATACGTTTTTTTAAAAACATTGTTTATTGAAGAGAGAAAGTAAAGAAGAGTATATTCAGGCATTCATGTAGGTTTCTTATGTTCCTATTTTGATAACAGATGCATTGCAAATGACTAGGTTATGACAGATAATATATTGAACACTTTTATATTGAAGTAAACAGAAGATCAACTCCACCATATTTAATAAATTCCTTTTTTATACAAAAAACACATTTATCGAGGAGAGTCTTATGAAGGACTCTTGAGCAAGAATGAGGTAAAAATAAACACCTTTTTGCTGCAACCTTCTGGACGAAGTTGCTGCTACTTTATTTAGGCGGCAGCAGCAAAAAGGGGAATGGAGTTCATCTAAGTTCCTGGGGTGTTAGACCTTTTTGCCTCCCAATTTAGTTGTGATTATGTTGACGGACAAGAGATTTGAAAAGCTACAACAGCACAAATGAAATAACAAAGGGTATAGGAACTTCTGAGACAGACAGTATATTACATGTTTAATATGTGATCAACAAGCCATATAAGAGAAGCCAGGAACAAATGTCAGCAGAAAAGGTATGGGAAGATATTTCTTTCTTTAGCACAAATATTGGAATCAAAGGAGACCAACCAGTGCATCAAGTTACAGAATAAAAGACAACTTACATATGGAGACATCAAATCCTTCATCTAGGTTTAAAATTATTAAAAAATGCAGTGACTCCATAACAAAATCCCTCTGCTTTTCTGGAAAATGGACAATTTCCAGAAGCATTGAACAAAGCTGTAGTAAAATCAATTTTTAAAAAAGATAAACATTAAACTAATAATTATATGCCAATAACCTCACTGTCACTTTTAAAAACTTGTAGAAAAAATTGGATACAAAGAATAATTCAACTTCTTTCCTATGTTTGATGTAATCAATTCCTGTCATTTGGTTTCCAGTTAACTAGTTCAGGGCTCATGCATTTTGTTGTTAGCATCTACAACACAATGGACAATAGTGAACCAGAAGTGGTACTACTTCTCAACGTAACTAAGGCATTTGATATGGTA
The DNA here is from genome assembly GCA_030765045.1 of Tenodera sinensis. NCBI lineage: Eukaryota > Metazoa > Arthropoda > Insecta > Mantodea > Mantidae > Tenodera > Tenodera sinensis. The sequence goes on along the minus strand of CM060965.1, from coordinate 83,132,688 downwards.
GGTCATGATATTTTGATCAATAACCTCAACTACAGTGGAATAAGGGATATAGGTTAAATTGGTTTAACACGTATCTAGAAAACACAGAACAAATAGTAGAAACTGATTATTTAGTTACTAAAAATAAGACTTCTTTCTTTACCTGATTACCCTCCCCTTATGTAGGGCTTACACCCCCTAGGACTGCAGATGCCTGTTGGGGAGCAGACGAACCTATGGAACGGAAAGAGTGAAGACCTGGAAGCGGGTGGTCAGCCTAGCACCAGGTATGATAGTGAGTAAGAGGATGATATGAAATGCAGGTGAAAGGGATGAATGGAAAGATGACAGAGCAATTGGTGGAATGAGTGGAAGAGGAAACTGGAGAATCTGGAGAAAACCCACCAGACGCCACTTCGTCCACCACAAATACCACATGCAGGTCCCTGGGATCGAACCAGGGTCATTTAGATGGTAGGCAGTCTAATCGCTTGACCATGGCACTGCAAAAATAGGACTCTTAAAAAAGAAAGGTATTTGCTGGGTACCACAAGGATCGTGGCTAATGAGAAAGAGAGGCTACGGTGCGAACTGCAGTGAGATAATTCTCCTAGTCCAGTCATGGCCCAATGAAGTAAACCACAATTGCCTAATACATTCATATACTTAAAAAAAAATTGCTCATTGAATTCATACAAAATATACAATTTTATCGTGATATACAATATTTTCCATGTATCAGACTACCATTACTACACAACTCCAATTTGTGCCGTAGCCTGTCTTTCTTGTTAGCCATGCTAAGAACCAGTCCTGGGTGCCCTTCTATTCTTGATTTACATCCATGATCTGCCACTTAATCTAAAAATGAATCTGATGTAAAAATAAATCTCATTGTTGATGACAAGCAGATTCATCAACATGAAGGACAGTAAGAACATTGAAGATACCAATTCATACACTATAAACAAAATTTCTAATTAGTTCAAAGTAAATAAACTAGTAAATCAATGAGGACAAAACTATAGCTGTTCAACTCCGTAGTAAAACAAAGAATCAGGAGTTTCCAAGCACTAAATTTGGACTCAAAGCGAAACTGAAGCATTTTTGAGTCTGTGGGGTGACCAAATGTCCGAGGTGGAATAAACATGTGGAGAAATTGATAAATGAATTAACTAGTTGGTCTTTTGATTTTGGTGGAGTGCCAAAAACATGCTAGAAATACCATCAAACGGAACAGCATACACCATAGGGTAAATGTAAACCCCGCGCGACAGCCCACGAAGGGCCAAGGCCTACCGCCCAGCCGCTGCGTCCCCCACCTCTGCCCACTACAGGCGTCATTGGTGAGGTGCAGTGCTGGAGGGTGGGACGTGGTCAGTGCCCCGAGCCCTCCCGGCCAGTTATGTGGTCTTCTCGACCTGGGGCCGCTACTTCTCCATCAAGTAGCTCCTCAATTGGTCCCCGTGAGTGCACCCCGTGCCAGACCTCCCAGAGGGGATAAAATCCCCATGCTGGTACCGGGGATCGAACCCGGGTCCTCCGCGCCACAGGCAAGCGCGCTGCCAGCTGCGCTACGGAGGCAGCCACACCATAGGGTAGCTAAGGAAAAAGTAATTCCAATTGAAAGAGCTAAACATTATGCCAACCTTAGTAAAACAGAATTGGGTTGTATAATTTGTGTATGAAGGTAGTGAGAAGATTAGATTAATAAATTAAATATTGCCATAAGTAAGAAAACAAATAGTTATTAAAAAGCTAGAAAGCTATGACTAGAACAAAACCACAACAAACATTACAAATATAAGAGCAATTCCGCGTGTGACTAACTGACGTTTACACTACATTTTCTAATTAAATGTCTGTCTAATGGCCAATATAGGTGTAAAAATGTTATTTTAACGACATACGATGACAGAGAATACATTGACGGTTGTAATAGGAAAGATAAAAACCTTAAAAAATTGAAACAATTATTTAATAATGAGCGCTAAACTTTTCGTGACTGACATTTTTGTCAACTGCAGGTCCAACTTTAAACGTTTGTCCTCCGTTTTCTCTGAGAGTTTTCGTATTTGATTTATTCTGAAAAATCACTTGAGAGAGGAACTGCTAAGCTTTCAAATGTCCTGAACAAAGGTTTGGTATGTTATTCTCATCTGGAGATATTTATTCAAAGGTCAGCGTGACTAACTGATATGAGTTTGTGACTAACTGACACTTGCGAAAATTGTAATACCTTGCCTTTGTTTTACATGGTATAACATATGGTAAATCATAGTGATATGTACTATACGTTACATACATGTAATACATACAGGTGTGTAATTGTATTTATCGTTTTGACAATTATCATATCCTTTGGAGAAGCATTAATGTCATGCAATATAAACAGATGTTGACAGCTCTCATTTCTTATCACAGTTACATCATTGCAAGTATAAAAAGCTGACTCAAAATCATAACAAAGGTGACACATGAGAGCACACAGCACACATCACATACCTGTAACACAGTAGTTACTAGATTGGACTCCTTATAGTGCAGGAACGCTAGATGCAGTAGCATCGTAGTACACGCGTATATCACTACACTGTTTTTATTTCCGAAAGTTGTGCATCATTCTGACACTTTCTGCACATGAAAGAAAAGCATATTCCACAATATTTAAACCTAATACTTTCACATAATGAACCCGCTGAGGGGATGGCATAGGTAAAATACGCTCAAATCTTTTGTCGAGAAATTCTTTTGCTTCTTCAATTTCAGGCAGAGAAACCTCAAGAAGACATATTTTAGTTTTCTTTCTAACAGTATTAACAAATTCTTCGGCACTCTGAATCCTACTTCCTGATTTTGCAGCTGTCCATGCCATCCTCTTCACTTGTCCTCCAATCGCATCTGCTGATTCCGTGATAGGAATCGAAGAAGTGCCGTTCAATTTGGATTCCAAATACTTCGGAAAGATATGTCACATGACTCAATGTGTTTCTGCTCAAAATGACTAGCAGCTCCATCAGAAAACACTTTCACAAGTTCAAGATTCGGAATAATATCCAATATTTCCGAAAATATATTCCTTAAGCAAATATCAACTGCATATTTGTCATGTGATACATAATCAGACACCAAAGCAAAAGATTGTTTCTGAATTTCACCAATATATGCTTCCAGGAGCTTGGTAAGATATTGAATCATCGTGATAGAACTTGATGATTGCACTTTTAAGTTCCTCTGATAGTTGTTTTCCTGATACCGGGACAGAATGCTTTGGTTTTACAACATGTAATCCCTCTTCAACTGCTAACTTACGGATCATTTCTTTTCTTTTGCGTGGAGATTGCGGCAATGCTTCCTCAACACCTTTTCTGCACTTTCCAAAATGCTGTCTGCTTTTGAAAGTGGTTGATGATGATGGAGTATCCTTATCAATCCCTTCTTCGTCTCTTATTTTCTGTCTTGCCCGCTGTGCTTGCTCATGTCTCCTATATTCAGCTTTGAGGTGTTCTCTTCCTTATTTTGCTTGTTTCAGTATTGCTCTTCCTTTCCTCATAGTCACTTTTATTTTTTTCCTTCCATTGTGCATAACTGCCTTGCTCCTTCAGACATTGTTTGTATTTGCATTGTCTTTGGGCTGGTGTTTTAGCCATGGAGTCAGAAACGGACTGATACGTCTATCCTGACCGAAGACTCATAAGCACTGTACGCGTATGACGACCACAGGGTGCTAGCACTAATTGTCCGTTAGTCACGTGTTTTGTGGGAAAACGAATGACTATAGAAGAAAACTTTCTGATAATTTTTTATTTGTTATATTGTAATGACGCAGAATCAAAAAGGATTTTTTTTCTGTCTATTAATTTTCCCTGCAGAGGACTTTCTACTTATTTACCGTGACTAACTGACATTGACACACAGTAATAATTAAACAGGCTCTAAGGATTATTTATAAATGTCGAAAATTATTAGCCATATACACGTTTCGAAGACGAAGAGCCATTGTGTGATGTATAGAACAAAAAAATTAAAACAGTTGTACATAGCTCCTGAAATATTGATATGAAAATCACTGTTATTCACGCTTATTTTTAGTGTTTTGGAAATATGTGGGTAAGAAGTGAAATTTGAACCCATATTCACGTCAAAAACATTTATTTTTCACTTCAGAAGATACTTTGGAGTATCTAGCATCATCTTTCCTCAGTAAAAAAAGTGAAACATTGATTTCAAATTTTAACACTCAGTATGACATATTCGTGGAATTGCTCATAAATAAAAAGACTAGATAAAACAGACAAGGTTAACCTTTTGAAGAACACCTTTAAACAGAACTAAATTTCCTAAAAGAGGCTTAAAAACTTGTATTAGCCATGAAAACACATACTACATTGCACACAAAGAAATAGCTACTCAGCAGTTACCAAAAAATAGAAAAACCTTAAGCTACAAATGTTTAAAGATGTTATAAAACATAGAATCAACTAGAACCATAACAGAAGTTTTAAAATAGTTAAAGTGCTAAAGAGAAAAGCATCACATACCTATATGCCGGCAAAGGGAACAAAATTGTGGTCTTGGGCAATGAGGAACTTAAGAGCCAAAATATACCTAAATTAAAAGTTAGAATAAATGAATAAAAAAAATACATAACCCTCTGAAATAATCCATAACTGAGGTTAAACTCTTTAACAGAAACCACAGCAATACCCACAAAAGTCAAACAATACCTGACACCTTGTAACCCCATCTTATCTACAATTTACTGTTTACCAAAAATTCACAAGGAGGAAAACAGCATGAGCCCCATCATAAATAATATTGACACATCAACATACTGGTGACCAGCTACCATCAAAAATTTTTGAAGCTCTAAGCAATAGTGTATTAAATCCCTAAAGATACTCAAACAAAATCAATATTCATAATCCAAAACTCAATCTTCCAAAGGTTTATAAAGCAGGAAAAAGCACAAGATCAATCATAAACATCAACACACTACCCTATGATATTGCCACTTGTCACTTGAGGAGCTTCAAGCAGTCACAGTTTGAAATTCATTGGACCTACAGAGAAGTAGATGTCAATTTAGCCCACCCAGAGACACATTGCTTTTTGATGTTAAAAATTTGTTCCCAAGCAAAGTTCAAGTTTAATCACATACATGAGGAAATTATTGAATCTATAACAGCTTAACTAACTTGTGGGATACCTTGACCTTTATTCTTTTTATCTGCTAAACAGTTATCAGTGTACAAAGGCTGTGATCAGTTGGCACTCCCTAAGAACCAGTTGCCCAGCCCTGATCTACAACATTCCCCAGAAAATATACAGAAATCTCACAAAAATCAGCATACACTGTTTTTCATCTTTGTAGAAAAATACTTTTAGCTATGCCAATTTGTTTATGGGCCAGCTAGAGAAATTTCATCAAAGGCTTCCCTAAACTGTTAATTTTTGGAATAGATACATAGATGACATACACCACAGTCACATAGCAAACACAGGACACCCTCAAGCTTCTTGAGAGACCTTGAGAGTGAAATTTGAATTTTATATATTTTTATACAAAGTGTGTGTGACCGAATATGTGAAAGCATTGTCTCTCCACAAAATCATTGAAATTTTAAATAGTTATTTGGGTAAAGTTAAAGAAGAAGATTAAATGTTAAAAGAAGAATAAGTCGTTAAAAAGAAGCGTGGATGAAAATCTTAGCTTATCTTGGAAGAATCAAACAAAAACTGTGAGGAATGTGTGTTCAAGGCACATGCAAAGAAATGAACATGGAGATAAGCAATCGTTTCTCAGTTCTACTGCTTGATGTCAGAGATAATGAAATATTCAATCTATGTGAGAAGAAAAGAGAAACAGAATTCTTCAGAGCTATAAGTAGAACACCAAAATGGAAGCCAGGAATTACGGTATATGGAGATAGTCATGCCAGAGGTGAACGCAATTACGGACAAATTTCAAGTACTAGATTATGTGAAAGGAAATGCTAAATGTCGATCAGTTATTTCAGGTGACTGTTTGAAATCTGAATGTGATTCAAGTGATAGCTAAGTGATCGTAGCAGGAGCAAATGATGTTTATTGTAATGAGTCTGCGAACATAATGGAAGAAATACATAAGGTGTTGGAGTGTACTCGTGAATATACCCAGAAGGTACTGTGTGCCCAGGACAAGAAGGCAAGTCTTAGGAATGCGTAGCGTAATCATTTTGTGCTTCCCGCACGGTGTTTATGCCTAGTTTCCGAGTATGACAAGAATGCTAGGCTCGTTTAAAATACACAATGTTGTCACATTACTCACCCATAGCTAGAAATATGCACTCTCATACACTCATTTCCTGGTAAACAGGTCCGCTACCAGAGTAGACACACAGTTCAAGCCCCCTCTGCCCTTCATTCCCCTCTAGCCTTCTTGTCGTGGGCATACAGTATGGCCTATTATATGACTCGTGTGCAAATATAGCTATGAGAAAGACTAACAAGAAACTTAAACTCTTATGTTCAGAATACTCAAATGTGTCCCTTATTGACGTTGGAGACCTAAATAGGGAATTTCACACCAAACATGGCTTATATCTAAACTATAAAGGTAAACAACCTATTGCAACACAAGTAGTTCAAAATATACAAAGAAACCGACATAAATTAAAAAACTTCATAACTGTAAATGCTCTAGGTGAAATTGTAGATCATCAAAGTTGACTTGTAAATGACAAAAGAGCAAATAGAGGTGCAGATGAATAGGTTAAAGTTAATGCAACTATTAGAGTATTTCATCAAAACATACAATATATATCAAACAAGATTAACAAATTAGAAGTAGTTATAAGTAGGGCCCGGATTCTTAGTTTTTTAACTATTTTATTCCTTAATAGTTAACTGCAGTGGTTTAATTTATCTGTTTCATGATCATTGAAGCCAAATACTTGAATCTTATAAAACCTAAAAATGGCTAAATGAGACTTCAAAACCTAAAAGAGGCTAAATCTCCTATTTATTTTAAAATTAAAACAAAACTTTATTTTAAAATGGGAAAATGAAATGTTTATGAAATTGTGAATGGACTTTGACTGTTACATCTTTGCTACGTCTTTTCGCTTATGTATGCTTAGAGGAGTAGTAACAATGCAATAGGCAACTGTTTTTATTTAGCTGTGTGGGACCAAGCTCTGTATTGTTGCAAGGAATGTGGGGATTGTTGACGAGGGAAAAGGGGTCATTAGGAGAACCCACCATAAACTCAAATCAATCAGTTTAAAAACAGTATCCGTTGTGTCCAGTCGACTATCGTGTATTGTTAATAAATACAATTACTACATCGTTAGAAGTCAATCTTTCCTTAGATTAGGCAGGTAATTTAAGGAGCCAATGTCATGCCTAAAGTCAGCTCATCTCGAAGGTGGTTGATTCGCCAGTGGATAGCTAACGATCCGAACTTCACCAGAAATGGCAAAGTAATATTTTGCCAAATCTGCCAAAAGCGAAAGAAATCATGCCCACAGACACAAAAGCTTGAACAAATATGAACACCTAAACTGCACAGATAAAGTCGCATTAAGCGGCTAGGTGCTGTGCAGATAAACATACCGTACAGGAGAACCTGTACGACCTGTTCTCGAATGCTGGAATGCAGGTAAGGATTAAACACCTGTTATAATGCACATAGCGTATAAACTATAATTTTATTTACGTATTTTCCAGGTGCCCTCTGACCAAAAATCGCATTTTGAGCAACATTGCTATAAAAAGAGGACAATTAATAATAAAATTAATAAACAAGAATAATATAAAAACTATTTCAGGAGGTTAAAGAACTAAAAAAAACTTTTTTAAGATACAAAAATAACTAAAAAGCTAATTTTAAGAACCTAAAAATCCGGGCCCTAGTTATAAGTGAGTTAAATCCTCAGTTAGCCATTTTCATTGAACATGGACTAAATTATGAGCAGTCTCAGCACAGTTTTCAAATTACACAGATTGATGCGTTTTGCTGAAAAGAGCACAAAAGTGGAGAGGTAATTATGTTTGCGAAAAAATAAATAATGATAAGTAAAATAAATGGTTTAAATAAGTTTTGCAAAGAAATGATATTTGAAGTCATAGGCTCAAAAGTTCATTTTGACCATTTTAAAATTATGATTATTGGCATATATAGATTGCTGAATTCTAAGCTGTCTGAGTTCATTATACAATTAGGTCTTTTAACTACAAATATTAGCAAAAACTGACATATCATAATTAAGGGTGACCTCAATGTGGAAATTACAAAGATTTTATAGATATATTTCCCAGAAACCAAGGAAAACAGCAGTTGCAGCCTTCCGATTATTGACAAATCATGACTGCTTAGCAAGTCATCTCTACAGAATAGGTATCTCAGCTTCACCAATATGTGTCCTGTGTAATGATCCAGCAGAAATGAATGAAGACCACTTGAAGACCTGTGAAGCATTAAGATCAGAAGAAACTACAGTTCAAAAGTATTGGAAAGCATGAATGCTAATGGCTTCATTGCCAGATGCAAGGTACTAGAAAACAACATATATTAGACAGTTTTAATCTTAAAGATATTCAATTAGGTCCTACAAGAATAACTCAACAAACATGTAGAGCTACTGACCGTATAATAACAGATCTAGAACAATCCAAATTTACCACGATAAAAAATGATTTTCACATTTCAGACCACACAGCACAAATTATAGATGTACATAACTGCCAAATAGCAACTTTGAAACCACAGTATAAGTACGTTAGAGATATTTGCTAAAGCTTAATGAAAGGCTAGAACAGGAAAAGTGGTATGACGTATATTCTGTTAAATCCACAAATGAAAAATGGGAGTCATTTTATAACACATTTAACAATCATTTTAATGAAGTGTGTCCTATCACTAAAAAGACCAGAAAGATCTTAAACAGATCTAAACAGAATATTAGTAATAAATTAAAAAAACCAGCCCAAGATGTATATTTAGACTAGAAATGTCCCATTCTGTAAAGGAAGTATTTAAAAATAACATTTTAACAGTAGTATCATTATATGTTTACAGACTAATATTTTAATTAAAAAGAATGGAAAACAAAGTAACCTAGAGATTGTTATACTTAAAATACAAGAGGTATAAATAACTACCATAGGGTAGGTAACACAAAAGCTGCATCAATCAAAGACCCTTTTGTCAGAGATGCTATTCTATTTAATAAACTCCCAGAATCTATCAAATCTGCACAAGGCAATGCCTTTAAACTGCTGTTAAAAAAGTACCTACTTAATAAAACCTTATATGGAATTGACGAATTGTAGTATGTATGTACATAACTTGGTATGTAGTATATTGTGTAATTACTGTATCAGTGTTATAAATTGTAGTTTTAATGTGCTTATTGTACAAATGAAATGTTAATTGTTAATCAAAATGTTACATTGATGAAGCTTGAAATATGTATTATATGTCTATAGGTGCATAAATAATAATAATAATAATAATAATAATAATAATAATAATAATAATAATAATAATAATAATAATAATAATAATAATAATAATAATAATAACAACAACAACAACAATAGGGCTCAGAAGTTGATGTCCTAAAAACTTTGAAATATGCATGCAAATACGCTCTTAAAAACTTGAAAATATGCCAAGAAACATTCACTATATAATTAAAACAATTAATGTCCCTTTACAGTAGGCAAGACGAGTTAGTATAAATAATAAATTAAGTTACCTTATTCCTTAGAGGTTAGTTCTTAAAAACTTGAAAATATGCCAAGAAATAGGCACTATTTAATTAAAACAATGTCCCTTTACAGTAGGCAAGATGAGTTAGTATAAATAATAAATGAAGTTACTTAGAGGTTGAAGCAGAAGTGGTCCCGCTGCTAGTATTAAATGCTAAATTGCAGTTCACAACCAACGCTTTGCACAAATTTTCAACTTTAAAACATCGCGTTGTCTCGCAAAACACTTTTGTAACGTGAAAAACTTCTCTCTATGTCACAAGATGTTATAGAGGCATATTAAATGATGTTGACTGCTTCACAGAGAGAGTTAAGTCTCTTGGTGTGATAGATGCTTTTCTTTCGAGGATGTCTCGAATATCGCACATCAGTTTATAACCAGAATTTTTTTAAATTACATAATTCACTTTCTTTTTCACTTTTTGCCCTATGCTACCAGGAACCGAACTTAGATCACATATTATTTTTTCAAAGACAGTTATTCATGCAAAGGAGATCCTACAGCTTCCAATCCCATTATGGGCAGATATGATCCTCTTTTAACCCAGTGCCTGACAGAATATTTTGCATAGTTTCTATTGATGAAGCATCTTTCAGGTCCAATGAATTAACAACCACTTTGAATTATTTTTTTATTTATGCCAACAAACTTACTGTTGGCATTTATAAACATACAAACCGTGTGTGGGCAATATTTGAGCATTGAATTTTTAAGTTCCAGTTCTACCTCTCAAACCACTTTGAATATTTCTATGTGCTCAGCATAATATAAAATTGCATCAACCCATGTTCCCCACCAAATTAACACTGGTGCAGGAGGAAGTCGGATATTAGGTGCTGTTGATCTAAACAATTTAACTCTTTTATGAGATTTAACAAAAATTTTCTTTGTACTGGATACAAATCTATCTACCAATGGGAAAGAATCGCGCATTGTCTCAGAAATGCGATGAAGAGCGTGTGCCAAACAAGTTATCTATATGAATTAAGTTAGGAAAAATACCTTTCAGAGTTTGTCCTGATTTTACCATATAAGGACCTGCATCAGTAACAAATAAAAGTAACCGGTCATATTTCATTCCACATGGCCATAGTAATTTCAAAGAGTCCATCACAAACTGGATTACAGTTACATTGTCAGTGGCCAACAATTCGCACACATTAAGAAGATAAGGTATAGTCTTTTGTTCATTATTTAAAGCACCCACGATTATATTAGCAATAGAATGGCGCTCAGATTCACGGGTTTCATCCACAGACAACCACACAAACTAATCCGCTAATTCATTTTGTATATTTGATAATGCATTATTGTAACAATGTCCTACATAAGTCTCACGCAGTGTACTTTCTTCAGGCACATGTTTTCGAGTGTACTTGGCAAGAAGAATTTTAAATGTCGGATTATTAATTTTGAACAAGGGAATATCAGCAGCTAAAAATGCTTGGCACAAGTCATAGGAAAATTCATTAACCCTACTTCCTAAACACTCTAATAGCTTGAGAGGTAGAACTGGAACTTAAAAATTCAATGCCACAACTGGGATTTGAACCACAGACCTTCCGCTTACCGGGCGGACGCTCTAACCACTGAGCTATTGTGACAAACTGCCAGAATGGCATTAAATTCTCAAACCAGTTCATATTTCTCCTGGTAAATCACAAAGGCAGTCTCACATCAGAGACAAATTACCCCAATGGTGACTTACTATTGTAAGTACTTTATATCCCAGGATTAAATAACCTTCAGATGGTAATTATTATTTATTTATGCCAACAAACTTACTGTTGGTGTTTTTAAACACACAAGCCGTGTGTGGGCAAAGTTTGAGAGGTAGAACTGGAACTTAAAAATTCAATCCAATGCCACAACTCTAAAAGCTGTTTTGAACAGGTTCTTTGTTTGCAAGTTTTCTGATTAAATTCTCCTTATGTTTTGTTGTGCGTATGTGCTGAATTATTTGAAATCTTTTCTCACTCCCTGCATTTTCACACATGCTCCACAAAACGGTACCCTTCTTCTTCTTCTTCTTCTTCTTTTTTTTTTTAAACTAATGTCCTCCAACATTGTGTCATATCGGACAAATGAATGAAATGAAATGAAATGGGTGAAATGATGCTCAAATGAGCCCGAGGTCCATGGACCTTTAAGTTACCCGACATTCGTCTTCTCAGGGTAGGGAAAAACTTGGAAAAAAACCTTACCCGGATAACTTACCCTAAGCGAGATTCGAACTCGCGACCTCTTGAATGTGAGGCAGACATGCTAACCACAAAACAGTACCCTATTATCTGTAGATATTAAATCACCCGAAAACTCTTTCTGTAAATTATTAATTAATCTAGCACTTAAGTTGGTTTTATTTTCGGCATTTGAAGAGCTTTTTAAAATTTTATATGCATAATTTAATTTGGTGGGAACCAGTTCACAACACTGTTAGTTTGAAGACCACAACACAACTACTGGTGGGCAGGCAAGCGTTGCTGTAATCGTGCTGCTCAAAACGTTGACCTGCACTTTATCTTTGTTAATATAAACCTCTCAGATAATGCACTGATTATTCTCTACACAGATACATATGAGAAAAGGATGGAAATGGGATTCATTGCATGACAAGATGACTCAGCATTAGTTCTGGCCATCTCATGAGTTGCATTATCATGTGCAATACTATCAGTATGAAAAATATTATACAGATGGAAAAAAATAATAAAAAGCCATAAAAATCATTAAACTATGCAATATATGGGGCTATAATATTGAAATCTTCGTGAGTTGCATCATCATGTGGAATACTACCAATATGAAACATATTATCCAGATGGATCAAAATAATAAACAATAAAAATCATTAAAATATGCAATATAGGGACTATAATATTGAAATATGATGCATTTATCAAAATCAAGAAAATATACCATTATATGCTCCATAAAATCATGTCCACATAACTGAAAATTCCATAATTTGTGCACATAATGTAAAAGCATACATATTTAACCCCTATGAAAAAACATGCAAATGCATGAACTTCCATGACCTAATTTATTATTATTATTATTATTATTATTATTATTATTATTATTATTATTATTATTATTGTTATTATTATTATTATTATTTATTATTACTATTATTTATAGATATGAAATCAATATTTTGCTCACTTAAAGGTGCTTATATCAACTACCATACTAAGGTCCAGCAAAATCAGTTTTATAGTTTTGAGGGAATTAATTATTCAATTTATTCACAACACAAAATAACCTTAATATTCAAAACATTCCATGTGTATAAAAACCTATATCACAACAGTTTTATTATTTTGTAAACTCTAACTGTCCAACCAACACCATTGACCTATGGTAAGAAGAAAATATAATTAGATTAGATTGTGTTCAGCGAGTTCACAAGTGCCATAGAGGCTGGTGAACATTGATCATGTAAATTAATTTCTTTGCTTTTATGAAAACCTTTTTTATTAATTATTTTTTTAAAGCTAAACAAATTTTCAGATTTTGAAACCAAAGACAAGCTTAAGTCACATAAATGGAGCACATGCCAACAAATTCTAGGTGCACAGCACAAAATTCAATGTGCATGGAGCAGATAATGTACACATGCATCATGATCATGAGCCAGATTACCTGTTTACAACCTTCCCTAGTTTGTTTAGTAGTCTTTCTCCTCAGATTCATAGCTTAACCACATCTTTCCGATGAATTTGGTTATTTTTGAGCCCGTTTTGATGCATATTTTGTTCAAATACTATCGAAAATTTAAGCAGAACAAGGGCATTTACATGTAGTACACATGACATTTAAAGTCTGCACTAGACCTTTAAAAATGGTGGTATCTAAAAAAATTTAACTGCCAACAATGACTGAAGATTTGGAAACATTTGTATTCATAAACCTATTTGGAAACATTTGTATTCATAAACCTAAAAATCATCATTCTTGATAATTTTTCAGTCCCAAAGTCCCTTAACTTACAGAGCCCATCAATTCAGTTTACAGTTGAAACAAAAACCAACCACATTTTCCAGACTAAAATTTTCTAATGGAGTGAGTCAGTGAGTGAGTTGGGTTTAAGGGCCCGTCGACAACTAGGTCATTAGGGCCCAAAATGGAAAAAGAAAACAAGAGTGGATTTGACACACACGCATGCACAGAGGTAAAACCATTTAGTTTTAACCCTATGGCATACAAAAAGCACTTGACAGTAAGGCACACATATTTGTACCTAATCATTCCCCTAAATGAGATAAAACACAATAACAAACACAAACACAAAATAATACACGCTGCAGAATACTATAGGTTCAGCCAGGACATGGCAGAAAAGAAAATCTTAAAAATTCAGCACACAGAAACACACCAAGAACATAAATGCTTTAGGAAAAAAGGAACAGTGAGAGAGAGATAAAACTCCAGTAAAACAAAACACACACAAGAGAAAAAGGCATTCATTTACCACATTCAATGTGTACATTATAAAGTAATGTATTGGGAAAATAAAAATAAATATTGGCACCATGGGAAACTTAAAATACAAAATTGAAAAATCTTGTAGTTGCTTCGCTTTTTGGATGGTAAAGCAGAAAACAGAAAATGAAATCAAATTAAGAAAACAAGCCTAAAACAAAGAACTCGATGCATAACAGAAGATACACAAGCTATTGAATTTTAATAGTCTGGAAGCAGAAGCCCTATTTTCAGGTTCATCTGCAAATCACCACAGGCCACATTTAACTCTATAGGAATCAACAGTCCCAACAATCAATGCATATCTTACTTTAAACAAATTCAAGTATCATCACAGACATTTAACAAATTCAAAAAGGTTTTCAGAGAACATAACATCCAACTGGTTCCAGTTAACAAATATACTATAAAACTATCTGATGTGTTCAATTCATATGACTTTCTCTATTTACTCTTCCACATACTATTGTTACAAAACCTTATTTTTCTATCTACTTTTTGTTAATTGAGGTAAACTTTTATGACATGTGTTGTAGGTGGTGCTTGAGATGGCACCTTGAGACAATTCTGTTTTAGTTTGGACAAAATTTGATTGATGTTTATTGTATCTTGATGCTATCCAACTCCATTACCATTATTGATACCCAGTTGATAATGGAACAAATTAACCTTTGAAACATGTCCCGAGAAATTTGAAAAGTGAGTTTGTTTTGAGTTATTAAACATCTCAACTTCCACTTTTATATTGAATGCTCATTGCCATGGTTGTCCACATTTGCTACCTGTTGTTTGTGCAATTTAAAATGAAATTATAATGAAAACTGAGTCGGACTGAAACACAAAGCATCACTTACATATAATTAAACTTGACCGGTTTCAAGAGCCCAACTTGCTCCCATCATCAGAATTAAACAACTGGTTCTTGTTGATATTGTTTGATGTATGGTTGGTTGAGATGACATCTAGCGGTGAGCCGATAAACTTCCATAAAGGATTTTGTGGAGGCAAATCAAAGTTCATTACGTGGAGCTTGTTTTTTATTATATGAATTTTTTCCAAAGTATCCAATTCTGCAGCGTGTTTTGAAGCTTTTAAAAGTTTTATGTTCGGCATAATGTTGTGGTTGAATGTCCAAAACTGGTGTGCAACTGCAGATTTATCCATCTGTTTGTATTTGATGCATCTTATGTGTTCTTTTAACCTGAAATGTTACTCCCCAATTTTATAAAAGCAAACATTTATATGTCTGAGAAAAAAGTGAATGCTAAACACACGAGCATGTGAAATGGTGATATTTTACTATCCATTCCAATAATCTTACAAAGTCATACTGGTCACATGTATTAGGTTACCGCTTGTCTTGTTGCTACAAAAATAAAATTCAAATAGTAAAAATTTCATTTCTTTACAGTTCAAAATATTTTAATATTCCTTACCAATTAGCTAGGATAGTGAATAAAATGAGTGGAATTATTTCTATTACTTGTTCACTAAGCACTTTACCTATATTACTTAGCAGTACCGAAAGCTGATATATTAATTGGAAAGAATGCCAGTCAGCTATGTCTCACAGTCCCTTACTTAGAAAAGTATATTAAGGGGTCAACAAGTATCTATAATAAATACCTAGAGATTAGGCTTCACTTACCTTACTAAGTTAGAATATATAGTGACCAATTATTATTTATTTATGCCAACAAACTTACTGTTGGTGTTTTTAAACACACAAGCCGTGTGTGGGCAAAGTTTGAGAGGTAGAACTGGAACTTAAAAATTCAACGCCACAACTGTTGTGGCGTTGAATTTTTAAGTTCCAGTTCTACCTCTCATATAGTGACCAATTTCGTTATTCTTCATATGAAATCTTTAGACTTCTTTGGTAAAGAAGCTGAAGATGTAATTGAAGAATAACGAAGCTGGTCACTGTATATTCTAACTTTAAGATAAGTGAAGCCTAGTTTCTAGATATTTAAATACTTATACTGCTTCATTATTAATTGCTTCAGTTTTTTAATGCATATTAAAGGGTCTTTCACCTGAACCTTTTAAGTGAGACTAGTTCACAAGGAGCACATCATAAATGCTTTGTAACATTTTAACCAAAGGCAAAAACAAAGCAAATTTTGAACTTTTGGAACTCTACACCTTATTTAATTACTATACCTAATGACTAAGTGATAAAAACATTTTTAGTATCAATGCTGCTATGACTGAAGTTTGTGAGATTTATAAATCCAAGCATCGATCTACATGTTGTTCCAGGGGCTCAATTTCAGTGAAGGCCTCATTGCATTTTGGGCAATAGTAGTATTTCTGAAAAGAAAACAGAAAAATTACATTTATCAATATGTATCATGGTCACTTAATACATGTACTCTACAAAATGAACATTCATTCAGCTCTCTCCCTCTCTTTAATATAAAGAATAGGGTTTGTTATAATTTGAAGTATTTAAATTCTAACTGACAAATGTTGAGTGATACCGGTATCTTCAATAAAGGATGTTTCTGCGAGATTTTGGTTCACTTTGTATATTATCAGTGTTTTCACTTTCAGCTTTAGAATATAACACATTTACCAGAGATAGGTGTTCTTTTTAACCGTTGTAGTAGAAATTATAAGCCCAGGAAGATTCATGCTGATATTTGTTGTATTTATTTGTGTTCATCAAAAATATGTCAATTTCCTGTTATATGAATGTTATATTTTGTTTTTGTAAACTTTGTTGCATCCGAAACTATTCGGTAAAATGGAACCTGGCCAACATTAATAAGTGAAAATCATCAAAAAAAGACAAACGAAAGGCAATGATTGCCAAGCTCTGCAACCAAGAAGAATAAATAGTGAAGCTTTTTTCAGTACAGTTGCGATGTTAAGGTCAAACAGAGTAGACGTAACTTTTGTGCAAATAGTAGCAAGTGCACTTAGTGTATGTTTGGAAAACATTTTGGTAGTCTGCAATTATAACAAGAAATACTAAACAATCTGACAGTGATTGTCTGGAAAAGAAATACTGTACAATTTATATCCACGGATATAAATACAAATCAGCAAAAGAAAAACCAATGCTTATCGTAAAGTGACCCCATTGAACTTTGTCCAAGAAATAGTTATAACAAAATTTTGTCACAATATCCCAAACAGTTTTGGACATTGGCTTCAAGAATATGTCTAAAAAGTGAGATGATTTGTGAATATATGTTATGGGTCTATCCAGGAGAAAGTGTCCAATTTTGGTAAAAAGTAAAATCATTATTTTTCATAACTAACTAAACAAAAATTATAAGAAAAGCATTGAAGTTTATGTTTTGGACAGTAAACTTGTCGACAGAAGTTGTTTATATAAGATATTGCTCTATAAAGTTAAGATGAAAATGTACGAGAAAATTTCCTAAAAATGTTGCAACTTGTATGACTTCTAAGAGCTTATATTTAGCTCATCTTGAGAATGTTTTTTCTTTAACAATTTCATAATACCATTGTCTTTAGTTAAGCAATATGCATTTCTGGTTTAAACAGCAATATTTAAGAAAAACAATATGCTGAAATTAGCTCTCCCTCATTGTCCGGATACTAACAAAATTGTAGAAATGTTTCAAGAACATCCTGGAAAATACGGACATTTGGTTGCAGCTTCTAAAACTGCTAATCCCATGTCTTCTTAAGAGATGGCAGTAGCTATCATGTTTGTAGTATGTTTCATAACCAACCAATTGCAATTCTTATTGTGTCCAGATACTAACGTTTTTGCAGCCATTTTGCTTTAACCTCTGGTTATACACAAAGCTTGTTCTCTTACAGCTGTTATTTTTCTTAAAGGGTGTGGGTTATACACAACAATTAAGCGTTGGTAAGTTAATTTTAATTATAACTGTACATATTATATTTTGGAGTACAACTAATTTACAAATAGTTTTATTTATTACTTCCAATGTTGCTGTATGCCCAGGTGTTGCAGCATGGTGAAAAAAAATGCAGAGAGACAGAAGCAGGACATGAAAATACATAAGAATGATGCTGATTATAAACTCAAGAGGAAAACGATAATGAGGAAATATAGGGAAAAACGGAAAAGTGCAGAAACATCAACAGAACGTGGTCTGCAAAGAGCTAAAGATGCAGAGAGGAAAAGGCTCAGTCGGGCTGCTAAAAAGGAAACTGTTTTATCTAACAAGTTCAACAAAATCTCTCCTGCTGCAGTGGGAAAGGCTTTGAAAAAGGCAAGCAAAGCAATGCCTAAGAGTCCAGGAAAAAAAGTAGATGATGTTAAAAAGTTGGCTGAAATGTGTGGAGTTGAAGTGATTGAAGGTTCAAGTGAAATAGTTAGAGACAGACTGTTGTTGAGTTTTATAACAATGATGAAATAAATTGAGTTGACTCTGGTAGGAAGACTGCTTGTGTTAAGAGTTTGGGCAGTAGCACCAAAGACATTGTGGCCCGACGTCACATGCTCTTTACAATTAATGAAGCATACAGCATGCAGGGGTGAAGATTAGTTGTAGTAAATTTGCAGAGCTACGTCCTGTGCATGTAAAACCATACTGTGACATACCACACAATGTATGTTTGTGTCGGTACCTTGAGAACTTTGAAAATTTGCAATCACTGCTTTCCAATTACTTTCCTAGTTTTGGAACTTTCAGTGCCCAGTTCATTCAACACACTGTTTGTGATCCAAGTGAAGAGAACTGTTTGACCTATAATTGGTATGTTTGCAAGTTAAAGAATACCACTCTGTTTGAGGACTGTCAGAATGATGAACGGTGCAGTCTTATAGTACAGTACTGCCAGTGGAAAATAGTAGACAAGAGATTTGAGTACATTTTAGTGGAAGAAGGGCTGAGTGATGTGCTGGATAAAGTTAGAGAACAACTGCCATTTTTTAAGGTTCATGTATTTAATCAAGAACAGTCACAAAAATGTTTCAAATCTGCAAAGATGTCACCTGAAAATGTTAAGATCCAAATAGATTTTGTTGAAAACTATTCTTGTAACTACCAGGATGAAATACAGTCAAATCCCCAGGTATCATTATTCACTGCTGTGATGTGGTATGGGATACATACATGTGACAGTTATGTTGTAGTTTCGGACAACATTTCACATGCTCGGTATTGTGTTGACACATTTCTCCATGCTGTACTAACAGATCATCAAAACAAAAAATCCATCGATGAAGTATTTACATGTATTCTCAGATGGAGCTGCATCGCAGTTTAAACAGAAATATAACTTTGCACGTGTCACCCTCTTAAAACAAAATTTGAATTTGGAAAGTCTTAAGTGGACATTCTTTTGCTTCATCCCATGGTAAAGGGGCATTGGTGCAGTAGCAAAATGCCATGCATGGAATAGCGTACAATCGAAGAAAACAGTCATCTGTAATGCTGATACATTCCGTGATTGCTGCCAACAACTGAACATCACTGCAAATTCTGTCCCAGCAAACAAAATTGAGTCTGCAAAGAAGGAACTTGATGAAAAATGGGAAGGTGTGATTGCACTTAAGGGCACACAAAAAAATCCACCAGATCATGGCAATTTCTCCATATGTTGTTGGATATAAGCTGTATGCATTGGACTTGGAGGAAAACATAATGGTTGCTAACATTAGAAGTTTGAAATAAGTGCAAACAGTGAATGACAATAACAGCCAAATCAAACTCTTCATTTTGTCAGAAAAGTCATTATTATAATTATTATCATTATTGTTAGTGTTATTATTGTTGTTAGGCTAGGTTTTGTTTAATAACTGTGCCTCTGTAGTATGTAGTGCACTTTTGTGTGGTTTCTCAATGTTTTAAATCATTTTCTGAGGCAGGTAATATCAAGATGGATCATTTAGTGCAGTGAGGAATATTTGTCCAGATACTAACGTCCTAATACTAACGCACCTCTTTGTGTTTATTAAATGTTCTATTATAATACCAATGTTGTAGTATAAATGAATATAATCCATTACAAAACAAAAGATTTGTATAAGGTTATTAAATGATCAAACGGTCAATATGTTATTAAACTGAGGAGAAATACCATTTATATTTACTCACATTTTTTATACCTCGTTTCCTCGTCCAGATACTAACACCAACTTTACAGATGTATATATTTTATATAATCTGATAAAATGCTAATGAAGCAATGTAAACTGAAGATTGCGAAGGTAAACAATTTGTTCACACCAGAAACTTGACTCCTAAGTTCATATCTAGTGATTTAATTAAGGTTTTATTACTGAGAAATCTAACAAACATCCGGATACTAACACTGGACAGACCCATCTTAATTTAAATAAAGTTAATTTTGGTGTAATCCAGACTTTAACTGAAAAGACATTAGCTCTTGCCAACATAATATTTATCTGTTACCCGCTAAATATGACTGAAACAAAGATCTCATTGCTCCCTTCGATAAAAAACCGCCACACCATGCATTTGAATGAATTTTTCACTTGATTTACTACCTGCAGACTCATAAGCAAGATGAATACAGTGAATCTCAGCTATGCATACTCACAGTGAGACAGCTAACCTAATTATATAGATGAGAAAATGTTAGAAAAAGTTAATTTTCTTATAAAACAAATTGTTTTATTAGGTTACTGCTCAAATTAATTACGTAAGTTTATGCAGCATTGAGTCAGAATTAGTTACACTGACATCACTTATGTTTTACTTACATAACACATTTTGGGAAACAGTTATTTAAGTAAAACATACGTGACATGACGTCAGTGTAATTTCAACTCAACATATGTTTCTAAGCCTCTTTCATATATTAATGTAATTATATAAGTTTTAATACAAGAAAGCAATAATTGAAGCACATAAATAATAATTCTAATTCCAATTTACGTGAACATACTTCTCTCAGAAAGTAAAATATCATGATAACAGGGGTTGTGTTAATCATTTGTTCTACCAAACAGTTAAACATTTGAAGCTTTGAGACTAATGAGCATCCTTGGCTTAGTACCGGAGAGCAAAAAACCTCTGAACAGGCTGTGTGGTGTTTCGTCTGTCCACTTCATTGGCACTCATTGCCATCTGCTTATCATAGAAAGGCAGAGATGAAGCCATACAACATTCTTAGAACTACTTTTAAAGGTTAATTAAGAAAAATGAAGCTATTAACAGTGAAGCAACAAGATTCTAAAGTAAGAACAAATTAGAAACTAAAAACTTCGCTTATCTTGGAGTCACCTCGAAACTTGAGTCAGTTTTGCAAAAAGAACTTGCAACATTACTAAGATAAGTGAAGTTTTTAGTTTCTAATTTGTTCTTACTTTAGAACTACTTTTAAAGGCTTTATTTACAAATTTTATGAAAGGAAATGCTCAAACTGGTCATTGTCATCCATCCATTTCTCGCACCTCTTTAGGAAACTACCCACTACTCGCTGTAGTTCATGTTGAGAAATGCTGGCAATTTCCTGGCAGATATTTTGTTTTAGTTCTTCCAAGGGTGTGCATTTGTCTTGTACACTTTATGTTTTGAGGTACCCCAGAGATAGAAATTGCAGGGGATTAGGTTGGGGAACACAAATCTCTACTAATAATTCTGTTCTGAAACACATTTTCAATTGTTCTCATTGAAAGATAGGACATATGAGCTGTTACAGAGTCTTTTGAAAAAAGGCAAATCAGGATAAATAAGGAAAATTGAAGCTATTAACAGTGAAGCAATAAGATTCTAAAGTAAGAACAAATTAGAAACTAAAAACTTCACTTATCTTAGTAATGTTGCAAGTTCTTTTTGCACAGCATATCATGCTGTCTATTAATTCACAATAAAAAGAGGCAAAATTGTATTCACTTATGCACGTGTGCCAACTGTTGACTCGAGAAAAAATGCCCTATAACTCAGGACCTAATACTGTTCAAGAAGTACCCCTTCGTGATGCAAAATTTGGTGTAGGGTATGGCATTAACACAAAGATTTCTGAGCTCCAATAAGCGATTTCTATCTCTATGGTAACAAAGCATAAAGTGTACAAGACAAACCCACAGACCCTGGAAGTATTAAAATAAAAATATCTGCCAGGAAATTGCCAGCATTTCTCAATGTGAACTACGGTGAGTGATGGATAGTTTTCTAAAGAGGTATCAAAAATGTATGTATGGGCGATGGTAACCAGTTTCAGCACATTCTTTCATAAAGTTGGTCAGTAAAGCCTTTAAAAGTAGTTTTAAAAATGTTGTATGGTTTCATCTGCACCTTTCTATTATAGCAGCATACTGCAATGCTGAGGATGCCGACAGGCAAAACACCACACAGGCCATTCAGAGGTTGCTTGCTCTCCCAGTAGAAGCCACAAATATAAATGTTGCAATTCTGGTCAATTAGTGAAACAATGCACAAAAATATCATTAGTAATTTACACACCCATTTGAAGAGAAACATTTTGAAGCTGGCAGTGCAGGTTTATGACTTCATTACCACTATCCCCACCTGGCATATACTGCTAGCAATATAATTTTTTCAGTGGCAAACATTTATTTTTACTGAATATACATTTCTGCAAAGCTTCCTTAAGTTTCATACACTTACATCATGCATTAGCGCAGTTTTATATTTAAGAAACCCCTAAATTTTTCCAACATAAACGGCTACACACTAGTAGTACATTATTAATTGAACCATAGCTTTTCACGCCTGGCATTCTATGATAATTATTTTCATGCAAAACACACAAATCAATTTATGCTCACACACAGGTTTGCTACATATAAAAATGAGAGGTTATTAATGCTCAAACACAGGGTTGCTAAGTATAAAAATTAGATTATGTTAACTCATTTATGGAGCACAATGAGAGCGCAAACACCTGGTTTGTTGGTGGCTTTTTACTACCTTGAAGATCATTCTATGCAGGTTTCAACATGGTATTCAAGATGATTCAGTTGATTAAAAGACACATTACATACAGGGCAGGTATAACGCTTTGGAGGTGGCACTTCCTCATCATATACCTGCAATATACATAGGATGTATGCAATATGGAATTCCTTAGATCAACAAATCGCTTTTTAAATTAGAGACAATTTTAGCCATTACATCATATTAATTTTTATTGAGAACCAGAGAAATATATGTGTAAGTCAATGATGAGGTAAAAGATTTCCTTTAAAAGGGAAACAGAATTTTTCTATTGCTTGAGAATATAATTTATACAACTGATTAAGTCATTTTGAAAAGCAGTCTTCTCCAATTCCTCTCAAAAATTCAAATTGTGTTGGTAAAGCATTCCATTTGAAAATATTAATTTCTCTTCTGTTAATGCACTTTTTGAGTTATTTCACGAGTTCATTTGAACACTGCTACAAATAACTTTTAAACTGAAATGAGCAAAGAGTGCAGTCAGATTTTCCCAAGTTATCGAAGAGTAGTTCTCAGGTTATCACTATATGCAGTGCTTAATTAATATGAATTTGTTTTCACTATAGCCGAACAAGATGTGATGGGCAAGCCTTATTCCAACCGTTAGTTAAGGAACATTTTCCACTGTAAAACCAAGAATTAATGAGAAAACTCCTGCTGTTCATGTCAGGTCCAAAAAAAATTCTGCCTACCAAAGAAAACCTCCTAACAATATCATGAAGACAGAAGAAATCGAAGTTCCAAGAGTATATACCTGACAGCCACAAGACCTACAATGAACTAAAAGTGAACCACAATTAAAATGGATGAAGCTTCTGAAGTACATATCTTTTATTATTTTCCCTTCTAAGAAGGTTTCGCAATTACAGACAAAACCGGTTATAACAAAGTTGAACATAGTCTTGGATAATGAATGAGATAAAATGTTGAGCACATTTAAAAGGTACTGTAAGTGCTATGTGGTATGATAGTCATGAATGACATAACTTTGTTCCAGTTACTGTATTATAAAATTTAACCAACAGTACTAAAATGAAAAGACAGTATTATATACATAACTTACACAAAGGCCTACACTTTCTCCTATATTTCTCTTTTAAAATGTAAAGATGTGATGTACTGTACCCAACACATTGAAAATATTCAACACACATAACCACAAAACATCAATAACGAACACAAATTATTCCACTTATGTACTTTGAAAAAACAACACATATTGGAGTTTTAATTTTAGTTTTCTACAATCACAGTACAGAAATGTAGTTTAGTTTTTTAACCAGTTGCTTTAACTTTAAAATGTGAAATGCACACTCTTTGCCTTTCGCTTGAAGAATAGGTCCACTGATCGGCACATATTTGCTCTTTGCTGCTTTAACCAGGTAAGTAAAGCTTCTTCAATATCTTTGTGCGCACACAATCTTGCCCGCTAATTTTTGAAGAATTGTGTTCGAAAACAGACTATTGTTTCTCTGTCCTAAATTGTAGAAATCGTCGAGTGAGTGTGAGACACCCAATTCTTTCATGTTGCCGACGTTTGTTTCCCCATTTTCTAATCATCATATTATGTACGACTTTTCTTCAAAATTACTTTCCTCTTTTTTGCAACATCTCTAAACAAAAATTGCATGACTATTATTTATTTAGGCAACCAAACTTACTGTTGGTGTTTTTAAACACACAAGCTGTGTGTGGGCAATGTATGAGAGGTAGAACTAGAACTTAAAAATTCAATGCCACAGCTGGGATTTGAACCACAGACCCTCCACTTACTAGGCAGGTGCTCTAACCATTAAGCTACTCTAACAACCTGCCAGAATGACATTGAATTCTCAAACCAGTTCGTTGGTCGTTATAAGATTAGTGACAGACATAATTATAGGATGTGACTGTTTATATAAGAGGGAAGCTCTTATAAATTTTGAAAATAGATTTTTAGAACTGACCAACAAAAGCGAGTACCTTTTATAGATGACAATTTGGAAATAATAGTTAAGGTGCAGGCGAGGAAGTAAGAAATGAAACCTTTTTTGTGGAGTATGTCAAAATAGACACTATAGAATTAGCAAAAATAAATAACGAGGAGTATAATATAGAAGATGGAATGGATAGGATACATGATAATGATGATTTAGAAATAATAGAGGATAAAGCATTAGATGTATCCCAAGAAAATTTTATAAGAATTTTGAATTGCGGAAATATGAATAGGTACCAGGATAGAGAAGATCAGAAAAATTTAGAATGGCTGTTAAGAGAAAAGCAAGTCAAGTCCACAATTTAGGTAAAAAACAGAAAGTTGAACTACTCGAAATTTTAATCAGAATAGGGATGTGCTTTCTGAGAAACCAGGAAAAGTATCTGTTACACCCACTCCTTTGAGATGTCACCCATTAAACTCTTTACCCATAAGGCTAGGTCTATTCCCCATGCCATTCGAGAACAAGTTGATGACGTCTTAGATACCATGTTAAAGGATGGAGTAATCAAAAGACCCAATTCGGAATTTACAAACCTCTTATATAATGTGAAGAAAGCCAATGGCAAAATCAGAGTGACATCACATACTAGGAAGTTAAATCAATATTGCAAGCCACACCAATTTTGACCAGAAGGTGTAGAGGTTATTCTAAACAAACTACACAAGGGTAAAATTTTCTCCATGATAGACCTAACATCCTCTTTTTAGCAAATACCCTTAAGAAGAGGTCTGCCTTCTTGTATTCAGGAGTATTGTATCAATTCAAAGTTTGTGCATTTGGTCTGAACAATAGTAGTAGTGCAGTACTAAGAGCACTGTATGAAATCTTTGCCAAAACAATAAACAAATTTGTAGCTCAATATGTTGACGACTTTGTCATCTTCTCTGAGAATGTAGAACACTTATCATATTGATTATGTGCTAAGCTCAAAGATGCAAATATGACCATAAAGCCAAATTAAACAGCATTTTTTTGTGGAACAAACCAAGTTTGATACTTAACGATTTAATGTTTCTGAGTTCTGCTGTTCACAGACAGACGAATTGACAGACACTTTTTTCTAATTTTTTTTATTTATGAGTCTCAAAACGTGTATTTTCAGTGAAATTTTGGTGTCAAATTTTTGGGTGGAATATATTCCTCTACCCACTGTAACTACATACAGAGTAGAGAGAGAAAAAAGTTTCTTTTTTGGTTCAAAACAAGTATTTCCAGTGAAATCTTGATACCAAATTTTTTGATAGAACACGACACCTACTACATGTAGCTAGTATAGAAAGTAAAACAAAAAGAAAGAGACATTATCTTACTTAATTGAGATATAAGTTCAGTTTGAAATCAACCAATGACTTTTTGGTTATTAAAAATTTATAGGAAGAGAAAAATATTAAATTTGAAATTTATTGGGAGACCAATGACATATTAGTCACATAAAAAATAAATAAAAGAACTAATTGCTGTGTTTAATTGTGTAGATTTGACTACATTAACAATGTTAGAGACGAAATGTCAAAAGGGCGTAAGTTCAATGTTCGATTACACTGACCAAAAAAAAACTGAAAAAACAGATGCAGCTACAACACTGAAAAACAAAAAGCTATACTTAACAAGAAATAAACTTTCTACCTTTCGAGTTCATAGCAAACTTAGAAACATTTGTAAGCTTTTGACATCATTAAATGAGATTCCAATTACACAGGAAGTATAACAACTTTGAAACGCTAACTGCATAAATATTAAAAATAGAAGCACTTAGTGGCAAAGTGTTCTTAATGTTTGAGTTCGTTTTCTTACATTCACCTTCACTTTAAAATGTTGAAAATGTTTCAGTCTTTTCAAAACCTTAAAGAGAAGGTGAGTATAAAATAGTAACTCAAAAAATAGAACTCGAACACTAACTGCATAGGTTTAGAAAATAAAAAAACAAGAGCCTAACAGTATTTGACATGCATTAAAAATAGACAAGCAGAAAAATTAGCATTTTTGGAACCAAATTCTGGAACACCTGAACACTTCAGCAGGCAATGAGCTTTCAACTTAGGAAACTCTTCTTATGAAATGAGAGAAAATTATTAATTCTGAAATGCCACCAATGCACAGGCTTATCAAATAGTTAATCTATATACTGAAAATAGCATTATAGCCTTATTTCACAGACATCTTCTATGATAGGATTTGAATTTGATGATACCACAGCTCAGAATTTAGAATGCTAAATTTAAACTTGAGATTTCAATAGGCTCTTTTAGTCTATTGATAATAGACAAATTTTTAAAATAACACCAAAAGTGATATTGAGGTAAAAAGCACAAGAGGAAATTTGAAAATGAGTTTGCACATTATGATTATTCTCAAACATTACAATCTTTAAAAGCCTCCAATCTAAATGATTAATAATGCCAAGTGTCAACAATGATGTTAAAACTACTCACTTTGCCTTATTTGTTATAAAATGTTATTTTGCAGCATAGAACATGCTAGTGTGGTTTAACATAAAATACAGCTTTAAAAGTTCTGTAATAAACAGGCAGCAAACCATGGACACCAATGGTAGAGGGATGATATCAAGTTAACTGTGTTCTACAGTACCTTAATGTTGTTTACGATATGAAACTTTCCAATTCTACATCAAAATTGTGGATAATTCAAATTGTGCACAATCAAAAATCTGTTGAAGGGGAAACAGTCTGCCTGAGAATAACAAAGAACATGAATTGCATGAGTATTTACGTATTGCCCAAATCATATCATGTGACCTCAAGTGAACTTTCTTAATACAAACAGCATTTAAGTGAAAAATGCAGGACGTTTACTTTTAAGACTTTTAGAAAATATATATGCAATGCACATGCTGCTAATTCTGCGATCATAAAATATGTCACGAAGAGGAAATAGACCAATGTGTCAATTAACACATTTAAAGATAAAGTCAGAAATGAAAAACTCAATGTCATAACTAGGATCTCAACCACAGATCTTCCGCTCTACTGTGGCTGTTAGCCACAACTATCATACCAATATGCTGATACAGCTTTAAATTCAACTGATTCACATTTTCCTCTCAGACATGAGAATCTCGTATTCAAGACACCCTAATGGTGACTTATTATTGCAAGTACTTAACTACCGCACTTTTAAAATTTTTATATAATGGTTTCCCTATATCAGGGCAATCAATTGCTATTACACATATATAATTTTAAGGGTAAAAACTGTATATTTTATTTGCCAATTAATTTTACATATAAATAATTTCTTTCAATGAGCAACCAGAATAAGTGCACCACTAAAATTACTAACTTCATTTTTTAAACCTTTTAAAGCATTAACAGTAAGATAATGCACTGAGTGTAGCAATACATTCATATCAGCTTGTTTTGACTTCCGTTTGCTCCCTCTACACAACTGAGCCTGACAACCTGTGGTATGGTTACACTTAACCTGTTCCATTGTCCAAGTTTTGCTGCCTGGTAATAAACCATAAGCCATTAGCAATTTGCTAGTGATATTTAATATGAGAAACATATGTTTATATTGCTATAAGCTAGTTTTACCTGCAGTGTTAGTAGTTCAATTAAGTACAATGTTAACCTCAGTGCTCGCCACTAAAAATGTCTTCTATTCACTTTCTTAGAAACTAAAAAAGCAGTAGCTTTATTCGTAATTGCTAACTTTGAAAGTTAAGGGATCTACACTTAGTGGCCAAACTTTTAACTAGAGTAATACTGCCAACATCCATAATACAAGGTCACTTTACATAAGTGCATATTATAAGCATATAGACAAACACAACTAACATGCTTAAAAAACACTAAATTGAAAGCAAGAGCACAAGACTGAAAATGAAGGAAACCGTCAAATGACATGATAATTCAGCATCAGTGAAGCCAGTAGTAAACTTGAGGTTCCAAAGCAACTGGAACTTGTTCCTACCACAGAGCTAATGTCAGACTCCAACTTAATACAAATATTTCTCAATAACTTATCCAAAGGACATAAAACAAGACACTTCCAAGAGGCCATAAATTATGAGATCAAGTTCATCTACAAATACTATGCAACATACTATGATTAGTTTATGAGAAGTACAATATCTTGTCAATATCTAAATAAATTACTGCACACATGTTACAATTAAAATTTTCTTTGATAATTAAGCCAACAGTTAACTCAGTTATCTTCCTTTCTTAGAAGTTTGAAACATGTTGTTATATTCAATTTAATTTAAAAGGCGAGTCAATTAATAACACACATCGGTGGCTTTTTACCTTTGTAACAGTTGTTCAACAGCACACTCCCTTACCGTGGTGTTTAACTTTGGGTTTGTATTACTTTTGGTAATTATATTAAATACACACATACATTCATGCTTCCATATTCCAGGGGAATGGGAAATAATACTGGCTAAAGAAACACCCCCTCCCTCTATGCGGGAATCAAACCCAGGACCTCTGTATTTGAAGGTTAGTATAGAGGCAGTCTGCCATTTGCCATTTTCACCTCTAATCAGTCACAGATGTGATGAGTATAACTTTTATAAGTATGTCAGACATATGTGATCAAATATGCTATTATTACACTATGAATGTTTTACCATATGTATGTGATCCAATTTCTGTGACACACAAATGTGGTGTAATATAGGCCTACTTTATTTAGCCTGGGAGGATTGTTTTGAAAATTGTGTTGCATCTTTAGCAGATACTGAATTCAAATACCAAGTTTGCTATTTATTCAACATTTCATTTTAGAATTATGCTGCTCACAGACCAAAACAGACAGATGGACAATTTTTGGATGGGAGGGATCAGTAGACTGCAAAACATTTATTTGAAATTCCAATATCAAATTTTTGGGTGCAATACAATATATCTACTAGACTCATGTAGAGAACTTAAAGAAAAGAATACCATAGAGAAATGCTCCGACCAGTAGGAACTCAATTTTCCAACTAATATGTATATATTCTCTCTCCTTTATGACTGTTATAAAGTCGAATGGGTCTCGTCCCTTCACTTACTCTGATATTAAGTTCATTTTTAACACTCAAACTTCAAACATAAAGCAAGAGGTAACATGACAAACAGCTGCATTATATCATTCAGTTCTAGATATTTAAGTGTTACTGTTTGATTAAAATACACAGCATTTGTGAGTGAGTGAGTAATTAGGGTTTAAGGGCCCATCAACAGCTAGGTCATTAGGGCCCCTACACAGCATTTGTTCAAAACTTGTATAAAGCGCTTCTACTGAAGCTTGATGCATATTTTTAGTCTAACACAATATGCAAAGCTAAAGTTTAAGTTTTATTGCCAAGTTACAAAATAAAAAGTGAACATTTATGCCATTCTTACCCTTAAAGGTGGTATTTCATGATCAATTATTTCAAATGGAGTATTCTGCTGTTTTGGAGGGGATGGTTGTCTCCCTGGAGAAGGAGAATGCGAGGCTCGGTCCCTGTTCGTCTGTGTTCGTGTTGGTGCAGCAATGGTATTCCAACCACTCTGTATTCTGCAAGTAAATATTATGGCATGAAAACTCAGATGTGATAGACTTTCTCTGTCCATTACTGTTTCACAGGTATCCCTTACACACTAAACTATCCATAACATATGTGATTCTTCTATACATGTTTTCCTAACCTCAATAAAAATGTTCTTCTACAGTCTGATTTTTAAAAGAAGATACATGACAGCTGTCAGTTTCTTCACGAGGAGAGCTGCAGTGTTGTCAATAAGAAGTAGCAAGTTTACACATAACCCCTCTCTGTAACACTCAGTACTCGGAACATAAACATTTGGATTTATCTCACAGCAGTGAAAACATGCAGGTATAATTTATATTATAGATGAAGAACAAAGATAATTTGTTCTCAATACAAATTAACTGCATCTTTGCTTCTTCACAGTTGTGACTATTTTGCAATTGAATCTCACTCGCTCCCTCTCTGAAGAACAGCAGGGCATCATCAACAAAATCATGGGACGTACCAGCATGACCAATAATAAAGCAGTCACCTTTCCTTACAGTCCTTTTTGTGGTACTTTCAAGTGTACTGTCAGTCCAGCCCTTTAACACAATATGACCAACGTTCGTCCAGGTTTCATCCAATCACATTATTTCCTTCAAGTTATTGTTTTGCACTTCTCTTATAAACAAAGCTGGCAATGTTTGAGAGGTAGAACTTCGCCCACACACGGCTTGTGTGTTTAAAAACACCAACAGTAAGTTTGTTGGCATAAATAAATAAAGCTGGCAATGTTGTGCTTCTGGGGCCCATGAAATTTCCTTTGAATCTGCAACCTCCCACCACACCTCTATGCAATAACAGGTGACTGCCCACACCCTACTACCCAGCTCCCACTGTCACCACTCTCTGCAATGACACTTACACCCCTTTTGCATATAAAATTCATACACTATTGCTCGCAGTCAAGAATTACTTGTTTTAAACTTTTTATTTTGCTCAACATACAATTAATATGATTTTACATAAGTTATATGTTATTAAATATGATATTTCATCTCCCTTGGCTCTTTAATATACAATTCATATTACTAACATAAAATCGAGTGCACATGATGTTTGGGACATTTATAAATGAAATGAAATTGAATCCTAATTTAGATTAGTGCCTGGTATTTTGTTCCAAAACACGTAAACAACATTTAAAGAAAACTGGAGATATTAAGGTCGATTTGTAGCATATTTCATATGATTTTACGTTGATATTGTATGAACTGTATATTAAAGAGCCAAGGGAGATGAAGTATCATATTTAATAGTATATAGCATGTGAAATTATATGAACTGTATGTTAAAGAGCAAAATAAAAAGTTTAAAACAGTAATTCTTGTCAGCGAGTAATAGTATATGAATTGTATATGCAAGAAGGCCATAAGGGCATTATTGCAGAGGGCAGAGACAGTGGGAGCTTGCTAGTATGGTGTGGGTGGTCATGTGATGTGCAATCATGGTAGGGAGCAGTCACATGTTACTGTACAGAGGGTGGTGGGAGGCTGCAGATTGAGGGGAAATCACACAGGCCCCAGAAGTACAACACTGCCACTAAGCCCTTAGTGCTATAATATCTTATCTTTCTAATATCAGATTTCTATTATTTATTTCTTTAAACTCAAATCCCAGATTATGGAGAACTTTGTTCAAAAAGCTAAGGCTTTCCTCAAATATCTCTGGTTCCTTAAGAGAAGGAAGCTTGTGGTAGGATGCTCCTTTCGGGTGTAATTGCTATAGATGCCCACTTATGACATCTAATTGTAAACTGTCTAGTTACATGACTAGAGATGTCCTTAGTCTCCGTTTCCTAGCAGTTAAAATCGTGATAGACCTGGCTTTGGTTGCTTCTCTAAGGATTCACAAAACAGTCACTTCACTTATGTTCATAGTATGTGGAGTTTTTTCCTCACTTGGTTGAAAGGAATAAGAGGTTCATTGTAAAGGAGCATATTTTCTTCTTCCTGTTTGAAGAATACCCTAATAGAACAGACAAATTCTTTAGCTTGGATGTGCAACGTATAACCCTGATTGGAAGCTCATCTTTCTCTTGGCACATGAATCCTCCGTCTACTACCTCTACAGCCACCTGCAGCTGTACCAACTCTTGCTGCCATAACCACGTATTTTAATATAAAGGTTTTAACAAAGTAGGCAAACAATACATGCAACTGAACATCCAAGCTAGCTTGGCTTCCCTGCACACAACTAGCGATAACTGACCTGAGCAGGACATGATTCATCAGTGTAACCAATCTGACAACCTTTGCTTACATTTCCATTGAAATAGCTTTTCCCTTTTACACTTTGCACCCCTTGCCTGACATCTGTCATGTATCTTCTTTTAAAAATCAGACTGTAATAATGATTTCAAATTAGGCAGTATGGTCTCAAGCTACATTTATTCCTTCATAGCAAGATGTGAGAACAACTGTCAGCTATTTATGTTAGTCAATTTTTCTTTTCTATGAGCTTAAGTGAAAGAAGTTTGATATGTGTACTCATATGACTTCCTCTACTCACTTTGTATAAAATGTTTTTAAAAATACCTATTCTGGTATTTACTTCACTTTAATCAAGATAGACATTTGTAGAAATGGTCTTGCTACATATTTCCTTATAGGTTAATGGAAATAGAATGCAATAGGCTTAAGTGATAGTCAAATCTTTTAAAAACTGTGATGGTTTTGACATTCCATTCTGCTTTCTTGTCCAAGACACAAAAAACAATAGATGGTAATTCTTTTGAGAAAAGTGCATGTATTGGAAAACGTAAACAAATAACAAGGAATATCTCTGAAATGGTTCATTTCACAAAAATTATATTTTACATAAATTGTGTTTTAATGAGATTCACATTTTTTGTGCAGTAAAATTTTGTCCATCCCTTATGGTTTACCAGTTATGCAAAAGCCATTTAGAACTAAGAGGACTTCTGAGAGCATTCCTACATATTCATTTCACATAAAAATATTTTGAAAATATTTTGATTTTAATCAAAATTACTAGTGATTTTTGAGAAAATAATTTCCAGAAAATGTTGCATGTATAGGGTAGTCTGGGGTAGACGTATTTTCTTGAAAATCTTTGTTTCACATCTTTGGAAGACACTCTTTGGTTTTTAATTGACTTTTTGTTGTTAAGTTGTACAATTTCTCTCTCTCTCTCACATGCACACACCCTCAGGCATACCTTTTTCTAAATTTTTTTTGGGGGTGGGGATACATGTAACATCTTACTTGCTCTCAAAGATTTGTCTACTGCAACGTTTTCTTTGAGTTTGAGCCAATCATCGCCAGCACAGTAAATTGAGTCAGTCAAGTCTAGCTGTCAATGTCACCCAAAATGAGAGTGGACAGTTTTTCAGCACATAGCTGAAAGTGATAGTTCAGTTAAATGCAGTGGACAGTGCCAAGTACAGTTCAGTTGAGAGTCATGATTAAGCAGTTCAGTTGAAACTCATTATCCAGTAGTTCAGTTAAGTGTCATGATTCAGTGGATTAATTGTGTTTTATTCCAAGTGTGTGAGACAGTATCACAAGTATAACGTTTGCACTATACTAAGTGCCTACCTGATAAAGTGTGTTTAGTAGTAACTGTTCTCATTTGCTACAGTATCAAAGTTTTTGATGCAATAAAATACTTCCTCTGCTTGCTAAAGTAAGTAGTAGAGAAAGCAAAAAGGAGAATCATTGAGCTTCAAAAGTGTTCTTAAAAATCAATTCTCAGACTTTAGCAAGAGAAATTTAAGCATAACAATGAATATTTTGAAAACAGCTAATGCTACCTAGAAACATATTGGGCACAAACTGCATATTTAGTGTGTTCATTTTTTTCTATCAAATGCTAGTTCATACTTTGGGGTTTCTCAATTTTTTAAAACTACATGGATGAAGAATTATTCACAGAAAATTCATGACATACATTTAATTTATAACACCAAATTCTCGTATTTCAACACTTTAATTGAAGAATTACAGATGACTTTGACAAAACAAAATCAAATCCTTGTAACAATAAGATTAACTTACACAGGCGCAGAAGCTTGCTGCTGTATCTGCTGAAATTGGTTTCGTTGATAAGTTTCCAGTTCGTCTAGGAGTTGCTGGTTACGTCGTTGCAGATGCCTCAGATCTTCTGCAAGACGTTCTTTTTCACCAGCTAAATTCTGTCTTGCATCTCGTTCAGCATTAAAGTCAGACTGGTAAAGTTCAACCTATACACATTTATAAAAAAAATATAATTATTTTTTTCAGCAACTTATTTAGTGGTCATTTCTGACGTGCTCTCAATTTAGAAGTAGTAAGATGGTATATTTATTATAAAAGGGTTTATTGTTCAAAATGTGGTTTGTTTTTTTTTGGAGGGGGGGGGGGGGGCAAAAAATGATGCTCTAAAACTCCTAAACATCCAGGAAAAAAGGATAAAATTCACTGTAGAATTGTAAAATGATGAGAAACTACCATTTTTGGATTTACAAATAATCAAAAACAAGAACAGAATAAATTTTGGCATTCACAGAAAACCAACACACGTGGACAGTTGCATAAAAGCTCATAGTTACAATCCAAGAAGTCGCAAACAGGCAAACCTCAATATCTTAACACGTAGATTGGTGACATCCCCCTTCCAACAGAAGAATACAGAGCAAAATATTGCAAAATAATTGAAACAGCACAAAAGAATGGCTTCCCCGAATCATTTAGTAGACAAAAAAAGTGAAACGAGCAGAAAACACTCACAGCAGCAGAAACAAAAATGAAATTCAAAAAATTCTCATTCCGTCCTTGGGCCTTCGAAAAATTCAAAAAAGTTTTCAAAGAACAGAACATTCAGCTAGCACCAGTGAACCACTACTCCATACAGTATCTCCATCCTACCCAATAAAAAATCTGGCATATACCAAATTGAATGCTGTGACTATGATGAAGTGTATATAAGAAAAACCAAAAGGAATTAAATAAGATCCAAGGAACACTTTGGAAACGTAAAAAACAAACAGTTGGAAAAATCAGCAGTTGCCACTCACTTTTGGACAAAAAGCCACAACATAAAGCCAGAACTGAAACTCCTCAAACACGTAATGGGAAAACAAGAGCAATCCACGTGGGAACAAATCTTCATTTCCAAAAACAGAAACAAAGTATTCAATTTCGACATACCCGAGATGGATATCTTCAGCAAGTTCCTTAAACCACCACTAGAGGAGACCTCAGAGGAAACATCATCATCCACACCTGGGAGAACCAGTCGATGTCTGGTTGATAACAGCCTCCGAAACATGTTCCGCTAAATTATAAGGGTTGTTTAGTGTTATTAATCGATTTACCTTTTTGGTTTAAATTGAATATTACAACACTGTTCAAACTACCAAGAAAGAAGATACGTAGACAATATTTTTGCAATAATACCTAACAATCCAGGATTCCCCCAAACTTCTCAACTTACAAAACAGAGCCATACAATTCACCATGGAAATGGAAGAGAAAGATACTTTACCCTTCTTGGATTTAAAAATAATTAGATGCCAAAATAAAATCAGTTTTGGTATCTACAGAAAGCCTACCCACTCAGAAAACTAGATAAAAATAATAGCTTCAACCCAGTTACAAACTTGTAGTCCTAAACAGTTTATCTCACAGATTGGTTTTCACCCCATTATCTGAAGGAGAATACAAACACATAGTACAGCAGTAAATAATGGATTCAACAAACTGATCACTGACAAGAAAATAGCACAATTCAAAAAACAGAAACACTTGAAAGAGGTCACTAAACTCTCAACATGAAAGCAATATGATTTTCAAAAAATTCAATTACCATCCAAGTAAGCACTACAAATTCCACATCTTCAAAAAATATAACATAACTTGGCTCCACAAAATAATTTCATCATACAGAAATTACTGTGCAACAAGTCAAAGGACCAGATACCACAGAACAAAAAAGCAGGAATCTATAAAATCAGTTGCCCAGATTGTGACCAGATTTGCATAGGGAAAACCAAGAGGAATTTAGAAACTAGGCTAAAAGAACTCATGAGATTCATCAAATACAAACAGATGGATAAATCTGCAGTTGCACACCATTTCTGGAAATCCAACCACAACATTATGCCAAACGTAAAACTTTTCAAAACTACAAAACATGCTGCAGAGTTGGATACCTGAGAGAAAATTCATATCTGCATAACAAACTTTGATTTTCCGCCACCAAACTCTCTATGGAAGTTCATCAGTCCACCGCTAGAATGTCAGCCCAACCAACCACACATCAAATAACATCTATAAGAACCAGTCTGGCAATTCTAATGAATGGGAGCAAGTTAAGCTCTTGAAACAGGTCAAGATTAATTAATGTAAGTGATGTTAAGTGCTTCAACACCAACTAAATTTTCATTATAATTTGAACAGTGTTTTTAACGAGTTAAGATAAACTTTCAAAATCTAAGGCACTCACTTCACAGCTTGTACATTAAAACAATTTATGTAAGGGCTAAAACCCTGAACTGGCAAGGTTCCATAAGTAGGGCTTACTCTTTCTGGTATGTGAACTACAGTTGAAAGGCATATCATTGTTTATAATTAATTTAACTAGCTTTTAATTGCTTTTGTATACTTAGAACAAATAAAAAGAAAAGCTGCATCTCATAATTTGCTATTAGTAACAAATTACCTGTGCCTTAAGAATTGAGATTTCTTCATTTTCGAGTTCTAATTTTTTCAGCTTTTCCTGAAGTTGTTTAATTTCTTTGTTTTTGTTTGTCAGCATCTCATCCTTGCCCATCATCTGAGCAGTCAAACAGTCTATCTTCTCAGTAAAGCCACGGGTCTGTGTTGCTTGATATTGGCTGTTCTGCTTATCTTCATCTTGGTATTTCTTGTACTTGGTCTGCAACTCTGTATAAGCTGCATATAATTCTTTGAATTTGCTTTGAGCCTCTTCTAGATCTTTCCTGCACAATAACAAATAATATGTGTAAGACAAAGCTAAAAAGCTGAAAAAACAGACACAAGAAAATAAAAATAGCAAAGATGCTTTGTTAAGTTTTAGTAGGGAGAGACACACTTCTCAGAGAAACAATAATAAATAACAATCAGATTTAGTGATAGAGAAGGCAATAAGGAAATGAAATGGCCAATGCTACAAAGAAACAGAATAAAAGGTATATATACTTGAACCTGGTCTATGCATACATCAAGGGTGAGAGCGAAGATTACTTGTAACTTAAAATTACTACCAAATGAGATTTTGATAATGCATATAAATATGTTGTTGTTGTTAGCAAATGCTGGATTTCTGACAATGAAGTCATTAATCCTCTTGCTCTCCAATATTTTTTATGGTGGATGGGGTGCTAGAATGAAGACAGCAGTAATAGTAACTGCTTTTTAGAGAGCACCATATTTTTATGTTTTGGTGGTTACATCACTCTCTCACAACCTCCAGAATGTCTGGAGGACCACACCTGTCGTTGGTTTATGGGTCTCACCGACCTGACCAGGAAAGTTATCAAAATAAATTCACTTACCATATCCTCTGATTACCAATCAGACAGAACTGCTGTTCAACAGTAAACACTACATACCAAACCGTGGCTAACAAAAAAGACGGGCTGTGGCACAAATCGGAGTTATGTAATGGTAGTGTGATACATGGCTAACATTGTATACCATCATGACAAAACTGTATCTTTTGTATGAATTCTACAAGTTATTATTTTGGTTGTTTAAAATGTGGATGTATTAGGCAATTATGGTTTTACTTCATGGGGCCATGATCGAAAGGAGAACTATATCACAGCAGTTTGCAGCGTAGCCTGTCTTTTGCGTTAGCCACGTACCAAACAGTTATCTTTACTTCTTGTTTGTTGCTGCGACATTGTTGCACCAAAAGCTGCTGTCTCTACCAGCAACTGTCTTTGTCAACAAAGATAAGGAGAATACGCCTCAAGTATAAGATAGCATATGCCATATGCCCATTGTAATTGCGTAAAACTCAGTTTATTTCAATGGAATTTAATATGTATAACAGCAAATTACGCATGTAAGTGGTTTTTATGAAGGGGATTTTTAATGATGTAGTGAAGCAGCAATGAGTTTCATCTTCAGGGTGTCATGGGTGCAAGGGCAAGGGCAAGGTAATATTATTTCCAATAAATATTCAAATTTTCTGCTACTTCAACCTTATTGTCATTAACTTGCAACACTTGAACATATTATCTTCACTCTTTTACAAGAAGTAATACTTTTAGGTCCGGAAGCTATTTTGTTCAGAAACTTCTTGGTTTCGCATGAGTTAAGCCTTCACTTCTTTCTTTTGTAAATATTTTAGGATTTTACGTGTACTGAATATTTACACACTGTATTCAACCAGAAGTCCTTCGGCGATATAATCATATGTGACAGTCTTTGGCGACATGTGTATCACTAGTAAAGATTCATTACCTCTCTATAGGGGTAATTGTTTATTTCTCTAGTTACAGCATAGCAACCACGATTGACTGACTATTCATTGATTCGACTGTGATGCATTGATCATATGGTCATGATCGACCTCGAACATATTTTCTTTTGACTCGCAATAGGTTCGGGATATGGATTAAGAAATACAATTTTGATAATTACATTGTGTATATAAGATTTACATGTGTTATGTCTAAACAACTTGGCATATTCAATACTGGCATTAATCTTTTCTCCGATGCATTTCAACATACAATTTCTGCCACATGTATAAATAAGGTTCTATTAACACAGTTCTAGATCACATCTTGCCAGGACCTACAAAAATGAACGTATAAATACAAATTGCTTAGAACTGGGTTATGTATAAAGCAGGTTAAAATGTATAAACACCAGACCCAACACGTTTCCTATCATGAATACAGAAAAATCAGCACATCACTTACTTCCTTTCCTGGCTGTGAGCTTGCTCCTCAGCCAGAAGACCACGTAGCTCTTCCATTTCCTTGCGAAGAACAGCCACAGTCTGTTGGTCTACACCTTGTTTTCCTTTCCAATGGCTGATGCTGTCATTAGCTTCCTGAAGCCAGCTATCCAGACTGCTGAATCTGTGTTAAATTAAAAACCAGGTCCTTGCTCTTAGTTACTAAGGAAATGGTGGGGTAAAAATATTTTCTTGTCTGCTGGATACAAATAGAATCGTGAACTGTCTCTTACAAAATTGAATACATTCTAGGCATATTTCTTTTTAAATTTTCCTTTAATAAACTTTGAAGCCAAAATTATAATCCGAACATTAATTATAGAAAAAATTAAAAGGAGACTGTAATCAGTATTTAAGGGGAGAAGCATTAATAGTAAAGCTGAGTGTATATTGAAGGCTCAAGAATGAAAGCCAGGGCAGATTGGGTATAAGATTACAATTGTTAGGCAAGCAAGTCTAGATGGAGTTCCACGGGTTGATTTTTATCTTGCCTTGACTTACTTAAAATTGACAGATACAATAGTTTCCTTCGCATTGCCCATGCGATCACATGATGAACGACATTACATTACTTGGAGTTGCACAGTCAATACATACACCTTTTGTGATCTCCTGTACGCAAGCTTGGCATGTACACATTACTTGTCGGTCACTAGAGTGACAAAGTTAAAGTGTTATAACGTTGCAGTCGATGTTAGAAAGTAATATTTCTATTCAGATATTGTCAGCAGTTCTCTGCAAAAAGCTTTAAATTTGCAAATAGTCACATGTTTGCAAATTCGTTAGTCTCCATTCCTGCAAACACTCATGCACACCTTACAGATTAAGACCTCCTGCTGGAGCTAGTTAGGTACTGTCACACTCAATTTCTTGATTTCTTGGCAACCAGATCTTCCAGATCTTAGTAGCAATGTCTCCAACCTGCAGCAGGAGTGGAATTTGCGCCAACTTAAAAGTATCTCTTGGAGCTAACATGATTTTTAGTCTAAAAATTTAACTGTACATCCTAATATGCTTAAGCAAGAAATGAAAATTTTCACTTTCCTTTCTTTCACTCTTAAAATAGAAAAATCTGGTATTTCAAAACAAAAAGTGAAAAACTACAGCAAATGCTTTACCTGGTGAATAAAACTGACTTTTATAAGTGAGACAGAATATATGGTTAGACCCCAAAAGGAAATCATTTATGTAAATATTTATTGCAGATGTAATTTATTTTTCATGTTGATAAGAATCAGTTGAGTAACGAAAACGTGTTGCTATTTTTTCATTGTTGAGAAAAATAGAACTGTTTAAAAACATCATAAATGTTAAGTTTCATGTTTAAATTTAATGTATAAGAACCACGTATATTTAATGTTAAAAGTGAAGGGAGAATGTAGAAAGATCGCTTCCCTAACAATATAGGAACTATTTAACGTAGGAAAATATAAAATGAACACATACGTGCAAGAATATAAAAAAGAGCGTCATGTAAAGAAACGCCAATTTTGTCATTAGCGTCTGTGTGTTTGATATGTAAAGACGCATTTCTGCAACGCGCGTAGATGTGGGTCTAAAAGACTTTATAAAAGTGGAAAGACTATCAAGAAAATACAAATAGGTGCAACAAAAGTCAATTAAATTATAACAAGTGTAATAAGGGACGAAAAAAGTGTTAATAAAGTGATATATAGTGAAGTTACATCGAGTGTTCATTCATTTCACCCAGTACCTTGCCCAGAGAGAAAGAATAGAGTCTCATAGCTCAACACAAAGTAATAATCTTTTAAAAATACAGCACTACAAGCAAAGTAAAACAGAAAGCCATGCCTCTAACAAGGGAGTTAGCATTGCAATTGCCAATATGGTTTGATTTGTATGAGTATATTTGAGGTGCTGATTACAAACATGTATAAACAAGTGCATCACCTATAGCACTGTAAGCTATGAAGATTCAATATTCCCTTCACAATGGACCATACCTAACATGATATTGTGACTGTAATAACCAAAGTCTTTGTAAACAGTTTCCTTCCAAATAATGTAGCTATTTGCAACATATGCTATGGCTGTACTAAAGATCACCTGATGCAGTTTAGAATGCAACATCTAGAAGGAATCAGACAGACATTCCGCATTAAGAGCGAGGAAACCAGTACAATCGAGACCCAGTGTGTGCTGCATCAATCTCTATGTCTGTTTCTGGTGTTACCAATTTTGTAGCACGTTGTGTTACTCTCACTGTCAACGTAATCATGTGATAACGAATCCTGTAAATATAGTGAGCCTGATTGTTACCCATTACAAAAACAGAAGATCCACAGAAATTATAATAAAAGAGAGAAATGCAGCTGATTCATATTCAATGTGATAGATGACATAGAGGCAACCAATGATAATGCAAATCATGGAAATACAATAGACTATATTAAGGAGACTTGTCAGATTCTGAAGAAAATATGGATGCTAGATGCACTATTAACCGGGCTTGTGGGCCGTGGTCTATTGGGTTCCTTCTTCTTCCCAAACGTTTCGTCTGCGACTACGGCAGACATCTTCAGTGGCGGCGAGGTCGAAAGATGAAGATGTCTGCCGTAGTCGCAGACGAAACGTTTGGGAAGAAGAAGGAACCCAATAGACCACGGCCCACAAGCCCGGTTAATAGTGCATCTAGTATTGAC
The DNA here is from genome assembly GCA_030765045.1 of Tenodera sinensis. Classification (NCBI taxonomy): domain Eukaryota; kingdom Metazoa; phylum Arthropoda; class Insecta; order Mantodea; family Mantidae; genus Tenodera; species Tenodera sinensis. Next base: position 83,090,476 of record CM060965.1, on the reverse strand, counting down.
ACCGGCCGTGAAAGCCTTAGAACTTTGAAAAATATGGATGATCCAGAACCTGAAAGTGAAGAGGTGTTAACTAGACGTGATGGAAACCAATCTCTGCTTATCTACCAACGCCATAGAAATGGAAGAAGTGGGTTGATATAGCATTTGAAAAGGCAAAAAAGATAGCTGCACTCCAAGATTTTGGGAATCTAAATGATTATGCTTCAATACAGTACAGAAACGATATTGTATGGTGCACGACACACATTCTCTGATATATCATGTCATACAGAAAAGCCAGCACACCAAACTTCACATTCTTGACGAACATGTAGCTGAAAAATTGAGGTTAGCAAAAATTGTTCTGGGATATTCGAACTTGGGATTCAGAACAGACCCAAGAAACAGCAATGACTCCATTCACTGGATCTATCCATAAATGGAAACTCGCCCACCTCTGTAGCGTGGTGGTAGTGTGTCTGCCTCATGTCCAAGAGGAGGCGAGTTCAAATCTCACTTAGGGTGAGTTACCTGGATAAGGTTTTTCCTTATCCTGAGAAGAATGTTGGGTAACTTAAAGCTCTATAGACTACGAGCTCATTTGAGCATCATTTGACCCATTCATTCACCATCTGATATGACACTATGTTGGAGGACATTAAAAAAAATATACCCAATGAACTCAGCATTTCAAGAGAGCGAAGTCTGTAAGACGTTCAGTGCAGAGTGAGCATGCAACAACTTATTCTTACACCATCCAACTCGTTACAGAGGCAAATGGATACATGTTTCAAAAGATGCTGGTAGTTTAACAGGAATCTACAGGTCAGTAGCAGAGTTTGAGTAGTGCAACATATGCTGACACCACAAAATCTGGTTCAGGTTGCCTCAGTCTGGCCTGATCATGAAACCAATCCTGATGTAATTCTTACAAGATGCCTACTTCACATATGTAGTAAGGGAGTCCCTTCTTCTGGTTGATTCACTCAGGACATATTGTGACAGAACTCATATCAATGCTATCTGAAAATGTGCCATATATAGTCAAGATTATTCTTCCTGGGTGCACACCTTACATTCAGCCACATGATGTGCAATTCTTCAAGGCGATGGTGAAGCAGACTGAAGATCACTGTATCCTACACAACTATAAGTTTGCATCATCATTGAGGGATTCAATTTTGTTGCTGATGTGTATTATACAAATCAGTTCTGTTCTCCAGTCTTTGCAGACTTTGTTCAGTATTCCTAGACTGCAGCTGGATATGATGACTTTCGATCACACCTGAAGTCAAGTAGTTCTAGTGCTACCTGGAATGACTTGCAATTTTATATAGCATGTACTACTAATACATGCACCAAGGTAAGGGGAAAAAATCATGTGAGTAGTGCTGTGGTTTCTGGGCAAGGCCAAGAACTTATCAGACCGCCCTCATATATAGAGACAGATTTCTGAAGCAGAAGATAAAAATTGAATTTTAAAAGTGGAGAAAGATCTAAATATTATGACAAAGTTAAGAACTATGGCACTATGGAACTTTGGTGAAGACCAAATGTTCTTGGCAACCGGGAGCAAGGCTTAAAGGTATGGTAAATTCAATTAATACTTAGGGCAGCTTGCAGCATATTGGAGTAATTTACTTTGCAAGTGATGTTTGCTAAAAAGTCCATACTGTGGAAGTATGATTTTTAGCGGATGAAAGCACACAACATTTTTAAAACTACTTTTGAAGGACTTAATTAGCAATGTTATTACTGAAATTGGCCACCGTTGTACATATATCTTTGGCACCTCTTCAGGAAACTATCCATCACTCGTAGTTCACGTTGAGAAATGTTGGCAGTTTCCTGGCGAATATTTTGTTTGAATTCTTCCAGGGTGTGTGGGTTTGTCTTGTACACTTTATGCTTTAAGTTACCTCAGAGATAGAAATTGCAGGTGGTTAACTTGGGGGGCCAAGGGGACCACAACACACTGTACTGAAACACACTTTTAATTGTTCTCATCGAAAGACTGGCTATATGAGCTGCTGCAGAGTCTTGTTGAAAAAAGGCAAAATCACACTCCCTGTCAGTAAATTCTCTAAAAAAAGGGGAGGGGGGCAAAATTGTATGCACATATGTACAGGTGTCAACTGTTGACTCACAAAAAATTGGGCCTTTAACTCTTTCTCTGCTAATGGCGCACCATATACCAATTTTTTTTTTCAGGAAGGGGTATCTCATGAACCTAACCATTAAGCTACTGTGACACTGAGCACCCACCTTAGTAAGCGGAGGGTCTGTGGTTCAAATCCCAGCTGTGACATTGAATTTGTAAGTTCCAGTTCTACCTCTCTTATAGTAATAGTAATCTTTATTTCCATTTCATTTACAAATTATATACATTTACATACTTGTTACTACATTTAGTTGCTGATTGCCCTTGGGCCCATTAGGCTTAAACACTGAGGTTGTCAAGCTAATGGGTCCCCATTTACATCTAAAATACGTCTTCATTTTCGTCATATTTACTTATCTTCCTTAACCGTTTGGCTCTTACTTTGCCCAAAAAGTTCCCAATTTCAATTAAATTTTCCCTAGTTTTTACACTCATTAACTTCATTGCTTGAATTTCATTTGGTAGCCTTGTCCAATCTTTTTTACCTATCCTCCCCCTAAGCAACCTAGTTTCTTCACATTCTAAAATTAAATGCCATTTTTTATCCCTTTGTTGGCCTAATGGGCATTTCTCTAGGTCCCTCCCTCTTCGCAACCCTTTCAGTTTCACTACCCCTATTCTGGCCCATGCAAAGCCTTCTCTTGCTGCTTTATCACAAATGTCTATATATTTTTCCCTGTTCCAGCTCACTTTCATCTCTCTATAAACTTCCAGTGAGCTTTTCAAATTCAAACTTCCTATCATTTCTTGCCTTTCAATATCTTCCGTTCTTAGCCTAAGTTCTTTCCAAAATCCACTTTGCAATAATTCCCTGTTTTCCCGCATGTCACCAAACCCTATTTTTAGCATCATTTCCTTTATCTTGTTTAGCCATGAATCTTTCTGATTCAGTCTTTCCTGTACTATCAAACATTGACGTAGAATATTCTGCTCATCTAAACTCCTAATTCTCGCCCAATATTTTAACACCCTTTCGACCATTATCCCTCTAGTTCCCAGTCTTCCCAATTCTACTTGTGCCACTTCATTTGGCCTCTCTTATAAAAGTAAGTGTTGTTTAGTGTTATTCATTGACTCACGTTTTAGATTAAATTTCAAGTAATGTTTAAAATACGCTAGATAATATGTTCACTAAGTGAACAACTATTGCTAATTAATAGCTAAACTTGTGGTTTACATACTAAGAGCATGCACTCACCTATCATTTTCCCTGCTCAAGCAGTTAGCACATTGTTCCGTTTTGTCGCCATAATTATATGGAAGTGTACGTCCATTCTCAGCTGATGGGTTTGATGCTGATACCTACAGAAATAAACTAATTAGCACACAGATAATATTGATGAATGCTGATTATTATACCAGGTTTTTAAAACATTAAGTTATTTGCTATCTTACAAACTGCAGCATTAAGATGCTTTTCTTTCAATTTTTAAGATTGTGACAATTTATATTGATGTTAATTGAGAACAGCTGTATTGGTTGAACAGTTATTCATGTTTTATATTTGTCTTATACTAATTAATATGGATGTTGTGCTAATTTATTTGTTTACTAGCTATACACTGCCACACTTCGCTGTGGCACGTTATGGTTGCATTGGTGAGAAATGAGGAACAAAACAAAGCATACGTTTAAAAAAAGTTAAATTTTGCAATACTTGTGGGTATACAATATTTTTTGTTTTTCCATTGTTTGCATAAATGCAAGGGCTATGGTTTGTCGACACGGGAACACACAACATACAATTGTCCAAAGCAATCTGCACCTAAATATAAACTACACAATTCTAAAGATTGACCTTGAGCTTTATTGATTGTGATTACAGACGTCAATCAAATTGGAAATTGTAATCTTTTAAATCAATATGTGTCCTGTGTAACGATCCAGCAGAAATGAACGAAGACCACTTGAAGACCTGTGAAGCATTAAGATCAGAAGAAACTACAGTTCAAAAGTATTGGAAAGCACGAATGCTAATAGCTTCATTGCCAGATGCAAGGCACTAGAAAACAACAACAACAACAATTTAAATGGTATATCAGTTGGGATCATGGGACTTCGATGAACGAGGACATCTTCGCCTTTGAAAGGCCCAGTTAATATTGTTGCTTCCACTAAGTTGTTCATCAATTTCTTAACTGTGAGCCTCGTGCCGTTATAGAGTTTTGGCTGATTAACATTACGCAACATGATAATTGGCACACCTATTCTCAATTTTAATGTGTGGTGGCATTCCTGGCAGATCAAGAGAGTGGGTAATTAACTACTTCATCTGCTTCCACAACAGTGTCTATCGATTTATATATAATTTCCTCACTTTGAATGCTGGATTGTATAAAATGATTAAGTTTTTATTCTTCGCAGCAAGGACCGCTCATTCACTGATCCAGTTGTGATTCCTATAATTAATTTGAATATTAGGAAATACTTTTTCGATAAGTTCTTCTTTCGATGTTATTAAATTACAAAAATTATTAGGAAGTGATATTTGATCTATTGGCAGCTGTCCGTTTCCAATGTCTAGGAACTATCATGACAGTATCTCAGCTGATATATCATTTTGAAGCTGGGCATGCATATTCGTAGTCAACTGTAATGTATGTGTCGCCACAATGTTGAATATTTTATGCAAGCATTTATTTCATCCGCTAGTGGCGATTGAGAAATTACAGGCAATGTTTGTCTAAATTCTCCTGCGAGCAATATTAATGCATTTCCCAATGGTTGGACATTTCCAAGCAGTAACGATTGATCCATAGCTTCAAGCAATTTTTTATGTACAAGTGTGCATTCATCCCAATGATTTTACATTTTTATAATACTTTTCTCATACCAGATGCTTTGCAAATATTGCATGTGGGAGTTGTGATGGTTTGTATGTTTAATGGCAACTTAGGAGCTGAATGAGCAGTCCTTTCACCTGGTAACAATGTCACAGCTATTGCAGACGAAGCGAGAGCTAAGGATATGTCATTCTTTGATCGAACTGTTGCCAGAATCAACCTGACAAGAAACGTTTTCCCGGTTCCTCCTAGCACATCCAAGAATCCGTCATTTATCATTTGCATTATGCAATCATAATGCACTTCTGTTCATGCATTAAATTGGGAATGTTTGATTGGACATATGACCGGAGATCACTGGTGTTGTAACTTTGTTCACGACGCAAATCCACATCAAATGAAGCAGTCACAGCTTGGTTGGGTGCTGGCATTCCCAATTGAATAAGAACTTTATTTGCAATAGTTAACCTCTTGAGGGATATCGACGTGAAATCACGTCCATTTAAAATGACAGATGAGCGATATGGGCGTGTATACACGTCCTGTGCGTTTAAGCATTTAACCCTTATTTATCCCTTATCCAACTCAACTTATTATAATTTTCCCTTTATGAAACATTTTAGTAAGGTCTATATACTTTATTGGCTTACCTTAATATGTTCGTTCTGCAGTGATTTACCTCAAAACAGGGATAAACACACAAGGGTACGTACATCTCCACATTTGCGAATTCCCTTCTTGCAGCACACAAAACACTTTGGAGATGGGCGGGACTTCTTTGCTGTTGGTGGTACCCTTTTAGGATAATGTTTTCCTTGAAGTCTGAGGGATGCAGGGGTTTTGGATTTTCAACCCCCAATGTGGTATTGTTCAAATAGGCTGCAAGCTATTTATGGTTGGAAGTCAAGGTCGGTCATTGTCCTGTGTGGGTTTAGAGCTCTCCAAATTACCAAATAATTGTATATGGTTATATCCAGTTGGTGCAAAAATATCTTTTTATACCACTTCTCCCTTCAGCTACAAGCAGGAAAGAATATGTATGTATTTCAACATAGAAAGACATGGACTCTACTAAGTTACGAAACTCGCGTAAGCAAAAGTTGCAATGTTGATCTATTCTGATGACTCAAGAGACTACGCATACAGTAGCGCTTTATTACACAGTATGCTGACGCATAAGCCACACATACAATGGGTGTTTCTTTACTGTTTCTTTCCGAGAACTTATATTAGATGCATTCGACAGAGCAAAGTTGACTTTTCACCACAGTGAAACAAAATAGTGCCATTTCAACATTTTGTACGTGCAACTCAACTTTGCTGATGACGTACATTTATACTGCATATAACGAGTTTTATACCAGTTTTTGTTTCATTAAAATAACTTAATATTTACACAAAATACAGCTGTGTATATACGAAGCACTTTTAGCGCATTTAACAATTTAAATGCTAGCAGTTCTCGGCTCGCGGACGTTTTAAATGGCCATCGCTCAAGAGGTTAAGCACTTATCTTCAATATTTATAAATGTTTCATTGTAAATGCTTTCTGTAAATTCCATGGTCATATTGCCATTTTCTAGTTGTACTGTATGCAAAATATCCTCTTCGGCCATATGTGATCAATATCTTACCCATAACTATGGGAGAAGAAGGGAAGTAAGAGGTCAATATAATTGTGAATAGTGCACAAATTTAGTTTGGATGTGCAGTGTTGCACACGTCATTAATACATATATCCCATTGTTGGTCACCTTCTAATAAGTTCAGAGCTTGACACGCACAGCAAAAAGTGGTATGTGTAATGCCGTCAACAATTTTCAATTCCTGGAAAGATCTAGGACCAGGCACATTAACCAACAATATGCAAAGATAGAAACACTCATCTTGATTAGGATGCACTGTATAAAATCTACCGATTGTATTTTCTCTGAAAATGCCAGGTTGACTGTTGACTGGTTCCCCTCGTTTGCATCGTACAACTACTTTTTTAGTTTCATTCCACGTGTAATAAGAGGGCACTTCTGAATACAACAGTGTTCTGGCAAAAGCGTCTTCCTGACACAAAGTGAAGAACGCAGTTAGAGTTGTACCAGGTGGATTAAGGATCCTTGGATGTGCATTTGCTTCTCTAAATGTATTGATAAGTGAATCACAGGTGGTTTGCGTTCATGCATGGGGAATGAATGCATTCGCCATGCAGCCTCATTGCTGCTTATGTACGACCGCTGAAAAAGTTGTTTTCTTGCGGTCACAGGTATGTCACTGACACAAGAAATAGATAAAAACAATCTTTGAAGCAGGTTGTATATCGTGTCAAAATTTGAGCTAAATCGATGCAGAACTTTGAGTTTTTGAAGTGTACACAAACCAACATAACATATATTGATATATTTATGTTTTACTATGCACATGTGCAGAATAATATTCAAACTTACCAAAATATCAAAAACACAGCACTTATATGATCAAATGCAATGATACCAATTAATACAAAAGTACTAAAATATAAATTAAATAATCATTTTAACTGTACCATATACTAACAAAAACTTCGTTTTTTTGTTAACCTTTTTATGCATTCATTTAAAACACATGTAAGTTATTCTGAGTCACACGGCAAACCTTTATATAAGATCAGATTTAATAATAAATGATATTTATTGAAAACCACAGAGAGATATAGCCAAGTGTATTTTCTATCCCATCACCATGTGGATAGAACTATGTACAATAGAACATTTCATATATTATACTTTTAACCTTTGTTTAGATTGGTCCAAGCTTCTCTGCATATTATTTAATTCTATAAACGTTCCGGACATGAGCAATTCCACACGTGACTAACTGACATTTACACTACATCTTCTTCTTAAAATGTCTGTCTAATGGTCAATATAGGTGTAAAAATGTTATTTTAACGACATATGATGACAGAGAATATATTGGCGGTTGTGATAGGGAATATGTTGTTAGCTAATGCTGGATTTCTGACAATGAAGTCATTAATCCTCTTGCTCTCCAATATTTTTCACTGATGGATGGGGCATTAGAAGTGGCCGGGCATATTTGAACGTGGTCTCGATCCATTTCCTCTTGCAGATCACATAGAGGACAGAGTGATGAATATATCCCAATTCTGTTTAAATGTTTTGCCAGACAATCATGTCCTGTAATCAACCTGAAGGTTGCAACTGCTGTTTTTTGAGGATACTCAATTACTGTTTGAATGTTTGGTAGTTCCCATCTTTTATTTTTTGATTTTTCATAGTAATATTTTTCAATAATTTTTTTGAATTCAGAGTTGACTAATCTTTTAGCTGCATAAAATGGTAGATTAACTATTGATTTCTGCACATTGCCGGTACCCTTTTTTGCAAGAAAATCAGCTTTCTCATTACCACTCAGTCCACAGTGAGCCGGTATCCATTGGAAGACTAGGTGTTTTTGAAGTGCTGTTAGATGGCTAAGCATCTTCCAACATTCTATAATAGTTTGGTTTTTTGGTGACAACTTGGAAGTAATTGCTATAATTGCTGCCCTGGAATCTGAGAGAATAACTGCTTGCTGAAAATGTGAAATTCTGTACAAAAGATTTTGTAGGGCCATTCGAATTGCTTCAATTTCTCCATCAAAGTTAGTAGTTCCATAACTTGAAGATTTGTAATAGGAAAAGAGGTGACATGTGACTCCAGCACCTGCTCCATCTTGATTTGATATTAATGATCCATCAGTATAAATATGGAGCCATTCATGTTCTGGAAATCTAGTATGGATTGTCTCTAATGCCAATAATTTTAGAACACTAGTTGGAGTATCACTTTTCTTAACTTCTTCTGTCAGGTGTAAATAATATGTGATGTCTAATGTTTGTGTCAGATTGACTTTAGATATGAAGTTTTCCTTTGAATTAGGAAGGTATACATTCTTCTTGATGTCTTGAATTTTGGAAAGAAAGCTCTCCTGAGTCTTTAGTGTATGTGTAAAATTTCTCTTGTGCCATGTATTGAATGGGAGTCTGATCAACTTTTCGTGTTGAATAAGAGCTGCTTTTTCTATTTCATACTCAATGGGACATTGGTTGGTTAGTATTTCCATAGCTGCTATTGGTGTGGTTTTGATAGCACCTGTAATTAATCTCAGACTTTGGTTTTGAAAGATTTGAATCTTTTTTGTGTTTGCTGTTACAAGAACTTCGCTGCAGTAAGTAAATAATGACTTTATATACACATTGTATGTTGTGTTAAGAGTTGCTCTGGAACATCCCCACTTCATTCCTGTTAGACGTTTTAACAGTGAAAGGCGCCTCTCTGCTCTTTGTATTACATTTTCTATTTGTTTGGTCCATGTAAGTTTGGTATCAAATGTAACTCCTAAATACTTTGCTTCCTTTGTTTCTGGTAAGTGTTGACCTTCAAAATTTAGTTTTATTTTTAGTGGTTTTTTTCTTAGTGAAAAGATTTGGTAGTTTGATTTTGTTGTATTAACAGTCATTAAATTTTCTTTGGTCCACCTCTGTAAGTTGGTTAAGGATTGTTGCATGGTTTTTTCCAGTTCTGTACTTTTGCTTTTTGGTTTTGAAGTCCACATTACCAAGCCATCAGCAAATAGTGCACACTTCACGCCTGATTCTTGTATTTGTTGTGGTAGATCATTAATAAATATATTAAAAAGTGTAGTGCTGAGCACTGCACCTTGTGGCAAGCCACGGTGTATTTGTTTATATTTAGATATATTTCTTCCATATCTGGTTGCAATAAAGCGTTGTGTTAGGAAATGACATAGCCATGAAAACATTGGACCTTGTATCCCTATTTTTTTTACTTTCTTTAGTAGTTTTGTTCTGCATATAGAATCATATGCGCTTTGAAAATCAATAAAAACTGATAAATTATCTTCTTTTCTATTGAAGGAGTCTTTGATTTCTTGACTGAGAAGTAAGACTTGTTCATTTGTAGAGTGGAACTCTCTGAATCCAGCTTGACATGGGGATATTAAATTTTGTGATTCTAGAAACCAATTTAACCTGTTTGACACCATTCTTTCCATCACTTTTGCTATTATGCTGGTAAGAGCTATTGGTCTATAATTTTTTATTTCTGATGCTGTTTTGTCTTTCTTCAAGAGTGGGACAATTATTGCTTTTCGCCATTCAGCAGGTATAGGTCGCGCGTTACTTCTTGACGAATGAAAATTTTATATGAAAGGTTGAATGCGAGTCTCTACTCAACTTTTGCGGGAACGAGAGAGAGGAGGTACAGTCTGCAGTGAGATGACGCGCATGCTTCTGAGCTGAAGTAGTACAACACTACAAATCAATTTATGACACTTGCAGTAATATCAGCCACACGTATTATACACTATACCTCTATAACTGTTTCCACTTAACTTTCTTGCATTTATTCTATTCCCGACATCTCTCCCTCGTCTGAATTGCTATTTTCGTTGCATGCATACATACATCCGTACCGCACAAAACTTCTGCAGTCGACTGTATACACAAACGCGACAGAGGAAAACAGAGGTGTCTGTTATCGTAGCATAAACATTTGCTGACCTGTTTATTAAGGGTAGGCTCACTCATTGGATTTCTGCTCAAGGTCATTCGTCAAGAACGAACGCGCAACCTATACAGTGGTTTTCCAGGATAGATTGTAGAGTTTCAGTAGTTGTTGTTTTGCTGTTTTTCCAAGGTTTTTTATGAACTCTGGATGTATGTGATCTGGTCCAGGAGACTTTGTTTTTTAGATTATTTATTGCAATGTTCAATTCTTGCATATTAAAATTTTGAAAAAAGATATTGCACTGAGTGTTAGGATTACATTCTCTTTCTTGTTTCGAATCTTAATTAAACTCTTTACGTTCCTTTTTATTATTTCTTGTTACTTTGTGTGCATTAGCATAATATTTATTGAATGTTTCGGCTATGACTGCATCATTTACTAACATTTTATTGTTGTGTATGATAGGTGTGCTGTTGTTTTCTTTCCTGTCCTTGACATTTTTTATAAACTTATGAGCTTTGTTACCATCTGTCCTATAATCCATTTTTTCTAAGAAATTATTAAAGTGATTCCTTTTAGCAGTATTAATTTCTTTTTTTAGTGAGGCACATTTCTTCCGCCATATTTGTGTATCTGATATGTTTTTTGTTTGTTCAGCTGTATTTCTAGCTATATCCCTTTGCTTTTTCAGTTCTTCTAACTGGGGGTTCCAAAAGGGTTTGAAATTTTTAATTCTTCCACGAGGAATGTTTTTTTGCAGTTTCTAGGATGACTTTACAGAATTCTTTGTTCATATGATCTGGTTGGTCATGCAGTTGTGAGTTTGTTTGTTCTTTAAATTTATGTTCTATTTCAGTTTTAGATTTGTTCCAATCTGCTTTTTTGAAGTTCCAATACAGATTCGTAAGACCTTGACTGTTATTTGTATTCTCTAGTTTTATATCAGCAATTACCGCTCTGTGACCAGAACTTGGATCTTCTATAACTTGTTTTTTAATTTTTGAAACAATATCTGTTGTAGCTAACAAGAGGTCTGGGTTACTGCCCGCTCCAGAATAATGTATGAAGGTTGTGGGATCTTCTTTACTATAAATCAGTTCAAAAGTTGTGGTATTCAAAAATTCTTCCACTATCTTCCCTGTAGAATCCACTTTTTCATAACCCCATCTTTTGGAATGGGCATTGAAATCCCCAATTACGATTGTTTTATTTAATTGGTCAATAAGTGAGAGATCCGGTACATTCCTGGGAGGATTGTAAATACTGTATAAATGTAGATGTGTTTTGTTATCCCAAAAATTTAGCTTTATTAATTCACTTTTATCTGTGTTATCCATTTCTTTAACAATTTCAAAGGAGGTTTTAATATCCTTTTTGACTCCAACTAATATTCCACTACTTATCTGTCTATTTTGGGTAGTAAGTGCAGTAAAAATCCAGTAAAATTGAAGTATTTAAGTTGGTCATTTGTTAGATTTGCTTCTTGTATTACAAATATATCAATGTTATAATCAAATACAATTTTATTCAGTTCTACTTTTTTTGTTTGTGTGAGACCACCCGCATTCCATTGTAGAAGTCTGATGTTAGATCTTCTATTAGTATAATGTTTTGGTTCTCGAGAAGTAGTCCCCGGCCGGAGATCCGAATGGGGGACTATTTTAACTCCGGAACATTTTACCCCTCGAGTCATATTTCATAAAAAAAGAGAGCAATAGCAGTAATAGTAACCGTTTTTTAGAGAGCACCATATTTTTATATTTTGGCGGTCACATCGCTCTCTCACAACCCCCAGAATGTCTGGGGGACCACACCTGTCGTTGGTTTACGGGTCTCACCGACCTGACCGGGAGAATTATCAAAATAAATTCACCGACCATACCCTCTGATTACCAATCAGAGGACGTATTACATGCCATGACAGGTCAGCATGTTAGGGGTTAAGGTTTTATAAAAAAATTAGAGAAATGGAGAGGTTGGAAAAATAAAGACTCCCTAGCCCTCAGGAACCCTAATAGCATCAGGTTCGGAAGAGAACAAGAGATGACCAAGGTAAGGTCAGATAGGAAAGTTACAGTGAGGAGCAAAACACCAGTAAGTGGAAGTAATGTTCTGCTCAGCTTGGGTACCTTGTGGTTGCCATTCACATATCCCCTAGACGGAGACCCCTGAGGGCTCTGAGTTTTTATTCAGTTTAAGAGCAAACCCTGTAAAGCCTTCACACAATAGGACTGACTAGCAGGTGGAACATGAGTGCACTGAGAGCATACAGCAAATGACGCAATTCCCATACATAGTTAGCCAAAGTTTGTTTCATACACCGCACTCCCCAGTTAAGGAGTTAAACTACAATGTAATGTAATAGAATTTAATGATTTATCATGTCTGTGGTGAAAACCTGTAAAGTTGCCTTTAAAGTCATACAAAGTTCTCCACTCCTATACATTTTACCATTTGCTAGATATGCTAAAGCTGCTACTTCTGACTTACAGGGAAATACTTGTCATATGCAATTCAATCCTGCTGTATTGCATTGCTTGTATTTAGGGTTCCAGCTGTTGCATTCTCCTTGCACTGAACACAGAAATGGGAAATGTGAATTGCTACACCAGAAGAGCAGACTATAAAAATCAACCAAACATTCCTAATGTGGAGAAATGCACTTTGCTGCTGAGAGAGAGTAAAATATGGCAATAAATAGCTTGGACAGTTGAAGTTTTTACTCAATTGTTTTACAGCCACATTGTGGTACGAACAAATGCCCTTACCATTAGAAACATTATCATATCTGAACATAGGGAACCATAAATGAAGATTTATTAATCAAGAGGTAGAACTGGAACTTAAAAATTCAATGCCACAACTGGGATTTGAACCACAGACCTTCCGCTTGCCGGGCGGACGCTCTACCACTGAGCTATTGTGACAAACTGCCAGAATGGCATTAAATTCTCAAGCCAGTTCGTATTTCTCCTGGTAAACCATTCTGGCAGTTTGTCACAATAGCTCAGTGGTAGAGCGTCCGCCCGGCAAGCGGAAGGTCTGTGGTTCAAATCCCAGTTGTGGCATTGAATTTTTAAGTTCCAGTTCTACCTCTTAAACTTTGCCCACACACGGCTTGTGTGTTTAAAAACACCAACAGTAAGTTTGTTGGCATAAATAAATAATATTTATTAATCATCTTACATCATAACTGAGAAGTCGTTCAAATGATGCTAGCAACAAATAAAATTGACATACAAAACATTTTCATAGTTCTATACAAGCAAATGAAAATATGCAAGCCTCAAGGCAAGAACATTTACAGAATGATTTTCTAACAATGTTCCATCTGATTTTGTTGTGTTAAGTTTTTGTTAATATCTAACCCGAACTTTTATTTTGCTTTACAGTATATCGTTGATATAGGATTTTATTTAGTAATTTGTAACTGTTGTGGATGCACTTATATAACATAGGTATATTTCGTATGAGTTATGCTAACCCCTGAGAAACCACCATTGTTTACTCCATTTGCAAAAGAACTAACCTGTCATTCATTGCAGGCAGTGGGGCACATACCTCAGTGATACTGTTAGGAAACACTACATTAAATTATTTATTTTCAGCAAAATGCTTTGAGATTAATCATTTTGCTCCTTTGGAAGCATTGTGTATCAACATTTTAAAACAAATTTTCTATGAGAATAAAAACACTTTTTAAACACTACAAAAAAGAGTTTTTTAATGTTGATACACATTTGTTTTCAGTTTTGGTATTCTGTTATATCACTGCCCTTCCATGCAGTTAAACATTCAACATTAAGAACATTTTTGTCAACTGTAGGTCAGTTAGTCACGAAAAGTTTGGCGCTCATTATTAAATAATTGTTTCACTTTTTAAGGTTTTTATATTCCCTATCACAACCGCCAATGTATTCTCTGTCATCATATGTCGTTAAAATAACATTTTTACACCTATACTGACCATTAGACAGACATTTTAAGAAGAAAATGTAGTGTAAATGTCAGTTAGTCACGCGGAATTGCTCTATAATAAATTATCCAAAGTCAATATGTTATCCGTATGTTATACATTCATCTTAATTATTTAAAATAAAATTCATATTTTACTGGAACTGGAATTATTAATTTGAAGTCTTGCCTTTATCATCACCATGCAGATATCAGAGGCTCATTGCTAAAACATTGTGTCAAGTAAATAAACACTACAGGATTTTGAAGTAAAGTGAAGAACTATAGCAGATAAATCTGTTCAAAATTCAATCCCTTAATGGCTGATGTAGCAAATCATCATAGCAATTAAATTTCTTTATAGAAGTGTATACACTTTGGAGTCACCTTGATGACTGATATGCCTTTCACACAAACAAGAATAAATCTAAATCATGAGGACACATGAAGAAAAATGGGGGACAGACATTTGGTAGTTAAATCACTTGGCACAGAAATCTCTTATGTTCACCATTTTACAGAATTGGAGTTTGTTGGTCATATGAAATTATGCATCTAGACACACTGGTTCTTATCAATATTGCTCATGTGTATGTTAAACTGTGGATGCAACAGTTGATCAAGGTTTTCATTTGCTGTCTTGGACATGGGAGATTCTTGTTCAAATCTACAGGTTGGCTAGAAGTATCATGTATGTCAGTTGTTTTCTGTTTCTTCCTGCCAACTTTGTGTTTATGGTTGAATGTAATAGTTTAGAATATTATAGACAGTACATATCACTATGAGGTGAATTAACCATGACTAAAGAAAAGAAAGGTGTAAAAAGTGTTATTTACAAATAAAAGCAAGTAGATTGAAAAGCCAAGAGTATGAAAACTATAAAAGTAAAATATTTAATGCAAGAGAGTAGGGTTATGATTGCAGGTAAGCCGTACACATTAATATTTCATCACAAAACACTAGGCTGGAATACTATGTGTTTTTTATGTTGTTAATGCAAGGAAATGTCTGCAATTGTTGGAAGACAGCATATATTACAAGAAGAAACACAATCTGATGACAGATTTCCTATAAATAAGAAAGGATCCTACCTTTCGTCTGTCTTCATTCAGCTGCTTCTTGAGTGTTTTAACCAGAGCTCGCTGTTCTGCTAATTCTGCTGTTAAGTGTTGTACATCTGACCCACCCAAACTCTGCTGTTCTTTTTCTATCAAAACATATTCCTCAATTTCCTGTTTATGCTAAAAAGAAAAACACCATCAAATCATTTCATACTCTTCATAGTTCACTCACAAAGATACAGAACAGATATCATTTGAATTAATAATCTGCCGAATATAAAAGACCACCCCTACTATAACAAAATAACCAAAATTAAACTGTGTAATACCGGGAAAGCACAAAAAAAATAAATAAATAAATGGGCTGTTTCAGCCAGTTTCAGCACCTCCTTTTATAAAGTTGGTAACTAAAGCCTTTAAACATAGTTTTTAAAATGTTCTATGGTTTCATATGTGCTTTTCTATGACAGCCGCAGATAGCAACGAGCACCAAGATTGCGGAAGACAAAATGCTGTGCAGTCCATTTATTTTGCTCTCCCAGTATTTTCCCTTAACAGTGGTATGAAGAATTCAATTTTATAAAATACAATGGCAGAAAAAATGCAACACTGCTGAAAACTGCATTTATCCAAACATGGGCATAGTATGTGAATACTGAAGAATTATAGCTGTGATTGTGTCAAAGTCAACAGGTTATAGATAGCACTGCACAGATGTACATGTATGACCTCTGAGTTAACTCTATAAGCACTGTGGCACCATAAACGTTTAAAGGTGGTTTCAAAAGACACACGAGGGTATAGTCGTTACATGACCAAAATTTGCTCCTCTTGCACAGCTACAGCCATTTGAATAGAGTCAAATTGGCCTATATGAAGCTGGACAGACCCACTGACTACTGCACGTGTTGGAAAGATTGTATTGGTAGTGTCAGTTTTCATCAATAGTCCATGGAACACTCCTACACCCATAAACCAGGTTTTAGACAGCCATGTTGTACAGACATTCAGAGAGATCAACAACATACGAACCGTAGCACAATGTTTCTCCACTAATAATGCAGCTGTTGTACACAAGGTCTCTGCTCTGAAACTGCAGTATTGAGCTCTGGCATTATCGTATGGTGGAGTTACTAGCGTGTGCTTTATTATTTTGCCCTGTGCTTAGTCACAAAGTGTGTTGTAGCCCAGCTTTTGTTTTCTACTGCACAGCATGTATTTATTTCTGAGTCGTATGCGTTAACTCAGCTTGCCAAGTAACGAGCCGGCTGTGTTGTAATTTGCCTGTATGAATCCTCAGCGCTCGTCACCAACTGCCACTGTCATAGAACAGCACGGATATTCCGCACATATTGCCAACCATTCAAGTTCATTAACAAATCGGTGTGTTTATATTGTTACCATTGAAATATATTTACGGAAATCTTAAATAAAACCATTGTAAATTCATTTTAAATTGACTTACAAACTTAGCCCTATCTGTCACCACAATCCTGCAGAAATAAGTTCTCATCACCAAATAGCTTTTAATTAAAAAAACTGTTGCACAGTTATTAATCCCATAATACTACCATTTCTTCATAGGAAGCTGATGTGCTGTTTCTCCAGAAGAATATCAGAATACGCTGCCACAAGCAATATGCTCTTAATAGTGTACAACTATCTTGGCCAGTACAGTCCACTAACCTCTTTCCCATTGAGCATGTATGGGACATGGTGGGGAAGCAACTGATTGGGTATCCATGGTCAGCCACAACCATTACCGAATTGTGACAACAGGTGGAGGACGCTTGGGACAGTTTATTGCAGGATGCCATTCCCACCTGTACATGCCTGCATTGCTGATTGAGGATACACTGAATATTGTTGAGACTATTGGAACACACTACCTGGAGACCTGCTTCAACTGCGCTGGATTTGTTATATATTGCTATCATGCTGTCACACTCAGCAACAGAAACTAAAAAAATTCATGTACCATCCATGGCTTTTGATAAATTCAAAGTAGTTTTTGAAGAACATAAAATTTAGCTGGCACCAGTCAACCATTATTCCATAAAAAATCTGATGTGTTACAATCACATGACTTTCTCTACTCTTGTACTAACCATTCTTACAAACCCCTATCTTCATTATTTATTTATGCCAACAAACTTACTGTTGGTGTTTTTAAACACACAAGCCGTGTGTGGGCAAAGTTTAAGAGGTAGAACTGGAACTTAAAAATTCAATGCCACAACTGGGATTTGAACCAGAGACCTTCCCCTTGCCGGGCGGACGCTCTACCACTGAGCTATTGTGACAAACTGCCAGAATGGCATTGAATTTTTAAGTTCCAGTTCTACCTCTTAAACCCTATCTTCATGTTAGTTGAGATAAACATTTTCAGAAATTATCTTATTGTATGTGCAAGGGGAATATGGGAATGCAGTAGGCTTTGAGTAATAGTAAAATCTTTTAACCTCTTCAGCGATATGGACGTGAAATCACGTCCATTTAAAACGACGGATGAGCGATATGCGTGTGTATACACGACCTGTGCGTTTGTGCATTTAACCCTTATTTATCGCTTATCTAACTCAACTTATTTTAATTTTCCCTTTATGAAACATTTAAGTAAAGTCTGTATACTTTACTGGCTTACCTTAATATGTTCCTTGTGCAGTGATATGCCTCAAAACAGGGATAAACACTCAAGGGTACATCTCCACATTCGCAAATTCCCTTCTTGCGGCACACGAAACACTTTCGAGATGGGCGGGACTTCTTTGCTGTTGGTGGTATCCTTTTAGGATAATGTTTTCCTTGAAGTCTGAGGGGTGCAGGGGTTCTGGATTTTCTACCCCCAACGTGGTGTTGTTCAATTAGGCTGCAAGCTATTGATAGTCGAAAGCCCAGGTAGGTCATTGGGTGGTATAAATAAAAACTAGCTAGTGCTTGTGAGCTGAAGCTGGTAAGCAAGTTGAGAATCAAGCAAAAGGTCGTGATTTGGTATAAATAAAAACTTCCCCTCTTCCGCCAGCTCTTGCTTCCAACACACAGCTTTAGCTCCGTGACCTTCACCAGGCCACGTAAACAAACGCACCTTTTTCATGTCTGGAGGGGATTTAAATATTTGCTGCATTTAAATATCCATATACTTATTCATGTTAAACATGATAGAGATACTAATTTTAAAGAACGAAAATGTAAGTAAAGATTTGGCAAATTAAATAGAAATTAAGATTCGCCTGGCATTCCACCGATAACGTTCATACACTTTCTAAATTCCATCAGTGATTTTCTTAATTTTATAGTATGTATCAATTGATATATGGAAGTAGATAATTTGTACTCGTGCGTTTGCACCGCTATACTGATATCCTTTACATCTATACATATAAACTATAAATAACTAATTCCAAGAGTGAGTCTGTGGGGACTAATTCCAAGATTATGACTTTATCATAAATTAAAGCTATACCGGATGAAGTTTCATTTCGTGGAAATTTAAATTTAGGGTCGGTTTTATATGAAAGTCTTCAGTTATAACCCGGTTTTGATTTGCACAATATTCTACTCTATGTATCGCTTTGATTACATTATCGTCGGTAATGAGAGCGGATCACTATTACCTCATTCACATTTTAACGTTATCGTGGGCAGACAAGATGACAACACCTTAGGATGTATACAGATTGTTAGTTAAAAGGTCCCCTTCATGTTTCATTTCCCTCTGGAAGCAAATGCTGCGGAAGCAAGTCTACATTTTCTCTTTAAATGTGATTATAATTGTTTATATATGCATCCACGTCCCTGCATAATGTGTAATTTTTTAGTTCCTCAACCACTAAACGAATAGTAGAGGAATTATTGCATTCCGCCCAATAATTCGATATCGAGATTAAAGCAGAAATACAGCTTCTGAGCTTCTCTGAATAGAGAGAGAGAGAGAGAGAGAGAGAAGTCTATGTGTGCGTGCCTGTATGTGTGTAAGTGTGAACATCAAAACCCAAGCAGTCACTTTTAAAAACCAAATTTCGTATTGAAGTTCAGTAACCTCCAAGAGTGCAACTTTATGGAAACCCTCCATCCAAAACTAACTTTTACATGGATAAACATTCCTAATTTTTAATTTTCTCAAAAATGGCCACTGTACTCGTATTTTGATTAAAATGACATATGTTAAGATATTTACATGACAATTGAAATGTAGGTATAGCTTTAATTTCGGGGGAATAAGGCTGTGAAGTCCTTTTCTTCTGAATCACATTTGTGTAACTGATAAACTGTAGGAGATAGACGAAGTCTTACTACACAAAAAATGTCTATCTAATTAAAGCACACAGTTTACGTCAATTTTTTTTTTTTTTTTTGGGGGGGGGGGGGGTAGGGATAAATGAAACAGTAATTGGGATTGATCCGAACTTCCAACACATGGCGATTATCCTTATATAAATTTAAACCCAGATTCCCATAATTTGATGCGCTGCGTCTATTACAAGTGATATAGGTACTGAAAGATTACTTTTACTAGTGTTCTGTTGATCTGCTCTAGAGCTGGGCAATTACAATTTATGGAACATCAAAATAGGCAATTCTAAGATTTTAAAAGTGTTATCTGAATTAAAGCTATACCTACTTTGTGAAAGAGTTTCATATAGGCTTATTTTATAGATATAATTCGACCTTGATTTGTACGAGCATTATGCTCTTACGTGCTGCATGTTTGTATAAGCACGTTCGTGTATGTTTTGATTCCATTATCAGGTTTCCGGTAATGAAAGTGGATCACTATGACATCACTCGCATTCTAACCAGGCAAGATCACAACACCTCTGAGAAATGTCCTTGTATCATCGGAGCTGATATAGCAGCAAATATCTCCAAGAGTAGAGTTTATTATATTTTACAACACGTATTTCAGTAACCATGGTTGAAGAAAGCGGTGTATTTATGAGGTGCTTTGTTCATCTATTGAAGGAAAATCAGGACATTCTATTAAAGCACAGTTGTCAGAAAGTAAGCGCAAAAGTTTAGCAGTAGCTACAGTAAAGCAACAATTGGAGGAAGAGTTTAAAACATCCATCAGCGAGATGCAAATACTATTAAATAAATAATTAAAAAAAAAAAAAAAAGCAACTTAAAAACAAGAATTAAGTCCAAAAGTGATTTGAAACTAATTGGCAATAAGCTAGTTGTTTTAAAACAGTGGGAGCAGGAAATCCTGGCCATTGTACTAACTGAGTGAGCAAGCTGAGGTACCTACATAGCTACCTCAGAAAAATCCAGCAAAAGCTCCGTCGGATTTTATTTATACCATTTCGCGAGCAATAGCTCCGCGGCCAAGGTCGGGAAGCTTCAGCTTGCACGGAGATGGAGCAGAAGGTTTTTATTTATACGAAACCAACCTCTTGCTCTGAATTAGCGAGAAAAAGCTATTGCTTGCTTTTATTTATACCACCCATTGTCCTGTGTGGGTTTAGAGCTCTCCAAATTACCAAACAATTGTACATGGTTATATCCAATTGGTGCAAAAATACCTTTTTATACCACTTGTCACTTCAGCTACAAGCAGGGAAGTATATGTATGTATTTCAAGAAAGAAAGAAACGGAGTCTACTAAGTTACGAAACACGTGCAAGCAAAAGTTGCAAACATGATGTATTCTGATGACTCAGAGCCCACGCATACACCAATGCTATATGTCACATTATGCCTTGTTTTGCTAATGCATAACCACACATACAATGGGTCGACTACTGTTTCTTTCAGAGAACATATATTAGATGCGTTCGACAGAGCAAAGTTAACTTTTCACCACAGTGAAACAAAATAGTGCCATTTCAACGTTTTGTAAGTGCAACTCAACTTTGTTGATGACGTAGATGTATACTGCATATAACGAGTTTTATACCAGTTTTTGTTTCATTAAAATAACTTAATATTTACACAAAATACATCTGTGTATATACGAAGCACTTTTAGCATATTTAACAATTTAAATGTTAGCCGTTCTCAGCTCGCGGACATTTTAAATGGCCATCGCTCAAGAGGAAAGCTTTCACATTTTCAGAAATCATCTTATTCTTTATTTTCTTGTACATGCAAGGGGAATATGGGAATGCAGTAGGCTTTGAGTAATAGTCAAATCTTTTAAAGCTTTGACATTCTGTTCTCTTTGCATGGCTAAGATTAAAAAAAATTAAACACAATCTTCCATTTGACGATAGTTTATGTATGTATTCCAAAACTCACACAAATAACAAGGAATATCACCATGATGGTTCACTCTACAAAAAAATTAATTTGGATATAAATTGTGTGTTTTAATAAGATTACATATTTTGTATAGTCTTGACTCAGGGGTCTACGTCTAGGGGATATGTGAATAGCAACCACAAGGTACCCAAGCTGAGCAGAACATTACTTCCACTTACTGGTCTTTTGCTCCTCACTGTAACATTTCTATCTGACCTTACCTTGGTCATCTCTTGTTCTCTTCCGACCCCGATGCTTTTAGGGTTCCCAAGGGCTAGGGAGTCTTTATTTTTCCAACCTCTCCATTTCTCTATAAAATCTTAACCCCTAACATGCTGACCTGTCATGGCATGTAATACGTCCTCTGATTGGTGATCAGAGGATATGGTCGGTGAATTTATTTTGATAATTCTCCCGGTCAGGTTGGTGAGACCCGTAAACCAACGACAGGTGTGGTCCTCCAGACATTCTGGGGGTTGTGAGAGAGCGATGTGACCGCCAAAACATAAAAATATGTTCTCTCTAAAAAGCGGTTACTATTACTGCTATTGCTCTCTTCAATGTCATCAGTGAAAAATATTGGAGAGCAAGAGGATTAATGACTTTATTGTCAGAAATCCAGCATTAGCTAACAACATATTTTGTATAGTAAGACTTGGCCTATCTTTTACAGTTTACGAGTTATTCAAAAGTCATCCAGAGTAAGCAGGGCTAAATAGGCTATAGCCAGAAAATTCAAAATACAGGATGGAAGTGAAATAATCTGCCAGACTTTAACAGCGAATTTCTCTTATTGTGAATAAAAGTTAATGGCCAAGTGCATCAATCCCGGTTAAGTTTATAGTTTACCAGGGTAAAGTCGTATTTCTATTGCACCAAGCTCGGTTTCGACTTTACTGGCGCTTAACCATTGTAAAATGTTTACCACTCGCTGGGGACCGGTTTTCAACAAAAACCTCGGTAAAGAATCCAACATGGTCTTTAACAATTATATGTGACACCTTCAGTATTTCCATCGATTTGAACGCAACAAAGAGAGAATATTAGAAGACAGGAGGGATCTGTTTGAAGAACTGAATGACATTTCGTTTCGAACAAGATACCATTTGAAAAAAGAAACGGTTACTTCAATTTTAGATGAAATTAGGCAACAACTCGAGTTTCCTACAGCAAGGAACTATCCAATATCGCCTAGAAATCACCTTCTTGCAGCACTGCAATTTTATGCGATTGGAACATTTCAAGGACCGCCTCCGTAGCGCAGTTGGTAGCGCACTTGCCTCTGGTGCAGAGGACCCAGGTTCGATCCCCAGTATCAGCAAACTTTTTCTGCTCTGGGAGGTAGTGGGCAGAGGTGGAGGACACAGCGGCTGGGAGGTAGGCCTTGGCCCTTCATGGGCTGTTGCACCGGGGTTTAGTTTTAGTTTGGTTTAGGAACATTTAAAGGGGTAATTAGTGACGCGAGTGACATAGAACCACGGAATGTCACATAATACATATGGTTTCAGATACCATTGCCTCGCTGTCACCTCACTACATAAAACTGCATAGCCCACATCTGAGTCGTGAGGGCTAGCAACATACACATTTTTTTTTTTTTTGTGATCATCGCAAGCACCCTTTTATCCAAATCCTTCCAGTTTTGGCAATGCTTTAGATCCACCCCCAGTCTTGTATGTTTCTATCTTCTCGTTGGCTGAAGCTCTCCTCGCCATTCTTTTCAAATTTTCGTATACAGTTGTAGTACCTGCACATTAAACAAATAATAAGAACAGAATGCATACAGTAGAATGATAACAAAACATATACAAATTATAAATGTTGTATGCATTAATTTACCAGGCACACAGCTAAACTCGTGACGGATTTTTTGCCAACCATTCTCTTTGTCTTTAATGGTAGCACCATCCGTCTTTTTATTTTCCATTATGGACTTGTAGTTATCCACTAAATTCAATAAAACTGAATTCTCATGAGCGCTAAAATTCGGCACTCTAAGAGTGTTTTGAGGGCTTATCGTCTAACTTCTTATTTTGGTCCATCGCGCAAATGAAATGCAGGTAAAACTTAGGTTATGGACACCACAAATGGACAACTCACTAACAGACACAACAAACCAGTGAGTGTCGAAAGTAATCACTGCTTTTTTAATACTGCCGGAATTGCTTCGGAGGAGAAAAATAAAAGAAAACCAGGCGCTACAAAACCATGGTATTCAAACCGAGGATTTGCAATGGTGCACAGCTTTTATGATTTTAACACGGTAATAGTTTAACCGCTGTATCGTAACAGCTCATGTTTACCGAGGTTGATGCACTCGGCCATCAGTCTAATACCAAAATCCTGAAAAGCTTATAGTTTTCTAGAACAAAATATTTTTATCAAAAAAATTTATCAACACCTGGCTGAATTATTATTAATTAAAGGTTCTTAATTTACGGCTATAATCATAGAGCATTGAATAAACTACAACTTTTTCCTTTGGTGTACTTCGATAGATTCAATGTGTAAATTAAATTTTAAAAACCCACAATTAGTTATTTTCTTACGGCTGGTAGAACTGGCAGCATCGCATCAGCTCTGTTTATTTTCTTTGCATAACCGTGTAGATCGCACGGAATGTTCACTTAATCGCATGCAATTGTTTTTTTGTCGAAGCCACGAAAGATGTGAAGTCTGACTACAGGTATTGAATACTTACTCTAATCCTTATTTCAAATTAATTCCAATGTTATTGCATACTTGTTACTGCTAATAAATGTTAGTTATTAAAAGTATGGTCATTTTTGTTTCTAAAGCTACCACGTGAATAATGGCTAGTCCACGACTGTGGACGCGAACACCACTATCAAATTGTTTACTTACATTTTTATTTTAATTTTTATATCTTTCGCACATACTCACGCGCATCTTGTCAGAAACTTTGTGTTGCAAATTTCACTAATTTGAGTGCTTTGGCACTCATAAGATTCTTGTTAAAATTTGTTGGATAATTGTTGGAAGCGAAAGTTCTTCCGAAAGTTTCTGCATCATATTACTCACATACAAATTCCTTTTTTTAGATGTAGGTACGTGCTTGCGTAAAGCATAGTAGTTCTTAAATCGGGTATATCACATATTAAAGCAAATTACACAGTTACTGGGCCAAACGTGTACACAGTTGCACACAGATTTTATTTAAACGTATGGCAGTGGAGCTTAAATTCACATTAAGAATTATGCTTTCTTAAAGGTTTAGCCATTACTAGTATCACATTGTTAAATTCAATACGAAATAACGGTAAGAGGTGTTTCATGCAAGAGTGACATAACCTTTGGCATACCCAATGCTCATTCATCACATGAATATCCAATGTAGCTATAACCTAACCTCCAGTCATTAGCTGCCAACCTCGGCACCATGCTTCATACTTACGTCTTACAGACAATACTGAAACTGCATATGTTCATCACTTGTGTAAGTGTTAAAAACAAACTACCTTATTATTTATTGTGAACATGAAAATCATGTTAAGTCCCTATCATTCAGTAAATAAAGTGAATAAAGCAACTTGCTTTTACTCAGCATGCATGCACAGTAAGTAGACCTGGACTTAGCATGTATTCATTTCATTTTAAGTGAATTTATGTATTTCTGACTGATTAGAGCATATTTAAAATTTCTTTGTTATGTTTCTATCATATTTGTGACTTCTTAATGCATGTAATACTGCAAGCGGTGTCGTAAGCTAATTATGTGCAGTGTTTAAAACAAGAATCCAATTCCAACTGAAATCATTATCTTATCATGGCATAAGCTGCTCAAACAGAACAGATTTTCAGACTTTTAAACGCACCAAATAAAATCTTTGTAATTATACAGAAATGTAAGATTTGAGGTAATGTTTTCATACAAGGCAATCAACCATAACCTTACTTTTTCACGCAATTTTCTGGTGTCTGACGCAGCGTGACAAAACATCTGAATTCAATACATGCTAACACTACTTAAATAGTTTTTATAGAGCATTAGAATAGTTCATTGATACGCCGGTAGAAGCTGAGTACCTGAATCAACAGGTTGCGCCATGTTGCCACACACTCTCACCTTTAAACCCAATTATCTAGTTAACAGTGCATTTAATTAAAACACTTACTAGAATTTTTTGTTAGTTTGCATCCACTCTCTCACCTCCTTCAGTCTGGCAGATTATTTCACTTCCACCCTGTATATAGAAGTATTTCATTTGTCATAAAAATATCTCAAATGCATGGCATTTTCATCAAAATCGTTAAGAGCCATTTTCTAGAAAATCAAAATTTTCTGCATAAAGGGTAGTTTAGGGTGGAGGGATTTTCTTCAAAATCTTCGTGCTGTATACTTAGAAGGCATTAAACTTAAATATCAACTTTGAGTTTTAACTGACTTTTTGTTTTTGAGTTATGCTGCAGGAAGACTGACAGACACACAAACACAAACCTTTTTCTAAGAACGATTTTTTTTATTCAGGGGGCCTCAAAACATACATTTCCGGTTAAATCTCGACATTGAATTTTTGTGTGGAATACAATACTTCCTCTACTTACTATATATAACAGAGAAAGTAAAAATATACTAGGCTCTAACATCAAAGATGCCATCTCACCTAATAAAAAAATCTGGTATATACCAAATTGAATGCAGTGACTAACCAAGTTTATATAGGAAAAACCAGAATAAATTTTGAAACAAGATCCAAGGAACACTTCAGAAGCATAAAAAACAAATAGACATATCAGCAGCTGCTACCCACTTTTGGACAAAACATCACAACATAAATCCACAATCAAAACTTCTCAAACACACAACAGGAAAACAATTCCATGAAGCCACTGAAATACGTAAGTATAAAAACAACATCAATCGCAAAGAGGAAAGCCTTAAACTAAACAGAATATGGCAAACAGCACTGACAAAAGTCAAAGTCAAGAACTCCATCCGAGCGACTCAGATGCCAGCAGATTGCAGCACACCGCAAACAAGTCCAGCCCTTCCCACCTGGGTCAATCACAGCAGACCTCCCCTATAGCCACTGATATAAATACTGCAGCCCACAGTGCTACCAGCACAGTTGCTGTTGAAATCTCCACCAGGGTACTTCAACCTCACAGCCACTGAAGATATCTGGCGCAGTCACAGACAAAATGTCTGGGAAGGAGGAGTCCAGTAGACCATGGCCCATAAGCCCAGATTATACTGTATCTAGTTATTTTTAAGCTGTAAACTTTAGATATGTCAAGAGTTAGCAGATATAATAGTTACAATTTTGAATGATAAGTTCCAGAAACAGTGTAATTCCTCAACTCAACATTTGCAGGCAGACCCATTGTACATTCAATATGCCACTGCATCTTGGGATCTGCAGGGTAAACCTGACAGAGCTTAGGCCATCCAGGAAAAAGATAGCTGCAAAGGCACATTTAGAAGGCAGCAATTATGGAACCCCATGTAATGTCTTCATATTGTATGCAGGATGGCCTGTCAATACACCCAGGTGGAGGGCAACCAAGCAAAGTCCCATCTTTTATTACAGTTTCACGGGCGATCAGCCGTGTGAGGTTTGAAAATATTGAGCTTTCGGCCATTCTAAACTCCATGGCCTTCGTCAGAATGAAAATAACCGTTAATTTTCCCGCTCCCCATATATATACAATGTTAGGTGGGAGGGGGTTGCGTTGCCCTGGCCAATGAGCGGGTGACGATTTGTGATTGGGCCTGCTGTTTTGGACTATGTTTGTCACCGGCCACAGTGTTTTCTTGAGGGTCAGTACTTGGTCCAGAATCACTATAGTTGCTGTTGTGAATGTGTTTCATGAAGTGCCTGGACAATAGCCATGAAACACATTCACAACAGCAACTATAGTGATTCTGGACCAAGTACTGACCCTCAAGAAAACACTGTGGCCGGTGACAAACATAGTCCAAAACAGCAGGCCCAATCACAAATCGTCACCCGCTCATTGGCCAGGGCAACGCAACCCCCTCCCACCTAACATTGTATATATATGGGGAGCGGGAAAATTAACGGTCATTTTCATTCTGACGAAGGCCATGGAGTTTAGAATGGCCGAAAGCTCAATATTTTCAAACCTCACACGGCTGATCGCCCGTGAAACTGTAATAAATAACGTGTGCCGTGAAAGCTTTAAATCTTACAAAGTCCCATCTTGACTGACGACCCTCAGCAGAAGTTTCAATCAGAATGGCATACATCACCCTACCTGGACCGAGGGGTGCTATCTAACACCCATAGCAAGAACCATACTACTTGGAAAAGAGGAAAAGTGACGCAATCTACCACATCCAGAGGGAAGATGTGGTAGTACATTCAGATCATCTGGCTCACTATGACAATGTTGGCCAGGACAGCCTGTTCTAAGGAAGAAACAGTGTTGATCGCAGCAGTCGCACATCAGAGAAGGATTAAGTGATAGTTACCTCACAACACTGTCTTGTCTGCAATGGCCGGCAAACAGCCATACAACAATGGATGGCTCAGAACAAATGGTTTAAAGTTAAATTTTTAAAGCAGTAATATGACTGTCAGTCAAAATTATCTATAATCTTTGCAAAAGTTAAAGGCATATGAAGGTGGAGCGTACTGCGGACTCCAGCGAATCCTACGCTTGCCCCTCCTACCAGCGCTGCCGAATGTGGTACAGGCATCTCACACGCTCTGATGTACGTAACCTCTGCTGGTACATGCACTATGCTTGGCAACAGCGCTCTGTTTGAGCATTGGTCAGCGTTCACATGCCTTTAACTTTTGCGAGCGGTATAGTTTCTTAGGTTTCTAACTTGTTACCTGCTCCAGAAGTCTTGTCATTTCTTTTTCAAGCTGTTCCTTTTCTGTCAGATGAGTCTGTGTTTTTTGCCGCTGTTCTTCCAATTCTTGTTTGAGTGATGTTAGGTCCCTCTCTAAACGTGTCCTTTGGGCTGTCAGCCGCTCAACATCAAGTGACAGCTGACGTCTAGCACGTTCTGCAGTTTCCAACTGTTGATTTACACGCTCTAAAACTGCTGATAGCTCTTGCTCCTTTTTGCTGGGCCCTGCTACTGCAGTATGTCTTGGAGTTGGTGCTGCCAGTTTATGTTCCAAATCTGATACTTTTCTTTTCAGCTCTGCATTTTCTAGCTTCAGCTGTGAAAGCAATCCATTATTAAACACACATATTACCTTAAACAGAACTCAGAATCTATGTATATACAGAGTGTCTCAAAAAAACACCAACAATGCTTAGTATGTTGTGCAGGATGACAAATTGATCAGTTTTCAAGAAGAAACCCCTCTCCATAAATGCATGGTTTGTATGCTGAAGCACATCAAAGTGTGAGATGGGCATGTGCTCACATTCATCAAGAAACCCAACATGAATAGCACATTACACAAGGGCTAAAACTGTGTACCACAGTCATTGCAAAGTTTACATTGGCAGTGCTCAGCCTCACGCACATGACCCAATACATGCGGTTGTCTTTGAAGATTTTCAATCGCTCTGTGGACTCGAGCAATAAGATCCTCCACTGACGTTACAGGAGTGTCATACACCGTACTCTTCATACAGTCCCACAGAAAATAGTCAAGAGGTGTCAGATCTGGCGAGGTACTGGCCATGGAACTGGTCCACATCTACCAAACCATCGATTTGGGCATGCAACTTGAGGTGATTCTGCACATTTGCATCAGCGTTTTAAAGCTCTATCCTGTTGCAGCTACCTTCCCTGCCAATTATTTAGTGGCACTACATCCAAAAGGATAGGCAAAACATCTCCAATAAATGTGAGGTACATACATCCCTCCTGTTAGGCAGTAGATAGGCTCAGGTCATTCATCCACAGTACAGAGATAACTAAAGGATTACATACTTTCCTTATTAGGACGCAAAAATAAATTGGAACACACTGTCACAACTGTGCTTTCTCAGACTTCAATGCTCTCCAGTGCCTAAACTATGCATTTCTAGAGGGATTCCTCCTTGAAAACTGATCAGTTTGCCATTCCATACAACACACTAAGCGCTGTCGGGGGTTTTTTTTTGGGACACCTTGTATAATGCCTTAAAATATTTAAAAAATAGTGCATTTCTAGTTTATGTATCACCCAGTATTTGAACACACTGATGCATGTGAAACATACTAATACTTATTAAAATGACCATTAATAGTGATATTCAGGTCATAATGAAGGTTGTTCTCCTAGTTAATTACAGTTTTCCAATCAGATTGTATTGTGCACCATAAAGCAGGCAGCACTAATTCTTAGGAAATACTAATGCCTAACAACAAATCTTTATTAATTATGCATGAAAAACTTACAATATTCAGGAAAAGCTAAATAGAGTCTTTTGTTTTATTTATGGGCAGTCTTTAACTCTGTAGTTCTCAGCATGAAAAACACTTAATTGGGCATGAAAGAGATTTAATTCTGCTCAGAGGCCTCACTAGTGTTGATATTCTCTTATGTGAGTAAATCTATTACCATCAGCATCCATTGCCTTCCATCGGGTTTAAGCCTGTGACCTCGGGAACCAGAGGCTAGCATGTTACCCCTAGACCACCAAGGACAACACAATTTCCAGGACATGTCCCATCACACTAAGTCCAGTAAATATATGCACCACTAAGGTATTCTTACAGTTATATTTTTATGAGATTGTGACAGTTATGATATACAGAATGTTAATGAACTACACCAAATTAACTGGAGAGATTATAGATGTGACTGATATAACTAATTTGAGATATGCAATGTATGGCCTGCGCCTAAACATAACACAGTTATATGGTATTAAACACATTAATATCAGATGCTGGTAAGTCGGTGCTAAAGCAAAGCCTAGTGAAAAATTGGTTTAGAATGTCTTTAAACTGCTGCCTGAGTAAGAAATATTGATTTTCAGCAGCTCATCAGTGTTCTCAAGATTTAATGCCACAAAAATCTCTCAAATCTCGGACTAATCACCTGAAAGTGTGATTAGCTGCTTTCTTGTGTTGTGAAGCCTACTCTACAGACAGTTTGTTGATTGCTCTTGTGGCTCAATTCATAAAGTCGAAGGCTGTAGCCTCATTCATTTCCTACCACGCAGTTGCTATTTTTGCTTCCTTTTTTTATTCCATATGGAGAAGAGCATTAACACTACTATCATTTCCTTATTTGGCTCACACCAGATATCTTGGATAGAGTACGACAATTGTTCCTTCGTTGCTGTCAATTTTGCCATGAAAATGCAGGTCACAATTTCGAACAGTTCCAACAAAACTGACATAAAGTCTTAGATGTTTTTATGCTTTTACTCTTTCTTTGACCCTTTAAACTACTTTGCATTCTGCAGTGCAGCATACGGACATATTAAGTAAGGTTTTGTTAGCAAGAATTATAATTGTACAGACATGTTGAAATAAAACTGCATACATTGAAACATAATTTAAAATCTAGATAAAAATAGCATTAATATGCTTTGCTCAAAATAAAGAAAAGAAGAAAAAAAGAAGCAAGCAAGACTCACACTAAAAAATGACGACGTACTGGAAACACTAGTAATCATTGTAAACACTGTAACGTTTCTTTTTATGGGAAGATTTACCTCACTGGGATTTGAGGGTACCATTTGCTGTTTGGTGTGGGGGGGCGTCAATTCTTCTTTGCCGGGCTAGCACAGCGGTGAGCTTGAATGACTCTTTCTTTAATCAGTAGTCCAATAAAATGCTTGCATCCAGGGTGTAGTACGGGTCAACATGAAGTATGATTAATTAAAGTTCAAATTTAACTTGTGTAACTAGTTTATTTTCACTCTCACACATAAATATATACACTTCGATACCATGGATTGGCATCCTTTTTCATATGTACGGAGTTCACACATCGATATCACGGACCACCAGTTTATGAC
The DNA here is from genome assembly GCA_030765045.1 of Tenodera sinensis. NCBI lineage: Eukaryota > Metazoa > Arthropoda > Insecta > Mantodea > Mantidae > Tenodera > Tenodera sinensis. The sequence continues at coordinate 83,058,885 of CM060965.1, read as the reverse complement.
CCGCGTCATAGATTATACGTCTCTTTTGCGGAGAATGATTTCTAATTTCTTTTATACAAGACTATTTGTGCATCAGGACTTTATATGCCGATAAATTCTGATTTTATCGGGACTTCGCGTGTCACAAATGATGCCAATCCAGACAACAGCTGAACAAGAAGCACAAGACAATTGAATATACATATATTTGCCCACTATAATAATGATTCACAATTTTAGGGGGCTTTTTCTGCCACCACTATAACCACACATTTAAATACTTCAGGAGGCTTTTTCAAATAATATCGCCTCAAATGCCTCTCATCGGAATGTATGTAATTTCTAAACAAACACAAAAGAAATGCAACAAGTACAAAACAAAACAGTATATTACATACATTTTGATGAATGCCTCTCGACAATCAAATTACAAATATGTTAACAAATCTAACATTAACACGAAAAACATCTATATACATTGTTAAAATATCTGATAATTTGTTTTTTTTTTTTTAAATAATAATATACAAATATACATGTTTGTACACACGGTCACGACATCCAAATTTTTTTTTTTTTTTAACTTTGTGGTTCCCATACCGTAATCTCGTGATGTATTTACTGTCTGTCTCGTCATCCTCAACATTATGTCTGTATGCCTCGCCTCTCGTATTTTTCCTTTGCAAGTGCCGAACATTTTTGTTATTTTGAGTTCCTAACCTTATTCTCTCATGTTAGTATTGTTTGTTATCACTAACTTCCTCATCAAAAGATGGTGGGGTTAAGTCACGTAACAGGTAATTCATATTGTAAGGGTGACCTTGATTTGCTATATGATAGATTTTAGTCAAATCATTCTTCTGGAGGTTAACAATGTTACTACCATTGTCAGGTAAGTCAATATCTGTCACAATCTTAAGTTCATTTACTACTCGATTTTCATTAACATCATTTGCCTGCAATGCAATTACAACTTAGATTAACTTTCCAGTATTTTCTTTTTCTAAATCATTTTGCATCTTTCGCATATTAACTTTCACTTAACCACTGAATACAACTTGGGTTAACTTCCCAGTATTTTCTTTCACTAAATCATTTTGCATTTTTCGCATATTAACTTTTACTTCACCACTCAACTTAGTAGACTCCTCGCGTTGTAATTGCATTTCAGTACCCATTGTTTTAACATTACTTAGATTACTAATTCCATTACTATCCGCCCTTTGTGCTAAATTTGTCAAATTACTATTTATCTCTTGAGATCAGTCTAACTTCATCTCACTCTTTAACAACTCTGTTTCATTTTTAAACTTTAACAAACTACTATCCAATTCTTTGCATAAGTCTGACATAACTATTTTTTTAGATAATTCTAAATTATGTCTATTCAATTTATTACATAAGTCTGACATATTATTGGATAATTCCAACTTTATTTCATTTTTAAAGTCTGACAAACTACTCCTATAATTATCCAATTTTCGATGTACCTCCGTCATCTATTTAGAAAATTGCTGCAAGAGTTCTTTCAATCCTAACTCTGTCTCACAAACCTTTTCCACTGATTTTCCACTTTTCTCTCCCTCTTTACTATCACCTAACTCTTTAACATTCTCCATCTTTCCTACTAATTTCCTATTCCTTAATATCATTCAATCTGTTATCCAAAATTAATTTTTTTTGTTTTTTTAAATTTTACATACAATTAGAACAGTCTTACTTGTTAAACATTGAACTTCACTGATTTCTGCTCTCTTCTAATGACCTTTGCTGTCCTTGGGTTTCCTCATTTTTTCTTTTTTCACTCTTCTTACCACTTTCGTTATCCTTGGGTTTCCTTGTTTCTTCTTTCTTCGATCTTCATATCTTGCGCTGACCCAATTCGAAGCCTAGCGTTGAGGCGCCATTTGCAACGTTTCTTTTTATGGGAAGATTACCTCACTGGGATTTGAGGGTACCATTTGCTGTTTGGTGTGGGGGGGGGGGGGGGCGGTCAATTCTTCTTTGCCAGGCTAGCACAGCGGTGAGCTTGAATGACTCTTTCTTTAATCAGTAGTCCAGTAAAATGTTTGCATCCAGGGTGTGTAACTAGTTTATTTTCACTCTCACACAAAAATATACACTTCGATACCATGGATTGGCGTCCTTTTTCATACGTACAGGTTCACACATCGATATCACGGACCACGCACTTTTGTATTCTCTCTAATTTTTTGAGTTTATGACCCGCGTCATAGATTATACGTCTCTTTTGCGGAGAATGATTTCTAATTTCTTTTATACAAGACTATTTGTCCATCAGGACTTTATATGCAGATAAATTCTGATTTTATCGGGACTTCGCGTGTCACACATGACGCCAATCCAGACAACAGTTGAACAAGAAGCACAAGACAATTGAATATACACATAATTGCCCACTATAATAATGATTCACAATTTTAGGGGGCTTTTTCTGCCACCACTATAACCACACATTTAAATACTTCAGAAGGCTTTTTCAAATAATATCGCCTCAACACTCATAATCATTGCACCAAAGACGTACACTCTAAGACATCCTTTCCTTTTCATGTATTGCACTCTCAAATGGTTGATATTAGTCAGTTGGCACTTTAAAAACTTATAGCCGTAACTTCAAAACCTGAACAAACAGATCATAAGTCTCCTATCTCAGATTACTTGTTTAAGACTTCTCCGCACCCTTTGAAAATATTTTGGTGTAGTTCAATAACACCCTGTATATTATAGTAAGGATGTTTAAGATAAAATTGTTTCAGAGGAGTAATTTCCATGACACATACGTAAGTAGGGAGGTATTGCATGATTTAAAAGAAAACATTTGTTGAATATTCATGAACATCTCTGAACATCACACACCCCAATTAAAATTGGGATTAATGCCATGTAATTAGAACAAATAGACATCAAAATTTCTGGGCCTTCAAGTAGACATTTAGTATATATTTAGATTGGAAAGCTCACATTAGGTATCTTACCAAAACTCAGCTCTGCCTGCTATGCTATCCAAGCACTGGCAAATATGAGTTCTATAGACACACTTAAATTAGTATACTACATATATTTTAACTCTATAATGGAATATGGAATTTTATTTTCCTCATAGAAAAGAAGGTTATAAGAATTATTTCCGACACAAATAGCAGATGCTCACACAATGATCTTTTCAGAATACTGAAGATGTTAACCTTACCTTGCACATACGAGGGGTGTTCAATAAAGACTGGCACTAATATTCTATAACAATGTATTGTAAAAAATCACTCATACAGACTTTTGTCCCCCTCCCCATACAATGTACTTGTCCCACCTCCTTTGCCATTCCTGGAAAACATGCAGGAAGCCATTCTTTGACATTCTGTTCCAGGTCCCCTCTAAAGCTTTCACGGCTTTGGTCTCATTGTCGAACCGACATCCCTCAAGTTCCTTTTTGGCTGTCAGGTTAAAAAGTCACATGGAGCTAGGTCAGGACTATAAGGTGGATAGGGTACCGTAGAGATATGATTTTATGCCAGGAAATCAATAACAGCATTAGCAACACATGGCTTGACATTGTTGTGATGAAGCTTCCACTGTTGAATGAGATTCTTTCGCTTTTTGGGGATGTGATTTTTTACCAATTGCTTCAGAACATTCTTATAGTATCTTGGAACTGTGCGACTGTACACCATCTCCTGGTAATAAAAAATGTGACGAACATGGCCTTATTGGCTAACTTCCGTACATGTGACAACATTTAGAGGCAATTATCAAACACGTTCACTGACAAGCTGCCAACAATAAACTGACAAGAGCTATTGCTGTGTAATTTTTAGCAATTAGTGATTAGAATACGTAGTTCAATGGCACATGGACAGATATCGCAAGCAGGCATTTGACAGAAGGAAAACAAATCAGTGCCAGTCTTTTTGAACATCCCTCGTATATATTCTTAATTCTAAAATTCTTTATATGCAATCAATTCACATGTATAACAAACAATGAAGTTCATGAGATAAACACTAAACAAAAGGGTAACATCCATCATCCCAGTGTAAAACTTTCTTGCTTCCAGAAAGGGGTATACTATGAAACCATACAAATACTTAATACTCTTCTTAATAATCTTAAGGAAAAAGTGACAATTCCAATGCTTTTAAAATTGCTGCCAAAGAATACCTATGCTCAACATAATTTTATTCTGTACAAGATTATCTCGAATGACAAATTATTATGTTAATGCTTATGCAGCTTTGTTAGTAGCTTCTAGCTTTTTTAGTGACAAATCATTGTTATGAGACGGTATCCTGTGCGTAATAAGATATTTACAATTTAAATAAATATTTCCATATATTACAATAAGTTTCATATAGTACAAGAATTCATTTCACCAGAATGCAAGAATAGGCAGCGATATACTGACCACGGAAGTAATAAAACTATATAGTATATTCTTTGTAGACCTATTTTTGTGCAACAGTCATAAAACATCATACATTGTTAGCAGAGCGTTAGATTGACAGTTATATGACAAGAGCGTGGGAGCAGCAGTTTTGCGCGCTTACCCAATGAGAAATCCCGAAGCAATTCATTTTGAAATATACCACATTCTAGGCAACCAATAGAAATTCAATATTTTGGCAGGCAAGAGTAGGGAGGTTTGATATAGTTTTAAGAGAGTGGTCTGTCTACAATCCTAAGGAGAACACGACGTATTAGTATGTTTAAATGATAGAGTGAAAGTTCCCGTGCTACAAGACAAGCGTCAGGCTAAATTCCATCCAAGATTCATTTAGGCAATACCATCTTATGTTTATTCGGCTATATACGTTCTTGGTGACGGTGAAGTGAAGCTCAGGATTCGGAATCATTTGGCATATTTATTGAAAGTCGGTCTATATTTATAATGTACAGTATTCAAGTTTTAGCTACTGAACATTGTAATAAAAGTGCAATTGTCTTTCACCTTCATTTCATTTTTATTAATACTTATTTCAATCCACTCTAAGATAACCACTCATTTTTCCCACGACCTATTAAGCAGTCTCAAAACAGCCGAGGCAAGAACAAGAGGACCAAGAACGAGAAGAAGAGGACTATTAATTTAACATTAAAAATCAATAAATATATAGGCGCCCTAAACTCAAACAAGTTACAACGCAGTTAATTACATTTGATGTCTGCTCGAAAGCTACTTAAATCTATATGTAATGAACTGACAAAAGATGCCATTCATTGCTAACTATTGGTGCAGTTTTTGCAATTATTATAATCGTTGTGTCTTCGTGCTATTGAGATCTTTGTGATCTCAGTGCTTGGTAACGGATGGAATGAAAAATCACACAATGTTTCTTCACCACAATGTATTATTTTATTAACACTTCATCGATACTTTACATTAAATAATTCCTCTCAGCACCATTCTAAATGATTTAAAACGCTTCCACCTTCTCATTTAGTGGAATCAATGCTTGATGAAAGTCTGGTGAAAATTCTATGTTCACACTACCTAAATATGTCCTTTCACTTTGGTTACACACACATGAGTGGACAGTTTTATGGCGTCCTCACGTGACACCGCCTTTTTCGTATACATCCGCGTATGCGTCCATCAAATAGTTCTTTCTTGTTAGGAAAGCGATCCTTAACCATCCTCCCCTACTTTTATTATGGAACACATATAATTCTAATATTTTAATATATATATATTAAAATCAAATATGGAAATATTTATGACGTCTTTAAACTAACTTAGTTGTTTGTAACAATGAGCATTTGCAACACGTTTTCGCCATTTAATCAAATTATACCAACATCAAAAAAAAAAACAAATTACACTTTTAACAAATATTCACATAAACGATTTTCTTTTGGGGTCTTCTAATATTCTGTCTCACTATATAACTAAATAATGGGACGTGGCAGGAAAAGCATAGTGAAAGTTTAAAAAAAAGTTCAATTTGTATTTGTAAATATACCTTGTGTTAGTCTTATAACTACAGGGAAGATCTGATTGTTTCCTAATTATACCTGCTTTGTTTTTTGTGCCTGTATATAATGTGTTTTTATGCCATATTGTATAGTTCCATTGACATGTTCAATGTTCACAACCTCTATGGCTACTTGTGAACTCGCTGAACGCAATCTAATCTAATCTGAAGGGAACAATACAATGGTTGTAGGTATGTAAAGTACGTCTGTCTCTCTGCTAGACGTGTAGTAACAGGAATCTGTGACACTCAAGTCCTTAAATTGTTGATCTAATCCTCAATTACAAATCAGGCACCCCAAAGCATTGAACCTTATTATTTCATGACATCTTTGCTATGGTGCAGATTAGTACTGTAGGTAATAAAACTAAAAACAGGCACAGAGATCTATATGATATACCATTTGCTATCAAAATTGCCAGTCTTTTCCAAGAGTCACAATGCATCTGTTTTCGACAATTTTACTTTTGGATGGACTGCAATTAACAAAATGCAATTAATGCAAAATTCATTAGAATAAAAGCTATTACCTCCATTTCTGCTGAACTAGGCGCTGATGAGTTGTCATTTTTGTATTCATCCAAGATCTTCTTCAGCTCAGTATTTTCAGCCCTTAACTGTAAAAAAATAGTTAATTACATTTGTGATTTCAGACAGGAATTTCTTCCCAGGGTGGTCAAAATTAAAGTTTACATAAATATTCATATATAATATTTAAGTAACATGTCTTCTGCATTTTATTCCTAAGGTAATAAATGGGGAGGACCAAGAGCGATTTAGTTCCTGGTAAGACCACTAAGAATTACATACGTGCTCCAACCTTAAAATTACATGAATCAGATAATCCAACTAGCCTAGCAATGATACCATCAAATGTAGACGATGATATGAATGAAAATGCTTCACTAACGGAGCCAGTAAATCATGAAATGGAACATGATTACCAGCATTCTAGCATTCTCCTACAACACCAAACAGAAAGCAAATGCGTACTTTAAATCCCTCAAAGGAGTGGCAGCAAGATGAGGTGCCATCTATTAAGCTTAACGCAGGAATGTTACATGCATCCCCATTGCGTAGCACTTATAGTTTACCAACTTCAAATAGATTTGCAGCACTGAGCAACCTGGAGAATCAGCAGACAAATGAAACGCTTGATGCATATACACCTAAAGCTCAACCTACTTTTGTAACAGGTGTAAGGAATATCCAAGAATTTAAAAAAGTGATGGACTGAATAATTTCTAAACAGAAATACACATTAACTACAATGAAATCTGGACATCTTGTGAAATTGATGCCAGTGGACATAGAGAACTACAAATTCATTAGAGAATATTTCTTAAAAGAAAATATCAGTCACTACACTTATCAGCTGAAACACGAACGAGCGTATAGGGCAGTACTTAGAGGAATGCGCTACACAGAGGACGTAAGCATGATTAAAGAAGAACTAGGCACACTAGGGCACACAGTAAGAAATATAGTAAATGTGTTGCATCGAGTTACAAAAGAGCCTCTGCCACTTTTCTTTATTGATTTAGAACCAGCTTCTAACAACAAAACAATATTTGAGGTGAAACACTTAAACAATACGATAGTAACTTTTGAGCCACCACACACAAAAAGAGAAATTGTTCAATGTAAACGTTGTCAAAGGTTTGGACATACCAAGAACCACTGTAATCGTCCTTTCAGATGCGTTAAGTGCGGTGGCGATCATCCGACTGCCGTGTGTAACAAAAAGCTTGACACTCCAGCTACTTGTGTAAACTGCAACCAAAACCATCCTGCAAGTTATAGAGGATGTCAGACATATAGAGAATATAAGGAGATGGTATTTCCACCACTTAGAGAGAAACGTGTTTCATTAACAACTAACACGCACCAGCAGCGGCACATCACCATACAAAGTCCTACCGTATCAGGCAAGACTTACGCAGACATAACAAACGGAAACATAAATTCAAATAATAATGAAACCACACAACTACTTTCTGCTATGGAACAGATGTTCACAAGGCTTGAAAAAACTATGGACAAAATTATGGATAGAATGTTCGATCTCATCAAGACCATCGCCAGCAGAAAACAAAATGATTAACTCACTAAAAATTTCATCATGGAATGCCAACGGCTTGTCTCAACGCAGACAAGAATTAGAATTATTCTTAAAAACAGAAGATATAGATATCATGCTTATTTCTGAAACAAGGTTTACAAACAAAAATTATATAAGAATAGCAGGTTATGCAATATACACCACAAACCATCCCTCAGGTAGAGCTCATGGCGGAACTGCCATTATAAGAAATTCAATTGTTCATCACGAAATGCCTAAAAACGATAGACTTCCTACAGGCTACAAGCGTAAATGTAACCACACCAAAAGGTCCCTTAACTATATCATCCAACTATTGTCCTCCTCGACATGCCATAAACAAAGTGGCATTTGAAGCGTTTTTTGAGACTCTAGGCAATAAATTCATAGCAGGCGGTGACTGGAATGCAAAGAATACATTTTGGGGATCTCGTTTAACCTCTACCAGAGGCAGACAGCTCTATTTTGCAATAGCAAACAATCATTTACAGAGCTTTATCAACTGGAGAACCAACATACTGGCCGTCGGATAGAAACAAAATACCGGATCTATTAGACTTCTTTATAACAAAGGGAATTTCACCAGATTATGTGACAATAGAGTCATGCTTCGATCTGTCTTCTGACCATTCTCTCATAGTAATGATGTTGAGCACCACTGTAGCTTTGAAACAACGACCATTCACTCTGAGTAACAGATACACACATTTTAAACAAATCATAGAGGATAACATAAACCTAAACGTTAGCCTTAAAACATCTGAAGAAATAGAAGAACACGTAGCCAACTTTACCACACTAATTCATTCTGCTGTGTTGAAGGCTATTCCAGAATTGAACCATAATAATTGCTTAACTGTTAATACATATCCACAGATTATTCGCAAAAAAATAAAAGAACGTCGACAACTAAGAAGAAACTGGCAAAATAGAAGGTATCCTAGCGATAAAAATTTATTTAACAGATCTTCACAAGAGTTAAAACGATTGATACAGGATTTTAAAAATGAGAATATCCAGGAATACTTGAGAAATTTAACTGCTACAGCTACAGATTATTCGCTCTGGAAGGCCACAAAAAGTTGAAACAACCAACGGAGCCGATATCCCCACTTCAAAAAAATCATGGCACTTGGGCAAGAAGTAGTCAAGAAAAGGTGGACCTATTTGCCGAACATCTTTCTTCAGTATTTCAACCCTTTTCTTCGTGCATCCAGAAAAAAGATGAAGATGAGATTAAGGAATATCTCTATACTCCATTTCAAATGGCACTTTCAATTCCGCCTATATTATATAGAGAGACAAGAACAGTTATAAGCCAGTTAAATGCAAAAAACACCCCAGGATATGATCTCATCACTGGACGAATGCTTCAGGAGCTACCATACAATATTCATAAATTGTATGTTTAATGCTATATTAAGGACTGGTTACCTCCCTGGAGCTTGGAAAATAGCACAGATCATAGTCATTCTAAGGCCAGGAAAACCTCCACATGAAGTAAAATCTTACCGACCAATTAGTTTGCTCCCAGTGCTTTCTAAATTATTTGAGAAGTTACTTCTCATTAAACTTAAACCTCACTTGTCTTCACTGATTCCCAGCTTCCAATTTGGATTCCAACCCCAACACTCCACAAATGAACAAATACATCGAATAACTGAAGTGATTAACCACGCATTTGAACGACGACTGTACTGCTCAGGAGAATTTCTTGATGTTAGTCAGGCATTTGATAAAGTTTGGCGTACTGGACTAAAGCTTAAGCTGAAGAAATCTTTGCCACATCATTTTTATGTGTTATTAAAATCTTACATAGAAAACAGATGTTTTCAAGTAAAATTCCAAGATAACCTTACAGAACTTCATCCTATTAAGTCAGGCATACCACAAGGTAGTGTAATAGGACCAATTCTATACATATTGTATACTGCTGACCTACCAACAAAAGAAAACACAACTATAGCTACTTTTGCAGATGATACAGCCATTCTGTCATCTCATGAAGATCCTACTACTGCTTCCTAAATTGTACTAAGACCATCTTTCTGACATCGAAATCTGGCTTAAGAAGTGGAGAGTTAAAGTTAATGAATCTAAAAGTCACCACGTAACATTTACACTCCGTAAACGCTCATGTCCACCTGTTACTCTTAACAATCAGATTATTCCAGAAGCACAAGACGTGAAATATCTAAGGATGTACACTGACAGACGACTCACCTGGAAAAAACACATATGCACCAAACGCAAACAGCTAAATTTAAAATACTCCAAAATGCACTGGCTTCTTGGACCTAAATCACAACTCTCAGTGACAAGCAAACTAATCATCTACAAAACTATACTGAAACCAATTTGGACATATGGAATTCAACTATGGGGTACAGCAAGCAACTCAAACATTGAAATACTATAATGTTTTCAATCCAAAACTCTGCAAACCATTGGTAAGATCCCCTGGTACATCAGTAATAAGTACATCTACCACGATTTTAAACTCCCAACAATCAAACAGGAAATCGCAGCATACAGCCTGTCCTACCAAAACTGTCTCTACAGTCATCCCAATACACTGGCAATAAATCTGCTTGACAACAGCAGCAGCACAACAAGCCGACTACAGAGAAACCAAGTCTTGGAATTGCAGTACAGATTTGCACCCAAATTATAAGCAAATTTATGGCCAATAGGCCATAGTTTGTAAAAGTAATATGTTATCATTGTTACTTATTGTTCAACTATTGAACAGATTGTAATTTTGCAAATGTTTAAATAAAAATAAATAAATAAAAAAAAATTCCTAAGGTATTTAATTATTGTTTAATTTTGTAAGCCTGATACAATTTTTAAACTGGATATTGTGGACCTGGGCAGATTCTCAGTCATTTCAGTTTCGTTTCTCCTGGCAAGCAATCCAGATGAGGTGGATAGGTCATGGGAAAAATGCTTGTTCGAAGATGTATTTCAAGGCTATGTTAGTTGGCTGAGGTCAGCAAGGTTAGGGGAAGAAATCTTGGAATTTTCCTTTTGGCAAGTATATTTTTGACCAGTAGGAATTGTGCATTCTGTAAATTGCCAGATTTTAAGATTTAACCAAGATCTTTGGCCATTAAGGGTATAAGTTTGAGGCATGAAAGATGGGTTTGAAATAACTATATATGAGACTGTTAAAAGGTTTGAGTGTAAAGTTCTCAGTTTTTGGGAATCCTGCTGTTAATGTTGTTCTTCGGTATTTAGAGCAGTGTGTTATTCTGTAAACTAAACTGTGAATAGCGTGCAATCATATTTAAAAAGATACAATTAATTTTCAAGCGTGTGATGATCAATTGAATCAATTAGGTAAATCATTAAATTGCTCTGTACAGGTAAAGGTAATGCAAGTAATACAAGCACAAGCAAATCGACACGCTGAAGCTGTGATCAGTATAAGACCGATCATGGTATGAGTCAAAAGACAATAAACTTGTTACTCTTGAACCAAAATAATTCAGACCAAAAAGGATCTATTACAACAGTGCTTGAAGCCTTAAAAACTAAGGACTTCACATGACAGTGGAACATGGAATGTTCTGTTACATACATCAAGATTTCTCATAGCATAAATTTCTCAAAGGTGAAAAGGAAAAGCTTAACGAAGTCATAGGAGTTGTTGGAGAACATTTTCCTCAGAAGGATCGTTGCCATGTTAAAATCGTTCACATAAAGGATAACATAATGCAGAATGAATCAATTAATAAATGAATTTTGCAGGAAGATCAAAGGTTCCCTGTTCAATGTACTAACCTACAATCCCAATAAGGCAATAAAGAATGCAGACAATGTAAGGATCTACATTCAGGCAGATACCATAGCAACCATCTTAAAAGTCCTCAAAAGTATCCAGAATTGGTAAATTTCCCAAACTGGCTCTAAAGAATGAAATACAAAATAAATGAAAATATAATACTAATTTCATGTGGAAAAGGAGACAGAATAACAAATGAGGACTTGTAATGGAGGAGCCTTGAGAGTAGCAATTCAAGTGACAAGATATAAAAGACTTCCATTAGCTGTGAATGCCACAAATTAAATGAGAGACTCAACAAACATACTACTAGTATCAGTCCTTGAAGCTCTTTGAAACGAAAATTTGGCCAGCCTGTAAAAGTGGAATTGAGGTCATATGAAAATACTTGACACCATGCAACTATCAAAAGTTGAAGCACTTACAAGTCTTGGGACTACCCATATATACTCCTTTAATATTGGATGAGATACTTGCTACAGTAATTTTCTATGCAGAGCAGTGGCGTGCAGTGGTCACAACAACTACCCCAGCTGTACAGGTTACGGAACTGAAAAATCATCCTGTACTTTAAAATAATCCTTATTCCAAAATGGTCAGGTTATAAATAGTAGAGGTATTTGTTATCCTAAATACTTTTCTGATATCTACCATACCCTTAGCTCATTATAACCCATATAAATATATAAAAATGGTCTCTTTTGCACATTGTCTATTACACAGTCACTTGCATTCATTTTCAATGAATTCACCTGTTACATTTACTAAATACTTTAACAGAAACACGCATAAACAATGCACTCTTCGCCTTTCAGTTTCTGCTGGGCTCAAACGAACTTTCAAACTTGTGGCAACAACACTTTATAAGTCTGATCTAATCTGCGTGATGACCTACTTATATTTTCCCTCGTTTATTTCCATTTTGTTAATGGGGGTCAGTTTTGTAAACAACAAAAAAAAGCATTTAAGTCATTTCTTACTAACATTTTTTAATGTTAGTTAACAATTTTAAGTATATGCGCTTTTCATATCGTTTGCATTATTGTACTCTGTCCTATAAAAAGACACCATTATTGTAGGGTTGCTATGCTTGCGTGTATTGCTATCTCTCATTCAAGCTTTCCATATCGATATGTAACCGATCTATGACATCAAAGGCTAGCTAGCTACAATGAAACTGAACTAACCAATCAAATACACACTTGTCTGCTGTCGGTTGGTAGCCAGAGCTACACTAGCTAGGGCTCTATACAAGACACACATGCATCAATACAGTACTCATAGGCTAGCTGGTATTGTAAGGAGTAGTCCTTTGAAATAAGTCCAGTCACCAAGAGCCACCTAATGGCGGGGCGGGAGTTTGAATTTTAAGTACCGTAATGCTCAAGTTCGATGTGCGCATTTGATTGAGATATGGCAAAATTATTTTAATTTCGAACTTGTAAATAAATCAGTTATCCCAGCAGTGCTGGGGTAGCTGGGGTTGAATGCGCACCACTGATGCAGAGGATATCTAAGAATGAGGCCACCATAACCAAACACAGAAAGCTACAACACTATACTAAAAGAGCAAAGAAAAGGAATACCATATTGGAATATTTCCACAGATAGGATATCATGACAAAGACAGCTGATTAGACTGGCTAAATCTAAGATTCACAGAAACTAAACCTGCTGGACTTGAATATAATTTTGTGATCTGTTCAATAAAACCATGACGTGAACTCAGCAAAGACTGTTTGTATGATAAGTGTGGTGAAGCAAGTAACAGGTGTAATTTTCTAAGATGTAAATCATGCCAGAATCTATTAGTGAAGCAATCGAAGCATAAAATTGTACACAATTCTGAAATAATTTAAATTTTTGGGCTTAATGCATGTCATATTCATGTGCACATAATTGCTTAGCACAAATAAAAACAAAGTAATATTAACTAGTAGTATCACATTTCAAATTTAAACAGCAAAACAACGTTGGTTGAACAAAACTAATATGTATATACTCGTATGTATTTAAGAAATTTAAAAAAGTATATTAAAATAAGAGACTAAGATGTACTTCCGCCAATCAAATGTTTTAAGTAATCGTTAGAGGACTATTTGTAATTTGGGGGAAATATAAATGACTAATAGCAAATAAAAAGAATATTTAGAATATGCTTCATTTGTAATACTCTAAGCCAAATGTATTAATTACTGTCCATAAAATGGAAGGTTTTCATTACAAACACTTCTATAAATTTAGGACAAAACCTATACTGAACTGCCAAAACATTTAAAAACCAAATTCTAATGTTTAACGAAACTAAAAATCAATACAAATGATAATAATAAAAAATAAATATACTCATAAATAACAACAATAATAATAATAATAATAATAATAATAATAATAATAATAATAATAATAATAATAATAATAATAATAATAAAAATAATAAAAAATGATTACTCGGGCATGTGGGCCATGGTCTAGTGGAAAATCTCTTTCCAGACGTTTCGTTCGAGGCTGCGTCAAACATCCTCAGTGGTGTGTCCTTAGTATTCTGCTAGTCTCGGCAACGACTGATACGGAGCCATTTGGTTTCACAGGTTTTATATACTTAGCATGTGTGGGTGTATGATGGTTGGTCTGGTCTTTGTTTATTGGTTCAGCTGCTGTGTGGGATGGGTTAAAGTGGAGAGGGCTTCCATTATCTATGACTGTTGTCGATGGGCTGGCATTTACCATGGCTGAAGCAGTTGATGGCATATGATTTTGAATTTGTCTCCAGTCAGGTTTTTTGCATGCTTTGTATAATGTTGGATGCCATGCTTCATTTATTTCTTCCTATTGAAGTTATCTTTATGTTTGAAAATCCCCATGGCTTCATGACTTAACCAGGTGTAATAATGAACTGTGAATACTGCATAATGTGTTCCCCTGGCACTAGTAATGTGTTCTGCAACTGCAGACTTTTCTGTTTGTCCCAAACGCTATCTCTTGTGTTCTGTAATGCGTGTGTTTACCGTATATTGTGTGATCCCTATATAGACAGTGTCACACGAGCATGGAATTTGCAGAAGAGAGAGTGGTTCTTTTGGATCTTTAGCTGTAACAGATCCTTGCAATAAGAAAACAACATTGCATAACTAACAAGAAAAAACAAATGTCAGCAATAAGTAAAGTAAAAAGAGTAACTAGGCAGGGACTGCTCAACATGTAACTGTCATTTTTGCAGTCAAAGAAATAAACAATCGAGTAAGGTTAATGTGAGATGTCCTAGTCAGGCAATTATATAGGTGCATTTGACCAAAAGCTAAAAGATTTAAATAAACCTAGGATTCTCCAGACTTCTAAGGATCAATGGAATTTGTTTGATAAAATGTGTATCTTGAATGTCCTAAAAGGCTTTAAATAGCCGTGACACCTTCATTCTGAATGAATTTTGTGTTACTGAAACTTACTGTACAATAACTTACTGTGTGAAACATGTAGATCTTGTTAAAGCTAACTTCACTAAAATTCTTTGAGACATTTACCATTTCCAAGACCGGTGTTGCTGCCAGTTTGGTGTCTGTCAAGTCACCATTGCTTTTTCTCTCATGACAGCATCTAAATGATTTACAGAATTTCAAAGCCAAAATATAGCAATCTACTTTTTAAAGATTTCAGTATTGAGTCATACACCTTAATCCCTCTCGTAACTACAATGAAAGGTGTAATGAAACCATTCCTGAAAATGTTATCTCAATTGAACTGGAGTATATGAACATATAATCTTTTGTAAGATTAGTATGACAAAAAAAATCTGATGTGTTGCACTCTAATAACTTTCTCTACTCTTCTACTATTCTTATAAACACTTATTCCTTCATTTTCATGTTAGTCGAGATAAACATTTGCAGAAAATATCTCACTGCTGATTATCTTACAGATGCAAGGGGAATACATTAGGTTTGAGCAAAAGTCGCATTTGTTAAAATTTTCAAATTCTGTTCTCTTTTCCACGGCCAAACAAATAAAAAGTGAATAACAACCTTCCATTTGAAAAAAGTTTAAGTACTGCAAAAATCACACAAATAACAAGGAATACCTCCAAAATGGTTCACTGCACTAAAATACAGATAGACACAACCTGTGTGTTATAACAAGATCTACAGCAAAAGTACAGAACTAGAAAAAACCATGCAACAATCCTTAACCAAATTACAAAGGTGGACCAAAGAAAATTTAATGACTGTTAATACAACAAAATCAAACTACCAAATCTTTTCACTAAGAAAAAAGCCACTAAAAATAAAACTAAATTTTGAAGGTCAACAATTACCAGAAACAAAGGAAGCAAAGTATTTAGGAGTTACATTTGATACTAAACTTACATGGACCAAACATAGAAAATGTAATACAAAGAGCAGAGAGGCGCCTTTCACTGTTAAAACGTCTAACAGGAATGAAGTGGGGATGTTCCAGAGCAACTCTTAACACAACATACAATGTATATATAAAACCATTATTTACTTACTGCAGCGAAGTTCTTGTAACAGCAAACACAAAAAAGATTCAAATCTTTCAAAACCAAAGTCTGAGATTAATTACAGGTGCTATCAAAACTACACCAATAGCAGCTATGGAAATACTAACCAACCAATGCCCCATTGAATATGAAATAGAAAAAGCGGCTCTTATTCAACACGAAAAGTTGATCAGACTCCCATTCAATACATGGCACAAGAGAAATTTTACACATACACTAAAGACTCAGGAAAGCTATCTTTCCAAAATTCAAGACATCAAGAAGAATGTATACCTTCCTAATTCAAAGGAAAACTTCATATCTAAAGTCAATCCGACACAAACATTAGGCATCACATATTATTTACACCTGACAGAAGAAGTTAAGAAAAGTGATACTCCAACTAGTGTTCTAAAATTATTGGCATTAGAGACAATCCATACTAGATTTCCAGAACACAAATGGCTCCATATTTATACTGATGGATCATTTATATCAAAGATGGAGCAGGTGCTGGAGTCACATGTCACCTCTTTTCCTATTACAAATCTTTAAGTTATGGAACTACGAACTTTGATGGAGAAATTGAAGCAATTCGAATGGCCCTAGAAAATCTTTTGTACAGAATTTCACATTTTCAGCAAGCAGTTATTCTCTCAGATTCCAGGGCAGCAATTATAGCAATCACTTTCAAGTTGTCACCAAAAAGCCAAACAATTATAGAATGTTGGAAAATCCTTACCCATCTAACAGCACTTCAAAAACACCTAGTCTTCCAATGGATACCAGCTCACTGTGGACTGAGTGGTAATGAGAAAGCTGATTTTCTTGCAAAAAAGGGAACCAGCAATGTGCAGAAATCAATAGTTAATTTACCATTTTATGCAGCTAAAAGATTAGTCAACTCTGAATTCAAAAAATTATTGCAAAATATTACTATGAAAAATCAAAGAATAAAAGATGGGAACTACCAAACATTCAAACAGTAATTCCTGAGTATCCTCGAAAAACAGCAGTTGCAACCTTCAGGTTGATTACAGGACATGATTGTCTGGCAAAACATTTAAACAGAATTGGGATATATTCTTCACCACTCTGTCCTCTATGTGATCTGCAAGAGGAAATGGATCGAGACCACCTTCAAATATGCCCGACCACTTCTAGTGCCCCATCCATCAGTGAAAAATACTGGAGAGCAAGAGGATTAATGACTTCATTGTCAGAAATCCAGCATTAGCTAACAACAACAACAACATTTGTTGTATCCCCTCAGGGGTCCCCGTCTAGGGGATATGTGATGGCGACCACTAGGTACCCAAGCTGAGCAGAACATTACTTCCACTTACTGGTGTTTTGCTCCTCACTGTGGCTTTTCTATCTGACCTTACCTTGGTCATCTCTTGTTCTCTTCAGACCCCGATGCTATTAGGGTCCCCGAGGGTTAAGGAGTCTTTATTTTTCCAACCTTTCTATTTCTCTAATTTCTCTATAAACCCTTAATCCTGAACATGCTGACCTGTCATGGCATGTAATACGTCCTCTATTGGTAATCAGAGGATATGGTCGGTGAATTTATTTTGATAATTTTCCCGGCCAGGTCAGTGAGACCCGTAAACCAATGACAGGTGTGGTCCTCCAGACATTCTGGTGCTTGTGAGAGAGTGATGTGACCG
Organism: Tenodera sinensis; assembly: GCA_030765045.1. Taxonomy (NCBI): domain Eukaryota; kingdom Metazoa; phylum Arthropoda; class Insecta; order Mantodea; family Mantidae; genus Tenodera; species Tenodera sinensis. The sequence goes on along the minus strand of CM060965.1, from coordinate 83,040,860 downwards.
CCAAAACATAAAAATATGATACTCTCTAAAATGCGGTTACTATTACTAAGTCTATTCAATATTTATGAAATATGACTCGAGGGGTAAAACGTTCTGGAGTTAAAATAGTCCCCCATTCGGATCTCCAGGCAGGGACTACTTCTTGAGAACCAAAGCATTATATTAATAGAAGATCTAATATCAGAATTCTTCAATGGAACACAGGTGGTCTCACCCAAACAAAAAGAACAGAGCTCAATAAAATTGTATTTGACTATGACATAGATATATTTTTCATACAAGAAGCAAATCTTACAAATGATCAACTTAACTACTTCAATTTTACTGGAGTTCTACACCTACTACCCAAAAATAGACAGATAAGCAGTAGAATATTAGTTGGAGCCGCAAAGGATATTAAATCCTCCTTTCAAATTGTTAAAAAAATGGATAACACAGATAAAGCTGAATTAATAAAGCTAAATTTTTGGGATAACAAAACACATCTTCATTTACACAGAATTTAAAATCCTCCCTGGAATGAACCTGATCTCTCACTTACTGACCAATTAAATAAAACAATCATAATTGGAGATTTCAATGCCCATTCCAAAATATGGGGTTATGAAAAAGTGGATTCTACAGGAAAGATAGAAGAATTTTTGACTACCACAACCTTTGAACTGATTTATAATATAGAAGATCTCACAACCTTCATCATTACTCTGGAGCAGGCAGTAACCCTGACCTCTTGTTAGATACAACAGATATTGAGTAAATTAAGGAAAATTAAGCTATTAAAAGTGAAGCAACAAGATTCTAAAGTAAGAACGAATTAGAAACTAAAATAAATTTAATATACAAAATTTACTAAATTTTTCTAAAGAAGATAAAATACCAAATTATAAAAAATCTGACATTTATCAATTTAGCTGTTTGGATTGTGATAAGGTTTATATTGCTAAAACTAAACGTCATTTAGAAACCAGAATAAAAGAGCATTTTAAAAATATTAAATATAAACAAACTGATAAATCAGCTGTGGCAGACATTTTTGGTCATTTAATCATGAAATTAATCCAGAAGTTAAATTATTAAAACAATTAAGTGGACCTATAGATCTAATGGTTTGGGAAAAAAAATTTATTTTAAAAAACAGGAATTGTGTTATGAATTTCGAAACACCTTCTATAGATTGCATTTATAAATTTTTGTTTTCAGAGATTGGTAATTAAAATGAGCATTAGTATCTATGTTTTTTGTTTTCAGAGAAAAATGAAGATCTGTAGCATTGGTAACAAATTTGTTTGTATAGCTTTGAGAATGAGTTGGAGTCAACTCGAAACTTGAGTCAGTTTTGCAAAAGGAACTTGCAACAATACTAAGATAAGTGAAGTTTTTAGATTCTAATTTGTTCTTACTTTAGATATTGAGTAGTTGGAAGCTTTCACGGCCGGAGTTAGAATTAAGGCTAGAGATTTCTTCCGGGCTTAAAAGCCGTGGCCTGATGGAGTTTAGAGGTCCAGATGTTTCGTCCACACCTGCGGTGGACATCATAGCCATAGAAATTTACAAATACCCCAATAATTTTAACAGGAAGGAAGAAACTAAAACTGAACAAAACCTGGCATCCAATATTTGAACATGAAAAAGAAGCACTAATCCAGAGTAATCACATAAACCATTGAGCAATCAGAGTGGAGAAGCTCCGCCCATCTAACACACACAACTGCTCAAGCCCAGCCAATCCCCTGTGAGCGGCCCAGATATAAATATGGCACCTCCAGCCAGCCATAAGCGATTTTGTTTTAACTGAACCTTCGCCGAAGAAGACTCAGAACATGCCACCAATGATGTCCATTGCACGTGTGGACAAAACGTCTCGACCTCTTAGCTCCAGCAGACCACGGCTTTTAAGCCTGGAGGAAATCTCTAGCCTTAATTACAACATATATTGTTTCAAAAATTAAAAAACAAGTTATAGGAGACCCAAGTTCTGGTCACAGAGCAGTAATTGCTGATATAAAATAGATAATACAAATGACAGTCAGCATCACACGAATCTGTATTGGAACTTCATAAAAGCGGATTGGAATAAATATAAAACTGAACTGGAAAATAAATTTAAAGAACAAACTTACAGCTGCATGATCAACCAGATCATATGAACAAAAATTTCAGTTAAGTCATCCTAAAAACTGCAAAAATACATATACCTGGCAGAAGAATAAAAAATTTCAAACCCTTTTGGAAACCCCATTAAGAAGAACTGAAAAAACAAAAACGCAACTGAACAAACAAAAAACATACCAGATACACAAATATGGCAAAAGAAATGTGCCTCACTAAAAAAAGAAATTAATACAGCTAAAAAGAATCACCTTAATTTCTTAGAAAAAATGTATTATAGGGCAGATGGTAATAAAGTCCATAACTTCATATAAAATGTCAAGGACAGGCAGGAAAACAATACCACACCTATAATACACAACAATTAAATATTAGTAAATGATGCAGTCATACTGAAACATTCAATAAATATTATGCTAATTCACATAAAGTAACAAGAAGTAATAAAAAGGAATGTAAACAATTTAAGAAAGATATGAAACAAGAAGGAGAATGTGATCCTAACACTCAATACAATATCTTTTTTTAAAAATTTTAATATCCAAGAATTGAACATCACAATAAATAATCTAAAAGTCAAAAAGTCTCCTGGACCAGATCACATACATCCAGAGTACATAAAAATACCTTGGAAAAACAGCAAAACAACTTGAGAGGTAGAACTGGAACTTAAAAATTCAATGCCACAACTGGGATTTGAACCACAGACCTTCCAGTTCTACCTCTCAAACTTTGCCCACACACGGCTTGTGTGTTTAAAAACACCAACAGTAAGTTTGTTGGCATAAATAAATAGCAAAACAAATACTAAAACTCTACAATCTATCCTGCAAAACCACTGTACCTGTCGAATGGCAAAAAGCAATAACTGTCCCACTCTTGAAGAAAGATAAAACAGCATCAGAAATAAAAAATTATAGACCAATAGCTCTTACTAGCATAATAGCAAAAGTGATGGAAAGAATGGTGTCAAATTGGCTAAACTTGTTTCTAGAATCACAAAATTTAATTTCCCCATGTCAAGCTGAATTCAGAGAGCTCCACTCTACAAATGAACAAGTCTTACTTCTCAGTCAAGAAATCAAAGACTCCTTCAATAGAAAAGAAGATAATGTATCAGTTTTTATTGATTTCCAAAGTGCATATGATTCTATATGCAGAACAAAACTGCTAAAGAAAGTAAAAAAAATAGGGATATAAGGTCCAATGTTTTCATGGCTATGTCATTTCCTAACACAACACTTTATTGCTACCCGATTATGGAAGAAATATATCTAAATATAAACAAGTACACTGTGGCTTAACACAAAGCGCAGTGCTCAGCACTACACTTTTTAATATATTTATTAACGATCTGCCACAACAAACAAGAATCAGGTGTGAAGTGTGAACCATTTGCTGATGACTTAGTAATGTGGACTTCAAAACCAAAAAACAAAAGTACAGAAGTAAAAAAAAAAAAAACATATAACAATCCTTAACCAACAGAGACAACTCATGCTAGATTTCCGGAACATGAATGGCTCATATTTATACTGACGGATCATTGATATCAAACTGAGATGGAGCACGTGTCACTTTCCCTATCACAAATCTTTAAGTAATGAACTACAAACTTTGATGGAGAAATTGAAGCAATTCGAATGGCCCTACAAAATCCTTTGTATAGAATTTCACATTTTCATCAAGCAGTTATTCTCTCAGATTCCAGGGCAGTAATTATAGCAATTACTTCCAAGTTGTCATCAGAAAACAAAACAATTACAAAATGTTGGAAAATCCTTACCCATCTAACAGCACTTCAAAAACACTTAGACTTCCAAGGATACCGGCTCACTGTGGACTTAGTGGTAATGAGAAAGCTGATTTTCTTGCAAAAAAGGGTACCAGCAGTGTACAGAAATCTATAGTTAATTTACCATTTTATGCAGCTAAAAGATTAGTCAACTCTGAATTCAAAAAAATTATTGCAAAATATTACTATGAAAAATCAAAAAATAAAAGAATGGGAACTACCAAACATTCAAACAGTAATTCCTGAGTATCCTCGAAAAACGGCAGTTGCAACCTTCAGGTTGCTTACAGGACATGATTGTCTGGCAAAACATTTAAACAGAATTGGAATATATTCTTCACCACTCTGTCCTTTATGTGATCTGCAAGAGGAAATGGACCAAGACCACCTTCAAATATGCCCGGCCACTTCTAGGGCCTCATCCATCAGTGAAAAACATTGGAGAGCAATAAGATTCATTGTCGGAAATCCAGCATTATTTGTTGTATAGTATGATTTGGTCTATCTCTCATGGCTTACCAGTTATGCAAAAGTCATCAAGAGTAAACAGCACTACATAGTCTATAGCCAGCAAATTCAAAATATACATTTAATTCGCTATGAAATTATCTCTAAACATATGGCATTTTAATCAAGAATGTTAGTCACTTTTGAGAAATTAGAAACTTCTGAAAAACTTTCCTTGTAAAGAGTAGTTTAGGGTGGAGGAATTTTCTTCAGGATCTTCGTGTTGCACCCTTGAAAGATATTAAACTTAAATACCAACTTTGGTTTTTAACCGACTGTTCGTTTTTGAGTTCTGCTGTCCACACACACGCACGCGCGCACCCACCATCTCCACCTCACACACACAGACCTCTTTCTAAAACTGCTTTTTTTTAAATTCGGGGAACCTCAAAACATATATTTCCGGTAAAATCTCGATATCGAATTCTTGGGTCGAGTAAAAAAACATTTTAAGACGTACGTTCCCTCATCTGCCAAGCTGCTAAGATTGGGATTGTGATGAACTGAATTTCGCTTATGAAGTTAAGAAATGCTGTTAAACCGAAGGCCTAATTAGGAATTAACTTGACGTGAATGCTTATCGATTGGTAGTTGTTTTTATTACTTCACGCTACTGCGTCACAAGATTGCTTTAGATTATCACGCAACATCAAATTTAACGTAATAGGACGGAAAAGTTTGACACTGCCGAACTCTTAGTGAAGTATATAGAAGTAGGGTTAACAGCAAAGACTTGGCTCTTCTTCAGTGCTTACCTGCACGATATCGAAAGTTTGTTAAATAAAACACATTTGTACCTTATAAATTTCCGTCCTCCTCATGTCACTTACGATTTGCAATTACAACCTGCAGTGCTGCACGTTTCAATGTGTGCATAACTATCACACGTTGCCTCTGTCGCATCGAAGGCGGGGAAGCACAAAACAGCAGCAAGTAATGTTACCAACGAGCTTACGCTGAATCCCGCTAATCGGCGATTAAACAGATATTTGTAATTAGAAACCAGATAATGTAAAATTCCATTCGCATATGAGATTACCATTTATAACAATAAATGGCTCAATTCAGATGTATGTGTGATTTAAGTAGTACCTAAGAAATTGAGGCTCTTCTTTAGAAAGAGTCCCGTAGCACTTGCCATCTGTTTTCGCATATTTTGCAAATAGTGGCACTTTATTTCAACATAACGCTAGTTATTTGTTTGTTGCTATAATAATTTAACACAATCATTCAGTGCTGCAGTGTTCTGTGGTGCTGCATCACAATTCGAATAGTAAGTTTAGCGCTCAGACATCCATTTGATCCTCCTGGATTATTTCATTCGTTCTGTTACAGTAGCTATAAACATGCCCCGCAAGGTCATCTATCTCGAGCAGGGATTTATAGCTTGTCTCACCCTTAGGTGACAGTATGGAGTTAAATGGAATATATCTGTCTAGCGAATACAAGTTGCCGTGAGCTTCGTCCTTTTCTGCTCTCGCGTTGTTGCCAAGTCCCTAATAGCATGTAAATATTCAGTTGTTACACATTTAAGCTTTGAACACATTATCCTATGTAGAATTTTTTTCTTCATCAGATTATATCCTTTTTAGAGTCATACATTTCCATAGGCTCAAATTTTTACAGAAAACGTTCTTTTCAGTAAAAGTCCCATATATGCTGTCTCTATACTCATCACGCACTAACTAATAGACTAACAACTAAAACACGTTTATATTTTTTTCTTAGCTAGAGTACCTGCCTACTTAGAATTATTTATGTTTACTTAGTCAAGTGTTACAATTTTTTAAATTAAATGTTTTCGGAAAGTTTTATATCTGTGCACTACAAAAGTTACGCAGTGGGAAACTTTTTACTTTCTCTACTGGTAAGTAGGGGAAGTATTGTATTCCACCCAAAAATTCGATGTCGAGATTTCAGCGGAAATATGTTTTGAGACCCCCTAAATCCAAAAAAAGCATTTTTAGAAAAAGGGCCGTGTGTGTGTGTGTGTCTGTGTGTCAGTCTGTGGACAGCATAACTCAAAAACGAAAAGTCGGTAAAAAACCAAAGTTGGTATTTAAGTTTAATGTCTTTCAAGGATGCGACACGAAGATTTTGAAGAAAATAGCCCCACCCTAAACTACCCTTTACATGGAACATTTTTCGAAAATTTTGATTTTCTTGAAAATGGCTCTAATGATTTTGTTTAAAATGTCATGTTTGAGATATTTTTATGGCAAATGAAATGTATATCTTGAATTTTCTGGCTATAGCCCCTGCAGTCGTATTTACTCTGGTCGACTTTTGCATAACTGGTAAACCGTTAGAGATAGACCAAATCATACTATACAAAAAATGTAGATCTTGCTAAAATACACAATTTATGTCTCAATAAATTTTCTTGTAGGTGTTAACCATTTCAGAGATATTCCTTGTTATGTGTGTGAGTTTCGGAAAACTTAAAACTTTCATGAAATGGATCATCGTTGTTCATTTTTTTCTATGGTAAGTGTGCAAAGAAAAGAGAATCTCAAAGCCTTAAAAGATTTGACTATCACTCAAAGCCTTCTGTATTCTAACTTTCCCTTTCCACCTACAAGGAAATAAGCAATAAGATAATTTGTACAAATATTTATCTCAACTAAGACGAAGAAGATTTAGGAATAAGAATTTGTACAAATAGTTTGTACAAGAGTAGACAAAGTCATGTGAGTGCAGCACATCAGATTTTTTATTATTGAGTTTAAATCGGGGACGAAGCGACAGCAAATGTTGAGGAGGGTTAGAGACAGTTTTTAAAATAAACCAGAAGCTTGTAGCCTCTTTCTTTTATCGTGTAAAGACAAACAAAAGGTATGCACCTATTCAGCTAAACGGCGTCAACAGAAGGCAGCAGTAAAAGTTAGCTACAGTTCGTAAAGAAGCGTATGTGCTTATACTGTGTGGAACCTGTGAAGTGCTATTACGTTATTTAACATTTTACGTAAATATTTATAGTTATGGAGGGAGAAGCTAGGAAGAGACAATATATTGGTAAATAATTATTTATGAATCTTTTATATTATTTTTCTAGTCAAATGAGTATTCATAAGGCAGTTAAAGAAACAGCCAAAGCTATCGGGTGTTCAGAAGCAGTAGTGTATTACAAAAGGAATAAAAAAAAACCTCTTGAGAGGACCTTGCCACGAAAAAGAAAGCAAAAAGGGTGGGACAACAAAAAACGCTACGTTAATGCAATATGACAGAATAGTGCAAAGCGGAGTGTGGCGAATTGTTCATTCTTTACTGTTTGAAAATATTTCACCCACGTTGAATTAATTCTTTAGCTGGAAAATTATAACTTCCGATACTCGCCTAACCCGTCAACATATTTCAGGCTGACTCAAAAGACATTGCTCTGCAGTCATTTTTATTTTCTCTACTACGTATAGTAAGCAGAGGAGGTACTGCACTCCACCAAGTACTTTGACGTCGAGATTTCACCGTAAAATATGTTTTGAGGGCCCCGTATAAAAAAAAAAAAACGCATTTTAGTAGTGTGAGAGTGTGTGTGCGTGTGTGGGTGGGTGCGTGCGTGTATGTGTCAGTCTGTGGACAGCATAACTCAAAAACGAAAAGTCGGTTAAAAACAAAAGTTGATATTTGAGTTGGTAGTCTTTCAAGGATGCGACACGAAGATCTTGAAGAAAATATTCCCACCCTAAACTACCGTTTACATGGAAAATTTTGGTTTTCTTGAAAATGGCTCTAATGATTTTGATTAAAATGGCACATGTTTAAGATATTTTTATAATAAATGAGATGCATATTTTGAATTTTCTGGCTATAACCTATGTAGTCCTATTTAGTCTGGATGACTTTTGAATAACTTGTAAACCACAAGAGATAGGCACTCTTACTGTACAAAAAATGTAGATCTTGCTAAAACACACAATTTATGTCAAACTAATACATTATTTAAATTTATATTTTCTATTTCTATATTTACAATTGAGACAGAATATTAGAAGACCCCAAAAGAAAATCGTTCATGTGAATGTTTGTTAAAAGTGTAATTCGTTTTTTGATGTTGGTATGAGATAATTAAATGACGAAAACATGTTGATAAGGTTCATTGTTACGAACAACTAAGTTTGCACAAAGACGTCATAAATCTTTCCATATTTGATTTTAATATATGTGTATAAATATTAGAATTGTTTGTGTTCCATAATAAAAGTAGGGGAGGATGATTAGAGATTGCTTCCCTAACGAGAGGGAACTATTTGATGGACACATGTGCGGATGAATAGCGCGGATGAATATGAAAAAGGGGCTGTCGCGTCAAACGACGCCAAAAAACTGTTCACTAGCGTGTGTATCTTCGAGGTGAAAAGACATTTTTATGTAGTGTGAACATGGAACTTTCACCAAACTTTCATCAAGCATAAATTCTACTAAATTAAAAAAAGTGTAAAGTTTTTAAGCATTTAACATGGTGCTGATAGTGTAAAGTATCGATGAAGTGTTAATAAATTAATACATTGTGATAAAGAAACATTGTGAGATATTTCATTCCATCCGTTACCAAGCCCTGAGATCAAAAAGATCTCGTTAGCTTAAAGACACAGCGTCGTTAATAATAATTGCAAAAACAGCACCAAATGGCGCCCAACGTGGGGCTCGAATTTAGGATGGAATGGAAATTACGGGAAATGAACTTACGAGAAACACGAAGTGACGCCATACCATCGCGCCAAAAAGAAAGAAGACGCCATTAGACCAGAGTTTGATATCGACATCAGAACACCGATGAACGGATAATCAACGATACATCAGAACACCGATGCACGGATAATCAACGCGGGAAAACACCGGAGATCGTCTAGGGAAGCCAACTGCCCAGGAGACGTACATAACTGGACAAATCAACGAAAAAAAAAAGTAGGACCAAACATTTTTATTTTTACATCCAGTTTATTTTCATTTTTATGTTACTGCGAAGCGGCAAAGTAGTGGGACTTTTAACCCTAAGTGAATTGAATAAAGAAACTAAAATGTCGCGAAAAGAGATAGAAACAGGAGTGGGGGAAGGGGCACATAGGCCTAGTTATCCAATAGAACCAGAAAGTGAGGAACAGGTAGCAATAGGAAAAGACCAAAGGTTATTAATGATCATGTTTGAAAGACTAGAACAAAGTTTAGGTCAGAAAATGGAACAGAATAGGGCAGAATTAAAACAGGACATAGAACAAAGTTTAGGTCAAAAAATGGAACAAAACAAGGTAGAATTAGGTCAGAAAATGGAACAAAATAACGCAGAATTAAAGCAGGACATAGAACAAAGTTTAGGTCAGAGTATAGAAAAAAACTAGAACAAAATAAAAAAGAAATAGGTCAGAAAATGGAGCAGAATAGGGCAGAATTAAAACAGGACAAAGAACAAAGTTTAGGTCAGAGTATAGGTCAGAAACTGGAACAGAATAAGGAAGAGATAGGTCAGAAAATGGAGGAAGTGAGAAAGGACTTAGAACAGAAAATGGAATTAGGAAGACAGAACTTAGAACAGAAAATGGAATTAGGAAGACAGAACTTAGAACAGAAAATGGAATTAGGAAGACAGGACTTAGAACAGAAAATGGAATTAGGAAGACAGGACTTAGAACAGAAAATAGAATTAGGAAGACAGGAGTGTAAAGAAAATATGAAAGTAATGGAAACTAATTTAAAATTAGTACATAAAAACTTAAATGAGACAAAGGAAGCCTTAGAAGCTAGGATAGAAATCATAGGAGATAGGATGGGAAAAATTGAATCGGAAATGAGAGAAAATCAGATTGTATTAGAAGAAGAAATTGCTAGATGTAGAGATGAAATAACAGAATGTAATGCAAGTGTAGACTGTAAGATTACAAATGTAAAAGCAGAAATAACTGAGGAATTAAGGAAAGAGATTGAGGTAGTAAAGAAAGACATTATTAATGAAACTGTAGAACAAATTGTAATTCCTAAAATTAAGACTATGACTGATGTAGTACATTCGCAACAGGATGCTATAAATGATATGAAACAAAGTCACTTAGAAATAAAGAATGATTTAAAATCAATTTGTGAAGAAATGAAAAAAGGGAAAGAAAGTTTGGCTAATGTAAATGATGATGTGAATGCACTACAAAGGCAAGATGATTTAGATGTAAGTAATGTACAAGATGAGAGTTATTTGAATAATGTACAAAATGTTGACTCACCATACAGAGAAAGAGGTTCACAACCAATGACACAACACACAACACATGTTACACCAACAGCATATTACATGAAATCACAGCACCTACATTTGACGAGGAGAAGGGAGACGATCCAAAACTCTTTGTTAAAGAGATGGAAGAGTATTTTAAAGTGAAAAGGATACCAAATGAGCTTAGGATGATGATAGTTAAGAAAACCTTAAAAAACAAGGCATTAGAATGGCTCAGGTTAACACTAGCTGGTCATGAGTCGTATAGCTCATTCAGAAATTTATTCCTATCAAGGTATTGGGGCCCAGCTAAGCAAAACCAAACTAGGGTAGAGCTAGCGACAGGTAGATATGATCCAACCAAAGGGTTATCGCTAGTCGATTATTTTATGAAAGTAGCCAACAAAGGAAAGCTGTTAGACCCTAACCTGTCGGAAGCAGAGCTAATTACCAGCATAACAAGACATTTCCCAGACACGGTGAGAACAGGGTTAATTGTTGCAAGGCCAGTAGATTTTGCAGATATGATAGAATTGCTGACAGCCTTCGAAACACAAAATGGTCGGCCTAACGAGCATAGACATAGGAACGGTCACCCAAACTCACCCATCTTAAACCGGAGCACGGCTACGAACAACCAGAATGAGGGAGAAGATAGAAATACTAGGAGCACCCATGAAAGGGGGAGAGGGGCACACCATTTCCCACAACCACACAATCATGGCGAGAGGATGGAGAACACAAGACAGCGGTACCACGACACAATACCGAGGGGTGAATCGAGATACAGAACATATACATATGATCGTGGAAGACCAAGGGACTGTACCCATCAAGTGAACCACATACGATTCTGTAGGGAATACTTCAACAACCAAAGACCGTCATACAACAGAGGATCACGCCAAAGGGGCAGGAACCAATGGTACACTGGCAACATAAGACAGCAGGAAGTAGATGAAAATGTGCCAAATAGGGCAGATGTTGCACAGAATACAGAAACAACAACCACCACCAACACTGAGGGAAATTACAACTAAGTTTGCCCCAATCGAATTGATGACCAACACAAAACCCAAGAGATTGACAATTGACATTGACACTATGATGGCTGCTCAAAGGGAATTGACAGAGAAGGAAAAATGTCAATTGGCATTCAGAAGGTTACAGCAAAAGGCTGAAAAAGGGAGGAACAAGGTAAAAAGATTCGTCAGGAAATGGTCCCCACAAATAGGAGAAAAGATGCTCTTAAAAAGCCACAAAGCATCCAAGGCATCTGAGAAAAGATCTGGAAAGATGGAACTACTGTACACTGGACCACTGGTCATAACAAAACAGCTGGGTGACCACACGTATGAGCTACAGAATACAAATGGCAAGTTGGTAGGAAGATACCATAAAAATAAATTAAAACCATACAAAGAAAGGACCAAATAGTCTTTGGCAACAAATATGTAAGGCAGGAATGGTAGAGATGATGGAAAACAACAATTTTTAATGGGTTACTTATAGAAAATTATGTTCAGATTAGAAATTACAACAAGAAAGAAAACCAACATAGCCATCGGCTATATTGACCACAAAGAGCATTGTCAACAAAGACAGATGAGAACACTGATTGTCATTAAAGAAATGAATTATAGCGACGGAAAATAATGTGTTTTTGACATAAGGATGTCAGGGACAAAAATAAAAAGGAATCAATTGTGATGACAAAGATAAAATATTTTGACACAAAGATGTCGAGGGTGAATTGAGAAGAAAAATAATACAATTGCAGAATAATTATAAGTATAGAAGTTTTCTCTTATAGAGATAAGAGACAAAGAGGTGACAATTAGTGAAGTAAGAAAAACCATGATTAGAAAAGCAATGCCCATGAATTAAGATGGATATAGCCAATGCTAGGCTCGAAGAAATGTTGAACCAAATAATAATGAATAAGAACCCAATTAAAAAAAAAAATGGTACCATTAGTAACATCAGAGTTTAAGAACCGACTCAACGACCTGCCTATATATAAGACATTACAAGACAAAGAAGGCAAAGAACTGAATAAAATATTGCCATAAATATGATCATAATCATTAGCTCAAAATTTGTATCCTGTTTTTCTCTCCTCATAACAAGGAACATAAGTCAAAAGCCACATAATAAACCATGATACACTTAAATTATTGTGTCAATGTCAAATGTACAATAACTGAGTATGTGTTGTATAAGAACTGAATATGTGTTGTATAATAACTAAACATATGTTGTATAATAACTGGATATGTTGTATAATAACTGGATATGTTGTATAATAACTGAATGTGTTGTACAATAACTGAATATGTATTATATAACTGAATATGTGATGTATAATAACTGAACATGTATTGTGTAGTAACTGAATATGTGAAATTTATAAAGACATGCTGTGTCATGCCAAAACAAAAGACAAACAGCGAAGAAGACTGTAAAAAAAAAAAAAATAATAATATTGTACAAAGTGATTACATCAGAGGAGTAGGGAGAATTATTGTATTGTGTTTCAAGATTGTAAATATAGGTGACAACTTGAAAAACAAAACAAGGGGCATGTGAGACAGAATATTAGAAGACCCCAAAAGAAAATCGTTCATGTGAATGTTTGTTAAAAGTGTAATTCGTTTTTTGATGTTAGTATGAGATAATTAAATGACAAAAACATGTTGATAAGGTTCATTGTTACGAACAACTAAGTTTGCACAAAGACGTCATAAATCTTTCCATATTTGATTTTAATATATGTGTATAAATATTAGAATTGTGTTCCATAATAAAAGTAGGGGAGGATGATTAGAGATTGCTTCCCTAACGAGAGGGAACTATTTGATGGACACATGTGCGGATGAATATGAAAAAGGGGGTGTCGCGTCAAACGACGCCAAACAACTGTTCACTAGCGTGTGTATCTTCGAGGTGAAAAGACATTTTTATGTAGTGTGAACATGGAACTTTCACCAAACTTTCATCAAGCATAAATTCTACTAAATTAAAAAAGTGTAAAGGTTTTTAAGCATTTAACATGGTGCTGATAGTGTAAAGTATCGATGAAGTGTTAATAAATTAATACATTGTGATAAAGAAACATTGTGTGATATTTCATTCCATCCGTTACCAAGCCCTGAGATCAAAAAGATCTCATTAGCTTAAAGACACAGCATCGTTAATAATAATTGCAAAAACAGCACCACATTGATGATTCTAGTTGCACAATTTTGCCTTATTTCATTTACTTCACTTTTGAACATACCTATGCGGCCCGGGTTCGATCCCAGGGACCCGCATGTGGTATTCGTGGTGGACGAAGCGGCGTCAGGGCGGGTTTTCTCCGGGTGCTCCGGTTTCCCCCGCCATCTCATTCCACCGGTGCTCCATCTTCATTCCATGTATCACCAGTGTCACCGCCTGCGGTGCCGTAGTAGTAAAAGCGGGCGTTAAACACTACAACAACAACTTTTGAACATGCACGTAATTTCTACTATTGTTTCTGCAATTTGATCTGTTCTGACCTAATTTCTTCTACCTTATTATTCATTCAGTTACTATCCTAATCCATTAGCTAATTGATCCTGTTTCTCTGTTATATATTAGCCCTCTAATCTTACTTTTCTGTCATACCGGTTGATTATGGGGGAAAGTTAACCTTCGAAACGCGTTCCGGAAAATTATGTTGTAAGTGTTGTTCAGTATTATTAATTGACTCACCTTTTAAATTAAATTAATTACAACACTATTTTCAAACTTCTATGAAAGGAAGATAGTTAAATAGGCTAACAAGTCTTCAGGAAGTTAAATGAAACTTGCACGTGGTGGAACAAGAACAGTTTAGAAAATGGCAAACGAGGTAAGCGTATTCAATGAAAACTTCGGATCAAAGAAGCAAGAAAAAAAAAAAATGTTCATAAAACTTAACGAGAAAAAGAGGAACATTTTCGCCAACATAAAATTCATTAAACTATGTTTGCGAAATAAAGTAACCCCCAAATTCGTCCAGAAAATAGTTAAACTTAGCAACGGAAATGTTCAACAAAAAGCGGCAGAGAAAAAAGTTTTACAACTAGAAGTCAACAAACATTACAAGCAGCTAGAAGACACAGCATTAAAACTCTACAAGTTACATTCAATTTTAACGCAAGCACTGGGAAACACGATTTGGGAAAACCTTCAAAATAATTATTTGGCAATCCTTAGCAGAAAAATGAGAGCAAAAACTCTGAAACTTAAACACAAATTGGAAAAATTAATGTTTCACAAAAATTTACACGAAAAAATTACACAGAAAAAAAGTTAAAAATTAAAATGCAAAATGAAAACGGAGAGAGTTCACATACAAACGTACGTTCAAACACGGCACAAAATGGCGGAACTACAAAAACTTATTTACAAAACTTTGAGAATGTGGTCAATCTTTCTGATCATGAATTCTCCAAAGAAGAAATGAATCTTTTAAATCAAGGTTTAAAATGTGCGTCCATTTTTCTACAGATATTGAAGACTATATAGCAGACATAAATATTTTAACACAGTGTTTACCATTATCTACACAAAACTTGGTAAAAACCCAGAGCAAAAAGATTTTAGAAGAATTAAAATACAGATCAAGTCACAAAAATAAACGAAATCTTATCCATTCTTTAAAACATAAAAACGTAGTATACACAAAGGCAGACAAAGGGAACAAAATAGTAATAATGATAAATCAAATTAATAGAAAAAATGGAAACAATGCTAAATGATAGTAACTACGAAAAAATCAGCAAAAACCCGCTAACCACTTGTGTTCAAACCTTTGAAAAAACTATACAAAATTCAAGCATAATACCAAACAAATATGCAATTAAACCAAACAACCCAACCGTAACTAGACTCTATGGTTTAGCCAAAATACACAAGCCAGGCATCACCATGATACCCATAATTAGCAGCATAGATTCACCAACTTACAAACTGGCAAAATAGCTATCTAATAAATTTAATTCATTTCCTAAATTCGAAAGTTTAAGTATAAGAAACAGTTATGAACTAATAGAACACATCAAAGACTTCAAATTAACAGAAGAGGACACCCTTGTCTCCTTTGACGTAAAGTCACTATTTTCCAGTATACCAATAGAAAAACTCCCATAACTGATCAAAAATTGGCTCAAATCACTTGGAATGTCATCGTCAGAAATTGCAGAATACATAAAACTCACCAAATTATGCACAGAACAAAATTTCTTCCAGTTCCAAACAAAGTATTTCCGTCAAACTTCAGGTTTAGCAATGGGCAACCCTCTCTCACCATTCTTAGCAGATATTTACATGAGTTCATTGGAAATAAGGATCATGAAAGGTTTCCCATGGATGTTCAAACTCTGGCAGCAATACGTAGATGACATATTTGCAATAGTTCCAAAAAGACACATCAGTGACGCATTAAAACTTCTGAACATACAGGACAAAAGTATAAATTTCACAGTGGAAGTAGAAAAAGGTAATAAATTACCATATTTAGATCTAAAATTAATTAAAAACAAGGATAGAATAAATTTCGGTATTCACACAAAACCAACGCAGACAACTACATAAAAGCTAATAGTTACAATCCAAGAAGCCACAAACAAGCAATTTTCAATAGTTTAACACATAGATTGGTGAACATCCTTCTTCCAGCAGAAGAATACAAAACAGAATATTACAAAATAATTGAAATAGCACAAAAAAACGGCTTCCCCAAAGAATTAGTAGATAAAAAAGTAAAACGAGCAGAAAAGAAAAAATTATTAAAAGAAACTACAACTCTCACAGCAGCAAAAACAAAAATGACATTCAAAAAATTCACATATCATCCATGGGCCTTTGATAAATTTAAAAGAGTGTTCAAGGAATACAACATTCACCTATAATCTGTCTCAACCTAGTTACATCCTGTTGTAAACATCTGGGCGGGAAGAGAGACAGAAACAGAGATATTGGGACAGAAAACGGTTAAGCTGTTGATTGGTTTAGCGAAGTTAATGGGCGTTTTCTTTTATTTGCATACGTATGATAAACCCCTCCTTTAAGTACAGTACTGTAAGTAGTTTTCTGATCACTGCTCTGTGCGAGCTAATTTCGGACACAGAAAAGTATGCTTCGATTCTTATAAACGTAAATAGCCCCACATTTTATCTTTCTGCTTCACATATCACATAGATGTGTTCTGGGCTCGTGAGTTCTGAAAGGAACATATACAACAGATATATACATAATAGTATACTATATACAAATTAGACAGAAGACAGGTGAAATTATACACACTATTAACCTATTATGTTAAACTAAGCTGCATTTTACTTAACAATTACTAAAGGACACTGCTATTATACGTATATTTTTGCATTCCTGTATCAGACAGCTCTCTCGCAACTAGGTCTGTATCGAGTTGAATGCTGATTAAGATGTTATTGTTTATAGTGTGGGGTTGCTTCTGATATTAACACTGTATATCCTGTACATCTCACGTACGTCACAAGGCCAAGGACACTTAAGTATATGCAATTTAAAATCAGTAAGCTTTTCATCATGGAGCAGGCTGGTGCTTCAGCCGAAATGAAACACAATCGAGGCAAACCTTTAAAAAGTGGCAAGAGGCGAATGATCGCGTATTGTTTCGCAGTGCTTAAAGAAAGAAACCCGGAATCGTCTATAAAAAACATTGAGAAAGAAACTGGTGATCTCCTTGGTGTTTCCGCAAGTAGTGTACACAGGTTAGAATGGAACAGCAAGCATCTGGAACTCTAAGAGTGCTGGGAAAATCGCGTAAATGCAAACAGCGCGTGGAGAAATACGACGATTTTACGAAAAGGCTATACACAGTAAAATTCATGATTATTTTTTCAGAAATGAACTGCCGACTGTAAATAAAATTTTGCATGCGGTAAATTCTGACACAGACTTGCCAAATTTTTCACGAAGCACTGTCCACCGGTTGCTGATAGATATTGGATTGAAATTTCAAAAGCGAGGGCGGAAATCAGTTATAGTGGACAGTGAAGAAGGAATCTGATTAAAAGTAACCATTATGTTACTGCATGATTCTATTAATATTCCAACTCATAGATTTAATAAGTTAATGTGTAACTCAACTCCTCTATTTATTGTCTAGAAGTTAGCCCTGCTATATATCTGCTAGTGTTGCAAAACTTATGTGCGTGCCTGTACGTCTAACACATGGCGAGTTGAGTAAGCTCCACCTTGTTTACAGCAGGACTGAACTAGCCTGAGACATGGTGTAGCACCAGTAAACCATTACTCCATAAAAGACCTACTACTTTCAAACATCAAAGATGCTATTCCACCTAACAAAAAATCTGGCATATACCAAATTGAATGCAGTGATTGTAATGAAATATACATAGGAAAAACCAAATTTAGAAATTAGATCCAAGGAACACGTTAGGAACATCAAGAGTAAACAATTAGAAAAATCAGCAGCTGCATTTCACTTTTGGACAAAAAGTCATGACATAAAGCTAGAACCAAAACTTTTCAAACACATAACCGGAAAACAAGAACTGTCCACATGGGAACAAATCTTCATTTTAAAAAGTAGAAACCGAGTATTTAATTTCGACATTCCTCAGAAAGACATTTTCAGCAAGTTCATTGAACCGTTACCAGAAAAAACATCAGAAGAAGCATCGCCATCTGCACCATGAAACACCAGTTATTGTCCGGTTGATAATGGAGGAAAGTTAACCTTTGGAATGCGTTCCGAAAAATTATCTTGTAAGTGTTGTTCAGTGTTACTGACTCACCTTTTAAATTAAATTAATTACAACAACACTGTTTTCAAACTTCTATGAAAGGAAGATTCCTTGATAATGCTTATACATCCAAAACCAGCTCACTGCAAATCGCTTGTTTTTCTTGAACAAGGCTACTATAATATGGGAATGTAGACAACAATACCTTGCTAAAGCTTAAAGCACGGTTTCTCTCACATTATTAAAACGTCTCTATAGCCACACTGATTTTGTTACACTTTCTGAGCAAGAATATGCAAACACAGTAATGGCGCCAGCTTCTATTATTTAATATTGAAATTATATGTCAAATGAGGTTCTAATGAATATTCTACATTAGCAGTAAAAATTCTGAACTCCAAATTCTTTTTTTTTATTATTATAAACAGAACTTCTTTGTCTGATTACCCTTCCCTTCGGTAGGACTTACAAGCCAGTGCCCAGGGTGAGACACCTGTCAGGGAGCACCAAAATCTATAGACCTGACAGAGTGAAGGCTTGGAAGTGGATGGTCACCCATGCACCAGGTACGATTGAGAGGAAGAGGATATGAAATGCAGGCAAAATGGATGGTTGGAAAGGTGATGATGGAGCAACTGTGGAATGGATGGCAGAGGAAACTGGGGAAAACTTGCACAGATGCTGCTTTGTCCACCACAAATACCACATGCAGGTCCCTGGGATCGAACCCAGGCCACCTAGGTGGTAGGCAAATGGTCTAACCATTCGGCCACAGTGCTGCCTTTAAACAGAACTACCTACAAGAATTTTTGTCATCCACAACTCTTTGGCATCAACAGTTCTTCATTCTGTTTTCAACATAAAAGCTGCAATATACCTTTATGTACTTTCAGCCTTTCAATTTCAAATTAATGCAGTTCTAGTTGCAGTATCCTTTCCTGTAATAAAACATTAACATTTTAAAAGGTTGTTGTTGTTAGCTAATACTGGATTTCTGACAATGAAGTCATTAATCCTCTTGCTCTCTAATATTTTTCACTGATGGATGGGGCGCTAGAAGTGGCTGGGCATATTTGAAGGCGGTCTTGGTGCATTTGCTCTTGCAGATCACATAGAGGATAGTTGTGGTGAAGAATATATCCCAATTCTGTTTAAATGTTTTGCCAGACAACCATGTCGTGCAATCAACCTGCAGGTTGCAAATGCCATTTTTTGAGGATACTCAGGAATTACTGTTTGAATGTTTGGTAGTTCCCATCTTTTATTTTTTGATTTTTCACAGTAATATTTTGCAATAATTTTTTTAAATTCAGAGTTGTAATCTTTTAGCTGCATAAAATGGTAGATTAACTATAGATTTTTGTATACTGCTGGTAAGAAAATCAGCTTTGTCATTACCACTCAGTCCAAAGTGAGCTGGTATTCACTGGAAGACTAGGTGTTTTTGAAGTGCTGTTAGATGGGTAAGGATTTTCCAACATTTTGTAGTTGTTTGGTTTTTTGGTGACAACTTGGAAGTAATTGCTATAATTGCTGCCCTGGAATAACTGCTAGATGAAAATGTGAAATTCTATATAAAAGATTTTGTAGGGCCATTCGAATTGCTTCAATTTCTCCATCAAAGTTTGTAGTTCCATAACTTAAAGATTTGTAATAGGAAAAGAACACATGCTCCATCTTGGTTTGATATCATTGATCCATCAGTATAAATATGGAGCCATTCATCTTCCGGAAATCTAGCATGAATTGTCTTTAATGCCAATAATTTTAGAATTGTTGGAGTATCACTTTTCTTAACTTCTTCTGTCAGGTGTAAGTAATATGTGATGTCTAATGTTTGTGTCGGATTGACTTTAGATATGAAGTTTTCCTTTGAATTAGGAAGGTACACATTCTTGAATTTTGGAAAGAAAGCTCTCCTGAGTCTTTAGAATTTGTGTTGAATAAGAGCTGCTTTTTCTATTTCATATTCAATGGGGTATTGGTTCGTTAGTACTTCCATAGCTGGTGTTGGTGTGGTTTTGATAGCACCAGCAATTAGTCTCAGACTTTGGTTTTGAAAGATTTGATTTGATTTTTTTTTTTTTTTTTTTTTTTTTATTTGCTGTTACAAGAACTTCGCCACAGTAAGTAAATAATGTTTTATATATACATTGTATGTTGTGTTAAGACTTGCTCTGGAACATCCCCACTTCATTCCTGTAGTGAAAGGCGCCTTTCTGTTCTTTGCATTACATTTTCTATTTATTTGGTCCATGTAACTTTGGTATCAAATACAATTCCCAATTACTTTGCTTCCTTTGTTTCTGGTAATTGTTGACCCTCAAAATTTAGTTTTATTTTTAATGGTTTTTTTCTTAGCAAATATTTGGTAGTTTGATTTTGTTGTATTAACAGTCAATAAATTTTCTTTGGTCCACTTTTGTAGGATGGTTAAGGATTGTTGCATGGCTTCTTCTAGTTCTGTACTTTTGTTTTTTGGTTTTGAAGTTCACATTACTAAGTTATCGGCAAACAGTGCACACTTTACGCCTGATTCTTGTATTTGTTGTGGCAGATCGTTAATAAATATATTAAAAAGTGTAGTGCTAAGCACTGCACCTTGTGATAAGCCACAGTGTACTTGTTTATATTTAGACATATTCCTTAAATATCGGGTAACAATAAAGTGCAGCGTTAGGAAATGACATAGCCATGAAAACATTGGATCTTGTATCCCTATTTTTACTTTCTTTATTGGTAAGTAGAAGGAAGTACTGTATTCCACACAAAAATTCGATGTAAAGATTTCACCGGAAATGTATGTAAATAATAGGGTATTTAAGTAAATATTAATCTTGTTCGGAATGTATATTTTAAAATGCTTGTAAAAGAAAAATGTATGTGGATGGAGAATTGCTGACTATGAGAATTGGTAGTCACTAAAATTAATATCATTCGGGCAGAATATAAACATTAGCTTATTGTGTCATAATAAAATATTGTTTATGGGGGCATTTGAAACCGAAATTATAATGTGAATATAAGTAGCTAATAATAGAAAGAAGTAAAAGGAGATTCTAATCGATAGTTAAGGGGAGAAGGTAATAAAGCTGAATATATTAAAGTCTCAAGAATGCAAGCCTAGGCAGATCAGATGAGTGATAAGCTTACAATTGTTGTACGAGCAAAGCCCAAAGAATTCCGCAGGCTGATTGTTATCTTGCCATGACTTGCTCAAAAGTTGATAAATGGAAATCACTTCTTTCGTGTCGCCCACACAAACACATGCAATGCAACTCACATTCGTCTTGAATCGAGCAGCCAGTACACGTGCAACTTTGTGATTTGTACGTAAGCTGGCACGTATACATAGTTCGGCAGTTGCTAAAGGGTGACAAAGTTAAAGTATTATAATGTTGTAGTTGAAGTTAGAAAGTTATATTCTATTTAGATATCGTCGGCAGTTCTCTACAAATCTGGAAATTTGCAAATAAAGTCAAATGTTTGTTAACGTTTGGTTCCATTCCTTCCACAACTCACGAACACCTTGCAGATCAGGACCTCGTGCTAGAGCTAGTTAAGATACCGGGCGAAAAAAGAAAATAGCCCCACCCCAAACTACCTTTTACATGGAAAATGTTTAGAAAATTCTGACTTTCTTGAAAATGGCTCATAATGATTTTGATTAAAATGCCATATGTTTAAGATATTTTTATGACAAATGAAAATTCATATCTTGAATTTTCTGGCTATAGCCCCTGTAGTTGTATCTACTCTGGACGACTTTTGCATAACTGGTAAACGGTTAGAGATAGACCAAATCATACTATACAAAAAACATAGATCTTGCTAAAATACACAATTTATGTCTGAATAAATTTTCTTGTAAGGTGAACCATTTCGGAGATATTCCTTGTTATGTGTGTGAGTTTCGGAAAACTTAAAAGTTTCATGAAATGGAACGTCGTTCATTTTTTTATATGTTAAGTGGGCAAAGAGAACAGATTCTCAAAGCTTTAAAAGATTTGACTATCGCACAAAGCCTACTGTATTCTAACATACCCGTTGCACCTACAAGGAAATAGCAATAAGATAATTTCTACAAATGTTAATCTTAACATGAAGATATAGGAATAAGAGTTTGTAAGAATGGTTAGTACAAGAGTAGAGAAAATCATGTGAGTGCAACACATCAGATGTTTGTTTTTTTTTTGCTCCTCTGATGCATACGGCCACTTCTTCCTGTTATTTCCTTTATATTTTCCACTACCTCCGTCTTGTCCTGTTTATCTATGTGACAGGCTTCACTTCCGGGATCTTTGTTCAGTATCCGTGAAAAATGATTTTTCCAATTTTTTATTGGAATTTCTTTCATTGTGTGCATTGCCCTCCTTTTAAGAGGAAGTAAGGGTTCTTTTCTGCTTCTTGTGCCATCCGCCATGCTTCTTCCTCCATGTATTTTTCTCTTGCAGATCTGATCACTCTTTTGTATTTTCTTCTTTTCCTGGTGTACTCCTTTATCTCCTCTATTCTTCTTGTAATTTTTGCAAGGCTTAGGGCTTGTAGTGCATCTTTTCGTTCCTTGTAGCAGGTCCTGTCAAGCCATGGTTGTGCGTGTCTACGTGGTGCTGGCCTGCATGCATTTTTTATCATGTCGTTTGTCATATCAAGTGCTGTTTCCAAGTGTCCGTTCTGTATTCTTTCTTTCACTTCCTCTATGATGTCCTGGTTCTGCCTTATTCTTTGTGGATCCACTGTCTTTGACAGTCTGCTCATGTTGTCTTTGGGTGAAGAATATATCCCTATTTTGTGTGTGGCAGAGTGGATGGGGTTAAAACTACAATGTATGGGAAGTGACATGTGTCACTTCTCTTATACACATGCAGAAGCTATGTCTGGACCAACATTTCACAAAAATAATACCAAACACAATCTAAGCTGAGATTCAATCCGTTAAAATTTATAAACTTACCTTAATAATAAGATCTTTGGTTTCTGCGAACTTCTCCTTGTGTGTCTGATGCACCTTGAATACTTCTTGCTGCCACATTACCAGAGTATTGAACTGTTGCTTCATTGCCATATTATTCTGGTGGAGAGTCTCTACAAGAAAATGAGAAAAAATACTTTAGGTATTATGAGTGCTGTATGTTAGATGATGGGATATGATGAATTGTATGATATCTGTATTATAAAAAAGTCACCTTGGAGATTTACCAGGATACTTGAATCAGATGAGATTTAGTGTAAGGGTTCCTTGTCATATTAAGCTCAAGCATTAATAGTATCAGAACAGAAAGCCAAAGAAGATCTGCAATATATTGTCACCGCGCTCAATTCCCGACAACAGCAGTGCCACCCATCGCATTATTGTCGGCACTACCGCAAAGGAGCCGAAGGAAAGAGACAGAGTATGGCCGCATTGTTGGGGCGCTTGCCGAAAGAGAGAAAAGGATAGACACTTCGAGAATCTTCTCTGCTTTGTATCTCGCCGCAATAAGTGAACGTTCCTGAAGCTTCCAGAATAGTGCCTGGGAGATATAAATAGCGGTAAAGTGTGAGAAGAGTCAGTCAGACGTATGTGAAGGGAGTAGTCGTGCCGGCGGAGACAGACAGACGATGTGAAGCGTTGTGCCGACGGAGAAGAGTTAGTTCTTTGTGTTACGAGTTCGGAGCCGTGCTGTTGGAGAATCGAAAAAGACTTTCTTGCTGTTGCAACGAGTGTACAAAGTTACTGTTTACGGAAATAAAAGTGTTTCTTTATCTCGACTACATCTGTCTACTTTACTTCACAACCAAAACCAAAAAGTTACACTGGTGTCAGGAGTGGGATTCGTCGAATTGCTTCTAGTTTCGTTACATCGTCGTTAGAAGTTGCAACGTTAGAACCAAGATGGAGGGAGATTCGGAAACCAGGATGATGGTAATGATGAAAGAATTATTTGCCAAAATGGAAACGTCAACCCACAACCTCGCTGCCAAAATCGAAACGATAAACGACAACCTCGCTGCCAAAATGGAAACGTCAAACAACAACCTCGCTGCCGAGCTGAAAGAGATGAAGACGGAGCTATCGGCGAAAATTGATGGCGAACTGATTGGCGTGACGGAAGACGTGGAAGAACTCGGCGAAAAGGTGGTAGACCTCTGCCGGCACGTGGACGTCGTGGAGGACGACGGGGAACGTCTTGGCGCCTGGTAGTAAGAGTTGACGAGAGCGTCAAAGTACTGGATGCCAGGGGCAGACGGAATAGCGCGGAGCCGGGGAGGGAGCACCTAGTGGCCGAGGCGACAGTTGCGCCCGTTTCAGATGATGTGAGGGAAGACGTGAAACAACTCGGCGAACTGATTGGCGTGACGGAAGACGTGGAACAACTCGGCGAACTGATTGGCGTGACGGAAGACGTGGAACAACTCGGCGAACTGATTGGCGTGACGGAAGACGTGGAACAACTCGGCGAACTGATTGGCGTGACGGAAGACGTGGAACAACTCGGCGAACTGATTGGCGTGACGGAAGGCGTGGGACAACTCGGCGAACTGATTGGCGTGACGGAAGACGTGGAAGAACTCGGCGAAAAGGTGGAAGACCTCTGCCAGCATGTGGACGTCGTGGAGGACGACGGGGAACGTCTTGGCGCCCTGGTAGTAAGAGTTGACGAGAGCGTCAAAGTACTGGATGCCAGGGGCAGACGGAATAGCCCGGACCCGGGGAGGAAGCACCTAGTGGCCGAGGCGACAGTTGCGCCCGTTTCCGATAACGAAAGTGTACGTCTCGGGGAAGACAAAGGGGCAGTTCAGGGACGTCATCGAGGATCCTCTGGAGGAGTGTGTCGGGTACGTAACCAACCAGGATATGACGTGGAGGACGATCAGCAGGGAAGCGCACAAGCAAGCGAGCAACACGCGAGAACCGACTTGGCGTGTGACATGGGGGGACCGTCAGAGCCATCCAATCACCTGACACATAGTGCCGTGAACGGAAGAATGGTGGACATCATCTTGGACGGCAGGATACAGGAGAGGCCGTGCCGAGCACGAGTGAACACGAGTGCAGCGGTGGACGCGACTCGCGCGGATGTGGTGGGGTTTGTTGCCGGACCCATCGGAAGCAAGGTGGCTGCGAAGGTGCGCCAGAGAGGTCGGCGGACATGGTACCTAGTGAGCCGTTTCCAAGTGCGCAGGATGGCCCGTCAACACACCAGGAAGAAGGGCAACTGGACGAGGGACCGTCAAGACCGGCGGTACTGTTGCAGAATTTCGAGGCAGGATGGCATACATCGTCCTACCCGGACCAAGGGACACTATCCAACAGCGATACCTAGGATCGTGCCTCCTGGAGAAGAGGTTCGATGGGTTAGTCCACCGGGGCGCAAGGAAGATGGCGCAGTGATAGTGCTGGTCGGGACGACCAGCTCTGAGGAGGGAGCAGTGTCACCGCGCTCAATTGCCGACAACAGCAGTGCCACCCATCGCATTATTGTCGGCACTACCGCAAAGGAGCCGAAGGAAAGAGACAGAGTATGGCCGCATTGTTGGGGCGCTTGCCGAAAGAGAGAAAAGGATAGACACTTCGAGAATCTTCTCTGCTTTGTATCTCGCCGCAATAAGTGAACGTTCCTGAAGCTTCCAGAATAGTGCCTGGGAGATATAAATAGCGGTAAAGTGTGAGAAGAGTCAGTCAGACGTATGTGAAGGGAGTAGTCGTGCCGGCGGAGACGGACAGACGATGTGAAGCGTTGTGCCGACGGAGAAGAGTTAGTTCTTTGTGTTACGAGTTCGGAGCCGTGCTGTTGGAGAATCGAAAAAGACTTTCTTGCTGTTGCAACGAGTGTACAAAGTTACTGTTTACGGAAATAAAAGTGTTTCTTTATCTCGACTACATCTGTCTACTTTTACAACTACACCAACCAAAGTTACAATATGTATCTAGGGGAAATTGTAAGCCCAAAACATTTGGATATTGTTTAGAAAAGCTTACGCAAGCACTTGGTCAGAATTTCGGCAAAGTCCCACTCGGCAGTGTGTACGAATGGTCACGAAAGTTGCCGAAGTTGCTGTGTTAAAGCAGTGCTGCCAACAGCAGAATGTCCCCAGGAGTTTGTTGCCAATAGTAAGTTTGAATGCTTTTGCGGGAGTCGGCAGTATGCTGTTGACCTTCTTAGAAGCAACTAGTGCAATGGATCGCTTTATCAGTATATTAGATTTGGCGCCTCTGTGCTTTAATGAGGAGTCATGCATGCAGTTCCTGTAGGACGAGGGCCTGCTGAGGACTCGAATGCTATGCAGGGAATGTGATGTGCCCTAGGGCGAAGCCTACAGTATCCCATCTGTGCCATCCCAGCGCATGGGGCTCCGTAAATGGATTTTTTCTCCACTCGAAAATTAAAAAATAAATAAAAAAGAACGATAATTAATAAAAATAATATAAATATAATAATATAGTACTATTAAATATAATATTATATATATATATAATAATAATACAATAAAATAATATAATATGTTGTTTTCCTAGTGCCTTGCATCTGGCAATGAAGCCATTAGCATTATATTATAATATAATATAAATTAAATAAAAAAGAATGATAAATAATAAAAATAATATAAAGATGATATATATAATATAAATCGAATAACATTAAAAATAATAATATAAAATAAAATAATTAAACAAAAAAAGAACGATAAACAGTAAACATAATAAAAATATAATAATATTAAATATAATATATATATATATATATATATATATATATATATATATATAAATATATATAATAAATATAATAACATTAAATAATAAAATAATAATAATAATAATAGTAATAATAATAATAATAATAATAATAAAAATAATAATAAATATAAGTATAATATACAGTATTATATATAAATAATATATATAATATAAATGTAATAATCATCATCAAACGCGATAGCGGTATGTCTGTGGAGGCAACGACGCGAGTGAGTGCATGTGTTTAATGTGTTGGCAACGAAAACTAGTGTAGTGTAAAAAGCAATGTTGGCAGATGTGAAAATCGTCTGCTAGTCATGCAGTGAAATCTAGTGGGCAATTGTGAAACTACTGTCGGCGCATGCACAGTAAGTAAGTTCGGACTTAGAATCTGGCTGGCAAGTGGAAAGTGAGCTGTTCTAAACTTGAGCCAAACATTTAATTCAGGAGAAACAGAAATAGATGTTGTCATGCTGGTATTTATTTGTATATTTTATGTTCAGAAATACTGTGTTAATTTGTGCTATATAAGTTACATTTTGTTTTGCTAATTTCAATATTACGTCTGAAACTATCTGGTACATATGGGGGCATGGCCAACATTGATCATGTGGATAAATGAGAAAAGCAAAAGAGAAACGTCGTTGGGCTTTGTAACCAATGTGAATAAACAGTCCATCTTTTTCGAGGCAGTTGTGATCTTAGCGTCACATAGAAAAGATGTGAAATTGTGGTAGCTGGGTGTTGCAATAAAAAAGAAAATGCATCAATAATTGCAGAATAACAAGTAGAAAGAGTGAATAACTTACACCTGATTGCACATAGAAAAAACTACATGTGATTGATTTTCACAGACATAAGTGCGCAGCAGAAAAAAAATGAAATTATAGTTCATCATGGAAGTGACAAACGTTTAGGCCTCAGGCTAGAAGCAATTGGAAATATCTTTGCTGTGGGGAATGACCTGAATAGTTTCAGATGGTAGCCTCACAAGTTTGTTAAATAGTAAACTGGTTTGTTACAGAATTTCATTTAAACTTAAATCAAGCACATTTTTGGAGAAATTTGTACTTTATTTGAAGAAAACCCTTGCCCATGCCATTTTGTTGAACTTTGTTACCTCTATATATGACCCTGAAACAAAGAACTCATTGCTCTAAAGCGAAAGTAGCAATGCCAATTTAAAAAAAAAAAAAAAACTGCTAAATTTGGAAACTTAATGCTAGATTAAATAAAATGAACTATTCTACTCCCAAAAGAAAACCACTAAACGTGCATACCAATGATGGCACTGAATTAAATTTTCGATTCAACTTTCTAGTATAAAACTGTCCAGTAAATCTTATGAAAGAGTACCAGCAAACATAAGATCTGATGTGGGTAAAATCTGATATTCAAATAAAATTGGCAGATGAATGACACTGTGACTCCATGCGGAACAGGATGGAGCAGCTTTGCCAATTGAAATGCGGCTGTAGCAGTTACGATGACAGACATAGAGAAGTGCTAACCTAGCAGTTGATTTTCAAAAAAGTATTTCATTCGGCACACCAGCATCTAGAAAAACTGCATACCCACTCTAAAATAACTTCCAAAGTTGATATGTATTATGCATGAACACAATCCACATACAAGCGGTGCAGACAAACAATTTCCTGGTAACCTCTTCCATTCAAGCATTGGAACAGTAGGACAGTGACATTTGGTTCATGCATCCTTCTAAGCTATACAAAACAATGAACAATGGACTTTTGCATAACAATTGGTTGCAGTGTAACTCCAGAGTACCAAATTCGAGAGGGTGGAAAATCTAGAAAACACCTACTACCCAAAGAGTAACAGGGAAATACTTCCCTACATGGAACTTGCCAAAAGGAAAAAAAGTTGCAACCATTTAGCAAGTGCGTAGGGTGCTGCAAAAGAAAATACATAAGAAAACCAATATGATCACTGGTGACAGCAAAGATGTATGCTTATGGCATACTTATAGATCAGGCCTTTACGACTGAGGTGCCACCAGCACCCCAACGAGCAACAGCAGTAGGACAGTGCTGAGCTGGGCACTGAAGAGGTGGGGGAAGGTGAAGTTGCAGAGACAGCATAAGAATATGTTGTGGCAGTCGAAGTACCTGTGGGGTGAATGTGGTATTGACTACTGGATGGTATAGGTCAAGTCAGTGTACAGCTTACCTAAACAATATTGTTATTCATGACAATCTTGTAAACACACTAACACACAATTCATTCTACTGTTACAAATTAAAAAAATGAAAAACGCAAAAACCATACTTTATTTTGCTTTTAGTATGCTGTACTTAGGCATTCATTACTAGGACTAGGAAGTTCATGCATTTGCATGGGTTTTCACAGGGGTTAAAAATGTCTGATTTTACATTATGTGCACGAATTGTGGAATTTTCAGTTATTTAGACATGATTTTATGATGCATATACCTACATATTTTCTTGATTTTGATAAATGCATAATATTTCAATATTATAGCCCCTATATTGGATATTTTAATGATTTTTATGGTTTTTTATTATTTTTTCCATCTGGATAATACTTTCATATTGACAGTTTGCACATGATGATGCAGCTCGTGAGGTGGCGAGAACTAATGCTGAGTCATATTGTCATGCAGTGAATCCCGTTTCCAACCTTTCATTATATGTACATGCATAGAGAATAATCAGTGGATTATCTGAGAGGTTTAAATTAACAAAGATAAAGTTCAGGTCAGCATTTTGAGCAGCACGATTATAGCAACACTTGCCTGCCACCAGTAGTTGTGTCGTGGTCTTAAAGCATAACAGTGTTGTGAACTGGTTCCCACCAAATTAAATTAGGCGTATAAAATGTTAAAAAGTTCTTCAAATGCCGAAAATAAAACCACTTCGACTGCTAAATTAATTAATTTACAGAGAGAGTTTTCGGATCATTTAATAATAGGGTACTGTTTTGTGGAGCATGTGAGAAAAATGTAGGGAGTGAGAAAAGATTCCAAATAGTTCAGCATATAAACACAGTAAAACATAAGGAGAATTTAATAAGCAAACTTGCAAACAAAGAAGCTGTTCAAAAACAGCTAGTAGAGTGTTTAGGAAGTAGGGTTACTGAATTTTCCTATGACTTGTGCCAAGCATTTTAGCTGCTGATATTCCCTTGTTCAAAATTAATAATCTGACATTTAAAAACTTTATTGCTAAGTACACTCGACAACATGTGCCTGAAGAAAGTACACTGCATCAGACTTATGTAGGGCATTGTTACAATAACATATTGTCAAATACACAAAATTAATTAACGGATCAGTTTGTGTGGTTGTTGATGAAACCCCTGATTCTGAGCGCCGTTCTATTGCTAATATAATTGTGGGTGCTTTAAATAATGAATAAAAGACTACACCTTATCTTCTTAATGTGTGCAAATTGTCGGTCACTAACAATGTAAGATAAAAAATGGATTACACTACTTTCCAACCCAGATATAATCCCCCAGAGACCACGGAAAACAGCGGTTGCAGCCTTCCGACTATTGACAAATCACGACTGCTTAGCAAGTCATCTCTACAGAATAGGTATCTTAACCTCACCAATATGTGTCCTGTGTAACGATCCAGCAGAAATGAATGAAGACCACTTGAAGACCTGTGAAGCATTAAGATCAGAAGAAACTACAGTTCAAAAGTATTGGAAAGCACGAATGCTAATGGCTTCATTGCCAGATGCAAGGCACTAGAAAACAACAACAACAATGTAACTGTGACCCAGTTTGTGATGGACACTGAAATTACTATGGCCATGTGGAATCAAATACGACCGGTTACTTTTATTTGTTACTGATGGAGGTCATATGTTAAAATCAGGACAAATGCTGAAAGGTATTTTTCCTAACTTAATTCATATAATTTATTTTGCACACGCTCTTCATCGCATTTCTGAGACAATATGCGATTCTTTCCCATTGGTAGATAGATTTGTGTCCCGTACAAAGAGAAGTTTTGTTAAATCTCCTAAAAGAATTAAGTTGTTTAGATCAACAGCACCTAATATCCGACCTCTTCCTGCACCAGTGTTAACTTGATGGGGAACATGGGTCAATGCAATTTTATATTATGCTGAGCATAAGAAATAATCGAAGAGGACTCATTGGACTCGAAAGATGCTTCATAAATAGAAACTGTGCAAAATATTGTCAGGCACTGGGTTAAAAGAGGATCTTAGTTTCATATCTGCCCATGTTTCTTTCTTACCAACAGCCATGACGGCATTGGAAGCTGTAGGATCTCCTTTGCATGAATCACTTACTGACTCTGAAAAAACAATATGTGATCTAAGTTCGGTTCCTGGTAGCATAGGACAAAAAGTGAAACAGAAAGTGAATTATGTAATTTCAAAAAATTCTAGATATAAACGGATGTGCGATATTCGAGAAATTCTCGAAAGAAAACCATCTGTCATACCAAGAGACTTGACTCTCTCTGTGAAGCAGTTAACATCATTTAAATTTGGCCCAATAACATCTTGTGACCCAGAGAGAAGTTTTTCACGTTACAAAAGTGTTTTGCGAGACAACAGACGATGTTTTACAGTTGAAAATTTGTGCAAATTGGTTGTGAACTGCAATTTAGCAGTTAATACTAGCAGCGAGACCACTTCTGCTTCAACCTCTAAGGAATAAGGTAACTTTATACTAACTCGTCTTGTCTATTGCAGAGGGACATTGTTTTAATTAAATAGTGCATATTTCTTGGCATACTTTCAAGTTTTTAAGAGCATATTTGCATGCATATGTCAGTGTTTTTAAGGGCCTGAACTTCCAAGCCCTATTCATTACACATAACACCTATCACTTTTCGAAATTGCCACCTTTTGCGCTGATACAGGCTCTGAGCTTTATTGGCCACTTGTCTTTGGCAGAATAGATGACATTAAGGGAGAAATCTGTCACTGCTGACAAGGAAGGCTTTGAACTTTCAATGGTGAGGTGTTTCCTCTTGCAAACAATAACCTCCAGCAGTGATCACAGCCGGCAGTCCAAAGGGTTCAGGTCCAGATTGGCACTGGGCCAATCTTCACACGAAATGAAGTCAGGGACACGACACTGAAGCCACTTGTGAGTTGACCTAGCCTTGTGGGCTAGAGCAGAATCCTGCTCGAAAGTCCATGGTTGGTTTCGAAATAATGTGCCACTCAAATTCTTGACAATAGGCCTCCAAAACAGTGCTTTAGTACACTCTGGTGCTGGTTTTGACACCCTTTTCCCAGAAATGCAGCTGAATTGTGCCAGAATAACTCACTCCCAATCATACCATCAGTGAGGAGCGATGATGGACCCTCTGAACTTTAGGAACCTTATTACTGGCTTCCCGAGATAATGTATAGACCCTGTCATTTTGCACATTGAAAAACTCTTTAATAATGAATACTTTTTCATCAGTGAAGGGGATGTTGTTTTCTAGTGCCTTGCATCTGGCAATGAAGCCATTAGCATCGGTGAAGGGGATGTACCAATGACTATTTTGTGTGTGACGCTGCAGGAGGCATAGACATTTAAGCACTCTCAGCTTCTTTAGGCATGTGTCAAGATAATGTTCTTTATGTCAGCGATAAGCCCTTAGTCCAAGGTCCTCTGACAGAAGTCTGGACATTGATCTTTTTGAAATGTTCATTTCATGGGTCAAGATAGCCTGCTTCCGCACTGAATTTCTCCAAATCCGAGCTGCCACTGTTTTTATTGTGGCGTGGGCGACCCTCTCTCAGATGATCCTTCATGCTCCCAGTTACAGTGAATTGTGCAATGGTCCAGTACACAAACACAACTGCTTTTCAGCTTTTGCTACATCTTGAAAATGTCACTTGCAGATTTTTCAACTTTATGCAAAGCTATGACAGCTACACGATTTTTGTAATCACCCCGTTACATGTTGAAACCTAGAGCTATAATCTTCGCAAAACTTAAAGGCATATATGGACGCGGGGCATACCTCGGACTCCAGCGAATCCTACGCTTGCCCCTCCTACCAGCGCTGCCGAGTATGGTGCATGCATCTCACACACTGTTATGTACAGAACCTCTGCTGGTACATGCACTACGCTTGGCAACAGCGCTCTGCTTGAGCACTGGCCAGCGTTCACATGCCTTTAACTTTTGCGAGCGGTATAAATGCTTCCTCTTTCAAAGACACGCCAACAATGGTTTAAGGTTAACTGTGCAAACTGGCAGTTGCTGATGCACAAAACCGGTTGTACAGTGTGTCAAAAGTTTCTAAGAGTATGACTAGACTATGTATATTGTGGTTACCCATGTGCACATTTACCATTTAGGTAGATTTTTGACATCCTCACTTGCAGATTTTCCAACTTCATGCAATGCTATGACGGCAACATCATTTTTGTAATCATCCCATTCCATGTTAAAACCTGGAGCTAAATGCTTCCTCTTTTAAAGACATGCCAATAATGGTTCAAGGTTAACGTGTGCACACTGGCAGTTACTGACGCGCAAAATCAGTTGTGTACTGTGTGTCAAAAGTTTGTAAAAATATTTATGACTAGACTAGGTATATTGCGGTTATCCTTGTGTACATTTACCATTTAGGTAGATTTTTGACATGTCACAACTAATTTACCAATATTCGGCACAATAAATTTGGCAGTAGAGATTCATAATTCTGCCTTTAAGGTAGCATCAGACAGAGACCTCCTGCATTTCATTTAATTTAAATTAATAATTAAAAACATCTATTTACATACATGGGTTGTACTGACAATTGACACAGATTTTAGGGCAAGTGCACGAGTTTTGAGAAATTACTGTTAATAAACATCTTTATAAAAATTAATTAAATCTCTGTTGTAGTGGTAGTACCTGTTCTTTTAGGATTGTTTTGCACTGTAGTTTTATCAGCTCTGGAAATTCAGGACACACGGAAAATGTTGTTGTTGTTGTTTTCTAGTGCCTTGCATCTGGCAATGAAGCCATTAGCATTCGTGCTTTATAATACTTTTGAACTGTAGTTTCTTCTGATCTTAATGCTTCACAGGTCTTCAAGTGGTCTTCGTTCATTTCTGCTGGATCGTTACACAGGACACATATTGGTGAAGCTGAGATATCTATTCTGTAGAGATGACTTGCTAAGCAGTAGTGATTTGTCAGTAGCCAGAAGGCTGCAACCACTGTTTTCCTTGGTCTCTGAGGGTTTATATCTGGGTTGGAAAGTAGTGTAATCCATTTTTTATCTTTGGCATTTGTTTCTATTTCTTGTAGGTATGAATGAGAAAATTTTTTAATGATCAAGCGTTTTATTGAGGAATATGAGAAATTGAATTTAGACTTTTGTTTTATTGTTGTGCTTTTCTTTGCAAGTGAGTCTGCAGCTTCATTCTCCATGACTCCACAGTGTGCTGGAATCCATTGGAGATGAACAGTCTTATTAACTTTTTGGAGTTGTGTTAACATTTTGTAGCATTCTCTAATTTTTGTTGACTTCTTTGTAGTATTTGAACATATTCCCTGAATTGCAGCTTTAGAATCCGAAAGAATTACTGCCTTGTTAAATTTATTTAAGGGAAGATTTAATAATTGTCGGAGAGCAATGTATATAGCCTCTATTTCTCCATCATAATTTGTTGTGTCTCTGCCAACAGAATGATAAAAGGAAAAATGTGAACACGTAACTCCAGCTCCAGTAAGGTTTTCCGTGGAGGATCCATCAGTATATATGTGCAGCCATTCTTCTGTGGGATATCTAGTATTGATTGTTTCCAGAGCTAGAAGTTTTTGTATTTCTTTTGGTGTGTCTGATTTACTTATTTCCTCTATTAATTCCAAACTGAAGGTAGGTTGCAATAATTCCAATGGATTTACTCTTATAAGTAGATTTTCTCTGGTGTTAGGAATGTTCAATTTGGATTTAATCCGTGTTACCTTTTCTAGGAAACTACTATGAGTTTTAAGGATTGAAGGGGGGAGGTTCTCTTCTGTCCATTTAGAGTTTGGCAGTCGTAACATTTTCTCGTGTTGGAGCAATGCTTGTTCTTCTATTTTTGTTGTTATTGATGGGGTCCGTGTTTAAGGCAAGCATAGCATCAATAAGTGTGGATTTAACTGCTCCAGTGATTAGGCGAAGAGCCTGATTTTGTATTTGTTCAAGTTTATTGATGTTAGCATTTGCTGCTGTTATTAAAGCTTCAGAACAGTACAAGAGGTTTGGTTTAACGTACATTTTGTATGTTGTGTTAAGGACTCTCCTTAAGCAGCCCCATTTAGCACCAGCTAACCTTTTCAGGATTTGCAGTTTCTTTTCAACCTTTTCTGAGATGTTTGCTATATGTTTTTTCCAACTTAGCTTTCTGTCAAAAGTGATGCCTAAGTATTTGGCATCATCAACTGCTTTGAGTGGTTTACCATTATAATTTATGTTAATATTAACTGGTTTGTATTTTAGTGTAAATAATTTGTTTTTTCCACATTGATAGTCATGAGGTTTTTGGAGCTCCACTCATGTACTTTGTTTAGGGCTGTTTCTATTGTCTTTAATTAATTCAGGTTTTTTTGGAGAGCCTGGAGTCCAAATGACTACATCGTCAGCAAATAAAGCAATTTTGGTTCTCGAAGTTTTTATTATTGCTGGAAGGTCATTTATATATGAGACAGAATATTAGACCCCAATATTAAATCGTTCATATAAATGTTTGTTAAAAGTGTATAAATTTCTAGTTCTTGTTTGGGTGTATCAGGAACTTATTTTTAATATTCAGGATAGCCAATGTTTTCTTGTTAGTAGATAGTTTGTGTTTTAACAATAAAAACTATTTGCGCGGATGAATACCGCGGATGAACAGAAAAATGGCGGTGTGTCGTACCAAAGCGATGCCGAGAACTAGTTTCATTAGCGTCTGTATGCTCAAGATAAGACGTGTTATGGTATCGTGTGAACATGGAACTTTCACCAAACTTTTATCCAGTGTAAATTCTACCAAATCATTTAAGTGTGAAGGTTTTTGATTATTTAATATGGTGCTGAGAGTGTAAAATGACGAAGTGTTAATGAATAAATATGTTGTGATAAAGGAACATTGATTTATGCATTCCATTCTGTTACCACGACCCTGTAGATAGGAATCGCGTCTGCTATCACAGTATTTCATCTTTCTGAGAAGAACATTATTTATGCTGTTATGTGTTAATAATCATTTTAAAAACTGCACCAAAATGGCTTACCCAACGTGGAACTCGAATTTAGAATGGAATGCAAAATTACGAAAATTGAAATCACGATAAAACATCAAGTGACGCCGCGTCCAATGGAAAAAAGACGCCATTAGACCATCGTTTGATATCAACGATACATCAGAACATCGATGCATGGATAACCAACGTGGGAAAAACACCGGAGATCATCTAGCGAAGCCAACTACCCAGGAGACGTAAATAACTGGACGAAGAACCAACGGAAAAGAAAGTAGGATCAAAATTTTTTGTTTTCACATACATTTTATTTCCATTTTTATGTTACTGAGAAGCGGCAAAGTAGTGGGACTTTTAACCTTAAGTGAATTGAATAAAGAAATTAAAATGTCGCGAAAAGAGATAGAAACAGGAGTGGGGAAAGGGGCAGATAGGCCTAGTTATCAGGTAGAATTAGAAAGAGAGGAACAGCTAGCAATAAGCAAAGACCAAAGGTTATTAATGATCATGTTTGAAAGACTAGAACAGAAAATGGAACAGAATAAGGTAGAATTAAAACAGGACATAGAACAAAGTTTAGGTCAGAAAATGGAACAGAATAAGGTAGAATTAAAACAGGACATAGAACAAAGTTTAGGTCAGAATAAGGAAGAGATAGGTCAGAAAATGGAGAAAGTGAGACAGAATTTAGAACAGAAAATAGAATTAGGAAGACAGGAGTGTAAAGAAAATATGAAAGTAATGGAAACTAATTTAAAATTAGTACATAAAAACTTAAATGAAACAAAGGAAGCCTTAGAAGCTAGGATAGAAATTGTAGGAGATAGGATGGGAAAAATAGAATCAGAAATGAGAGAAAATAAGATTGTATTAGAAGGAGAAATTGCTAGATGTAGAGATGTAGAGAATGTAATACAAGTGTAGACTGTAAGATTACAAATGTAAAAGCAGAAATAACAGGAATTAAGGAAAGAGATTGAGGTAGTAAAGAAAGACATTATTAATGAAACTGTAGAACAAATTGTAATTCCTAAAATTAAGACGATGACTGATGTGGTGCATTCACAACAGGATGCTATAAATGATATGAAACAGAGTCACTTAGAAATAAAGAATGATTTAAAATCAATTTGTGAAGAAATGAAAAAAGGGAAAGAAAGTTTGGCTAATGTAAATGATGTTGTGAATGCACTACAAAGGCAAGATGATTTAGATGTAAGTAATGTACAAGATGAGAGTTACTTGAATAATGTACAAAATGTTGACTCACCATACAGAGAAAGAGGTTCACAACCAAACAATGACACGACACACAACACATGTTACACTAACAGCATATTACATGAAATCACACCACCTACATTTGACGAGGAGAAGGGAGACGATCCAAAACTCTTTGTTAAAGAGATGGAAGAATATTTTAAAGTGAAAAGAATACCAAATGAGCTTAGGATGATGATAGTTAAGAAAAGCTTGAAAAACAAGGCATTAGAATGGCTCAGGTTAACACTAGCTGGTCATGAGTCGTATAGTTCATTCAGAAATTTATTCCTATCAAGGTATTGGGGCCCAGCTAAGCAAAACCAAACTAGGGTAGAGCTAGCGACAGGTAGATATGATCCAACCAAAGGGTTATCGCTAGTAGATTATTTTATGAAAGTAGCCAACAAAGGAAAGCTATTAGACCCCAACTTGTCGGAAGCAGAACTAATTACCAGCATAACAAGACATTTCCCAGACACAGTGAGAACAGGGTTAATTGTTGCGAGGCCAGTAGATTTTGCAGATATGATAGAATTGCTGACAGCCTTCGAAACACAAAATGGTCGGCCTAATGAGCATAGACATAGGAACGGTCACCCAAACTCACCCATCTTAAACTGGAGCACGGCTACGAACAACCAGAGTGAGGGAGAAGATAGAAATACTAGGAGCACCCATGAAAGGGGGAGAGGGGCACACCATTTCCCACAACCACATAATCATGGCGAGAGGATGGAGAACACAAGACAGCGGTACCACGACACAACACCAAGGGGTGAATCGAGATACAGAACGCATAGATATGATCGTGGAAGACCAGGAGACCGTACCCATCAAGTGAATCATATACGATTCTGTAGGGAATACTTAAACAGCCAAAGGCCGTTATACAATAGGGGTTCACGTCAAAGGGGCAGAAACCGATGGAACACCGACAACGTAAGACAACAGGAACAGAATGAAAATGTGCCGGATAGGACCGATGCTGCGCAGAATACAGAAGCGACTATCACCTCCAACGCCCAGGAAAACTAAGTACAAGTCAACTTTGTGTCCCGGAAGTTGACCTGTGTGTCAGTAGGGGCAATATTGACCAATGTAATGTAGGTACCTTGAGAAAACAGGCAAGTGAAAGAAAGGAAATAACCAATCCACCAATGATTAGGCTGAAGGTATGGGGTATCGAATTGCCAGCGATGATTGATACAGGAGCCAGCACATCAGTATGTGACGAACAGCTATTCCAGGAACTGATAACTAAAAGAAATGCTGAATTCTTGCCTGTGTGTGGAGTGTATTGCAGCACAGCAATTGGCAAGAAAAAGGAACATGTTAAATACCAGGTAAGGCTGGTAATAGAAATCGGAAGTTGGAAGTTCGATTTTATTGCCCTGGTAATACCTAGACTAACAGCTACCCTAGTCATTGGTAGTGATTTGCTTAACCTTTGGAGGTCGGTGATTAATTATGACCTACATGAATTTATTATTAAGGAAGGAGCCTCAGAATGCACTGCGAAGTTCCTGGAGGAAGAAACATGCCAGGAGGAACCAGACCAGACAGGGATCCATCCGGATGAACAATTCTTTGTGGAGAACATCAATGTCCACGAGAATAGGTTGGTAGACCTAAGGGTAAATAAGAAGAAAACAGGTTGGACGAGCGAGGAGGAAACTAATGTTTGCAGCCATTGGATCTGCACAGAAGACGAGTATGTTACCTCGGACAACTACCAACCTGAACCACTACCAACAGATGGAGAAGAACCGATGTCACAGCTAATCGATGAGAAGGTCTGGGGGGCACATGGCATCTCTGAAGAGGAAAGGAACCAACTTAGGAAAATATTGGTTAAAAACAGGAAAGTTTTTAATAAAAAGCCAGGTACGTGTAATAAGTACGTACATACTTTTACAGTAACAGATATCACCCCCTATTCACATAAATCCAGGCCCATCCCCAACTCCATCAGGGAGGAAGCTGACAGAGTGATCCAGAAAATGTTAGCGGACGGAATAATAGAGCCGTCGGACTCATGTTATGTGAATCCAGTGGTATGGGTCCATAAGAAAGAGGGAAAATTGAGGATGACCATCGACGCAAGGAAGATAAATGCACATACCTTGCCAGATCATTACAGGCCTGAGGGGGTAGACCAACTAATATCGAAATTGAAGGGAGGTCAACATCTTACAAGTCTTGACTTGACAGCATCATTCTGGCAAATTCCTCTTCATCCAGATGTCAGGAAATATACCTGTTTCTTGCACAAAGGAAAGGTATACCATTTTTTAAAATGTGCCTTTGGACTATCGACCAGTAGCAGTGCACTACTGAGGGCTCTAGACAAAGTTTTTGGGGATACTATCGAGACTTTTGTAACGCAATATGTCGACGATTTTTTTATATACAGCAAGAATCCCGAGTCGCACTTACATCACATAGATTATGTATTATCCAGGTTCCAGGAAAGCAACATGACCCTAAATTTGGAAAAGTGTGAATTTTTCGTCAAAGAGGCTGAATTTCTAGGCCACATCATTACACCTGATGGTATACAACCTAATCCGGAGATGGTCAAGGCCATAGAGCATATACCACCCCCACGCAACTTGAAACAGTTGAGAAGGTTTCTGGGCATTTTACAGTACCAGTCAAAATTCGTGGTCAACTACGCTAAGGAATTGGTACCCCTTAGAGCACTGTTGAAAAAAGATACTAAATGGGAATGGAATGCTGAACACCAGGTGGCCTTTGAAAATATCAAAGAACTTTTCAAACACAGTATTCTCCTGGAACGACCGGATCCAAACTCACCTTTTCTAATATACACCGATGCTAGTGCGCACTCATATGGAGCAATATTAGCACAAGAAGATGCAGATGGCAACAAACATGTGATTGCCACAGCTTCTAGATTTTTAAACAAGATAGAAGCCAATGCCTGCATAACCGAATTAGAAATAGGTGCAATCCATTTTGCGTTACAAAAGTTCAGGCAATATATATATCATTATAAAATAATTATATATACAGATCACGTAAGCCTGTCCTTCATTCAAAAATGCAAGCTAACCAACTCCAAAATCTCAAGGTACATACATGAGATAACATCACACGACGTAGAGGTCAAACATATCCTGGGGAAGGAGAACATCTTTAGTGACTTATTGTCAAGGTTAAGGTCGGAGAGTCACATACCCGAGACGATATACAATCCACACCATGAAATTAAAATCATGCAGATAAATAGCAAAGAAAGCAACGAAATCTTACAAGACTTCAAAAACATAGCGAAGCTACAACAAGAAGACCCTGAATTGAAGAGGCTATTCGACAAGGCTCCAGACATAATACCAAAATTGGAAGCCAAGATAGGCAAATTTAGGAACATCCTATTTAAATTGCATGGCCGCGACGTAAGGAAGTGGAAAATGATGGTACCAAATTCCTTACAGGACAGGGTCATTTTGGCATTCCACCACTCGATGCTTCACTCTGGTACTGAGAGAACAATGCTTGCAATCGAGGAAGTATTGTACATCAAACATCTTGGCCAGAAAGTCAGGAAGTTAATTTCCTCATGCGACCTATGTCAGAAGGCCAAGCCAATTAATGTAAGATACGATGTCGTTCCACAATCCATCGTAAGGAACGAGAAAAATGCATTGGTGTGTATTGACGAGCATGGAGAGCTACCAAGGGGGAAAGATGGAAACAGATACATCTTTGTCATGTTTGATGTTTTCACAAAACTCACCAAAATATACCCCATTAAGAACATTAAAAGCAGAACTTGCCTAGATAAAATCGTCAAGGACTACATCCCAAAATATGGGAGGATAAAATGTATTCTATCGGACAATGCAACAATGCATAAGAGTAAGTTATTCCAGAACACCTTAGAAACATTAGGAATAAAATTGTACTATTCCTCAGCGTATTATCCCCAAGGAAACCCGACTGAGAGAATCATGAGGGATATAAGTATATATTTCCGCCTACTCTGCCACAGAGACCACACTTCCTGGATGGAAAAATGCGGATATATAGAGGAGGTGATTAACCATTCGGTGAACCCCACGACCAAGTTCGCCCCAATCGAATTGATGACCAACACGAAACCCAAGAGATTGACAATTGACATTGACACTACCGATGGCTGCCCAAAGAGAATTATCAGAGAAGGAAAAATGTCAATTGGCATTCAGAAAATTGCAGCAAAAGGCTGAAAAAGGGAGGAACAAGGTAAAAAGATTCGTCAGGAAATGGTCCCCACAAATTGGAGAAAAGGTGCTCTTAAAAAGCCACAAAGCATCCAAGGCATCTGAGAAAAGATCTGGAAAGATGGAGCTATTGTATACTGGACCACTGGTCATAACAAAACAGTTGGGTGACCACACGTATGAGCTACAGAATACAAATGGCAAGTTGGTAGGAAGATACCA
This sequence comes from Tenodera sinensis, assembly GCA_030765045.1. NCBI lineage: Eukaryota > Metazoa > Arthropoda > Insecta > Mantodea > Mantidae > Tenodera > Tenodera sinensis. The sequence goes on along the minus strand of CM060965.1, from coordinate 82,998,862 downwards.
TAAAAATAAATTAAAGCCATACAAAGAAAGGACCAAATAGTCTTTGCCAACAAATGTGTAAGGCCGGAATAGTAGAGATGATGGAAAATAACAATTTTTAATGGGTTACTTATAGAAAATTATGTTCAGATTAGGAATTACAACAAGGAAGAAAACCAACATAGTCATTGGCTATATTGACCACAAAGAGCATTGTCAACAAAGACAGATGAGGACACTAATTGTCATTAAAGAAATGAATTATAGCGACGGAAGATAATATGTTTTTGACATAAGGATGTCAGGGACAAAAATAAAAAGGAATCAATTATGATGACAAAGATATAATATTTCGACACAAAGATGTCGAGGGTAAATTGAGAAGAAAAATAATACAATTGCAGAATAATTATAAGTATAGAAGTTTTCTCTTATAGAAATAAGAGACAAAGAAGTGATAATTAGTGAAGTAAGGAAAACCATAATCAGAAAAACAATGCCCATGAATTAAGATGGATATAGCCAACGCTAAGCTCGAAGAAATGTTGAACCAAACAACAATGAATAATAACCCAATTAAGAAAAATAGTACCATTGGTAACATCAGAGTTTAAGAACCGACTCAATGACCTGCCTATACATAAGCTTATAAACTTACAAGACAAAGAAGGCGAAGAACTGAATAAAATATTGCCATAAACATGATCATAATCATTAGCTCAAAATTTGTATCCTGTTTTTCTCTCCTCATAGCAATGAATACAAGTCAAAAAGCCACATAATAAACCATGATACACTTAAATTATATTTGTGTCAATGTCAAATGTACAATAACTGAGTATGTGTTGTATAAGAACTGAATATGTGTTGTACAATAACTGAATATGTATTGTGTAATAACTGGATATGTTGAGTAATAACTAAATGTGTTGTACAAAAACTGAATGTGTATTGTGTAATAACTGAATATGTATTGTATAATAACAGAACATATGTGGTATGATAGCTGGATATATTGTACAATAACTGAATATGTATTGTATAATAATTGGACATGTTGTGTAATAACTAAATGTGTTGTACAATAACTGAATATGTATTGTATAATAACTGAATGTATTGTGTAGTAATTGAATATGTGAAATTTATAAAGACATGCTGTATCATGCCAAAACAAAAGACAAAGACAAACAGTGAAGAAGACTGTAAAGAAAAAAAAAAAAAAAAATATTGTACAAAGTGATTGAATCAGAGGAGTAGGGAGAAGTATTGTATTGTGTTTCAAGATTGTAAATATAGGTGACAACTTGAAAAACAAAACAAGGGGCATATGAGACAGAATATTAGACCCCAATATTAAATCGTTCATATAAATGTTTGTTAAAAGTGTATAAATTTCTAGTTCTTGTTTGGGTGTATCAGGAACTTATTTTTAATATTCAGGATAGCCAATGTTTTCTTGTTACTAGATAGTTTGTTTGTGTTTTAACAATAAAAACTATTTGCGCGGATGAAAAGAAAAATGGCGGTGTGTCGTACCAAAGCGACGCCAAGAACTAGTTTCATTAGCGTCTGTATGCTCAAGATGATAAGACGTGTTATGGTATCGTGTGAACATGGAACTTTCACCAAACTTTTATCCAGTGTAAATTCTACCAAATCATTTAAGTGTGAAGGTTTTTGATTATTTAATATGGTGCTGAGAGTGTAAAATGACGAAGTGTTAATGAATAAATATGTTGTGATAAAGGAACATTGATTTATGCATTCCATTCTGTTACCACGACCCTGTAGATAGGAATCGCGTCTGCTATCACAGTATTTCATCTTTCTGAGAAGAACATTATTTATGCTGTTATGTGTTAATAATCATTTTAAAAACTGCACCATATATATGTTAAAGAGTGTTGTGCTCAGAACAGCACCTTGTGGAAGTCCTCGGTGTGTTTGTTTATAGTTGTTAATGTATGTATTATATTTTGTGGCACAAAATCTTTGTGAAATAAACTGAGTTATCCATTTAAGCATATTACTTTTCACACCTATTGATTGCAACTTCTCAATTAATTTGTTTCTCCAGACTGAGTCATATGCTGATTTAAAATCAATGAATACTGCCAAGGTATCCTCCTTTCTATTGAAAGCTTCCTTGATGTCTTGGCTTAGTAGGAGTACATTTTCACTTGTACTATGACTCTGTCTGAAGCCGGTCGGTGAACTATTAAGTTGTAATATTCTAGGAACCAGTTAAGTCTAGATGCCACCATTCTTTCCATCACTTTTGCAATAACACTGGTCAAAGATATTGGCCTGAAACTATTAATATTGTTTGAGGGTTTGTTTTTCTTTAAAATCGGGATGATAATGGCTTCTTTCCAGTCGGAAGATACAGTCATTCTCCAACACATATTATACAGTTTGAGTAGGATTTCTTTTCCTTTCCTGCTAAGGTGTTTAATAAACTCTGAGTGGATCTTGTCAGGTCCTGGAGATTTTTTGTTCTGTAATTGTTCTATTGCTAAATCTAGTTCTGTTTCGTTAAAATCCTGAATAAAAATATCATTTTGTATATCTTTTGGCTTATTAGTTTCTCTGATAGTTTTTTGGATAGCTTTATCTTGTTTTTTATACGCTTGGGGTATTCTTTGTGACTGAGCATAAAACTTGTTAAGGGATTCTGCTATTTCCCTATCTGTAGTTAAGCTTTTGTTATTATGTTTTAATGGTTCAGTTGTATTTTTTGATAATTTTGTTTTATTAAGGAATTTGTATATTTTATTTCCTCTCGAGAACCAAAACATTATATTAATAGAAGATCTAACATCAGACCTCTACAATGGAATGCGGGTGGTCTCACACAAACAAAAAGAGTAGAACTGAATAAAATTGTATTTGACTATAACATCGATAAATTTTTCATACAGGAACTAATTCTAACAAATGACCAACTTAAATACTTCAATTTTACTGGTTTTCTACTACACCTACTACCCAAAAATAGACAGATAAGTAGTGGAATATTAGTTGGAGTCAAAAAGGATATTAAATCCTCCTTTGAAATTGTTAAAGAAATGGATAACACAGATAAAAGTGAATTAATAAAGCTAAATTTTTGGGATAACAAAATACATCTACATTTATACAGTATTTACAGTCCTCCCAAGAATGAACCAGAATTCTCTCTTATTGACCAATTAAATAAAACAATCGTAATTGGGGATTTCAATGCTCATTCCAAAAGATGGGGTTATGAAAAAGTGGATTCTACAGGGAGGATAGTGGAAGAATTTTTGAATATCACAACTTTTGAACAGTAAAGAAGATCCCACAACCTTCATACATTACTCTGGAGCAGGCAGTAACCTAGACCTCTTGTTAGCTACAACAGATATTGTTTCAAAAATTAAAAAACAAGTTATAGAAGATCCAAGTTCTGGTCACAGAGCAGTAATTGCTGATATAAAACTAGATAATACAAATAACAGTCAATGTCACACAAATCTGTATTGGAACTTCAATAAAGCAGATTGGATCAAATATAAAACTGAACTGGAACATAAATTTAAAGAACAAACAAACTCACAGCTACATGACCAACCAGATCATTTGAACAAAAATTTCTGTAAAGTCATCCTAGAAACTGCAAAAAAACATATTCCTCGGGGAAGAATAAAAAATTTCAAACCCTTTTGGAACCCCCAGTAAGAAGAACTGAAAAAGCAAAGGGATATAGCTAGAAATACAGCTGAACAAACAAAAAACATATCGGATACACAAATATGGCGGAAGAAATGTGCCTCACTAAAAAAAGAAATTAATACTGCTAAAAAGAATTACTTTAATAATTTCTTAGAAAAAATGGATTATAGGACAGATGGTAACAAAGCTCATAAGTTCATAAAAAATGTCAAGGATAGGAAAGAAAACAACAGCACACCTATCATACACAACACTAAAATATTAACAAATGATGCAGCCATAGCCGAAACATTCAATAAATATTATGCTAACTCACATAAAGTAACAAGAAATAATAAAAAGGAACGTAAAGAATTTTAGAAAGATTTGACACAAGAAAGAGAATGTGATCCTAACACTCAGTGCAATATCTTTTTTCAAAATTTTAATATGCAAGAACTGAACATTGCAATAAATAATCTAAAAAACAAAAAGTCTCCTTACATCCAGAGTTCATAAAAAACCTTGGAAAAACAGCAAAACAACAACTACTAAAACTCTACAATCTATCCTGGAAAACCACTGTACCTGCTGAATGGCGAAAGGCAATAACTGTCCCACTCTTGAAGAAAGACAAAACAACGTCAGAAATACAAAATTATAGACCAATAGCTCTTACTAGCATAATAGCAAACGTGATGGAAAGAATGGTGTCAAACAGGTTAAATTGGTTTCTAGAATCAAAAAATTTAATTTCCCCATGTCAAGCTGGATTTAGAGAGTTCCACTCTACAAATGAACAAGTCTTACTTCTCAGTCAAGAAATCAAAGACTCCTTCAATAGAAAAGAAGATAATTTATCAGTTTTTATTGATTTCCAAAGTGCATATGATTCTATATGCAGAACAAAACTACTAAAGAAAGTAAAAAAAAAAAAAAATATGGATACAAGGTCCAATGATTTCATGGCTATGTCATTTCCTAACACAACGCTTTACTGCAACCAGATATGGAAGAAACATATCTAAATACAAACAAGTACACCATGGCTTACCACAAGACGCAGTGCTCAGCACAACACTTTTTAATATATTTATTAACGATCTGGCACAACAAACACAAGAATCAGGTGTGAAGTGTGCACTATTTGCTGATGACTTAGTAATGTGGACTTCAAAACCAAAAAGCAAAAGTACAGAACTAGAAAAAACCATGCAACAATCCTTAACCAAATGACAAAGGTGGACCAAAGAAAATTTAATGACTGTTAATACAACAAAATCAAACTACCAAATCTTTTCACTAAGAAAAAAGCCACTAAAAATAAAACTAAACTTTGAGGGTCAACAATTACCGGAAACAAAGGAAGCAAGGTATTTAGGAGTTACATTTGATACTAAACTTACATGGACCAAACAAATAGAAAATGTAATACAAAGAGCAGAGAGGCGCCTTTCACTGTAAAAATGTCTAACAGGAATGAAGTGGGGATGTTCCAGAGCAACTCTTAACACAACATACAATGTATATCATTATTTACTTACTGCAGCGAAGTTCTTGTAACAGCAAACACAAAAAAGATTCAAATCTTTCAAAACCAAAGTCTGAAATTAATTACAGGTGCTATCAAAACCACACCAATAGCAGCTATGGAAATACTAACCAACCAATGCTCCATTGAATATGAAATAGAAAAAGTGGCTCTTATTCAACACGAAAAGTTGATCAGACTCCCATTCAATACATGGCACAAGAGAAATTTTACACATACACTAAAGACTCAGGAGAGCTTTCTTTCCAAAATTCAAGACATCAAGAAGAATGTATACCTTCCTAATTCAAAGGAAAACTTCATATCTAAAGTCAATCTGACACAAACATTAGACATCACATATTATTTACACCTGACAGAAGAAGTTAAGAAAAGTGATACTCCAACTAGTGTTCTAAAATTATTGGCATTAGAGACAAGCCATACTAGATTTCCAGAACACGAATGGCTCCATATTTATACTGATGGATCATTAATATCAAACCAAGGTGGAGCAGGTGCTGGAGTCACATGTCACCTCTTTTCCTATTACAAATCTTTAAGTTATGGAAATACGAACTTTGATGGAGAAATTGAAGCAATTCGAATGGCCCTACAAAATCTTTTGTACAGAATTTCACATTTTCAGCAAGCAGTTATTCTCTCAGATTCCAGGGCAGTAATTATAGCAATTACTTCCAAGTTGTCACCAAAAAACCAAACAATTATAGAATGTTGGAAAATGCTTAGCACTTCAAAAACACCTAGTCTTCCAATGGATACCAGCTCACTGTGGACTGAGTGGTAATGAGAAAGCTGATTTTCTTGCAAAAAAGGGTACCGGCAATGTGCAGAAATCAATAGTTAATCTACCATTTTATGCAGCTAAAAGATTAGTCAACTCTGAGTTCAAAAAAATTATTGAAAAATATTACTATGAAAAATCAAAAAATCAAAGATGGGAACTACCAAACATTCAAACAGTAATTCCTGAGTATCCTCGAAAAACAGCAGTTGCAACCTTCAGGTTGATTACAGGACATGATTGTCTGGCAAAACATTTAAACAGAATTGGGATATATTCTTCACCACTCTGTCCTCTATGTGATCTGCAAGAGGAAATGGATCGAGGCCACCTTCAAGTATGCCCGGCCACTTCTAATGCCCCATCCATCAGTGAAAAATATTGGAGAGCAAGAGGATTAATGACTTCATTGTTAGAAATCCAGCATTAGCTAACAACATATTTTATTTCCATCTTTCCTATAGCCCATATGTTCTACAAAATTTGGGACACACGGAAAATGGAATCATAAAAATGTCAAGTTTAGGTGCCATATTGCCAATTTCTTTGAGAAATTAAACATTGGGCTTTCCCTTTGGTATTGACAACAAAATATAAATCTTTCCATGAAGAATTAAAACATTTTATAATGAAAAAGAAACTAAAATAACTACTCCGCCTTCTGCTATATCCTATTTAACATCTCTGCATTGAGAAGAGAGAGTGAGAGAGAGGCAATGTTAGTCTTATGTCTGGCGTACACATGCAGTTGCCACTACATGGGGAAGATGTGAGAGCTGCTGAATGCTGCCAGCATGCCCCAGCGCAAAGTGCTCGAGCTGGAAAGGCCTTTTCTAGATCATGGTTTAAACTATTTTTCATATGATTTCCCTGACTTTCCATACCTACATCGAGAAAATTTTCCAGGCAATCAAGATTTTTTAATATGACACTGTAAGAGTTTTCCCAATATTAAATATATTGAAACAGAAGGTGCATAAGCCTAGAACTTTTAATTCAGGAGAAACAGAAATGTTGATTCATGTTAATATTTATTGTGCATATTATGTCCATTTGTGTAATGCATGTTACATTTTGTTTTGCTAATTTCAATATTACGTCCAAAATTTGGTACAGTAATAGGAGGCATGACTGACATTAATCATGTATAGATAGAAATGCCATTCTCAATTATTATTCTTTAAAACTGCAAAAGGGTTACTAGGTAGCTTGCGATAGAAAGTGTTACTGAAGCTTAATTTTACAAATATTACCAATTAACAACTTGATTTACATGAATTCTGCATTAAATATCTTACCTTTTAATTCCGAGTTCTCCTGCAGAACATCGTGCAGTTTTCTTTGGATTTCTTCTGGACTTAAATCAGCAGAATTGTAACCAGAATTCTGTAGAAAAAATAATTCAACATTAGCCAACAATTTTTCCTATTACAAATTAAAATAAGATTGGTATACTGGTGTAAAATAAGAACAAATTAGAAACTAAAAGCTTCACTTATCTTAGTAATATTGCAAGTTCTTCAAACACTGACAAATTCAATGATATATATATTGGTAATGATCTGTTCAAATTAAAACATTTGTACAGTTGAAATAAATGCAAGAGCATTAATACAAATGCTAGATGCATAAGAGAACTTCATTAAGTTAAGTCTTACTTAGGAGGTTTCTCTGGTGTATATAGCTTGGAGAAAAGCTAAGTTGTTAAGTGGTGTATAAACATTTTTATCTGAAAGCTTTATGTGGATTTATAAAGTCCCATTTGAAAGATACATGTACATAGGATGTCTGAAGTTACCAGAACAAAGGCTGTGGTCACTGAGTGTTGTGGTATGGCAAGATGAAGGTTATATCCCATGATTTTACTTTGGTAAGCTGACTTTCAACAGGGGCAGGTTGAGAAAGAGATCTAGCCTTCCTCCTTCCTTGTGTCTGCTCACTATGCAGAATAGACTTACTCTAATACTAATCTACAGTAGTACTAGATAAAGTACTGTATTCAAAAACTAGATATAGAGACTCATGTTTTTATTTTGGGGGTCCTTTGTGAGGGAAAAGGAGAATTAAGAGAGAAAGAAAAAAAAAAAAAAAAAAAGGAAACAGAGGGAGGAAGGCAAGCAAAAAAGATGAAAGGGGGGAGATTGTGTATGTGCCTACACCCACATAGTGCATACATGTAAATGTCAAATATAACCTTTAAGCATACCAGGCGCAGACCTTTGAGATTTCCCACACCAAACTAATCTTAAATGGAATTTTATGTTCATAACTTTTAATTTTCTCAACTACAGTTCGAACACTGTTGATTTAAATAATCAATTAAATATACAAGATATTTACATGCCAATAAAATATAGCTATGCCTTATTTTTTCATGTATGGGTTTGTTAGTAAAAAAGATATAATTTTTATGGTTGCTTTGTTTTCTGTATTGTGCTTGCAACACAGTTCCATTGTTTAATTTGAGATTATTTCTAGTAAACAATTTATTGTGAATGGCATCATATGAATAAACGAATGATGTTTTGAATGAATTCTATTTAACATACAAGGAATTAATTGAAGTTATAATAAGCACATCATACATTTGTGACCGAATGTTACAGCTTAGAATTATTACATGTCAATTATAATTGTTAAAATGGTTATCTAAATATGTTCAATATTTGTTTATATTGTATTAACTGAGAACTGTTATCCATGTTAATTCATTTGCTACCATCATATTTTAATATCTTGCTTGTGTCCAGAACCATAACCGAATTGCAACAGAATATTAAAGCATAACCTGTATTATCAAAAGAAAAGAACATACAGCTATGTACATATGTAGATCTGTTTACAAGTCATAGAAATACAACCTGTCATCATGTGAAATGTAACCATAAAGAAAATTTTACAAACTTTGTTACTTCTTTAGCCTTGTTACCATTCAGACACATCATTAACCACCTCACCACAAGTTTATTATACGTAGTTCAGGATATATTTAATGACTAAATTATACTAATAGATGATAAATTCTTTGTAACAATTGATTTCACATTGAGAATAAACAACACGCTTAATTAATACCCAGATTTCACCAGAAATACATGTTTAGAAACTATCTGAAGATAAAAAGAAAGGTTTTTAGAAATGTTTTTAGTATGTGTGCATGAGGTGAGCTGTTTAACTCAAAAATGAAAAGTTTTCATCTACCAAGGATAAGACACAAAAATTTTAAGGAAAATCCCTACCCCAACTGAACCTTTACATGAAAATCTTTTTAAAAATTTTGATTTTCTAAAAAATGGCTCTAACAATTTTGATTAAAATCCATACAATTGAGATATTTTTATGACAAATGTCCTCAGAAGTCCTCTTCATACTGAATGACTTTTGATAACTGGTGTACAGAAAGATGAAATAAATCTTAAGTTAAAAAGGTATAGATCTCATTAAAGCACACAACTTCATTTCACTTCATTAAGTGTTCCAAATATTCCTTGTTATTTATTTGAAATTTCCATTACTCATACTTCTCTAAAAAAAAAACTAGAATTCATTTTTTCCTTACATTTCTTTGTTCCTCCAGGTCATACAAAAAGAGTGGACTTACAATGCCATTACATAGCGACCAGCTTTTAATAGATTTGACTATCACTTAAGCCTACTGTATTCCCCTATCCCTATTGTACAGCCATGCAAAATTGATCGAGTGCATTAGGATAGCAGATATTTTTAAGTTTAATATCGTAAGGGACTGCAGTTTTCACAATGCTCTCCTAATGCACTTAATAATTTTTTCCATGACTGTACCTTCAAGGAAATGTGTAATAACATTCTACAAATGTAGAATTATGGTAAATGAAGTAGACTGAAGAATATGCATTTGTAGAACAGTTTGTATAAGAATGAGTAGTCATCTTTAGTTGACACCTGTCATTTATATATCAGGTTTTAACTTTTGGTACCTATAATCGCTCCACCGTTAGATCCACACTTGATGTAAATACAAGCCATCAACAACGAACTCGCAATACGCCGAAACCAAAGCACACCATAAAATATAGTACGTTAAATATCGGCGATTATCTGTGAGATTTCAAGATGTGTGATAATCCTGGTAAAGACTACTTAAATGTAACGTGATATTTCTAAAATTCCCGAGTAAATATCGTTCTGTTGCAACATAAATACGAGGTATGAGTCCACATGGTGTTTGTTTTGTGTTAGTCGCAGGTGATAACATCAGGTTATTGCGGAGTGATACAAGGGGCGGATCTAAGGCTGGATGGAGTATAGTAACTTGATCCTTTCTAGTTAACAGACATGTGGCATGGGCACTTCCCAAATTGCAGCATTTGGGATCACCAGTTCAAAAATTGTCATGCTGAAAATCTTTAATTCTTATTTTATAAACTGACAGCAAAATATTAACTTCTTTTTTTTTTGAGATTAATATACATCTTTTAATTCCTGCTAATTACATAAAGTACGTTAAGCCTGGTTGTGGCTGATAATAATGGTTAATCTTAGTAAATAACATCTGCTTCTTGTAGTCAATGAGCAGGAGAATGCAACTTGATATGAGACAGTGGTGATGACTATCATCTTATACAAAATATGTGAACAGCCAGCAGGTGGGAATTTCTTCTAAAAAATCTGACCTATTTATTAAATACATGTTACATTCATATGACTTTCTCACCCATTATCGCTTATTCAACTTCTAGATGAAAGCTTATTTTTCCATCTACTTCATCATGAGATAAACTTTTGCAGAAATAGTTTCATTAAACATTTTGTTGTAGATAGATTTTTCTGGTCTCCATGTATAAAATATATTAATCTACTTATTACACATTTTGTTTATGCTATATTAAGAATATTATGCATTGTTTAAGTATGCTGTATCCTTACTGTAATAGCACAAAGCAGTAGGCATGTTGGCGAGCCATCAGTATTGTTGGAATGCATTATTTACTATGCATCTATTAACAATATGGTCAGAAACTATGACTGTGGTTTTCAACATCCCACTCTATATTGGGTGTGAAAGACAGCTTAATTTTGCTCAGAGGCCACTTCATCAGGCTTGAGGTTCTTTTGCATGCCGTAAATCTATGACAAGTGACCACCGGCTTCCCTTTCCCTTCAATGAAAGGCATTCTAAGGATTTTTACACCTGAAGAAAAAATTCATCGCCCTTCGCCGTTACCCCTAGACCACAGAGGACTATACAACATGGTCAGGCAAGGACATTATTTCCTAGATCGTATCTAATGATACTGATGGTGAATGAAGAGGTAGGCCTAAATGTTGAAAGTTTAATCAGCGTCCTTTAGGCAATTGAAGCCCTAATAATTACAACATTTCTATATTTTCAAAGCCTAAACAATGACATTTTTATAATCACTGCATATAGCTTACTTGGAAAAATGACAGAAAAATTAATTTTTTTAACTAATGTAGTAACCACCACTGAATTTTTTTTGTTTGGGTCATGAAAAGTGTTCCATTTTGATGGGATATTTTCTTGACAAACATGTCACATTTTTGAGAGGTAGAACTGGAACTTAAAAATCCAATGCCACAGTTGGGATTTGAACCACAGATCCTCCGCTTACCAGACAGGTTTAAAAAACTATGTTGTTGTTTAACGACGCTGTCAATTGCCAGGATCACATTAGCATCGCCAGTGTGTCGGAATTTTGTCCTGCAGGAGTTCTTTTACACACCAGTAAATCTACTGACATGGAGCTGTCATTTTTAAGGACACTTAAAACCCATCGGCCAGATTTGAATCTGCGACCTTGGGATCGGTAGGCTAGCATCTAACCAACTAAGCCACCTAGACTGACACAAGGCAGGTGCTCTAACCATTAAGCTACTGTGACAACCTGCCAGATTGATATTGAATTCTCAAACCAACAATAAGTTTGTTGGCATAAATAAATAATAATCATGTCACATCTTTGCTAGGTACCTACTGAATGGAAATATCACCAACCAACTTTTCATTTTTGTATTATGCTGTTACATACGCACACACACAAACTTATTTATAAAAATGGTTCTTTTGTTTTCAGGGGGCCACAAAATATATTTTCTGGTGAAACTTATTGTTAACTAATGCTGGATTTCTGATAATGAAGTCATTAATCCTCTCTCTGGTGAAACTTTGACGTCAAATTTTTGGATACAATACAATTCTTTTTTTTTTTTACTATGGATAAGCAGCAGAGAAAGAAATTGACAATATTTATCTTAAACAGGGCTTTAAGTCTGTAGTTTTGCTTCATTTCCATAAATTTTAGTAAACAATAATAATCTCCTTCACCTGAAAATTACTTCTTTTTCATCTGATTGCCCTCCCCATATGAAACACTTAATACACCCTAGGACTTTCTGTATGCCCACGACAAGAAGTCTAGAGGGGAATGAAGAGCAGAGGAGCTTGAACTGCTTATCTGCTCTGGTATCGGACCTATTTACTAGGAAACGAGTGTATGAGAGTGCATACTTATAGCTATGGGTGAGCTATGTGACAACATTGTATATTTTAAACTAACTTAGCATCCTTGTCATACTCGGAAACTAAGCATAAACACCGTGCAGGAAGCACAAAATGATTACGCTACACATTCCTAAGACTTGCCTTTTTGTCCTGGGCATATAGTACAAGCCCATGCCTAGGGTCAGATCCCGTTGGTGAACAGACAAATCTATGGACTGGACAGAGTGAAGAGGATGATATGAAATACAGGCCACGAGGCTGAATGGAAAGCTGATGATCGAGCAGTTGGTGAAATGAGTGAAGGGGGAAACTGAAGAACGTGAAGAAAAGCTGCCCAATGCCACTTCATTAACCACAAATACCACATGCTGGTCCCTGGGATCGAACCCGGGCCCCTTTGGTGATAGGCAAACGGTCTAACCGCTCGTCTACGGTGCAGTCCCCCTGAAAATTGCAAGGAACTGAAAAGCTGCAATTTTTGTATAATGACTACATCTGAAAAAAAATTAAGATAGTCTGGACTTATATGAACAATTGCAATCATTAAAGGTGCAACTGTGTTTGCTGAAGCGTTACTGATTTTTTAACATTGCTGTAATCTAAAACAAAGAACTACGAGTTGTGGCATACCTTCATAAGGAAAAGGCCAAATTTTTAAGAAGTAAAATGGAAATGTAATTTTTAGAGGAAAGTTTGCAATTACAGTGTCTCTTAGATAAATTCTAAATTTCAACTTATTAGTATAAGTAAGCCCACACATGCTAAATACAACATGTTTTGAACAACCCAAGTGTTCTTATAATAGTTGGATCTTCTTCTAAGCATATTATGGTGTATGGCAGTATAGATATTTAGCATGCGATTTTCACTTGCCTGGCTTTCGAAAGGTGTCATAGAAGGTGGCACTATCCCGTGTGGAGGTACCGGAGGAGGTGAATTCATAGACATCGGTGCCATGTGGGGTGCAAAATGTCCACTAGGTTCTTCTGCAGCACTTCTTTCTAAAACCACGAATGATCCATCACTTTCCAGTGATGAATGAGGAATTCCCTGTATAAAACTCTCCTGCTTACTTTCGTTTACTTTAACCATGTTGGCGTATCAATATTGGAATATATACAAATGAATTAAAATTAATTTTCCTTAGGAGCCTGCATCACTTGTCCGTTACGTCAATAGGAAACAAACACAATAAAGAGATGTTTCAATTGTCAATCTATTTTAGCTGTGGTAATAGTTTCTTGTAAATGTCAAAAAGTTAATGACACCAATTGTATTTCTCAAATGAAGTTAAATCCACCAATTCTTGTTCACAAAACCACGAACTTTCGCTTTTCTGCTGCAGCAATATTAGGATGGATATTTCCTCGTTCCTCCGAACTCCGAAGCACCAACTTTAGATAATGGAAACCATTGTGGAATGTGTGCCTATTGCCAACCTTGGTTTTAATACGTTCAAAATAACCGCCATTTTCAAATGTATGTGATGGTGTTACAACGAACTTTCAATGAGGAATTTCTCAGAAAGGGTACACATGTATTGGTGCTTTGTTTAAAGAATTTGAGAAGACTAACTAGGTTTTCATAAAGGCATATGTACTTTAGAATGAGCAAAGAAAATGTTGAATGTAATCATAACCTAATAAAACATGAATTAAAAAAAAAAAAAAAAAAGCAGAGCACCCAGTTCCCAAATTTAATTAAGAGAAAATATCAACATGTAATACATAATCAATTATATAGATATATTACATTACATTACACTACATTACATTATTAAACAATTATATATAATTAAAATATATAATAATTATATATAATTATTTAATAATGTAATGTAGCAAATTTGGAAGGATAAAACTTAATTTAGAAACAATAAAGTTGAAAGATGATATGAAGCATTTTTATGAGTTACATAAAGAAACAGGATATGAGCACTACAAAAATAAATATAAACAGGTTAAAAAACAATATTTGAAAACTTTCAATAATCTTAAAGCTAATATGTATAAAGAAAAAATAAACAATTCGGGGAACATTTGTAAAACAACTTGGGGTATAGTTAATGAGGCTAGGAAAAGCAAACCCAGATCAATAAATCTTGAACTGGATGTAAATGGAGCAGTATTGAATGACCCTGGTAAACTCTGTGACTATGTAAACCAATTTTTTCTGGATGTCGCAGCCCAATCAAGTAATCAAACAAACTCATATAAAGTCTATGTAAGGGAAACCTACCCATCCTTTTTTATTAATCCTGTGACAAGAGCTGAAATAATAAGTATAATAAGTAAACTACCAAACAAAGCTATTGGTGGGTGGGACGAAATAAGTACATTAATCCTTAAGCAATGCAAACATGTACTTGCTGATCCTCTTGAGCATCTCATAAACTATTCTATATCGAGAGGGCAATTTCCAGATTGCCTAAAATTATCCATTGTTAGACCTATATATAAGCGTGGTGATACAAAGGATATAAACAATTACAGGCCGATTACAATAACTTCAGAACTAGCCAAAATTTTTGAAAGGGTTATATTGCAGAGACTTATAAGCTTCCTGGAAAAAAATAAAACTATTATAAACTCACAACATGGTTTTAGGAAACATTTCTCAACGATTTCAGCCATTATGGAATGCACAAATAATATAGTAAAGCACTTAGAAAACAAGGAAAAAACTGCAACATTATTCTTTGACCTTACAAAAGCGTTTGATTATGTTAATCACAATATTCTACTAAATAAGTTAGAAGCATATGGAATTAGGGGTCTAGCAAAAGATTTAATTAGTTCATACCTTATTGGCAGGAAACAAGCAACACAAATACACCATAAACAAGGGAATTTAACAATAAAAAATACATCCAGTTTCAAAACAGTAAAGTATGGGGTTCCGCAGGGTTCAGTGATGGGCCCTCTCTTATTTATACTGTATGTGAATGATATTCCCAACAATGGGAACAGTAAAGCAATCTCATATGCAGATGATACAACAACTGTATGTTGGGGCACTTCCATTGAAGACTTAAATAATACAATGACACAAACTATTGAAACACTGTTTAAATACTTTAAGGAAAACAATTTAAAATGTAACATGTCTAAAACAAAGCTAATTCAGTATAATCTAGGTAATTCAAATAATGAATCAAACATGATACAATTATCAGATTACAACATACATTGTGAAAGTAAACAGCCCTTCCTAGGTCTTATAATAGATCAAAAGCTCACATGGTCGGAACACATTCAATATATCAATGGTAAAATCAGTAAATCGTTGTATTTACTTAGGCACTTTTCCAGTCTTCTTGAAGAGAAAGAATTAAAAATGATCTACTATGGTGTCTTATACCCTCATTTGGTGTATGGAATTGAGATTTGGGGTTGCAGTGCAAAAATATATATGGAGAGAATATTGAAACTGCAAAAGAAGGCAATTAGAATAATATATAAATTAAACTATACTGACTCATGTAAGCAATACTTTAGGGAAAAGCAAATCTTTACAGTATTCTCATTATATGTATATAGGGTAGTTATTTATGTGTGGAAGAAGGATAATCTAAGGAACAGTGACATACATCACTATAACACTCGAAACAATAGTGATTTTTTCAGACAGGGTTTTAGAATGAATTGTAGCATTAAAGATCCAAATGTAATGGGAATAATACTGTACAATAAGTTACCAAATTATATTAAACAAGCTAAATCCAATAATGGTTTTAAGAAGGAGCTCAGAAATTACTTAATAAACAAGGCCTTGTATACTATGGATGAATTGTAAATATAGTGATAAGATATTAATTGTAAATGCAATTTGTAGATATGTAATCTGAATAATTGTAATGAAAGTGTACATATGTAATTGAACTGACAATGTCAGAAACTACTTGTAGTCTATTGACAATAAATGCATTATTATTATTATTATTATTATTATGTAGTGTATACGCCACAGTGGCCTATACTGGGATTGTGACTTGGACTATCACTATACCTATCAGATCAGGACAATAAGGAGTTGTTGATTAACAGGGGCGGCGCGTCCTATGTGTTCAGTGGTTCAGTGACCCCCCGGAAAAAGGTTGTTTGTGGAAATTATATTTGAACAATCATTTTTTGTTTCTTCCTCGTGTTAGGTAATTTGATGTGCATTTTCAAAGTATTTATCGCATGAAAAACTTTTAAGTCGTTCAGATAGCACGCATACGCGCCAGTTTGCCCAGACATTCCCGAGGTTCAATTTCTCTTGTGAACCTCTGAGTGTAAGCTTAGGGTGCTCTTTCGGCAGGGAGAGGCAAGAGGTCGCTTGGCATAGGTGAATATGCGCTGGTCGGAGTAGCCAAATCGGACTCTGGCGGAAACGCACGAATCGACCCCAACTAAATGCAACCTAACCGGAACAATTAGCACGTGTGTTTTCACTGTAATAATGGAGTGATTGTCTACAATCGTTTAACTGAATTACAATGTATTCAGCTATTTACTATTATTTATTTACTATTCATCTGTTCTTAGAGCTATTTGCAAAGAAGAATGAATAGCTTTCAATATCCTTTAAAAACAGATTTCTCAGCTTTAAGCTTGAAAGAGAAGTGTGAAATAAAGAAGCTCGTTAGGCCGATACCTCCTCTCACATTAATACATACGCAAACAAACCGAGGTAAGACATGTTGCAGGTTTAATTCCACAAATAAGCTAGTTTGTTTTCCGTGCTTGCTGTTTGCTAAGGGTAAATATACAAGCTGCCATGCACTGGCGTGTCAGATCTCATTCATCTAAAAGAAGCACGAAGAATCTATTTCACATAAGAGTGCTTATTCAGATTTATCAGTCCTTGGAAAAACAGAAATTATGCAACAGCTTAGCTCAGCTTTCAGACAGACACAATGATAATGTAAGGAAAAATCGCTATATTCTTTCCAAAATAATTGATTGTAAACTTCTGCGGTGAGTTTCAGCTAGAGTTACATGGACATGATGAAGCTGCAGAATCTAACAGTCCTGGAATGTTCAGCACGAAACTAAATTTAACTTCAGCTTTGGATGCTGTTGTAAAAGAGCACATGGATAACGCTACAGTCTTTAAAGGTACAACCATGGAAAAAATGATTGAGCGCTTTAGGAGAGCAGAATATTTATAAATCCCACGTTGTGCTGCAGCGCGGCTTACACAAGTCGATATTTCCAAGCTAGTTTATTGATAGTCTCTGTTCCATATATCAGACACGCAAACAGGCTGTGTCTTGAATCACCACTCGCATTTGTATCTGCTCCTGATAAAGAAAGGGGCGGTGTAGCAAACTGCCTATTTGTGGAGGAATGTAGCAGCAAAGGAAGTAGGTACGTCACATAATTTTTACACATAAATATTTTGTCACATAAGAATACATCAGAGCCAAGAGAGGCTTGAATTCTCCAGTCACTTATTGGCCACTAATTTACTTGACCAGCACTACTTTCCTTTGTTGAAAAATAAATTTCCTGAACAAATCCTTTCTGACGTGCAGTCCTATCCATTTTCAAATAAATCTAAGTCAAAACAGACCTACATATCATTTGTTCTCGAAATGATTTTGAAGAAATGAAAAGTGCAATAGCCCTTCTAAAGTTTTAAATTGAAAATAACCTGCAAGAACTCTTTGGTGATATTATGAAATTGTTGAAATTAGTAACTACTATTCCAATGACAACGTGTGAAGCGGTGAGATGTTTCTCCAATTTATCTGGATCAAAACATTTCTTAGAAGTACTTGGATGAAGATGGCTGTGTGCTCCTGCCATGCTGTCTGTTGACAAGGAAATGATCCACAGTCTTCCAGATTTCAACGAGAGTCATAGACAGATTGGCCAAGCAAAATGAAGGGAGGATGGAGTTTCTCTACAAATATACCATTACAGGAGATTCAACCCCATCAATCAATGTCATCAGGCTCGTTTAAGGTACTATTTCAGAGCTAGTGAAATGCTTTATGGAATTTAGAAAATCAAACAATTTAGAAAGGTAAACTACATAATGCACTAAAAGTAGTGAACCCCCTATTATTTTAGGCACCAGGCACCAGGCAACCAGGAGGGAAGCTGAACTACCATCGTGATCGCCTTTCTGCAGATCGCAGGGCTGTTGGTCAAACAAGGCGATGCTGTATGACGCAGCAGCGATGCCCAAAGTAGTCGGGAGATCGGTGCCGGGCAATCGGAACTGTAAATAGGTAAGCCGCGCGTTCGTCCAATGCAAATAGGATAACGGTTATCGCCAGATACCTAGAACGTCTGGATATTTCGACATCTCGGACATTCTGGAAAGCTCCAACGGCGAAATAAGCGAGTGCTCTCACAAGTCTTGGAAGTTCGGCGAGTGAGGAAGTCTGGTGTAGCAAGTCCTTGAGTCCGGCGAAGCAAGTCTCGCGGAGTGAGTTAGTGAATGCGTCTTTGATGCGACGAGAAGCGTTGTTCTGAGCGAGTTTTTGACTACTGTGGTTACGTGCTGTAAGTGCTATTACTGCAAGGAATTTAAAGCGTCTGCTGTTCGAGTCTTACCTAAAAATGCAATATGGAGATCTCAGTGGAAATACATATTTGGGGACCCCCTGAATCTAAAAAGAAAATATATTTTTAAAAAGCTTGCATATGTATGTATGCATGCATGAGAACGGCATGAGAACAACAAAAATAAAAAAATCAGTGAAATACCAAACTTGTATTTAAGTTCAGCACCTTCCAAAGATAGGACACTTCTTCTTTCACTTTCTGTGCTGCCGATAGGCATCGGGTAATAGGACACAAAGACTTGAAATAAAATCCTCCCAGCTCAAATTACCCTTTACATGCAAGCATTTTCGAAAATTTTATTTTCTTTAAAATGGCTCTGCGGTTTTGATTAAAATGCCATATGTTTTAGATATTAATGACAAATGAAATGTATATTTTGAATTTTCTGGTTATAGCCTATGTAGTACTGTTTCCTTTGGATGTTTTTTGCATATCTGTTAAACCCTAAGTGATAGACCAAATCTTGCTATACCAAAAGAAAGTAGATCTTGCTAAAATGCACAGTTTATGTCCAGTTTTTTAGAGTGAACCATTTCGGAGATATTCCATGTTATTTTTTGAAACTTTCATCTGGTTTACTGATCCCAAGGTTGCGGGTTCAAATCCAGCCCTGACCGATGGTTTTAAGTGTACTTAAAAACAACAGCTGCATGTCAGTAGATTTATTAACATGTAAAAAAATTCCTGAGGGACAAAATTCCCCACACCGGCGACGCTGAGGTGATCCTGGCAAGGGATAGGGTCGTTGAACAGCAAAATACTTTTTTAAATACTTACACTTTTGCCAAATGGAACGTCGTTATTCATTCTTACTTTCTCTAATAGGTATAGCAAAGTAGAGGAAGTATTCTATTCCACCCATAAATTGGAGGTCGAAATTTCACCAGATATATTTTGAAGTCCCCTGAAAAAAACAAAAAAAACCATCATTTTTAGAAAAATTATGTGTGTGTCTGTGAGTCTGTGGACAGCATAACTCAAAAACGAAAAGTCGGTTGAAAACCAAAGTTGGTTTTAAGTTCAATGTCTTTCAAGGATGCGACAAGAAGATTTTGAAGAAAAGTCCTCCACCCTAAGCTACTTTTATATAGAGAATTTTGATTTTCTTGAAAATGGCTCTAACAATTTTCATTAAATGCCATATGTTTCTGATATTTTTATGACAAATGAAATGTGTATCTTGAATTTTCTGGATATTGCCTATGTAGTCTTCTTTACTCCGGATGACTTCCATAACTGGTAAACTGTAAGAGATAGAATCGTACTGTACAAAAATGTAGACCTTGCTAAAACTCACAATTTGTTTAAATAACTTTTTTTGTGGAGTGAACCATTTCGGAGGTATTCCTTGTTATTTGTGTGAGTGTTGGAGAAATTATACTTTTGTCAAGTGGAACATTGTTATTAATTTTTTTTATATGTTAACTATGCAAAGAGAATGGAATTTGAAAGATTTAAAGAATAAGACTATTCCCATATTCCTCTTGCACCCACAAGGAAATAAGCAATAAGATAATTTCTGCAAATGTGTATCTCAACTGACACAAAGAAGATAGAGGAATAAGAGAAGAGTACTCTACAAGAGTAGAGAAAGTCATGTGAGTGCAACACATCAGATTTTTTTGTAAGGGATTCCTTGTATTGTACAGGCAAACTGAGTGGAATGGAAGGGACAGATCTGCCTTTTCTGCGAATGGGAAGTTCATAATAGTATCCTTGACTATAGTACTGAGAAAACTGAATGTTGCTATTATCTAAAAATGTGTCAAAATAACTTCCTTGTTCTATATTTTATCATAATAGTTCTTCGGATGGGTATATTTTTTCCCCATGGTGACAGCTTCAATAATTTTCTTTTTGCTTTTATCTGGAACGTATGCCTTTCCTTCATTTCTACTCCTTTTTCATGTTTATATACATCAAGTTTTCTCTGTTGCATTTCTTTTCCTTGATTTTGCAACCTTACAAGGGCTTATATCATTACCTCTAGCCTCTAGATCTTTTGTGTCATCTGAAAAAATTACAACAGAGATAATCATAAGCCACATATACTATGCTGCAAAGCTACATATACCATGCCGCAGTAACTTAATTTTTTTAACCCTAGAACACTAATATGTCGTAAATTTTACCACAAAATTCTGTTCATTCGACTTTCATCCACTTCTCCACATGCGTGGCGACTGGCTGCTCTTCTAGTCTCAGTTGGAACGAAACTCTTGCTGAAGTAAGGTTGATTTTAACATTTCTCCAGTTTGTATGTGAGGTTCAGGGTTCAGTTCATAAATATTATGAGGTATTAGTGATGGTGTTAGTATTTTGTTTGTTCCGTGATTTTGTTTTCTTTGTTTCAAGGTAAAGTATTTTGTGCGTAATACAGATAACTGATTGGCTCTGAAGTGCTATCCACTCAAGCTAAAACATGGCATTACGTTTTCTAGTGCTGTTGTCTGATCTTGACTCTGGCAAGGTCGATCAAATATTGAAAGAATTCAAATTTTACGAGGAAGATAAATCAGATGATGAAGACTGCAGTGAAACAGAAGATTTTGTGGAAGCTCACGATGTATCTGGTTCAGACGACAGAATAATAGATCCTACTTATGCATATAAGGATAAAGATGAAAATGATGATGCTGATGATGGTGACAACTTAATTGAATCCAATAGCAAGAGAAAAAAGTTTCGTAAGGGGAATGATGAGCCACCAGTTTCATGACATAAATCATGCCCTCCCAAACACCCCAAATGTAGGATGACTACAAATTACTGTTCAACTTGCAGACATCCTATATGTGGAGAGCACAGAATATATGTTGCGTCCAGAACAGTGAAAAAAGCTAAGTGAATAGGGAGAAATGAAACAGAGCTTCTAATTTTTGTTTAATTCTTTTTGTAAATATGCTTGTGAATTACTTAATCTGAGGTTTTTACTTATAAGTTAAGATGTTCTAACAGGATTTTATAAGAGTTAACATAGTTTTATTGTGATTTAATTTTCTTTTTATTTCTTAAAATGTGTGATAGTATAATATACAGGTGTGTTCCTTTTTTATTTGTCCAAGCCAGGTAGATGCAAGAAAAGACTGCAGTTGGTATGGTACATCATAAGTAATGGTGTTATTAACTAAGTATGTTATTATTTTTGCAAATTAATAAATATTTAAACACTGGAAACATTTTTAATTTCGAGTAATCAAATTTACGAATGTTTAGCGATAGTATACTATAAAAACATATTAGTGTTGTAGGGTTAATAGTTACAATAATATACAATGTATACAATAATCAATATAACTGAAGTCAATTTTTGTTACTCTATATTTCATATTATTGATAATATAGAGCACATCTGATTTCCTAAGAGAAAATCTATGCTATGTGAGGTTCAGCTCACTATTAATCCACTTTCAGATTTAGATGAGAATGCATTAGAAGTTAACTAACCTAGTCACTTTCATCTTGATCAGTTCCTACAGATGTTTTATCAATTTTGTCATTCTTTGTATGTGAAAAATCAAGTTTTCTTTTGACTGATACGTGTGGCTTGTGATTATATCTCAGGGAAAATATAAAGTAAAACAATGAAGGGAAGAACAACTGCTTGTAATTCTGAATACACCTGACAGATGGCAGCAACTTATGATCTTTAGAAACATCTGTCGAATTTTAGCAAAATTTTGATTTTTCTTCAAGTGTGGCTTGTGACTATTTCTGATGCAATGCTTCATATTCGGGAAAGAAAGATTTGAAAAATGCCTGAATAATGTTTCATTTCAACAATTTAAACCAAAAGTTAACATGACTAATGGATGCAAAATGGTGAACCACAGAAGAACCCAAAGAATTAGCTTAAGGGATATTTGGATAGGAGATGTTACTCTCAGATGAGATGGTTGAGTGTGGTAGTATATTTCAGATCTCTTTGGTGCCATAAAACATAAGTAGGTAGAGATATTTAATATTCTGATACAGCAGACTAAAGTTTTGAGAGCACTGCAAATTACCAAAAGTTATCACCAAAGATTATATGCAGTAAATTCACAGTTAACTGTGAGAGTTGTTGGAAAAGGAATATACATTATTTTGTGTGCTACTATAGTGCTAGCATACAAAAGGGACCTGAGGTTGGCCCAAAAATGTAGGAAAAATTTTTCAAATATTAATCTTATTTAGTACTGCAATCTGCTCATCTTTTAATTAACTTACATTATTTAATGTAAGTTTGAAGGAATCATGTTCTAATGAACAATAATGCTATACAGTTTCAAGTATTTTTCTAATTTACAGCTTATTTTTTAATTACAGTTGAACTTGGATAATTTGAAGCTGAAGGGACATGAAAAGATTTCGAAATATCCAAAAATTTCAATTACAAAAGATACATCTATAATTAACAGTTTAGCAATACAGGTACATATATCCATTCCTAATTAAGGATATAAAGTAAAGAAACTATATTTAAACAAAATTCTATTTCTTTTTCATTAAAGATAATGCATAAGGTAGTACTGCTTACAGTGGCACACATCTTCACTGCTTAAAATGTTCTCCTTATTCTTCAGATAAGTTGACAAAGTGTTTGCTGGTATCCTGTATTCTTTTGCGATTTCAGATTTTTTTTTCAAACTCCTTTCTACTTTTTGAATGATGGCGACTTTTGCTGCAAAAGTTAGTCTTGTACTGCACATGCAGTTTACTAAGAGACACAGTGGCATTGATTTACAACACACTGAACAGTAGGAAGCTCAAGTGACAAGTAAAAGCACACGTGTTTTAAACAAGGGGATATGGGAGCAGGTATAGAAGCTCAAGGCCGGCATCTATCAAAGCTGTTTCATCCCCCAAACTGCATTCCAACAGAACAAGCAACCCAGAGGGATGGCTTCTTTTGTAGAAACACATGGACAAAGTTATTATATTACATTTCCACGTTTAATTTTCAACTAATATTTCTGAACAAAAACTTTGAATTAAGGAAAATTAAATTCAAATTAAGGTGGGGCCATGGCCAAGTGGTTAGAGCATTTGCCTATAATAAATATACCCCCACCTGCAATCCTTCTGGTTGATATCCCCATCCAAAAATTAAAAGTTTTAAAAATTTTATAATTAAAAATTAATTTTATAATTAAAAATTTTAAAAAAGTTCAATCCTAGGGACCCGCATGTGGTATTTGTGGTGGACGAAGCAGCATCTGGGCAGGTTTTCTCCATGTTCTCCGGTTTCCCCCACAACTCACTCCACCAATTGCTCCATTACCACCTTTCCAATCATCAATTTTGCTTGTATTTCATATTATCCTCTTCCTCACTATCATACCTGGTGCTTGGCAACCACCTGCTTCCAGGTCTTCCTCTGTAGGTTCCTGTATTCTCCAACATGTGTCTGACCCTAGGCACTGGCTTGTAAATCCTAGAGGGTGTAAGTCCTACATAAGTGGAGGGTAATCAGGTAAAAAAGGAGAAAAGAAATTGAAATTACATGTGATTTTTTTACATTGCTTTAATAAAAATTCAAGGGACTAAGAAAAATGTTCTAATAAATGACAATTTTGAATTGTAAATGTTCAAAGTATCGAAGTTCCAATGTATCTCATATACAACATTTTTCTATATTTGAGGTAATTTCAGTTACAATTAGCTTGGATAGTTGTGAGTTTACCATAAACAAACATCATCTTACAAAAATTTGTGCAAGTTATTACCACAGATCTTCTGGGAAAATCTTATGATTTTTAAGAAAATAATCCTTTTATCTCTGGTGAAAATTACTTATTAAGTAACAAGCAAACTTGTTTTAAATAACAAGAACCTTACTTTATTTTAAGTCATTGAGGTCTCATTCAAAATATGGACTTGCAGCTGTTACATATTTACATTAGGAAGGGATATGGGTATGTAAGTAGCAAAGAATGAAGCACTTTTTTTTAATAATCTGCTTTATTTTTGATTACAAATCCCAATTTCCGAAAAAAAGAGAACTTATGTATGTGTATATTGGTATGCAACTGTGTATGAGTGTATATTTCTGTATATTTTTATGTCGTGTATATACGTATTATGTGTGTGTGTGTGTGTGTGTGTGTGTGTGTGTGTGTGTGTGTGTGTGTGTGTGTGTGTGTGTGTGTGCGTGTGTGTGTGTGGATTACAATTTTGTACACTGCGTACATTGAAGCCTGTATGCTGCACATTGGCAACGCTTACTGTGCATTCTTAAAATGAATCTTAAAAAAATATCTTTGGAAGGGAACACTTTCTGGGGAGGAATTATTATATTAGTATAAACTATTAATAATTAAAACAAAAAACAAATGCATGACAGTCTCAGCCTTTTCCTTTTTACAGTCCTCAAATCCTATTTTGAAACTCTGAGGCTGCCATTTTACCTGTTGTACTTTGAAAATATCAGATGGTTTATTTAAATCTTCACTTCACATCACTAACACATGTACAAGGCCTGTATGTTCAAGGAGCTTTGGCAACAAATATTATGGACTGCCGAGTGATGAATACACTTAAATGTAACTTCCTATTGCTCTTTCAAAATCATTTATTAAAATGAGCTTAATATTGGCAGAGATAGATTTTAAAAAGTAAATAAAAATAAAAAGAAACATAAACTAAATATAAATAAAAAATAATGTGTTCCTTAAAATTAAAAGTTTACTCCAGATAAAATACACTTTAAAACTGCTTTTGCAACCAGTGCTTGAAATGAAATGGAATCCATAAAACGTTTGTTTGTTCTACATATCTTCATTGCACTGGATTTATTCAACTGATGTTAAAATAATTAGCAACTTCAAATTTAATTTTTTCCACACTTTTCATAGTATAAAATATATGAAATAATGAAACAGAAGAGGTTTCTTATTATATGTATCTTTGTTGTATATATATTTACTTTCTTATATGAAATGAAATACATATTAGTGCTTATAAGAGGTCATAGAAAAGACTTTTAAGAATAATATTAAGATGTTATCTACATTCTTTATAATAAATTAGCAATTAATGTTGACAGAAGCTAATTGCTTTGTGCTTTTGTACTAAGCAAATATTTAATTGATTATATTTATTCATCAGTAAATTTTGATGTATACAGATAGGTATGCTCAGCTGTAGTAAAAATGGTTGTCACTAAATGTTCTTTCATACAAGTAATAATGTGGACACTAACATAGATTATGTGAATGGCTACTTACTAAAACAATGCTAGTGACAGCATTAATATTCAAAATACTATTTGTACTTAATTTTAGGATATCTTGGGTTCCATAAATACTGTCCTCCCAACTTCACAGGGAGCAGTGAATTTTACCAACCTTCTCAGCTGGCATGTACATAGCAGTGGAAGGGGTGTGTGGAGCATTCTGCTTTGTTGTTCAATGCAGCAGTGTATGTTATGGACCATTTTTAGATGAAAATTACATTTTTTATTTTTTATTAATATCATATAAATATTCTATGGACACCGGCGAATGATATTGGCCAAGCATTTTTCCTATCTGCTATTTTGAAAGATACAGTGACACATTTAAGTCACCCGTGTGCTTCATTTAAACTACACATGTGCTTGTTTTCTCAGTTTTGAACTTTTTATGAAATTTATTCCTTACAGTTCAGTTTTAGTCTGATTTGTATGTAAATTTGCATACATAATTTCTCTAAAGATTCAAATATGCATTTGATGAATGCTTTATTCATTGGCTCACAAAAAATAATGTATGCTGAAAAGAAAAGGAATTTTGACACTAACAACTTCACCAAAACCAAAATGTATTTCTCTGCAAGTAATAACATCAACTGCAGTTTACTGAAGTATCAGGAAGAGCCACTAATAGACTTCTCTGAAAAATGTGAAGGCAATTTCGCTAATTAAAAGTATTTAATTCTGTTATCTGAGAAACTGTTAGAGCTGGAACACTGAAGTTTTGCACAGTCATTTATTTGTTCATTCATAGTGTGTCAATTTTCAAGTAAATAGACATAAAATTAAAACGCTAGTAAATTCATCCCTGTGTCCCTTATCTGTAGCAAATGCAGTTGCATGCATCTAAAATTTAATCTGTTAAAAATATTTTAGAAGGAACTGCGTTTTTATTTCTTTGTGATATATTCTTAATATCTGTATTATCTTCAGTAGTGTACAAATAAAATTAGATGCTTTATATAGTTTCAGATGAAAGTATGGAATTGTAAATTTTTAATGACGGATGTAGTTTGCCTTAAAATAGAAGCTCATTTTAATAAATGTTGTTCTAAAAATAAGTGTCAAGTTGCAACATCTTAATAAAATAATATAATTATTTATAACAACACTGTATGCATCCAGGTAACAATAACAACAAGCTAATTAAGATTTTAATGCAAAAAAGGAGGAAACACCAATAAATTCTATGATTTATTCTGCATAAAGAATAAACAAAAACTATGAAGAAGAAAAGAATGGTTTGTAGGATTGTTGTTTACAGTGTATTTTTGTAGAAAATAAAACCAGTAAAATGTTTTACAATAATTATTGCAACCTGCCAGAAGTGCTTACATTCTAACATACACAAAATGTGTAAACATAAAAATGTGGTTAACAATACATACACTTTACTGAGTGACAAAAAAAGATTATACAAAAAGAGGAAATTTCAATTTGAAAAGCTTCAACTAACAGGATAAAAAGCTTGGAAAATGCCATCTGTATTTTATGCTTCCTGAAGGAATGCCTGACTATAGATTACTAAAATGCTTCAACAGAAATCATTTCATGTTGCTACCTATAGTTTATATTTCTATTGAAGATATAATGACAGTAATTAAGGGACAAAATATCTCAAATATTTGCCAACAAATACTGTTTTCGGGTGCAGAATGCCACGTTTCCATTTAAAAATGAATTACCTATACACACTAGGTGTACAAATTTTGGAACTTTCTAGATGAGTGGAAGGTTTAATCTTCTCCTAAAATTACATTGTTAAAATAAATTGTCAGGCATACATATAATTGAAAGCTTTAGAGGTACTGTTCTAAACTCAGCAGGTTCTCAACAGGTGAATGCTTTCAAAGTGGAATACCTAATATGTGAACACTGTTTATATATGTATATATATATTTAAATTTATCACCTTGAAATACAAATAAGCTTACAGACATTTTGCTGGTTGAACTAAATTTTCTTTTAAGGTTGAAAAATATTTAAAATGTACGCACCACAAAGAGACCCTGGGGAAATTTCTATGGAAGACATTCTGTTTAAATATATTGCAGGAATATGATCTCTCACGTCTCATTTATTGGCACAGTAAATGCAATACTATAATTAATTTTTAGGAAGCCTATGCATGTAACGTACAGCAAAAGGAAAATTCCACATAATGGAGTAACAACTTACACAGAGTACCACATTAAAAGTGAATAATAAAAATTACCAACAGGACAGTCCCAAGGCCTTTCATTTGCATTTAAAATGCACCAACAACACAACAGATACAGCAAATTCATTTCACAAAAAATTTTGATGCAAGCTAGTTATCACAAACATTAATTTACAGTAGGCAAAACAGCTGTATATATTTCTTTAGGTTTGTGCTAAAAAGACAACAAATATCAAACTGCAAGTGGTGATTCATATGTCAAAGTTAAAAATGATAAAATATATTTATCATTATTTTGAAATAACAGAAATGGTGGCTTTATATACTTTGTGGGCACCTAACCAAAGTTGTTTCCAGTACACAATAACAAAGTAATAATAAGTTGCTAGTGTCATCATAATATAGCAATTATTGTGATAGTAAAATTATATTCCATTCATTTGAATTTTCACTTCAATATTCCAGTTCTCAGTTGTATAGCCATATTATTACTGAAATGTTACAAATGGCAAGGGATTGTGCTTTGATAAATGAGTGAGGCTTATTGCATCAGCTTGAATTTATGATTACATGTTTTAACAGTCATTGTCAAATGTAAATCCTCACCAAGTTTTGGCAAGTGTCTGTAAAACAAAGCTGAAATGCCATCTTGGTGCCCAGATTAATGCTGGGATTACGATGAACTTAACATAATGTGTCACAAGTTCATCATAATTCTGTCATAACTTTTTAAGGAAGGCTGCCTGTTTGTAGAAGCACAAAAGTAATAAGTTTATCTCAATGTTTCCAAATAAAGCTACTTTTCCAGGTTAAAGGTTTGTTGCTACCCAAGATGTCTTTGAGAAGCTCTGGAGTAGGATGGTTTCACAACCCTTGGCCCAAAAATGTTAAATTATGGAAGATTATACAAGAAACTACTAGGACCAGCAGGATGAAATCAATGCTGCTCTGGAATTATCTTGGCTATCAACTCACAACTTGAGAAAATTTTCAGATAAATTTGTCAGTTTTGAACTCCTACCAATAGACAAACTCATAATAAATTCTTCTGGATCTCAACAAATGAATCTCTTATAATTCACAGGAGGCCAACTATTGTATAAAACATATTGCACTTTAATAATGCATCTTATTAAACATATTTGTAGACATGCTGCACTTTGTAGATTTCAATAGAAATCAAATACTGCTGAAGTGCAAATTGACAACATAATGTTTTATAAACATTTAAAGGACTAAAGAATCAATACATTTTGTTTTGAAAAGATTATGTGTGTTATGTATGCGGTTTAGCTATTTCGGTAGTCAACATGACTTTCAAATCTGAAGATGCAGTTAGAGTTATGTGTGTTAAGAATATTGATTTTCCAACTAGTTTTGAGAGCTTGCAATTAAAATATCAAAAGTTTGTTATTTTCCCCCATAAAACGTACTTACGTTAACTTTGTGTCTGAACCATGAAGTACTTCTGATTAATGA
The DNA here is from genome assembly GCA_030765045.1 of Tenodera sinensis. Classification (NCBI taxonomy): domain Eukaryota; kingdom Metazoa; phylum Arthropoda; class Insecta; order Mantodea; family Mantidae; genus Tenodera; species Tenodera sinensis. The sequence continues at coordinate 82,968,951 of CM060965.1, read as the reverse complement.
TAGTTGAGTATCATCAAAAGAAAGAAACATGTTATGCAAAGCACATCATTTCTGTGAAATACTGGATTATGCATGAAAAATGGATCACCACAACTTCTTGAATGCAGTTATGATTATTATTAATATTAGTCATTTCTATTTTTACTTTAGTTATCAAGCTTCCAATGACTGGATTTATTTTCTTCTTTTTTTTACATATAACAATTTATATTTCCATTGCAGTATGAAAATTAAGTCTGTTCCGCAAATTATATGAGATATGCACAACGAGAGAAACATTAAGCATTTGACCTAATTATAGCTTTAAGCCAAGATGCAGATTAATGAATAAGCTGAACATGGAATAAAAACTTGTATCAAAACCTCATGTTTCATATCCTTTTAGTATATGGACCTTTATTTTAAACAGTGCCACACAAAAGCAAAAATACTGTGAATTGTGTAATGCTGTCATATTCAACAATTCCCTAAATAAATATGTTAATCTTTATTTTTATATTTTGCTTTTTTTTCTTGAAAAATAATGATTGCAGGGTGGAAAATGTTTTCAAACAAGTTGAAAGCATACAGAAAAATAATACTGTTGATGGACTTCTTTGTAATGAGTTAACATTTAATAACTTTCATAAATATGAAAACAAACTTAATTTTTTTCAGCCTGTCATGCTATGCACCTGTGAAGCTTACATTAATTGTATTGTTTCAACATTGTACTTTTGGTTCTTTTAGCAATTATAATGTCATATTATCTCCTTACACATCACCACTAGGGAGTCAGTAACTTATAGCACCACCTATACATTTCATCTATTCTGTAGGGCCTTGTTTTGCCATCTCACAGTTCGAACAGCTGCAGCAAACAATGCTGCAGCAATAGCTGAAGATCAAGAGATGATGCAGTTCTTGTCTTTATCATCAACTCCACCTGTCTTCTTTGTGGGTGAGCGCGGCACTCCACCATTTTGCTGCTGCTGCTGTTGCTGACGTCTTGCACAAGCCAGTGCATCATTTGGCACATAAGATATTCTAACCCCACCATATGCACGTCTTGGGGGCAATTCATATGCAAACTCATCACTGCTTGAGCTAGAGGAACATGTTGAACAATAGCTATCTGCATCAGTATTGTCACGGTATGTCATGCTTCCACTTGGAACATGACTTTCTGATGTAGTCTTCCTTGGTGGTCGTTGTCTAAGTCTTGCTTCTTCGTAATCTTCTCGATGATGATGTCTTGCCACAGATCTACCAGAATAGCTCCTACTTCTTGGAAATGTCCTTCTTGAAGGAGCTCCACCACAAGCACCATCTTCTTCATCATCATCGTCGTCATCATCTTCATCACGGTTAGCAGAAACTATCAAGTCTTCTTCACCAGCTGGGAGAGCTGTAGCACCTGCAGATTGCTGATGATGATCACCTTCAAAGCGTACACTTAGTTGGCCTTTACCTGCCTTTCCTTTCCTTGAAGGGGAGGATGAAGTTGTAGGCTGAGCAGTTGTTAGTTCAGGCATAGAAGATGCATGAGCATAAAGTCCTTCAGCAGAAGATGAAGAACCAGGATTAGTGTTCTGATGGTGTTGCTGAGTTGGTGGAGGATTATTATTTGTAGCAGTTGTTGTTGCAGGTGATGGCTGCCAGGAGTCTAAACTAAGATTCAGATCAGCAAGATGTAATGGTTCTCGACTTCTGTCTCGAGCCTGCAGAAGTCGCTCCAATTCTGGGCTAGCTGCCTGAATCTCGGAACCACCATGTTCTGAAAGAAGGCGTTCCAGATTTCTCTCTAGAAGCACTCGATCCAATCCCTGCTAAAACAATAAATTTTGTTAAAATACAATATCCCTATTTTGCAATAGTTCAAATACCTATTATCAAGAACCAGTGGAGGGACATGTGGAGGGACATATCTGGGTATTGAGATAAAAAAAAAATCCACAGTCAAGGTGTTTAAATAAACAAGCACTTAAGATTTAAATGTTACATGTTTATATGTTAAAGTGTTTTGAAGCTGGATGAGCTATCTTCTGCTTCAATCAGTAGCTTTTCGCAGTTCATTTTGAGCAGTGAACTGCTTGGTTGAAAGATATGGGGTTCGTGCAGCAGCGTGATAAGAAGGTTGTAATGCAAGGGCCATAAAATATGATAAAGATAGTTTAGGTTAACATTTAATGAACTGTATTTTAAAATTGTCTAAAAGCTTAATAATAGTAAATTCATTCATATGATTAAATGCCAAATTCACTGGTCCTTAAGAAATCATGCCTTAAATATAGGGTTTACTTAGTGTAATGAAGGCCAGAAATACAATTATACACCTGCCTTTGGAAGGACAATGGCTAGACTTAGTCAAAGGTTTGCATTCTATCACTACATGAAGTCACAAAATATCTTTACAGTATAATGTTTTGCAAACTGATATAATCAACTAGGTGACCGTATTTCTGAAGCTGTTCACATTGACTCTGGCACTTTACAGCCTATTGGCTGCTGCACTACTGGATCTAAAAGGGTTAAAATAATTCCTTTAGCAATGAATTAGGCTTTTCAGATGTATTTAGGCAGTTTTCTGTGAAACACATTTAGAAAATCCTAGCCACTCTTTCCAAAAAAATGCGCCTAGAATACCTTGCAACATCTTTTCTAACAAGTCAGGTAGGATTGAGGAAATGCTACACATATGAAATTGAATGCCATCCATTCTTGAAGTGTTTTTATGTACACAAACTGATTCTTTTAGTAACCTATAGTAATTATTATTAGGCAAAGACAAAACAACCAGTAACTTATTTTTTTTTCCTAAGTTTAAGAATTTTAAATCTAAAAATTCTGGGTAACTTTTTGTATTTTATATATTACTGGTACATTATTATATATCGACAAAAATCTAGAAAGCCTATTGTATTTAACTAATGAAGTTAGTGAATGAAACCCTTAAAATACAAGATGTTTAGGCTTATATTTCATTGCATTTTGGGATCTGTTTCTTCATATTATCATATTCTGGCAAAAAGTTTCATACTCTACTGATTAAGCTCTCAAATAACCAAGCTGTCAGCGGGTCCTTAAACTCCACTCCACTAATAATCTTTACAGTTGTATGCTATGAGGCAAAATATACCTGTGAACTCACCTTACTCATACTGGCGATCTGCTGGTTATTGTTGGCAAGACCTGGTAATCCACGCAGTACAAACTCTTCTGTTTGCTGTAATAGGGTGGTTACCTCACCCTGAACTGAGGGCATAGGGACAGAAGATGGTGGCAGGGGTGGAGGTGTAGGTGGCAAGGACTTGGCTCCCCTTTGCAAGGCCCTGCGTCCCATTTTTGGAGATCTCACAGGAGGTGGACTACGTAGAACCTGCTGTTGCGGCACTAGGCTAGGACTCGTGGCTGGAGCACTGTTTGGTGTTGGTGGTGGCGGTGGTTGGTGAGGTAAACTGAAAAAAGCACTGGAGCTTGTAATCTGGGTATATTTCCTAGTGCATATGCATGCAATTTAAAATAAAATGTATCTTGAGTTAAAATGTATTCTCAATAATAATTATAAAGTTAATCATAGTGAGTGTTCATTTTAAAGAGTATCACGATGTCATTGTTTTGCGTAAACTTTCTGAAGTAATTGTTAGATTCAAGGCACAAAAAGCATAACACGTTACATGGGCAATGAAATTGCATAGCTACTAAAGTAAGAACAAATTAGAAACTAAAAACTTCACTTATCTTAGTAATGTTTGCAAGTTATTTTTTCAAACACTGACTCGAGTTTTGAGTTGACTCAAACTCATTCTCAAAGCTTGTTTGAAAAAATAACTTGCAAATATTACTAAGATAAGTGAAGTTTTTAGTTTCTAATTTGTTCTTACTTTAGAATCTTGTTGCTTCACTGTTAATAGCTTCATTTTCCTTAATTGCATAGCTACTTTGGCCTTCAATGTGTAGAGTACTAATATGATAGTGACATTAATCTTAAATCATAGACAGCTTATCTTCGACTCAGGATGCAGAGCCAAAGCTTGGTTACATGTTTTTCTTCACATCAAAATTTTAAGTCTTGGCTCACGTTTATTCATACCACGTAATAACTAGACAAATACTTTCATGGCACTTCAAAATGAACACCTATTATGACATTATAGCATAATGCAGCAGCCAAAAAATCAAGTCCTAAGATTAGATTACAAAATAGGGTTCCCTACTGGAAATTCCTAGATATGCCCTAAATTTTAACCATTTGTCCAGCAGCCGGGGGAATTTCTGAGAAGTATCTAATGTACTACATTTTCAGAAACAAGCAGTGAGCATTAGAAAATGAACTGGTAGCTGGGAAAATAAAAATTAACAATTGGTAATTAGTGGCAACTGCAACTCATGGCAGCAGTCAAAGAGCATATTCAAGCATTACTTACATTGAACGAGAAATTGGTATCACAGCATTTGCAAAAGGTTGTGTTTTTATTTCACATTGCTTTTGTTGCCAGCCAAAATGCCAAAACCAAAATGCTAATTCAATTATTGTCATTAACGTATAAGTGTTTCAAGACAGAAAGAAGCGATCACATTTAACAATTTATGATTCAGGATTTTAAGAAAATGTAAATGTATATACCTATGGGAATATATAATTATACATTAATATATGTAATAATATAAATACGTATATTAAATATATAGCTAAATATGTATATAAGCAGCATTTAAACTATAACTTTTCATTATTTTGCAAATTATTGCACTGATCGATAATGTCCTAAATTTTTTACCACTGAGTCCTACATTCCCATAAAATAATGTGGTGACCCTATTACAAAACCAATGCTATATTTAATTACTATTCAATTTGCAATATAGCTTGGAGGAGGCTCTTTGATGCTCCAACTATTATTAGTATTATTTTCTTTTGAGTGTGTGTGTGTTGTAGTGTTTAACGCCTGCTTTTACTACTACGGCACTGCAGGCGGTAATTCTTTTGAGTACAAACAATTTTGTAAAATTGGGAGAATTCCCCCATAAGAGAATACTATAATTTAGCAGTGAAGGTACATACGTAAAGTAAGCATTCTCAAATATGTATATATTTACATTGGTACTTAACAATTTAAACTTGTGGCAGACACTACTAAGTTTAACTGTTAGGTGTTCAGTATGTTCCCATTTCGAATTTTGACAGATCCAAATGCCAATAAACTGTATATCTTTTGAGATTACTATTGGTTCATCCATATTATTGTGTTGTGTGAGATGAAAATACATTAAGACTGTGTTAGATTATTTTGATTGAGCCATTCGAGGGAGTCAGCTGTAGTTTCATTCATTAATGACTACAATGTTTCAAGAGACCTACTTTCTACTGTGACATTTTTGTCATCTGCATATTGGACAATGGTTTTACTGAAACTTTGGTGTTAAAGTTATTGACATACAATAAAAATAGCAAAGGATCCAAGATGGAACCTCATGAAATTCTATGTTTTATATTTTACGAGTTTGATTGGCATTGTTTAAGATATCTTTTTTCCACAAAGGTAATTTCTATCAATGGATTTCTGTCCTCAAGACAGGATCTAATCCAGTTTAGTGCATTACTTTTTATGCCCTTTCTTTGCAATTATTAAAAAGTAACTTATGGTTTAACACAGAGGTGCCAAAAAGCGACACCATGGGTCAATCTCTTCTTTTTCCCCCTCCACTCACTTTGGCTTAGTGGCCTGCAGGGTAATGGGGACTCGCACTGACTAATGTGGTACATCTATACCCCTTTTAGTTTTACAAAATAAGAAAATCAGTGTCTGCATCAATATGTCCAATTACAAATTCCAGCCGGAATCCTTCCAGTATTCTTCCTTGCCCTCATATTTATTACATCACCAGTGAATGGTAACTAGAAAGGGGAAAAAGTAACCACCCTGTTTACCGTCTACGATATCACTGGTTCAATACATCAAGTTCCTTTGATAGGTCAAAGAAAACATCGGAAATATTTATTTTATTAAAACACTTTTTCAATGATTTTTTTGCAAAACTGTATAAAAGAGAAACTGGTCTGTGTTATTGGTTTCAATTTTAGAACCTTTTTACTTTCTCTCTGCTTAGAGTAAATAGGGGAAGTATTGTATTTGTACAAGGGTTTAACCTTGGCTATTTTAAGTGACTGCAGAAAGATTACATGTTGTAATGAGCTGTTGCAAATATCTGCCACAGGCTGTACTATGTACTCTACATGTCATATCTGGGATATTATCTATACCACAGGAAAATTTAGATTTTGGTTCATAAATAATATTCCTGATTTCCATGACATCAGTGTGTTTAAGAAATAGAGTTTTATGCAATACCATTGATTTATTGTAAAGATTTTTGCTGTTTACTTTATAAAAATATAGGTTATCTACAAAACTACTAAAAGGTTATTAGATATGCACCTGTCAACTGATTTTGGTTCTGAAATGATGGTCAAGGTTTCTTTTAGCTATATATTTTTTGGTGTAGCAGAATAATAAATAATTAATAAATAATCATTCATTGAAACTTTGGACTGCTTTATAGTTTGTGTGGAAACAACTTGCAAATTTAATAGAGCACCTCTAACTTCTGTGAGTATTGGAATAATCTATACAAGTATTGTTATGAATGTTTTGATAAATTAATGCAATTAGAACTATTAAATAGGTATAGTGAATGTTTATAACAAATTCTATCTTTGTTCATAATGTATTTGTATTGAATTTATTAGATCTAAGCTAGGATAAATATTGTATATGATGCCTTTAATTACTATAATTTCAAATACAAACAAATGATTAATATGCTAAACTAATGTAATATAATGTGCAATCTTGTATATCCATGCATAGGAAATGCTAACAGATCATGTGACTATTATATTTCAATTGTAATATTCTTCTTGAAATTTTATTGTAATTTTTTTTCAGAAGCCAAAACTAATGTTTAAAGTACTGTAATGGTTAGTATTTCACCTAATGAAATATTTAGAATTAAGCTTTGTGATGGTGGTAGATAAAAGTGATACAGGAAAATAATTTTGGCAAATTTAAAACCTGTTCCCTGTGGTCACATTTTCTAGGTTACAATTTGAACCTGGGATTTAATGCTATTTTGACATATACTATATTATAAATAAGAATTTAAATAGATCAGAAATGAAGATGACAAGAGAGAAACAAACAGAAAATGATTTAGATTCTAAAGCAGACCTGGGGAACAAAACTCACAAGGTGTGAAGACATTTTTTACTTCTCCTCCCTTCATGACCACCAAAGCACAAAAGTTGTAGGGAAAAACAATTCCATCTGTTGCCTGTGTATGTATCTGTGCTAGTATCTACTGCAGGTAAGAAGGGGAGGGACTATTCTGTTCATATATTCAGAGTACTCTTCACCAGGCCTGTTCTAAAGTATTACTGAAATATGTGACGCCGGGCTCATCGCACAGCAAAGGACGGACGGTGATAAGCTGCTTCACGCCACATGTTGGGCCGGCGAGCAAAGTCACAAGCTCCCTCAAACCACTCACGTAAGCGAAGACGTGACTAACAACAATCGAAGCGGCTACACAAAAGGGGTTTTCTCCGGTGCCTTCGAGAAGGATCTGGTTACGTCACCGCCAGCGTATTTGAAGGAATTCGCGAAAAGCTCGTGTGACATCATTTCCACTATATAAGGAGGTTAGGAAATAGAGTGACTGAGTTCACAGTTACAGACATGAGTGGGTCAGTGTGTCAGTGAGTGTGAAGAAGCTGTGCGTGTCGGTGCATCGTAAGAAGATTCAACGAGTGTCAAGTAATTTTAACGTCGTAATGTATGAGAGACAGAGAAAGTGAAGAAAGACACAGAAAGGACTGGGCAAGGTTACGAGAAGTAGAAGTTTTGAGTTCTGATAGCACGAAAGACAGTAGACTGTGTTAACGGCGACAAGAAAATGTATATTTGCGATAAAATTAGAGAAGACAATAAAGTGATAGACAACTAACCGGAGTGATTTTGTCATTTTGTCACAATATTAATATATTATTACAAGACATATTGAGAAGAAATTGTTTTAAACTGAGGAGTAACATGTTCACATACTTCTACTTAGTGAGTTGCATGGACTTGATTAAACTTGGAGTGGTTGATTTGCTCAGTATGATTACTGAAATCTGAATTTTCGCCTACTCTTTTTCTCCTTGGGGACCTCTGAAATACTCTATCAAGAATCCTAACTCTCTTTTTAAAGTCCTGAATATCTCAAATGGCTAAAGAATTAAAAAGGCCAAACTTTGTGGACATACTGTTTGTACGAGCAACGTAGAGTTAAGTACGTACCTATAGTTCCTGGAGTATTTGCCTGCATGCAACTGGCCGGGAGGTGAAGAAGGGGCGGATGAAGAAGCTGGAGAGGCGGCGGTGGGATGTCGACGCGCTCTTCCTGGCGAAGTAGGTGGTGTGCTGGAGCCAGCATCCGAGGGCGGCCTTCGATGTGGAGGTTGCTGTTGTCGTCTCTGTGAGCGTGGGCCTCCAGAGCTGTCCGATGGCGTTGGGGGTTCCCCTTTGCTACACGCTATCGAGCAGTAAATGGCTCCTCTTCGCGGCAGGAACGGTCTGCCCAGCAGCGAGGATCTGCAGGTGTGACAACAAAAGCACTGCTCCGTCGCATGCCAGTGTTGCCCCTCATGACTCATCTGGCCTGTATCAACAACACAAATGTAGATATTTAGAAACTAAGACCCTAAGCAATGCAATTCAAATTAATCTTGTACTCCGTATGACAAGCAAGATTTGAGTTTAGTTTTGACATGAAAAGGTCTATTCGTTTGTCAAGTACAGCTTGATTATTAAGACTTGACCCTGCAGAGATGCAGAGGAAGAGCAGGTAGTCTAGAGTGGGGGAGAAAGGCTGCCAGTATTTCTTTACCCGCGTTTGTTATCCGCATTGTAACACTCGCTGCTCGGCTACTACCGACTCAAAACCCCTCCCAAAAGGTAGTGAACTAGCTCAGCTAAGCATGTTCAGGACGAAAAAAGTCATACTGCCGGAACTTCCTTCAGATTTCAATCGCTCATAACCACGAGACTAGTAATGCAATAACGGTTGAGGTCACAAGGGATAGAGTATATCTGTACGTGTTGTCATGCAGCTTTTGTTTTGCCCGTGACGTCATCGAGCTAGTGTAAGCGTCTGTGCGTGATTGTTGTGAATTAGCGTTGTGTAAAATTATAAATTGGTGTAGTGTGAGAACAGTTTAGCTAGGAAGTTGATTCAGGTGTCATTGTAAAGAGCTTGAGAAGCACTAATAGGACTCAAAGTGAAACAATAAGATTATTCGCCGAAATACACGTAAAAGCGGCATAAAGTTGAAAATTGCATAAAATTAACATGTCGGTTCATATGAATCGTAAATATGCACGGAAATATAGAAAATGCAAATCAGAGGAAATCTTGTATAAAAGAAAATTAAAAAAACCTAGGAAGTCCAGTGTCGAGCGATGCGAGAGCTACGCCAGCATGAAAAATCTAGACATTTGAATTCCATGCACCGTGAGGTGTACCTGTGCTATTTTAGCTACCATAGACCCTTGCTACGTGCAATAAACTTGTGATTTATTTATCCTGTAAAGATACTCTCTGTATAACTATTGTATTAAACAGATTGATAATTAAAGTACATATTAATAGGAAACACGTTATGATTTTATTCCAACGTTTTTCACGGAGAATCTTGACTACGCCTGTCGGTTTTTTATTTGATCACAGATGGAAACATTGCTGCAAGACACACCTATATAATTTTTTGGTATACAATATGACTAATTTATGGAGTAAAGTTAAATATCAGAATGTTTCACTACAATTAAATTAAATTAATTTGTTTTCCTCTCTTGAATTCAATGTAAACATAAGAAATAAAAAGCTTGGGTATTATGAAATCTGTTGAAGTAAATACATAAACTGAAATGAATCCTCTGCATATCATTCCTGCTCGCAGACTGAGTGGCTTGTGGCATGTAAGACAAAACTTGTTTCACGATTGTTTAATATAGTGTACCTATAGGGTAGATTAGCAAAAGTAGTAGCAAGGTTACATTTTTTAGTTCCCCTTATATGCAGCTTTTAACATCTCAGATCATATCGGGGGCTTTTTACCGCTGGAACAATTATGGCAGGCACAAAATTTAATGGCGGCTGATAGCTGATCACTACTATTCTCTTTCCTGTTGTGGGAATACATTTTGTGGGTGCATATATTTATTTCACTGGCTTTACATGTGATTTTACATCGTGTTTAACGGTACAGCACCACAAGGTGTGGCAACCCTCAGATTGGATATTAAATTGAGCCACCCACGACTAAATTCTGTGTCAGCCGTAATTGCTCATCAGCAATGATGTTCACTTGTTTTACAGGTTAGTGGTATTGCTGGGGAAATTCACATGCGCGCGCGCATACACACACACACACACACACACACACACACACACACACACACACACACACACACACACACACACACACACACACACACACACACACACACACCCTTTCATTCATACTTTCAGACTATGGTGAGGATGGAGAATAATCCTAGCTAAAGAAAAATTATCACCCCATAGTTGGGAATAGAACTCGGAACCTCTGCATTCCCTAACCACCAGACCGCAAAGGCAATCCGCTACATTTATCGCTTAAGCTGTAGAATTAAATGCTTACCTATAAAAGCAATCTACAGCATCTCTGTTTGGGTCATTGTAATGTACTGCGTTTTTAATAATTATGGTACGGAACTTATGTCAATGCTTTTTTTTTTTTTTTTACTTTCTCTACTACATACGTATAGCAAGTAGAAGTATTGTATTCGACCCTAAAATTTGATGTCGAGATTTCACCGGAAATATATGTTTTGAGGTACCCTGAATCCACAGAAAAGAATTTTTAGAAAACGATCCGTGTGTGTATGAATCTGTCTGTGAACAGCTTAACTTAAAAACGAAAAGTCGGTTAGAAACCAAATTTAGTATTTAAGTTTAATATCTTGCAAGCATGCCACACCAAGATTTTAAAGATAATTCCTTCACCTTAAACTACCCTTTGCATGGACAACTTTTCGAAAATTTTGATTTTCTCAAAAATGGCTCTACGATTTTGATTTAAATACCATGTGTTTAAGATAATTTTTATTGCAAATGAAATGTATATGTTAAATTTTCTGGATATGGTCCATGTAGCCCTGTTTACTCTCAATGACTTTTGCATAACTGGTAAACCCTGAGAGATAGACCAAATCTTACTGTACAAACAATGTAGATCGCGTTAAAATGCACAGTTTATATTAAACAATCTTTTTTTGTGAAGTGAACCATTTCGGAGATATTTCTTATTTGTTAGGATTTTGTAATATTTATAGACGTCCTCAAACGGGAGGTCGTTATTCATACTTTTATGTCTTGGTTATGCAAAGGGAACGGAATTTTAAAGTCATCATATAGCGATCACAGAAGATTTGAGTATCGGCTAAAGCCTACTGTATCTCCCTTGCACTTACAAGAAAATTATCAATAAGAAAATGTCTACAAATGTTTATCTCGATTAACATGAAGTAGATAGAGAAATAAGTATTTGTAAGAATACTCTGGGCAAGAGTAGAGAAAGTCATGTGAGTGCAACACATCAGATTTTTTGTCAGTTGAAGTCTTACTATTTTAATTACCAGACAAACATATAATTGTTCTGCGTGGCAACTTTTTATTAATATAAACTGTTTTAATCTGGGAGTTATGTTCCACATGGGAGAACTAAGAACATTCATGGCAAATGATTATAAGCGGCTACATAGCTCTATTATTGTGATGGACAGGTCTATCGATTGTAAATGATTTATTGCCTACAAGTTTGCAGCTCCACTGAGCGCATTATAACGCCTCCGCGTGCTTATACGTGATTGCACGGCTAGCCGACAAATGGAGTGTTTGATTGATAGGCAGACGCCTGTTACAAACCGTTGTCGGTAAACCAGAAGACCATATAGTCCCTGCGGCTTATGTAGTTTTATTCAAAACCTGTGCGCTTTCTCTTTGGCTTAAGTGTACGCTTAGATCAGCTCTACCTAATCGAAGCTGAAAACCCCAATATGAAATTAACCACGTAAAAGTTAAGGATCAAATTAGCTGATGTAATGTAAATGTAAACCCCGCGCGACAGCCCACGAAGGGCCAAGGCCTACCACCCAGCCGCTGCGTCCCCCACCTCTGCCCACTACAGGCGTCATTGGTGAGGTGCAGTACTGGAGGGTGGGACGTGGTCAGCGCCCCGAGCCCTCCCGGCCAGTTATGCGGTCTTCTCGACCTGGGGCCGCTACTTCTCCATCAAGTAGCTCCTCAATTGGTCCCCCCGGGACCTAACGAGGCTGAGTGCACCCCGTGCCAGACCTCCCAGAGGGGATAAAATCCCCATGCTGGTACCGGGGATCGAACCCGGGTCCTCCGCGCCACAGGCAAGCGCGCTGCCAGCTGCGCTACGGAGGTGGCCAGCTGATGTAATAGTCATCTTTAGTAACAAAACCAGTCGTAGCTAAATAAAAAGGCTTGTTTTCTACTCTAAAATCTGACACAAGAAAACTGAGCATTTGTTTGGGAATACCTCTAAATACCGCTAAATTTAAGTTCCTGAAGCTACCTCTGGCACCAGGTTGTTGGAGCTGACATTACAGTTTGTTCTAAGTAAAACAGGTGATAATGCATCAATAAAGCTAAGTGTGGAAAGATAAGAGCTCCGAAGAATGTGACTTATCTTGTTATCGTATCAGTTAAAAGAAATGTGTCAAATGGCAAAAATGAAACGTTGCGTGATAAAATCTTGCATCCACGAGTAAAATGACTCACGATTCCTAGGCCAGATGTGCGAATCAATGCTATTAACAGCAAGTGATGTGGGAAATGTGTACCCGGCAATAATGGACGTTTATAGCTAAAGGCTCGGGAGTTAGATCCCGACACGAAGATATACGTGTTTTATATGGTTGTATTGCACTAAGGAAGAGGAACAAGCAGGGCATAAAGTGTATGTGTGTGTTTAAAGTTGTTTAGCCACAAACGACCTCTTAATTCAACATCGGAATACCACGATCTGAGGTACAAACGTCAAGTTGCTGCCGTATCTATCTCATTTTCTTTTCCTCACAAGACTGATGTGATTCCTGAAAGAAGCTGTCACAATTGCAGTTTTACATATGCAAAATCAAGATGCTATATTTAAATCGGAACGAGCGTGGGGGGGGGGGGGGGGGGGGTTGGAGAAACCAACCAATATGCACGGCGCATAGCAACTACAATGCGTTCTTAGATCGGTCGGACCGCTCCGCTGTGGCCTCGGACCGAGCGAGAGCCGGCGCACCCTCAGCCAGAGTAAACGACCGTTAATTCACAAGTACGGAACATTAACTACTGCACTAAGTTACATTAGGCTTATCTACATCACAAGAGATTTAAAATTGATGATTTTCAACGCGAACACATTCTCTATATCTCCGAAAACAATTCTGGTTTAACGAAAATACCCATGAAGTTCTTCACCATTTTACGACAAAACAGTTGATTCACACTTTTATATAAATTCTGTTTTAAACATCTTTCCTTCTGCAACTAACAAGAAATGAAAGACTGTCTTGCTGGTTTCAGCAGGATTCAGTTACAGTACACTCGCTGAATTCTATGTATTAATTGGGAAGTGTGTATGGTGACAGAATAATTAGTCGAGGATTGTGACCGCCTCGTTTACATGACCTATCTTTATGCTTTTTTATTTATGGGGAACGTTAAAGAACAAGTTGTAAGCATCAAATTCACATACGTTACAAGAATAAAAGGATAAAAGCACAAGGTAAATACAGGCAAACGTGAACTTCTGCGAGTAAACTAAAACTGTTTTCGAAGATATAGGGAATGTGTTCGTCTTGAAAATCGTCAACTTCAACATCTGTTGTGATGCAGCTAAGCCTAATGTAACTTAATGCAGTAATTAGTGTTCCGTAACCATGACTAGCCGGTCGTTTACGTGCAACTCTGGCGGTCGTCGCCCGGCTTGGTGCCACTGCGGGGCGGTCCCGCCGATTTACGAACGCACTGTATAAAAATCATACACAAAATTTAATGACAGATGGCAGGAGGAGCAGGTCGACACAGCATGCACTGAGGTTTGCCACGTTTTGCGGTGTTGTATAGTTAAACATGCTGTGAAACCAACTGTGAACCCGTGATATATCCAGTGATATACAGTATCATTTGGGCCCAAACATTTATTTGTGCAACAAGGAGAAACAAATCTGATCATGAAGTGGTCAGCTATAAGCCGCTATTCAATTTTGTGTCTGCCATTCTTTTCACTCTGTCACTTCAACAACAGCTTTAACTTAACCTACCCGAGTCCTACCTCGACGAATGTAGAATCAGCACAAAATAGATGCAGTTTCAGCAAAATCATGTTCACATGTGGATAAAGACTGCTTTACAGTTAAAGAAAAAGCATTAAACACAATTCCCACTTATAAGTAATAAAGTCAGCTTTGTAGCAAAACAAGCCTTCTAGAGTCATCTTCTATTATGGATACAGTAATTCAGCTCGTAAATATACTTAACTTCTTCAGTGCTACCAATGTAAGTGCATTGTAGCCCTAGAAGCCCAGTATTAGTTTCGTAAAAGAGAAACCCAAATCAGACCATATGAAATAGGTAAAATTGCTGATATAGAAACATTGTGTTTGATGTGCTATGATTGCTTTGAAAATACATTACTGAAAGCACACTTACATACATCAAATATAACTTGTGATCCAAGTAGGAACAAGAGAATGCAATCTGAAAGAAGGGGCGATGACACCGAAATGTGTTTATCTATAAAATTCATAAGATGCCTTATAGAACATTCAATACATTTAGGCCAAGGCTGGGGAATAGCACTCCCAAGGTGTCAAGCCATTCCCCTACCTGCCCGTCCTTCGTAACTATCAAAGTGGAAAACCGGTCCAACTAATGCGTGTGCACGCACGTGTGCTAGTAGCTACTGTAGGAAAGGAGGGGAGGGACTACTCTGTACACACCTTCCAAGTATTCCTCCCCATGCCTAATTTAAACTGTTTTCCACCTTGATAGCAAGGATCGTTGGAACGAACGTGGAGCACTATTAAAGAAGCAGATGAAATAAGGACTTACCTTGGTCGACGCCGATGGGTTCCCCGCAAGAATCGCAATACTCTGCGAACATGGCATCAAAACAATGGAGACAGTATGGTCGTCCGTCTCGCATGATGTACCTCTGCCCTCCAAGTTGACGGTCACACTCAAAACATGCAAAATGCTTCATGTGCCAAGCACGACCCTCAGCCTCCGTGCATTCGTCTGCAAGGATGATCTGCAAAACATTATTAACAACATATGATGTCAGTCTGCGAGGAAAAAAAATATACTCATGTTTCCTTATGACCTGTGCCTCTCATGATACAAATATACAGTATATAGCTTGAAATTAATTCTCTCATTGTATCATTACATTACATATAAAAGCCTCAAATGAAATGAAAATATTGAGTATACGAATAATTTAATAAAAGCAAAATTAATAATGGCTTAGGCAGTGGGAAGAATGTTGACTACATTGATTTAAGATGAGCACAAGGTTAATTATAGCACATTTATTATTATTATTATTATTATTATTATTATTATTATTATTATTATTATTATTATTATTATTATTATTATTATTATTATTATTATTATTATTATTATTATTATTATTATTATTATTATTATTATTATTATTATTATTATTATTATTATTATTATTATTATTATTATTATTATTATTATTATTATTATACGTATTCTTCCGAATTTTGTTCGCTTAATTTCTAAAGGTCTCCATATGCTTTACTATTATTTACTGCTATCGATCGAAATGTGTGAGACTCACATTCGGGAGTTCCCGGGTTCGACTCCCATTGACCACCCACCCTGACTTCGGATTTTTCAAGGCTTTTCCTGGTAAGTAAGGTGAACGCTGGGTGGTTTCTCTTTTATCACGATTTCCTTTCCCTCCTTTTACTTCCATTACGTTTCCCCCAGGTTTCGCGGCGTGAGGCGGTGGTGAACAGATGGCGCAAATGCTTGCTCCACGGAAAGAATATTTACCATAATCGCCTGATACAAGGGTTGCTCCTTGCCCTTTCTGGGAAGTTCCAATAGTGAGCCGGCTATTCCACTTAGGAACGCCTAAGGACTTCTGTGCGCTTCTGTGGTCTATCTGCCTGCGACCTGTAGTCTCCTTCATTTCATCCCTTCCTCCTGGGAAGTGATATCACAATAGATCTATGCAGGTTGGGGTGCGCGAGGTGTCTCCCTTCCATATGTACATAAGTGGAGTGCGTGTATGTGTAGTGTACTGTTCTTTTGTTTTACCTTGTCGGTAGGGTGGGTTCCATTTCTTCTCGCCCAAGCTTTGATGCCTGCCTACGTTGGCATATTAGGCTACCCATCTAGATATTTCACCAGTGATCCTTGATCTTCTTGTTCCTGGTGGCCCGAACATGGAGTTCAGTTGGCATCACGAGGCTGAGTGCACGCCGGATCAGACCTCCTAGCAGGGGAGAAAACCCAACGCCGGTGCTGGGGATCGAACCCGGATCTTTCGCTACCACTGTGCTACGAGAACAGTTTGGTGAACCCTTAATAACATTCTTTTAATGACATGTTCTTTCTTAAAATATACATCCTTCCCAAGGAAAGAACATTTACTATTATTAGATCCTCGCGTTTTTTATTTTCTTATGCTTACTCTAAATTAATTTTATCTGTTTAATCTTTTGGATCAAGTTAAGTAAACTAGATATTACTTTAAGTCAGCTTCTGGTTAGTATAACTGCAGTCATGGAAGAAAGTTTTACCACTACCTTCAATTTTTGTTGTTGTTAGGTTTAAATGTTTCTTATGCAGCACACTGTATACAGGTAATGTTTGTTTCCTGTTACTAATTATTCACGAAGACGTTTCATGTGATTCAAATCAACCTAAGTCTTTACATCTAAAAGGGAGATAGAGGCATATTAACCTTTTTTTGGAACCTTCCAAGACCTGGCGCGCTGAGAATAACTACACCGGGTGGAAGCTACTGCTTCGGCCACATGTTAACCAGGGGTTCTACATGATGAGTGTCAAATGTTTGACACAAATTATTTTTTTCGGTGAAACGGCTATTTATTGATAATAATTGTATTGGATATATTTGTTACATATATTGTTACATAAGCTAATATGTCCAATACAATTATTGTCAATAAAGAACCGTTTCGCCGAAAAAAAATAATTTGTGTCAAATATTTGGAACCGTCTAACTTCTTGCGAATGGATATAAACGGTTTATTATCTCACTAACTGTCGTGCAAATACTGTGTGAATAATGCTGTAATGAATTTGTACCTTAATTCAAATAAATTTAGTCACAAATTAATGTTAAAGTGTCATGCAAAGTTTAATTTTCAGGAGAGGTTTGGCAACGTCACGTTAATATTAAATAGTGACAAAATTCATTCGAATTAATGTAGAAATGCATTCCAGCATTGTCTACACAAACTTTGCGCGACAGTTAGTGAAATAATAATAAACCATTTATATAGTAGTACTGGGTCGTTCAACAATATGAGGGCAAGAGGAGGCCCGATGACCTTGGATATGACGAGCGGTTGTGTACGTGACCGTAATAATGATGGCGAGGCGTGGAGGAGGTCCGGGGCTACAGGACAACTAGCGACTGTGTATGCGAGATCGAACAGCGTGATAACACCGTAGTGTCAAGCAAGCTCTAGAATCTTCTTTGCTGAGTCACTGTACGTACATGTGCAGTGAAAAGCACTCGAAGGAGGTTACATCACGCCGGCTCCAGTATAAATAGGACAAACAGTGAACACTCAGTCAGTTTCAGACTTAGACTTTAGCTTTTGGTATCAGAGTACTTGTTTAAGTCGTCGTGTACAGTTAGGTTTAGTTGCGAGAGTGCATCGGCCAGCCTGCCAGCGAGTGTGTAGTGTCGTCGAGTGATTGTATCGTAAAAGTAAAGACATAAGAGACATTGAAACTGGAGAAAGACGTTGAAAGACTGAGAAAATTTATCGGAAGAACAATTGTGAATTGTAATAGTAGAGAAGACTATAAACTGTGTTAGCAACGAGAAGGAAATTGTGCATTTGTAGTAAAATTTAGAGGAAAATAAAGGGTTAGAAAAGTAAACGGACATCACATTTTGCCGACTGTTATAATATCCATTCGTCAAGAAGCTAGATGCTGCAAATGTTTCAAATGTTTGACACAAATTATTTTTTTCGGTGAAACGGCTATTTATTGATAATAATTGTATTGGATATATTTGTTACATATATTGTTACATAAGCTAACCGTGGGCCGAAGCAGTACCTTCCACGCGGTGTATGGTATTGATAATGTGGAAACATTTTCACTGCATACCTGTTAGAGATTCGAGATAGAGGCACAAATGTAAAATGTCAATTCACATTAAAACCTACATTGTTTAAGAATATATTCACGCCTCTTTAATAGTCGAAATTAATTTGGTTGCTTAGGAAAAGGAGCATTTTATACGAGTATATTTGATGTAAATAAAATATGAAAAATATTGGGCTGAGCACATTGTTACAAGCATTCCATTGGTATACAGAAATATGTTCAGTTTTTAAAAGTAAAATCAAGATTCCATTTTTTCTGATCTTTGCGAGATGTGTCAATGGCATGGATACTCCTTTGGAAATTCATGCTCTAAAGTAATAAACCTTATGCGTTAGACCCTAGCTATCTTGTTTTAAGTCTAAATATAGCGTGAACATTTTCTGTTTTAACAAATAGAAATTTCAAGGTAGGCTGCGATTGATTATTACTTTAAATAGGAACAGCCTCATCACAAAACGATGGCACTGTGCTATCTTAAATTATTATATGCGAAGAATGAATAGGAAAGAATAATAATTAGAAATACACTTACCTCGTCGCAAGCTGAGCACCGCGGTTTAAGGGTTTCGGCATGGTGGCGTCCGCAGTAGAGTTTGCCTTCTCTAAAGAAATAGATGAGATCGACCAGCAGCTCCTTGCAGACACAGCAGGTAAAGCAGGCGGGATGCCAGCAAGTGTTGGGACCTGCCCGAGATGCGAACACGGCAATATCGCCTGCAGAAAGCGGCTCCTCACACTGTAAAGGAAGAGATTAATGTAAATGAAATATTGTGGTATGACGTGAATCGGTTATATAATTCTAAATTAAACTATTCTAGCTAGCATTTTTTGTTCCATTCATATCTTAGATCAATTATCAGCAACGGTTTTACCTTTGGAACAAATTGCACTTGGCAATAGTGTTAATTCGTTGGCTGTTTGGGTTAGTCTTTGGGTCGCCTTTAATTTCACTCGTTCTCACAGTCACTCTCACTTAATCTCTTTCGTACTTCCAGACTCCAGAGAACAATCTGGTTACAGAAAAATACCCAGCCTTCGTCTGGGAATGAAACCCAAGATCTCTGAATTTATAGGCTGGTATGCTAATCTAATCAATTTCTTGTTATGCTAAAAGCAATGAACGTATTTAGACTTTTTATATCCCATCATTCAATGTAGTCCTCTTGCATTAAAATAACTAGAAGTACACTAATAAGCATTGAGTGCAAACACTTAGAGCACAGCAACACAGCTGAGATGATTATTGGAAATAATAAAGCCAGAGACCGCACCACCGTGGGACGGAGCTTTACAGAGATCATCCTTTTTCCCTGCCATGCAGTACCGGGGTTACCTGGCGATGCGGTCAACCCTGAAAGAATCGAGAGGATGAAGAGTGAAATGAAATGAAAGTTAGGTGAAATGGAGAGAGAGGTAATTGTGGGATATAAGGAACTTAGTGGCCCGGGAAAACCCCGAAAAAAATCATGGGTCAAGAAAGGTCGGCCACGGAAATCCATCCCACGACCTCCCGAATGCGGGTACAGATGTTATCGTCTGCCATTTCACTCGGGGCTCTTAAGTAACAAGAGTAACTTCTTTTATCCAAAGGAACATTAACCATTATTATCCATGTTCTTAGTTTGTAGAACATTTCCACTCTACCTTCAACGACATTACACGAGCAAAAATCTCCTGTTACTCTCACATGACTTTCTGTATTCTTGTACTATTATTATAAACTGTTATTCCTCTATTTCACGTTAGTCGAGATAAACATTAGCAGAAATTACCATATTGCTAATGTTTTTGTAGGTGCAAGGGGAACAGGAACACTGTAGGCTTTGAGCGATAGTCAAATCTTTTAAAGCTAGTTGCTATATGAGGGCTTTGAAATTCCGTTCTCTTTGCACGGCCAAGAGATTAAGATGTGAATAACGAACCTTTCATTTGAGAAAAGTGTAATTTTCGAAACATTTTCCATGCAAAGGGTAGTTTAGGGTGACGGAATTTTCTTCAAAATCTTCGTGTCGCATCCTTGAAAGATATTAAACACAAACACCAACATTGGTTCTTAATGAGTTGACACACACACACACACACACACACACACACACACATACACACACACACACACTCTCTCTCTCTCTCTCTCTCTCTCACACACACACACACACACACACGGAGCTTTTTCTAAATTTTCTTTTTTGGATTCGGGGTGCCTCAAAACATATATTTCCGGTGAAATCTGAAAATCAAATTTTTGGGTCGAATACAATATTTCCTC
This sequence comes from Tenodera sinensis, assembly GCA_030765045.1. Classification (NCBI taxonomy): domain Eukaryota; kingdom Metazoa; phylum Arthropoda; class Insecta; order Mantodea; family Mantidae; genus Tenodera; species Tenodera sinensis. Next base: position 82,948,184 of record CM060965.1, on the reverse strand, counting down.
TACTTACTATACGCAGTAGGGAAAGTGAAAATAACCTTGTACAATTTCAGAAAAGTCTGCAAAGGTAACTTGTTCGTTTCTTCTGCTTCTAAATACACGAGTGAACTGTTTTCATTCCTAAGGGGTTGTTGCCACATAAATATGATGACATAGCCCCTAGTTTGAAAATAAATTCCCAAAGGCGCACGCAAGCCACAAGCTACCTCATTAGTGACTTCAGTTCGCGCATAAACAAATTAATAATCCGTGTGTCACAGTAATCAACACGCAAGTGCGCTTCATCCCCATGCCACCCTCTCTGTGTTTCCTACCTTCACTAAAAATTAAAACCCATTGCTGCTATTTTAAACCCGTTTCTTTTGTTCTTTTACTTTTCTGCCGTTTTTTACGGTAGAAAAAAATTAATATTTTTCTTTATGAGAAAGCTTAGGCAATATGTATAAAAACTGCATTTTTATAACACTTTAATTTAATAGAGGGATTTGAGAATATGTTCCAAGATAACTTTGTTTGTTTTTCACCTCTAAGTTCATTTAAATGTTAAATAACTCAGGGTGCAAGTATGCCATGCTCCCTTTTCAAACAAGCACTAGTTGCTTTTGTTTGGTTTAACTATATTGCTGTTTATTCCACTAAAATTATATATTGTTTTAAATAATACAGGCTTCTCATTACAGGTGAACCCACAATCTGTTAAATCAAACTTTAAAAAGAAGGACAAATATTTAGAAGTTTTCTCCGAGAGTACTTCCTTGAGAGCAGTGAAACTTGGCAGTATCTTCTAAAATACAAAAGAACGCCAAAGATAATCTTCGTCGGATTTTGTATTGTTTCGTGGAGTCTTTTGAGGTGTGTTCTTCAACTTACCTATCACAGCAATAAGGGGGAAAAGAGGGGAGGTAGTTATTTTTGATTTTTCTGAAAACGATCCAGCGATACATATTTAGAATCTCTCTCCCCTCCCTCTCACACATATACACACGCTCCCCAATCCCTCCACATATACACACAAACGTGTCACATATGCATGCTGGCAACTTGTATTATATAGATGCTTAAAACTGCTAATTGAAACCAAATGGAAACAGCAATATTAAGTAAAACTAGAGGAATATATACTATAGGTATATATTTACATATAGTTATTTATGACTTATGTGATGTATTTGTAAGAATAAACACCTCTATGATTAAATAAATTACTCTTTTGTTATAATTTACTAATCATGTTTACCAAAACGTTTACATGAATATGACAATACATATTATGGCAACAAAATAAAATAAAATTGTGTTATATTTTTGTCTATATTCCTGTTCCTATTCCTAAGATCAACAATAGGTTAGTAAAGATAAATTAACAAATTATAGAAAGAGTTGGAGGAAAATATGTTATTTTATTTATTTGCTTATTTATTTACTCAGTCATTCATTCATTTATCAGTTATTCCTTTATTTACTTATTTATTTTTGCCTGTATATAGCAACAAATATTGACATCACTGTAAGAATACTGTTCTGTTTACTTTTTTCTTATATAGCTCTACCTTGCCATGTGTTGAATGAATACCATTCAAGCTTTAATTTGCATCTCCTGAAAATCTTCTCACACATACCTACACATATATTTCGCTAACCTGGGCACTCAAGTTTTCCCCTTAGATTTTAATCCCTTCAAAGGCATGTCCTACACGAGAATATAACGTGATTAATTATTTAATTATTTTGTTGTTTAACGACGCTGTCAATTGCCAGGATCACATCAGCGTCGCCGGTGTGCCGGAATTTTGTCCCGCAGGAGTTCTTTTACATGCCAGTAAATCTACTGACATGGAGCTGTCGCTTTTAAGCACACTTAAAAACCATCGGTCTGGGCCGGATTTGAACCCGCGACCTTGGGAACAGTAGGCCAGCGTCTAACCAACTGAGCCACCCAGACCGACTGATATAACGTGTGTCTACCCATCCTGCATGACAAATGCACTCATTATCTCTTTTAGCCAATACGTTCGAAAACACTCGTATTTCGTTTCTACATCATTTTGTATCCTTTGTTTTGGTAATTGGTTAAGGTTATTTAGCAAAAGACGTGGCATAACCTTGCACCATGGCCTAAGGCAACCAATGAATGGTGAAGACTTCGTATAGCGATAAGTAATGTGATGTAGACGCGAGGTGCAGTGAGATTTTCTTAGGTATTCTATGCGCAAGGAACAATCCTATGCATCAGATTTTGATATTTTGAAAATATCAGTATTTATGGTTATGTCTAATTGATATTATTCTTCATGATACCTACTATGTAGTAGCTCATTTCCGTTATGTCATTTCAACATATACTAAATATAAATATTGATAAAGAAAATAAAACAAGTGAAAATATCTAATAAAACATAATACGAACGAGCCAAAGGAATTCTTTTCAAAACAAAAAACTTTTACATAAAAACTAGGTAAAAAGAATTTTCTATACACGATTTATCACCACTGCATAAGGAAATTTTGATTTTTAAATTTTGTTTTTGCAATGAAGATCTCAATATGACTGCAAATGTTCAAATCTTTCAGTATTAGTGAGCAATTATTTTCAAACATTGATGCCAAGTTTCATTACAGCATCTTAAACATTTTGGAAGTTTTATGCAATTGTTTGTAATCATTCATTTTCACCTGCCCCCCACTTAAAGTGAGAAAGTATTTTATTAGAAAGCTCGCGCGTGTAGATGCATGGACGTTTGAGATCAATATAAGGAAAAAAAATGGGATCTGAGATAACATTGTCAACTTCATAAGTAGGTTGGGCACCTTTTCACAACGCAAGATAAAGATTATGATAATATGATATGATTATGATAATATTCTCCCCACCTGATAAATTCTTCATTTATCTTTTATTATTCTAAACTGGTCTAATGGGTTGATTAAATCCAGTTTGTATAATTGCTAAAGATTTAGTTTTTTCTGCTGCTATCTTGGAAATTTTCTTCATTCTCTGTATACATTTAATTATTTCAGAAAGCAATACATACCCTTTCGTTACATCAGCTTTTTGGAAATATTTGTCATAAACATTTATGTACCACCAGTTGAAGCTTACTTTGGTCCTTCTCTAAGTAAGAAGCTTGAAAACATCGATTTTTGTTTTTCTCCACATGAACTCATTAACAAACATCGATTTGTGATATCATTGTTATTTTAGCATCTTCCTTGTAAATTTAAAACAATTGATAGGAAATAAATTATAGCAATTTACGTAAAATCCTTAACAAATCAAATGTTATACGAATCGTAAAACATAAGAGGCATCTATGATTTGGTAACGCATAAATTAGTACAACTCACGCGTTAGATATTTTGATTGTAAATCGCCTGACATGGTATGAATTATGAAACATTTTAATTGATCCACAGTATTCGTAAGCTTATGGCTTTCACTTTAAAGAACAATATAAGCAACAAATTTATTACTACTACATTATTCAAAGGAATTGAGTTACAGAGAATCATATGAATAGAAAATAAACTTTACATTTGTTTATACAGATTTAGTGCAGAATATTTCATGGGGCAATGACTAAAGTCAAGGTTCCAAGGTGTTGTACAGGGTGTTGTTCTTTTTTAGAGACATTTAAGAAAAGGTTACTCAATACGCCTAAAACTCTTAGGTTACTATAAAACAAAAAATAAACTAAATAAATGAGCAAATAAATTAAAACAGCGGAAAGACACTATGCAAAACCATTGTTGAACAACCACAAATATGTACCACATAAAGAAAAGCGAGTAGAGAAAATTCGTGAATGCAAACCACTACATTTCTGTTTAAATCACTTGTAATATTTTATAAATTGCTTTTAGAAGAGGGAGTAGAGAAAGAAATGTGATTGTGATTCGTAAAAGAATAATGTGTGGGGAAAACTGCGTGAATGTAATACGCTGAACTTCTATTTCAATCATAGAAGATTGTATGAATTGTATGCTGAAGATGAGTAGAAAAAGAAGTGTGATTGTGTTTCGTAAAAGAAAAGTGAGCAGGTAAAACCACGTGAACGTAATGTGTTGCATTTCTATTTCAATCATAAAAAATTGTACGAATTGTATGTTGAAAGGCAAGTAGAGAAGAATACGTGAATGTGTTACGTAAAAGAAGAGAAAGCGGGATTAATACACTGCACAGTAAAATGGATAGCATAAAAACCTTCTCTATGAAAAAAAAAAAAAAAAAAAAAAAAAAACACACACACACACACACACACACACACACACACTTATGGCAATTTTTATGGTGATCGGCCAACCCGTGTTGGAGTTTATCAACTTCATAATACCAACATCCATTATACATATACCTACGCACTAATTTGTTGAAACTACTCGTGTTGTACTTACTGTAAAATGGTTTGGCCAACTCAGAAACCTTCAGGAAGTGCACAACAACTTACCAACGTTTCATAGCAATCGACATTTCCTGTAGACAAGTGTTACTAAAAATGCAGGGTCAATTATATTTTACAATAGGAAAGATTATAATTTCCATGTATTTTTAGTCTGCATCTAATTATTTGTTACATTAATACACTGAACCAATCAGAAGACAACATTATTTATAATAACACATATTTCTTCTTCTTTGTGCCAGTGTATTGTATATGCTACATTTCTTATGCAGGGTCTCCATGCTTCACAGATCCCTGCCTGAAGAAGAAATACATTCTCCCCAGCTTTCGTCACGTTCATTACGTAGAGTTCGTTTTCCTGTTCATTGGCCAGTGTCAGGTTTGCTGCTTCCTTGTCGCTTCCTCGAATCATTCATCTCAATCACATCTCTGCTGTCAAGACGCCTTCAGTGGCGTGATGACGTTATCCGCCTTCTGAATGGGGAGTAAGCTTTATAGGTACTGATCCTTGCGTTGACGGAACTCGGCACAAAAATATTAAATTATGTTTTATTTTGCAAGTAATATGTTAACTAAACTGTCTCATAAAATTCCCTCATCTAATCTGATTGTCATTTCGCCTGTATGTATAAATGACAATGATCGTTCTATCCACATGTCGTTACGATATGCAATTTTGCTTAGAAATTATTTGAAATGAAGAAATAAGTGCTTAGTTACAAGGTTACAATATCAAATAGTTATTCGTTGTAAGAAGCTCTCACGGTGGAAATAAAGAACACAAAAGAGAATCGTAATCTCTTATAATGCTGTTACATGATGTTCACATTGGGTAAAGTGCTTGCAAAATGGAAAGTTTCGATAGCGTCTATCACTGAATGAAAACATTGTTTTACAGAGTAGTGTGTTGTAGTAAGCGGATGTATTATTATAAATTTCAATTAAAGATGAATTTTAGTAAAGTTTTATTCATTACTTGCGCAAGAAAATGGTGAGGCTGTTATACTGGTTCTTCAAGTAACAAAATTCAATAAAGTACCTTGGAATTTACAGGCTATTTGCAGAAAATTAGGACATGCATTTTATTTTTGATGCGAGTACTTTCAAAATATGTAATTTAAATGAGATCGATAGAAAAAAAGATTTTGGGAATATGACAAACAATGAAACTTTTTCCATCTGAAGGGCAGTTTTAGCTGAAGGAATTCTCTTTAAAATCTTCACCTTGCAAGCTCAAATGTGGAACTCGATGTATGTTCGACTTTGCAGTTATTCTCTATCTCTTTCTCTCCCTCCCACGCACATACATGATGGACGGTCGGATGGTATTTTCCCCCCTAAAAGGCTCATGTTGGGTTCAGTGTACCTAAAAATTTGTTTCCTGTAATTCCCTTGTGCCAATGTGTTGAATGCAATACTATATTTCTTCTACTATATTCTAGGTACTCCATTCCATTTCACTCATTAATAATAAGTCACTTATTTAAAAGTAACTTTTTGTAGTATTATGAAAATAAGACACCATTTCATTAGTTACTAATACAATATATGGGTTACACACTTAAGAGTAAATGTGCAAAAAAGGATGTAATAGGTTTAATACACGTAGAAAGCACGTGAAAGCAATCAAAGATGAATACCAATAAAAATCGAGACTTTATTGATGCTGTGTGCAAAATTCACATTAACGTTTTATTTAATTTGTAGCTCCAGTTTTTTCACAGTGAAACAAAGCTACGTTATTTCTTACGGTTGCACCTTCATTCATTCTTGAAGAAAAAGAAAGAAGAAGGAAGAAAAGAGCAAATGTGTCCTTTTTTCGATCCAGAACTACACTGCTTCCAATGGCGAGCTCAAATTTACAACATACATCAATTTAATGGCAGACCTATACGCAGGTCAGACTTACAGACTTTTAATATGTCATCTATTTTCTGTCTTTCTATAAAGAAAATGATCAATTAATGCATTTCAAAGTGAATGATTTCCGTACACAAAGGAGGGTGGTATGCTCTGTTATGTTTATAGTATTCGTGTTCGCCACAGAAAAAAGGCAGTTATAGGAGGCTAGTGTCAGATTCTCTCCTGCGTCGGTAGGCAACTTCTCCAGCATTACTGTCAAGCGGGTCAGATAGGTTCCAGGTACTTGCCAAGTACGTCCCAAGTTTCTTTCTTGCAGAGAGTCTGGATTTGGTCGTTTGGAACTTTCTGGACAGGCGTGAAGAAACCTGCTCTCGTGTCAAAACCAGTAATAGGCTGTTCGAGCTCGGAGGCTGCAACACCTAACGAAGGACTCTGAAGTGTTTCAAACTTACAACTTGTCAAATTGGAGGACCACATCAAAATTAATAGGGGTCTTATTCAACAGTGAAACAACTGCTAACTGCTAACAACCTTAACTTGTCCTGTGACGAGAACGATGAAGATATTAAGGTAACGTTTGAGGCAAGGTACCATACTTTTTTTTGAAAATGTAGTAAGAATAATTTAGTAGCATTTAATAAAACAATGACTAACTAACATCGTTCGTTTGTTCCGAGAGATGGATTGAGACAGAAAAAGTTATAGTGCACGGTTTGGAAATGAAATTCCTCAAGAAGGTAGCAGTATAACTTGCAAGGTCATGTGTACGGTTAATGTACATATACGACATGAATTTAGGCGTACTGAATTTAAATTTTAACCTTATAAAACATGTAAAGCATTACATTCACAAATTTTCTCTACCTACTTTTCTTACAAAAGGATATTCTTCCGTCTATTTCCTGCTAATCGACACAAACGTTTGCTTTTAGGTGCAGAGGGGATATCGGAAACTGAAATGATAGTAAAATATTTTTAAAAATCTGATGTGTTACACTCACATGACTTTCTCTACTCTTGTACTAGCCATTCTTACAAACTCTTATTCCTATATCTTCTTCATGTTAATTGAGAAAAACATTTGCAGAAATTATCTTATTATCTTCTTGTAGCTACAAGCAGAATATGGGAATACAGTACGCTTTGAGCGATAATCCAATCTTTTAAAGCTTTCAAATTCCGTTGTCTTTGCAAAGTTAACATATAAATAATGAATAACGATGTTCTATTGGACAGAAAAAATTATTAGTTCTCCAAAACTCACACAAATAACAAGGAATATCTCCGAAATGGTTCACTCTACAAACAAATTTATTTAGACATAGATTGTGTTTTAGCAAGATTTACATTTTTATATAGTAAGATTTAGTCTATCTCTTACGGATTACCAGTTATGCAAAAGTCATCCACAGTAAATAGGACTTCATGAGCTATAGTCAGAAAATTCAAGATATACAATTCATTTGCCATAAAATATCTTAAACATGATATTTTAATCAAAATCATTAGAACCACTTTAAAGAAAATCAAAACTTTTGAAAAATTTTCTATGTAAAGAAGGGTAGTTTAAGGTGGAGCAATTTTCTTCAAAATCTTCGTGTCGCATCCTTGAAAGAAATTAACCTTAAATACCAACTTAGGTTTTTAACCGACTTTTCGTTCTTGAGTTATGCTGTCCACAGACTGACACACACACACGCACGCACACACGGACATTTTTCTAAAAATGCTTTTTTTGGGATTCAGGGGACCTCAAAGCACATTTCCGCTGAAATCTCGACATCGAATTTTTGGATGGTATATAATACTTCCTCTACTATACGCAGTAGAGAAAGTAAATAGGATCATTATGTGATTGCTTTGAAATTCCAATCCTTGCATTACCATAATGAAAGACGCAACTTTGAAAATTAAACCAATGATAAGAGATATCTCGGAAATGCTTAATGCCACAAACTTTAATATAAGTTGTATACTTTATGCATAAATGTAGATTTTGTTAAACATTTGTTATACTTATCCTTGACGTGATATTTTAAAGAAATAAGCAGGCCGCGCCGTAGCCGAGTGCTTAGACCATTCGGTTCTCACCAAAGCGTGGGGGTTCGATCCCAGGTGACTACATGTGGGATTCATAGTGGACGAAGCGGCGCTGGGGCGGATATCCTCCGGATTCTTCGGTTTCCCCCGCCATCTCATTCCACCGGTGCTCAATCTTCATTCCATGTATCACCAGTGTTACCGGCTGCGGTGCCGTATGTAGTAAAAGCGGGTGTTAAACAGTACCAAAAAAAACTAAGTCGCTAGCGCAACAGCCCTTATGGGCCAAGGCTTACCGTCCGTATGTCCACTCCCACTACAGGGTTCATGAGTGGGGTGCGTTACTGGAGAGTGGGACGTGGTCAGCGCCCCGAGTCCTCCTGGCCAGTTATGCGGCCTTCGCGACCTCGGGTCGCTATTTTTTTATCAATAGCTCCACAATTGGCCCTTCGGGACCTAACGAGGCTGAGTGTACCCCGTGCCAGAACTCCCGGTCCTCCGCGCCAGAGACAGGCCGCTACCACTGCGCTACAAAGGCGGTCGACTCAAGAAGAATTTTAAGTTACACACCAAAAGGATAAAGAAAATGGGGAAGACCTAACAAACGACAGGTCAAACAATTTGGAGACCCAAATGCTTGAAACAGAAGAACAAATTTACTTCTTCATAAGTGAATCAAGCTCATCGGAGCAGTGTATAACTGCTATCCCAATTTCAGAACAGTGTTTCATTTTAAGAACCATCATTTTCACTACAATGCCTACTTCTGCTGAGCGATACAGGCAGCTATTAAGTGTGTGATTTACATTTTAATACTAACGGCATGGCATGCTACTTCTATCTTAGGCTCGATTGAACAAAAGCTGAACAACAATCATGTTGTGTCCTCTAGGTCAGTGAACCTGATGCTTTTGTCTGTAGTACATGCAATTTAGCAACAATTGAGAAAAGATAATTTTAGTTTCCTTTTGGACATCCAGGGCTCAGTACACTTTCGCAACAAATGTGAATTCAAAGAACAATTTTATTAACGCTTACCTAGCACTTGGGCGTCATATTTTTATGCACATGGAATGGAGTTTCCAGAAAAAGTTTATTTTTCCTGGACTTAATTCATAGCCAAAGAAAGAAAAATTATCAGCTGGCAAACTGTAGTCAGTTGAATTGTTGTATAACACCTTTTCTTACAACACTTTCTTCATTTATTGTGATACTGATTTATTCACTTTACTACATAACATTCAGAAAATATCCATCAATTCACCGCTTTCCAGAAAAAATATTAAAAATAGTGAAATTACCTATGACTTTTTAAAAGTTACCTATTGTTGAAAATGTATGGAAAATGCTAATAAATGGGAAACATTTAACACAAATACCTTTATTTAATTGCCTTTATTTAATTAATTATTTTTGCTTATTTGATGCAAAACTGAATTAAATCTGAAAAAATCTGATGTGTTGCACTCACATGACTTTCTCTACTCTTGTACTAACCATTCTAACAAACTCTTATTCCTATATCTCCATGTTAGTTAAGATAAACATTCGTACAAATTATCTTACTGCTTATGTCCTTATAGGTGCAAGGGAGATATTAGAATACAGAAGGCTTTGTGCGACAGTCAAATCTTTTTGACCTTTGAGATTCCGTTCTCTTTGCACGATTAACATATAAAAAAATGAACAACGTTGTTGCATTTCGGTAAAGTTCTAAGTTTTCCGAAACTCACACACATAACAAGGAATATCTCCGAAATGATTCACCCTACAAGAAAATTTATTGAGACATAAATTGTGTATTTTACCAAGATCTACATTTTTTGTATAGTATGATTTGGTCTATCTCTAACGGTTTACGAGTTATGCAAAAGTCGTCCAGAGTAAATACTACAGGGGCTATAGCCAGAAATTTCAAGATATACATTTCATTTGTCATAAAAATATCTCAAACATATCGCATTTTAATCAAAATCGTTAGAGCCATTTTCAAGAAAATCAAAATTTTCGAAAAATGTTCCATGTAAAGGGTAGTTTAGGGTGGGGCTATTTTCTTCAAAATCTTCGTGTCACATCCTTGAATGACATTAAACTTAAATACCAACTTTGGTTTTTAACCTAATTTTCGTTTTTGAGTTATGCTGTCCACAGACTGACAGACTGACACAGACACACACACGAACCTTTTTCTAAAAATGCTTTTTTTGGATTCAGGGGGCCTCAGAACATATATTTCCGGTGAAAACTCGACATCGAATTTTTGGATGGAATACAATACTTCCCCTACTTACCAGTAGAGAAAGTAAAAAGAGATGTAATACACGACGACTCGAACTATAATCCTTGATAAACATTTCGATTTGTACCCTAAGTACCTAGCACCAGGAGAGAGAGAGAGAGAGAGAGAGAGAGAGAGAGAGAGAGTTCACAGAACGGATGAATACAGTGAAAATAAAATTATCTGTAAATTTTTTATTCTAGAATTTCATATTTAAGTTTTTCAAACAAAAACTTTAATTTGTTCCTGTTTTCAGGGACGTGCGAGGAAAAGTAGTTTGATTTACTTTCTCTATTTCTCACTTTGGAGGGATTAGCATCTGTGCTACAACTAAAAGCTACAAAATTGTGCAGCAACTGACTTGAAATTTGCTTTTTGAATGTGAAATCAGAAATAATACACCGTTTTATGCCTTTTTGTATCTTTTTCATTCATCCCCATATCTGCGGAGAATTTCAGCCGGGTAAAAAAGTGTAAAGCGCATTACTAAATTTCTTTTGTCTGAAAGAGCAAACAGTTAAAAAAAAAAAAAAAAAAAAAAAAAAAAGGTCTGCGTGGTTTAGGTGCATATTTATTTATGTACTTGCCTTTTAATTAATGTAAATTAAAAAGTTCTCGTCACTATGATTGTTTTATATGACTTTATATTAAGCAAATTGCTTTCAATTATTCAGGACAGAAAGTTGAAAATTGACATAGTAATTAAATATATGTGTAAACAGTGGGGAAAAAACTTCAAGATCATTGAATAGAAATGTTAGAATTTGGACATTTAAATGTTTCTTCGACTTAACATATACAGCCACTTAATGTTAACATTTTTCATGTAACTAAAAATATCTGTAACTATCACAGAAAAACGATTTCCCTGGCGCACCTCCAGTACTCTGTAACTACCAGTCGGTCTTGCAGAGGTCCTGGCGGACGATAAACAAGCGGTTTTGACATTTGTATCAACGGCAAACATCAATATAAGGATTTAAAATTTTAAATGTCAGATTTCATGTCTTTCGAAACTTTTTATGATTTATTTTAATTCTGGCTTTTGTCTCATTGGTTGGTTTATTTATCTATATTATTCTTTTACTAGTATTTTTATTTTATATTGAAGTTTATCTCTGCCTTTTGCCATTATTCAGCTTATAAGGGCGCTGATGACCAAGTAGTTGAGTGACCTTAGAACTACATCATTCCATCGTATCACAGAAAAATTATACAAAACTTTCAAACTTCTTGTCAGTCGCATTGCATACAAAACAATACAATCATGCATGACCTAGAAACGGGCAAAATTTAAGGTTTGTTTCAATCTTGTAACCTCAGTTACAAAAGGATGCACATTATGTCTAAATGATGTCAGGCTTCTCTAAGAGAGAATCTTAAAAGCGCAAATGATAAATTTAGATTCTTTATCGAGATTCTCGGCTTTACAAAGCAGTAACGCGAGAGATGTAAAGTAAAGAAATAAAGGGGGAGCTCAGAGAAGAATGACACATTGTGCTTAAAGGAGCAATTGCCTCTAATCTTGCTTGGATGACAGTTCAATTTACCGGCGTAAAATTCTTGACAGGAAAATAACCGCGGTGGTAGGGTAAAAAGATAAATAAAAGAATAAAGCTCATTCTTTCTTTGTTTCCTTTGTCCACGAAGGCTGAATGGTTTTGAAGCGATTTTCACGTGGAGATATAATTCGGGAAGAAAGAAAACAAAGCATTATGAATCGCACATTTTCTGTATCCACCATAATTTACTTTCAGGTATATGCAAGTTATTCGTAAAAAACCTCATTCTTTTAATTATATTACGAGGAGTTCCGCTAAATAAGTACCGATTTGGAAAAAAGCTTCAAATATTTGTTTTCATAACAACATTAATTTATTTGTACATGAAAGCGTATTTCTTAACTTATTGAATAGCATAACTGAAAACTGAAAAGTCGGTTAAATACTTAAAATTGCATTCAAGCTTAACATCTCCCAAGAATGCGACAAAAAGATTTGAGAAAATCTCCTCACCCAAAACTACCTTTCACATGGAAAATATTTATTTTAGGTTTCCTCAAAACATTTCTAACGATTTTGATTAAAATAACACATGTTTAAGATAGCTACATGTCAAATGCATGCAATGCACTTTTCTGGAAGTAGCATGGCCCTGTTTATTTTGAATGACTTGTACACGCCTAATAATCTTAATAATATACAAGAAATGTTGGTCTCTTTAAAGCATACAATTCACATTGTCGTGGCGGCCGCGTTACAGAGAGATTAAGCATTAGTGCCTTATCTCATTGCATTTGTGATCGCCGACCTGCAAGACGTGACAATGCGTCGGCTCAAGGACAAACACTGTTGCATATATTTTTAGAAATTTCAGGTGCATGGGTTTAGTTCACGGCAAGAACCGAGAAACTTGGCTTTCAGTGAATTCTCTTGTGATTCAGGGGCTATGTAAGTGGATTTGTTTGTGCACTGAGGTTCAGTTATCAGTTGGAAGACTTAGTTGACCTCTGATAGAGTTAGTTGTAGGCATACTATTAATAGTTGTATGTTAATTTGGAAGAAATAAAGTGATATTAAAACTGATCAGACTTGTCATTTGTTACAATGCCATTTTTAAGAGATGCTCTGTATTATTGGTTTGAATTTTTCAAATACTTGCACTTTTTCAAGTGATAAGTCACTTTTCGTTTTTTGTGATGGTCATGCATTTTGGACCCATCGCAGAGTGATTCACTTTTTAAAAATGTGACTATCCCTTTAGTCTGCTGTATTTTATAAGATATTTGCAAATAGTTATGAAAGGTTACCTCGATTAACGAGTAATTGAGAAGAGTGAGAACAAAATGTCATGTGACATTTTTTAAAAATGTAAATGGAAGTGAGAAAGCAATAATACAATTCATTTGCTTCAAATGGTGAAAAATTAAGTTAGTGTAGTAGCTCAGACAATAAAATAAAGTCACTGTGGTCTTGGCATTGCCTCTTAAAAGCATCAGTTCTGCCAACATTGTAGCAACTAAACGTTTCCACCCCACTATAGCTTCTTGTTAAACCGGAAAACACAACGAGAGAGCCACTTAAACTTGGCCCCCTCAAACTTCTCCTCTGACGTTATAAATCTCATTCACCCGCTAGCGAGTCCTAGCGACTCGCTTGTTTTTATGTCCTTGCCGCCCCTTGGTTGCTTTCCCTTGCAACTCTAATGGACATTTATTTTATCCTCCCTGTTCTCATCCTTTCTGCCCTCATTCATTTTTTCCCTCCCTATGATCTGCACGAAGTAGAAGAAGAATTATATCGTCACATGGAAGGTTTGTGATATTAGCAGCCAAAACGCCCGGTTTGAAGGATTGCTTTGGTCCCAAAGCCCATTAAGTATGTAGAAGTTGATATAAAATTGATTTAATCTATAGAAAAAGAGATCACGGTCACGTTAGTTCTGGAAGCAAGCAGTCCATCTTATTTTCTTTGACGTCACACAATGAGATTCACTGCGGTTTTACATGTGAGCCAACAAGAAACTTGGTTTGCTTTATGTGCCATAAATTCTATTCATGCATCAATGACAGCAGGGGTTTCCAAAGCATTTCCCTTTAACTACTTGTTGCAGCTGTTTTATAGAAACAAATAAAACTGCACTCTTTAGTTTGTTATTTTGAGAAAAGGAGTGGAATTTTATCCTATAAGAACCAACTTCTCTAGATGTAAACATCAATATTGTGACAAAATGATAAAATCAGTCCGGTTACATTTCTATTACTTTATTATCTACTAAAATTTTTATCACAAATACACAGTTTACTTCTCGTCCTTAATACATTTTTAATCTTTCGGGCTATTACAACTCACAATTTTACTTCTCATAACCTCTGCTCAGTCCTTTTACTGTCTTTCCTCACCTCCTCTGTCTCTCACACACTAACTCGCGACGCTCATTGCTACTTCTTACAGCACAGCACAGTTGTCTTGCACTCACTGACCGACTCTTGTCTGTAACTGTAACTCTAAAACTCACTCTCTGGCCTCCTTATATATTGGGGATGACGTACACGGACCTTTCTCGAGTTCTACACACACACGCACCGAAAATGACACAGCTAGAAGTTTCAAGAACGTTCTCGAAACCCCCTTCTTTCTGCAGCCTCGATTGTTGACATAGCAGTCGCGCGAGACAGGCTCGCCCTGAAAGTTTTTACCCACTCGCCGGCATGTGGTGTGAAGTAGCTTAGCCTCGTCCCTCCTTTGTTGAGTGCTCAGCCCGACGTCACAATATAAAATCTGATATGCTACTTTAACTAACCATTGATCATTACTTTCTTTCCCACATACGTAATACTTAGAAAAGATATTTGAGTTCATTCAAAATTTTTATGCCGAGAGTTCACTAGAAATACGCATTTTGAGCGCCCCCCCTGAATCAAATTTTTAGAAAAAAATTCCGTGTATGTTCTGGTCACTGTGAACAGCATAACTCGAAAATTCGGTAACTACCGATTAAGTTCAGCATCTTTCAAAGACACGAAAATTTTCAAAATATCCCATTACAAGCTACGCTTTACATGGAAATATTTTCGAAAATTTTGATTTTTTCAAAAAATAGCTCTAACATTTTGATTAAAACAACATATGCTTACGATATTCTGATAAAATGAAACATATATCTTGAATTTTCTGGGAACAGCTTCAGAAGTCCTCTTTATTCTAGGCACTTTTACACAACTGGTAAGAGATGGACAAAATGTTTCTGAAAAAGGAAGGAAGAAAGAAAGAGAGAAAGAAAGAAAGAAAGAAAGAAAGAAAGAAAGAAAGAAAGAAAGAAAAAAAGAAATAAAGAGAGAAAGAAAGAGAGAAAGGGAGAAAGAAAGAAAGAAAGAAAGAAAGAAAGAAAGAAAGAAAGAAAGAAAGAAAGAAAGAAAGAAAGAAAGAAAGAAAGAAAGAGAAAGAAAGAAAGAAAGAAAGAAAGAAAGTATTAAAACCATTTCGACAAACATTTACCTTGATTAACGCGAAATAAATAGAACAGTAAGTTTTTTAGGAATAGTTTGTGAAGGGCAGGGTGAATAGAGAAAGTCATTAGTGCAGGCATATTCCTTTATCTAGCCTCTACTAACTATTTTTACAAATGTTTATTTTCCTACCTAGTTCAGGTTAATCCAGATAAACCAAATTCATTGTAGTTACAGGAGGTTGAACTGTTAGCGCACGCGGTGTTTTCTAATAACGTGTTTTATTCAGGAACAACAAAACACGTACGTACGATATCGAATTTTACTGCCTATTATAAATAGGTGATACAGAAATTAAAAGTGCATCTTTAATGGCACATAACTCTTTATTTAAAGCTATTGTCCGCATACGAGTAGAAGAAATTGCCTATACGGGATTGAGGTGAGTTTAATAACTAACTGTTAATAATAAAGTGTTTACTCAACCGTTTCTTACCGTAATTGTTTTCCTCTTCTCAGACAATTCTGGCTACATATTCAAAATGTATTTACTTCACCCCACAAGGTGGACGAAGAGTGATACTGCCAATGGGTTATATACATTGTTATATTTCAGTAATACATTTTGGCAGACAGAAAATTTAATGGCGACTTACAGCCGACCACTTCCTGATAAAATTATTGCCTTTCCTGTTGTGCAAATAAATTTTGTGGGTGCATGCAATGGTACTTATTTATTTTACAGCGTGATTTCACAGCGTGTTTAACTATACTACACCGCAAGGCATGGCTAGCCTCTGATTGGAAGTTGTATTGACCAGCTCCTCGTGCCACCGGCCATTAAATTGTGTCTACTATAATAATAATAATAATAATAATAATAATAATAATAATAATAATAATAATAATAATAATAATAATAATAATAATAATAATAATAATAATAATAATAATAAAGATAATAATAATAATAAAGATAATAATAATAATAATAAAGATAATAATAATAATACAGCGGGCATAGCGGAGTGTGTTAGAAGCGATTTTGATTTTAACATAGGTTGTGTTAAAATAACTTTCAAAATATAAAAACTGTGCAAATAAGGAATTTAATGGCATAAAGGAATTCAATTCGTCTAGATATTTCGGTGTGAAAATCGTTAAATTCTAATACCTAAATCTTTTAATTAATTTTCAACTAAATCAATGTCATTCAATTTACATTAATATTCAGATTTTTTGTTTGTATTGCAAACAGCTGGATTAAAGCATTAAAAGCATTGCAAAAACTAAATCATAACAGTAGTTATGTAGTTTTAAACTTTTACTCTTATTTCAAAGCTGTTTCAGAGCTGCGAAAGTGATGTAGATCTTTTTAATAAATTAACGATTGATAAATTATACGGAATGGCCCAATTAGCTTTGTCGCCACTGATAAATGTTTACGGTAAACACAAAATGACAGCTAAATATTGAATTATATCGAGGCGGACATCAGCACATTTAATTAATTTTAACTAACGTCGAAGTATGATAATTAATGCTTTCTCTATTAGAGGAAGTATTGCATTCCATCCAAAAAAATTCGATATCTAGTTTTCACCGTAAATACACATTTTGGGACTTCCTGAGTAAAAGAAGAGGAACAAGAAGAAGAGAAATGGCTCTTGTATGTGGAGTTTGTCTGCGATCAACATAACTAAAATACGAAAGGCCGATAAAACACAAAACTTGTTATTTAAGTTCAACTTCTTTTAAGAAAGTGACACGAATATTTTAATAGAAATCCCTCATCCCAAGGTATAAAGACATGGACAACATTTCACTATTTTGTTCCTTTGAAGTCCTCTTTATTCAGAATTAATATTGCATACTGATAAACCGTAGGAAATAAAATTTTGCGAAAGAAAAAGAAAAAACATAGACCAACAATACTGCTAACCTTTTTTCCTCCTTCCAGATATTCTATGTTATTGGCTTCAATTTTAATACCTTTTTCAAGCGGTGCATCGAATGCAACACATCAGATTTAGTTTTAATTGACAATACAACAGTTCACCGTAATAGTTTTGCACTTGATGTGGCCAAAGTAATGTACAATAGAATACAATTGTAAATATGGAAAAAAGTGTGAAACAACTCATTTCTCATACTAGAAGAATAAAAGCACCATTGAAGGAGTGCACTATTTGTATGTCAGCACTTGATGTCGAATTTCCTGCGTGACGTTACCTTTTGAAGCCGTCTCCAATCTCGGTTTTCGCTAAATTTGCAGCCAGCTGCTCCAGTGGTGAACAATATAAATATTTTTTTTTCAGGATATGTGTGGGCAAGTGTGAGATGAACAACACCAGTTAAGTTGGCTGATACATTTAATGGAGGTTAATGATGATCCACTTGAAGCATGTTTTCGACCGTTTAAAGTTGGATAACTAAACTGTTCCTAAATTTTAGCACAAACAACTGTAACTGTTGAAGTATTATTTTTTCTAACTTCTAATATATCAACACTTTACGGTTCAAACTGTTGCCGTAATAATAACGCAAAACATAAGTTGCCACTAGTCACGAAAATGCTAATCGAATAGTTTCTTTGCGGCGACCGTTACATCTAATAACCCCAGCGTGGTCCTTAGACGCTCTGGACTGCGGATAATCGATCACAGTAAAACACTTCTGTAGGGTTGTAAAACATGGAAATACACGCTTTTATCTAATCAAGTCCCGCCTACAACCTGAATCTCCACGGTCAATACTTATATCGCCAATATCGAAACTTCTCACTCACCTATGAAACACTACTGTTACTTTGCGCATTGCTAAATTCGAAAAGTTTTATTCACATTCTAAGTTTCAGAACTTTGTCTATATAAATATTTTTCTATGACGTGAAGCTTCTAAACATAACATGATAACACTAGAACTCTTAATTACCTTAGATACACTGAATTATACTAATTGCTTATTCTTAAGACGGAACTCGCTAACTCCTTCAATTCTCTGACAAGCTGTAAGTTTCGCTTCTGACATGCCTTGATTTTAACATATGGAAATTATTTATTGTAATTATAATTTATTATATTTACGTATCTTCCTATCATGCCTTTATAAAGTTATTAATTATTAATCATGCAAATATTTTAAAAATTATATTTTAGATAAAATTGTTAAAGCCAATTAGGTGAAAAAAAAAAAAAAAGAATGAAAAAATTCTTCACAGAAACGGTAGTTTAGGGTTGGGGAATTTCTTGCAAATTGTACAATCGCACTCTTGGAAGATGTTCAGTTTACACGAAGTTTAGTGCTCATCTAAGTTCTCACTTGAATTAGATTATTCATGAACGCATATATCTTTGAAAAAACATTTTTTTATACCGAAAATGCGCATCTTCATCAAATTTTTGAGTCAAATGTAACAGTTCCTCTACTGACCATGGTAAATACTAGAGAAAGTAAAACTATGGTAATTAATACATAGGGTTATGGAACAGAAAGACATGTGTATGTTTCACATTTTAGTCTATTTTTATATGCTGTTCAGTTAAGTAAACAAAACTTGTTACTCTATTTTATTAATTACATTTAATTGTGAAACGCAATCAACTTTAATTTTGTTGCCACTCTTTCTTTTCTCTAGCAGACACAAATATCACTAAAATACTGTTGCGATACATTAATGTTGGTATTTGTTTCCATACCTACGAGAAGTGAGCGGAGAGATCCCTAATTTAATGGATATTATTGCATTTCGCTGATTAAATGAAGCGCGCAAAATCGTTTTTGCACACAACCACAAATCGATGGAATGAAAGGGAGAAAGGATTTGCTTCCATACATTAAGTTAATGAAATTTTCTTTGTAATTGCGTTATATGTAATGAATTGCAGCGCACGTTTGTGTAAAAACAGGTAGTTTTAGGCAAAAGTGAATCAGTGATGTTTCACAGCTGCAGGCAAGTTGAAATGTGCAATTATAAATTTGTCAGCAGAAATATCAAGTTTTACATTTTTGCACTATTGGTTGTTAAGTGTAGAGGTTGGTCTAGGTCACTCAATTGGTTAGGCACTGCCTGGTAATCTTAAGAGTACTTAAAAGCAACAGCCCCTTGTCAGCAGATTTACTGGCATGTAATCGTAAAAGAACTCTTGCGGTACAAAATTCCGGCACACCAGCCGTGCTGATATAATTCTGGGAATTGGTAGCACCGTTAACAAACAAAACATTTGTTTTTATTAAGCGCAGGATTACACAGCTTAGACTTTATAATTTGTAATTTACATATTCTTCTTCTCCTTCTTTTTCTTCTTGTGTACAGGATAATATTCTGTTCATTTCCCCTTTTATTCCTTGGATGAGTTTATAAATGCTGTCAATCCATCTCCTAGCGGGTGTTCCTCTTCTACTTTTCCCATCTAAAGGCCAGCTTTCTTTGGCTCTTTCTACTAGGCGGTTGTTCCCCCTACTGTTAATCTATTCTTTCCAGTATTTCCGTCGCTTACTAATAAATTATGTTATACATTGAATTTGGCAATTTTCTCTGATTTCTGTATTGTGTATTTTATCTAATAAGATTTTTCCTTGAATTGTTCTTAATATTTTCAATTCCCATGCACTTAATATTGGACTATTGTTTTATAAATGCGGTCTTTACTCTCTACTGACCTATACTTATTTCGTCAAACTATGTCTTTAATGCATCCTGGTATCTGCGCTGCTTTATAGACCCATGTTTTTACTTCTCGATTTAAATTTTTGGTGCTTGTTATTTTAATCGTATACAAATAATTAAATTCTGACATATTGCACTTTTTTCTAGTTGGAATATATGCGGGAATTGGAGAGTGCTCAACGGCCTCGCACCTCGATCCGAAGATGTCTTGTGCTACCCCTATGTCCTACTAGGGATCTACTGAATTGAACGCTAGGAAGAATAAAAGCCCTGCTCCTAAGGGTAGTATAGAACCCGGGTACATTCCGTGGCCGGGAACCAGAGCTGCTACGATATAGCCCACTGCGCCACTGCAGGAAACTAGATAACCATGAGTGTCCCAAAAACACAGAGAATGCTTAGTATGTTGTGCAGGAGGCAAACTGATCAGTTTTCAAATAGCAACCCCTGTCTCTCATACACTAAGACTGTACAATCACTCGACCTCGTTAAATCATCTTTACGACGCGCTAAAACACAGCTGTCTCACACTCACTGAGCCACTGACCGACTCATATCCGTAACTGTAATTCTCTCTGCTGTTCCCTCGTCTCCTTATATAGCATGGGTGATATCACACGGACCTTTCGCGAACTCCTTCAAGTACACCGGCGATGACGTAGGGAGATCTTTCTCGAAGGCTCTGCAGAGAATCCATTTTGGTTCTGCCGCTGTGATTGTTGTTAGTCACATACACACAAGGAGTCGCGCGAGGCAACCTGACCTTGGGTGCCTTTGTTTGTCCGCCGGCCTGATATGTGGTACGAAGTAGCTTAGCCCCGCTCGTCCTTTGTTTTGTGCAGCACCGGGCGTCACCATATCATCCTCCTGATAGGCTTTATCAGTAATAATTTAAAACATTCTTAAATTAAATCAATGACTTTTATAGCAGAGTCAGGTAAAATGTAAATGAATTTTATTGTTAGTGTTTCTGAACTTTTAGAAGGTTTAGACGTAGAAGGCTATTTAAATCTGAGCTGGTAATATGTTTTTTGGTTTTATGTGCAGCTAAATTAGGAACCCGTTGACCATTTTAACATAAAGTAAACAACTATAAATATAAATTCTGGAAAAACATAAATTCAAAACACCTGATTTATAAATCAGAAATCTTGATACCTCTGTAACATGGTATTCAGAGATGAACACTATACATTAAACAACATTAGAAAAGACCAAAATATACATTCCCTATAACTTCGAATATACTCGATACGAAAACTGCGAAGCATACAAGTGTATACCTGTACGATAAATATCATCGCTACAAAATACGATTTAAAGTATTAACAAGAAGTAGAACCTCTGAAAAATAGTAGCAGCATAAATAAGAGTGCGTTCGGAAAGCCTGAGTTTCAGAGTGTACCAAAGTCGTGCCAGGTTGCAAGAAATACGACGTGATAAGCATGTTGATGTCGGAAAACAGCGAAGCCATGTGAATTTACTAGCCTTGGAACGATTATAGCACTCTGCTAATAAACCCAAATGCACGAGATTTGATTTGTATAACGAATAGGCGACAAATTATGAAGCAAATAGTGTCTTATTCAATCGTTTTAAAGCCTGAATGTTATTTGATTTACATCTTACACAGTGTTGTAAGACTTTTGTTAGCAAATATTCCCCTATAGGCCTTCCAAATACCTTAAAACAAAATAATTTTTTCGCACAAAACCTAATCTTTGTTGTCTTGGTCTCATCTAGAATACTTGGTCGTTTCGGACTTCTTGAAAATTAGATGTAGCAGTGACTCAACATTTTGGGGAGACATTCTGATGCAGCACTAGCAACCAAATTAAGAGAATGGCAAATACAACAAAAACAACAATTTCATCATTTTACTTTAGAAAACGAGATAAAAAAAATTGATGTGTTGCACTCACATGACTTTCTCTATTCTTGTACTAACCATTGTCACAAACTCTTATTCGTCTATCTTCGTGTTAGTGGAGATAAACATTTTCAGAAATTATCTTATTGCTCATTTTGTTGCACGTGCAACGGGAATGTAGGCTTTGAGCGATAGTGAAATCTTTTAAAGCTTTCAAACTCCGTTCTCTTTGCACGGTTAACATATAAAACATGAACAACGATGTTCCATTTGACAGAAGTTCTCCAAAACTTACACAAATAACGAGGAATATCTCTAAAATGGTTCACTCTGCAAATAAATTTATTTGGGCATAAATTGTGTTTTAGCAAGATCTACATTTTTTGCATAGTAAGATTTGGTTTATTTCTTACGGTTTACCAGTTATGCAAAAGTTATCCAGAGTAAATAGGACTTCATGGGTTATAGCCAGAAAATTCAAGATATACATTTCATTTGTCATACAAATATCTCAAACATATGGAACTTTAATCACAATCATTAAAGCCATTTTCAAGAAAATAAAAATTTTACATGTAAAGGGTAGTTTAGGGTGGAGCAGTCTATTTCAAAACTTTTGTGTCGCATCATTGAAAGACATTAAACTTAAATACCAACTTTGGTTTTTAACTGACTTTTTGTTTTTGAGTTATGCTGTCCACAGTCTGACAGACAGACAAACATGCAGACAGACAGACATTTTTGGATGGAATACAATACTTCCTCTATTTTACTATAAGTAGTAGGGAAAGTAAAAAAAGTCTTTGCCCAACACGTCATTGGCGTTATCGTAACAGTAATTAACAATGTTTTCAATACATCTACCACACTTTGATAGGCAGTGTTTGAACACACAAAAATATTATCAGCTTAGCATCTTTAATCTGAACATAGTCTAAGAGAAGACTGCTACATTAAAGATCATCGTCACTAATAGACTTCCTCATAATGCATCGATTTTTAGCGCTTCCTAAATTTGTATTTTCCCCAATCAAAATTGGAAATACTTTTCCGTTCAAGGATTCCATATTCTTTTCCTCCACAACCCTACCTATCACATTTATAATTAGATACTTCATTTTTTTTTTCGTTTAAGTTTCATACCACGTGAAATGTTGGAATCTGGTAATGCACTGAAGTGATTCACGGAACTGAAGCTCCTATCATGCTCAATTATATCTAAACTCCGCTATTTTAACCAATCAGTTTATCATCAATTGGTTTTCTCGCAAACATACCGCTTATTACTGGGACTCTTTTTATCTGTAATATGTTTTTCTGGTAAAAAGACGTCTTACTATGCCTATGTAGTTCATTTTTCTCTGCCTGGAGTTTCATTTGCAACATATGCATTTAGCTTTAAAGGGGTCATTATAGATTTAGTTAGCCAATCCTTAGATACTGGCTGCTCTAACTAGGTGTCGTAAGTAATACTTTCATTTAATGCTGAAACGTCTAATGAGAAAAAAAATTCTTAGTTAAAAGCAGAAGTGCATAGGTAAATGAATTTGACTTCTTGAATTTCAAAATTGTACTTGAAAAATCCCTTCATTTGCAAAGAATTCCCTCATTCCCTTTTGAGTTGAGAAATACTACGTCGAGGGAAAAATCCGTTAACTTGGTAACACTGATCCTGCACGGTGTCTGAAGATATAACGTGAGTCACAAGCCAGGAATATTGTTTGCCGACTAATATGTTTCACTGTTTTCCAGTACAGCAGAGTTCTTTGCAGGTGGTGCAGCTAAGTGCTTTCCTTCTCTTAAATTTTGTTTATCGTTTACAGATTGAGGGAAACCTAGGATATCACGTTCTGACCCTGCCGTTGCAATCGAAATGCGTGAGTGGGGCTAAGTTATTACATATAGGGTCGCCTGGAACACCAACAGCAGATGCGACACTATTTATTTCTTCCTTTCCTCAAGAGATGGCACGGCGATGGAGGCGGGCAAGGGGATAACATACGGAGTCGAGGGGGTTGCGGACCAGCAGGGGCCATCCCTTCTCCAATAAATCTGTCGGGGACAAGTGGCGCTGAAAGATGGAGGGGAGCTAAGAGCGACCGGAGATCGATGGCGCCGAAACAAATGAGCATCCGGCCGTGAATTATGGACGCCGTTAATAAGGGGACTCGGTGACGATCGGTTTATAAAAGCGCTTCGGAAAAAGTACGCGATTTCGATACATAAGAGAGTCGATTATTTGATCGATCTTAAGTGCAGCTTCATGTTCGGTACTTAAACCTTCATCCCCTCTGTGATTTAGGGGCCCTTTCTATTCTGCATATGCCCTAGACATAGAGGTGGAAACATTTCCAGGGAAAAAAATAGAACCAAAGAAAGGGAGTCTTGCCCTTTGTCGGGTATTCTGGCGGATGTCTAATATCGCTTTCTCACGTATAGAATTATTTCATTGTTTAAATATTTTAAATTGTGGCACACAGCAGTATTTCCCGCACACGTTAGCATCTGAGGAGAATTGGAATTCTTGTTCTCCTGTGCCTTGCATTGGTACGGCAAATGCTGATAAAATTTATTTAATCTTCCTAATTACTGATATGACTATTGCACACATGTAATATACAATCTCGACAGCTGAATTTTACCATTTAAATTGCGCGATTATGATTTTCCTTTAGTTGCTCATATTTGCATAGACTTAATAATTCATGCAATATTTAAATATAATTCGTCCGGAGTAAACAATCATCTCACTTTCAATTGCTGACTGTCTTGGTCAACACTGCAAATAAAATCAATCAGAGCAGAGGCTAGTGCGTTAGATCTTGTTACTGCTTTTGAACAGCTGACAGTCATGAATTTTATTTTCATGTAATCATTTACTATAATCGAGAAAAACATTATGCAATACACGTGCATTAAATTCTTTAGAGAACCTCGCGAGTAAAAATACTAGATTTCCTTTCCTATTTTCCAACTAGTTTTTCTCAATCTACAAATAATGACTTCGCAGTATATTAATTCAGAATACTCTCGTAAATTATCTACATTTAAGGAACTTCGAAACCCGACACGTAAAAATAATTCTGTTTGATGTTCATAAGCAGGTCGAAAGTTCGCATTCAAACCATCAGGAGCAAGGACTGCATAGAAGTCTTGCTTTTCAGTGAATGACGTTCTTGAATTAACTCAAAGCTTGGAATTATTCGTAGTTTCCCTAAACTCCCCGCTCCTTTAGCAGTTTGAAAGAAAAACATATTCAAAATGCCCCTTGCTTACATTTGTGGCTCGGTGCCGTTGCAGTGTTAGGCTTCTGATTTAGAAATTGGTCGCAATATTAACGATTAACTCAACAATGTGATTTTGCGTGTTTCAACACCGACTTATGATAAAGCAGCTCTGCTTAAATCAGGTTTTAAAAATTCCACGTCAGCACCATGTTAGATACCCTATAAGAGAAGGCTGCAAGGAAGAAAAATACGTATCTACTTTACGTAGCAGTTTCCGACGAAGCGACGCAGGGAAAACGAACGCCCAGCTATAAATTTCCGTCGGCAGTAGCAGAATAGTGCAAACACAATCGGTACAAGGGCCATCCATCACAATGTTTACCATCACGCCAGACAGCATGCATTTGTTTTTGTGTCCGTTGTTCAGTGCCATCTTGTTGAGAGCTAGAAAATTGGGCGTCGATGGAACTTCTAGGGTGATGAATACTTCGTCTCTCTTCACAGTAGTGAACGGAAGTTTAATATAAAACGTTATATTAATTATTTGTTAGTAAAATTGTTCCAATTGCATTTTGAGAACACTGCATGCTGATTTATGACCTTCATCATATTAATCCGCGAACAATATCCTAAATTTGCGTTACAAAATACAGAAAACTATTATATATATGTTTGATCTATAACACCATTCTTTCGCATAAGGAAGTCTTTAGTTTGACTCCCGTCGACGCTCACTATAACCGTGTTTTTTAATGGTTTTCGGCGAATGCTGTGGTGGTTTCACATTTATCACGATACTTTTTCCATAATTTCACTTTCACTCCATTTCCTTCTCGTCTTTCAGGCGTAGTTCTTAGTTTTGTGGCGCGTGGCGCTGCTGGTCAGATAATCGGATGCATGATCAAACGAAAAGAGTACTCCCGTGGATGCTAGAGGGCCGCTTGGTCGACGGATTGTTCGTGGTACTGTCTAGATAGCTCCAGCAGAAGGACAGGTTCTCAAGCCTGGAATTGTTGGGCACTTCCCCACGTCTCTGTGACCTTAAGTGTGACAAGTATTCCCCTTCATTGTTTAATCTATAGTAATATTCTACACAATGTTCTCCAATACAGAAAACAATGTGAGTGAAAGAGCTCAAAGAATGAAGTCAAAATACATTGTTCTTGAACGACGCTGCAATTGGAAGTGGTTTACGAAAACATTTGACAAATGCTTTATCATAACTACTTAATTATTGTTACTTGGAAAGGTAAAACTGAAGTGCGGAACTGTGACTCATGTAAAGAACCTAATATATAGCTCAAACTAAAACTTTTTACTCAGAAACGCATGTCTGTTTTAATGATTTAGTCAATCTGCAAAGTTAACCTGGCATTATTAGACGCATTAGAAACCCATATAAAGCTTGTGCACAAGTTTCTCTTGGTGCTACGAAAAATTTGGTGTTCGTTAGAAAGCTATCTGCTTTGAGAGCCATGAACAGTCAACTATTGTAAACGACTACGCAAAACCTTTGGAATATTATTATTAGCATTTGAGTACATTTTAGCTGTTGGTAGTCGACAACCCAGTAATGTTAATCAAAATTTCATATTTATATTCCAACTACAATGACGTATTATTTATTCTGGACCATGCCATAATGTAGGGCATATACTACCTGTCTTGACGAAAGAGTGCAGTTTTCAGGCGAGAGCGCTTCTGTGCCCTGGACATGTAAACATAGAATCTGTCCATGCTACATGACGGGAATGGTAACGTAATACGGCTTACCTGTTATGCTTCGGGACTAGTTTCCCCTGTCTGCCGTCTGCATTTATTCATCAGGCCCCACTGTAAGGACCTCATTATATCCACATGTTCATATTGATTGATATGATACATATAATCATTTGTAAATTCTTGATAATTTGAAGAACATAAAGAAAAAATACAGAAATTACTACAAAATATTTTCATTGCCGATGCATACGATAAAAAGTACACGTAGAAATGATTATAAACACCACAGATAGACTCTTAATGCCCTTTGGAAGAAGATTATCTTCAATTTTTGTAAAAGAGAGAGAGTGGTTTCATTTAAATGAAATAAGTTTTAACTTAGTGCCCCGGTTAGCAACATAGGTTAAAATTTTTGATCATTTTTTGTTATGTAAAGAGAGCTTAACGTTGGATCACAAAAAATGTTCTTATAAATATGAAGTATTTCCCATGCTGTTACTTAAATTTATCTATTAGAATATTCTGTTTAACATATTTGTTTGCTCTTCTTAATTTAATAAAATTAATTTAACGCTAAATTTCCTCAATACTTCATCTGTCACAATGTAATTTAACAATAAGCAGACTTCAGTTAATGAGGTCAAATTAAATTCCCGAGTCGATAACTGAAACGTGGACAATAATTCACCTGTAATTAATTGCACCATAGCGCCAAACGTTAACTCCCCGGACAAATACGTTAATAAACCTTGCATGATGTCACAGAGACGGCAAAAATCCAACCCAATTATACAATAAATCATAGATTTTACATTCTCCACCGCGAGGTAGATAGAAGAAGTATTGTATTCCAACCACAAACTTATATAGAAATTTAATTCCAAATACACGTTTCAGGGTCCTCTGAAATTTAAAAATGAATCATTTTTTAACAATCCTCGTTCAGATTTTGGTGTCCTGATTACTTTATAAATATTCAAGAAGTTAGAAAGAATGTCTACTTGCAAACTAAAATTTCAACCATAAGTAAGAGAATAAAGAATTACTCCACTAATCCTTTCCAAAAAATTATTTGACTTGACGTAAATATCGATACTGGTGGAGCTTTTAACATAAGTAACAGAAAAAATGCTTTAGATTTACTGGTCTTCAGTATCCTTAGCGGAAAAGTAAAACACAAAATGACTTTCTCTGTGGTCTCATGCAAAATAACCTCATACAAGTTCTTCTACTATCTCCTTCTTGCTAATCATACATTTCATTGAAGGTACCTATTAGAACCCAGAGGCCTAGAGCGAGTCATATTTTTAAAAAGCTATGTGAAGGCTTTGACTTTCTACAACGTTTCCATAACTAAGAGCAAAAATTAATGACTGACTAATTGAGATATATGTATTTGAAAGTTGGACAATAACAAAGAATATCTCGGTTATGGTTAACACCACAAAAATTTTATTTCAAAATTGCTATCTTTTACGCTATGTCAATTTACAGAAATTAGTCAAAACGAAGGGGTCCTCACAGGCTATTCCCAGAAAATTCAAGATCTGCATTTTATTTGTCATGTAAATATATTAAATCTACGCCATTTTACTCAAAATCGCTATAGCAAGTTTAGAGAAAATAAAAAGCAACAAGTTTCCTTGTAAAGGATAGTTTGGAGTGGAGGGTTTTCTTAAAAAATCACATTTCACATCTTTAAAGTATACTGAATTTAAAGCGAATTTAAAGTTTTGTGTTTAAGCAACTGTTTTTTTTAGTTATGCTGTTCACAGACGGACACCAGACACAGATACACAACTGCACAAACATGGACCTCTATTTTTTTGTTCAGGAAGTCTGAAAATTTGTATTTTCCGTTTAAACCGGATGACGATTTTTGGTAGAATGCAATACCTCTTCTGCTTCCTATAGGTAAGCACTACATAAAGTAATGTATTATTAAAGGTCCTGCTGATGGTAAGAATAACACTGGTAGTAATGAGGGATAAAGATAAATTAAAGGGGGAAAAGGAAACAAAAATAAAGAAAAGAGGTACGAAAGCTGTCGTTTTCGGAAGGAAAGTAGAGAGGGCACATTTGCAAATTCGAGATGAAGTAACTGGAGCGAGTAATGCTTTAAATACCTGGGGTATAGCAATCAGAGGATAACAGGAGCAAAGGAAACTATGAACAGCAAAAGATACATCTCACAGTAGAAAGAGAATAATCAAACGGTATTTGTGCAGTGCGGTACTGCATAATGCAGGACCTTTGGCGTTATGGTAGTGTGAACAAAAAACGAAACAGAAAGATTGATACAAAGAAAAATGGAATGTGTAAAATGGAATTGCAGAATAAGTAATGAAATAAAACGACTGGGTGAAGGAAGAACTTCGCCGAAACTGATAAGGAAGAGAAAATGAAATTGGGATACTGGTTGTTAACGAAAGAAAGGCGAATAGGAAAAATGTGGGCAGAAGACACCAGAGACAGAAAATGCTAAGATATGCTTCATCCGAGGAGAAAAAGACTAATAGACAAGAAGGGTGAGTGAACAGAAAAATGTGCTTGATTGCAACTACGTTTTTTTCTAATATTTTGTTTTAGTGAAATATCTGGCGGTTTAAAATTACTTTCTTTAAACAGAGACCAAGCGTGATGGCTCCGCGTAACGTGTGGCTCTCTCATTCGGGAGGTCGAGGGTTCGATTCCCGTGGACAACTTCCTGACCCATGGGTTTTTCCAGTGGTTTCCCAAGGTCGCCAGGCGAATGCTGGGAAGGATAATTACATCTCTCGAATTTTCTTGTCCTTCCAATTCTTTTAATTAATTATTTCATTCATCCTTCACTCCGTTGGTTATTTCAGAGTCACGCGTCTCAGCGAAGGCGTTAGCTATAACTTGGCAGGAATAATTTTACACAGGAACTCTTTTGGTCCCTGTTGTCCGTGGGATCCGGGTGGAGAAAGGGGCGGCATCTGGGAGTGTTGGACCCTGCGCCGAGATGTCCCTGAGTTGGCCCCGGAAGACCTAAGTCGCCAAACTTGGGATCACCTTAGGAACCTCTGCCAATGTCTGTTCCGTTAGTTTGGATCTGGCCGCCCGGTGTTTCCTCTCACCTCATCCTTCCTCCCGGGGTGCCTCCTTGGGGGCATAGGAACAATAAGCCTGGCTTCAGTGTCAAATCACCTTCGTATCTCTGCTATTAATATTTCTGTTCTTTAAACAGAAGAGAACTGGAATCGAAGTATTGAAAAATGAAGACTTCAATTTGTATTTCTAGCTTTGCATGAATGTATGGCGAAATTACTCTGGAGCACAGGCAAAGGAAAGGAGACCAGAACTGCAGTTTAGCCACCCCTGTGCACGAAACGGAAATATTACCATAATATGTTAGTTATTTAACGAGTACTAACCAAACGGAAAGCTGCAGATTACATCTTGGAATCGCAGACTTCAAGAACATGCAAGTAATAAATATCACTGATATAAAAGGGGGTGTTTGCCGTTACTTTTCTATACCGACAACGTGGTAGTGATCATGCTTTATTAAATCACTCCAAGTAAGCCGTTAAAAAGCGCAAGCGGCACGTACACAGCCGGCAAGAAAAACACTTTCAAGTAAATTACTGAAGTTTGTGACCCAAAGCCGTAAATATGCAACTGTCGAGCTCGTGATTTCCTAGTAGAACAGGCTCAGCATTCTGGCAAATGAGCTTAACTACCTGAACTAAAGCCCGGTTTAACTGCAACACCGCGAGTAATCACTAACTACTGTAGGATAGTTCTAAACACAAAGTGATTGCCACAACCAGCTTTCTTTTAAGTTTGGTTCTGTTTGTGCTTTTGTCATCATTTACCGCCGTTCCGAATAGTGCACTTAATTTCAATGACATCCACAACTATGTTTTATTTTCATTATTCCATTCAAAGTCATTTACAGCTATCTTCCTGCTCCACTCGGCTTCTCCTCTTGCATTAACAGTAGTAAGTGAGGGGGATTCACGTATTACTTACTGTAGTCCAAAACCTTGCATATTATTTACTGTAAATACACTTACTTAATTCTTCATCTCATAGCTTTAATGCTTTTGGTCAGCAAATGGAACAAAGAGAAGCACTGTTTCACCCTTCGGAGAGTCGTTTTGCATGAATCTCTCTATACATTCAATGTAAAGACAGAAAAGCCCATTTACTCCCGCGGTTTGAGTCATTAACTTCCCTTAGCCTGCCAACAACAAGCTGTCAATATTTCGTCTCTCCCTTTTATTTTATTTTTATACTAGGAAATATAAAAACCTCAACCCCAGGTCGTTCTTATTCCGATGTCGTCTTCTTGCATGGGTGCACAAGAGACAAGAAGGAAAAGCAGGCAATTTCAATGCAAATGATGACGATATAGCAGGCTGGCAAACCTTAGCGATTCCAACACACCTCATCTTACAGTGCTGAAGGGATTTCTGTGCCTAAAACCAGACGACTCTATAAGATTTTCAGCTTTCTTCGCGAAGCTCATTTGATACACTGCAAAGAAAAACCACGTGCCATTCATACTTCTATAGTTACTAGCCAGAATATTAAAGCTCTATGTCAAGATAATGTTATCTTGCATTCTGAAACACAAGAGTACAAAATAATGTTCTTCTTTCTCTGATTACCCTCCTCGTAAAAGTTAGATTACCCTCCAGGACATGAAAGTTAGCGCCTGAGTGAGTGAGTGAGTGAGCGAGCGAGTGAGTGAGTGAGTGAGTGAGTGAGCGAGTGAGCGAGTGAGCGGGTGAGCGAGTGAGCGAGTGAGTGAGCGAGTGAGTGAGTTAGTGAGTGAGTGAGTGAGTGAGTAGTATTTAAGGGCCCGTCGGCAGCTAGGTCATTTGGGTCCCGGCAATAATGAAGTTCTTCAACGAGCCTATATTACATGAACAATTTAAAAGCAAGAGTAACCTTTCATCAGCATAGACAATGGAGTATTTTAAATATAGTTTGTTACACATTTTCTTTGCCCCGTATCTATTGTCACGTGCACTAGTCACCTCTCATTGGTTGCTCTTGCAAAATAGAGTGCTATGCGGTACAAACTAGTTCTTTTATTTAACACGATCATTTATTTTATTATATTAGATGAGAACTATTGTCAAACTTACAGATTAATAACTCTATGAATCAAATATAATATGTAACAGAGTTAATGCATCATCCGGAATGATGTAAATTCTTAAGATCAAATAGGAAGGAGGAACCTTTGGTTTAATCCTGTTTATCAGGATGACTAAAGCACCTGCATATAGCGCTTTTATTACTTGCTCTTGTTGTCACCCATTGTAGTTCATAAGTGTACGTTAGTCTACCAGGGTAAAGGAACTGTGGAAGAATACATGTCAAAGAAGCAAGATTATAAGAAACAGGGTTGGTGAAAAGTATTTTAAAGTGTTCTCTCACAAGGAATTTTGCATTCACTTCCTACAACCGATAAATAACTGGGCAGACGAAGAAGCAACAATCAAGACAAACTGGCAGGAGTGTTACAAGAGACAAAATAGATACACTTTACCATGAGATTAGATTTATTTGTGTACTTTATTTCTAAAACATTAATTAGTGCAATAATACTTAGGAGTATTTATAGAAGCAGATGGCCGATAAGGCAAAATAAGTTGTTTGTTCTGCTTTTAGGTTGTGGAGCGCTTCTCGCTTCTGGTATCAGACCCAAGGTTTCCGGATCTACTACAACTAACTCTTAGTTGTTCAGCACGTAGGATTTACAAATTGTTGGTATACTTGGCCTTAATACCAAGGCATGGGTCGTTTCCAACTTTGCTGCTGGGAGTCTGCAGCAGATGCGCGAAAAGAAAACATGCAACCCAAGCGAAACTTCGCCTTTATCTAACGATTAACTCGGAAAGTTTATATCATTACAAACAGGGATGGCCCTGGATCAGGTCCAAGCAGAGAATAGAGATTGTATAGATGTTGGAAGAAATGGGTAATTCCGTGCTGAGAAATTGCTCGCTTTTCTTACCTGCTTTTGGCACGAAACGTAAAATGTGTTATTACGATCAGCGAAATGAAAAATTTGTATGTGGAATCTAGAGGCATCAATTGACTTCCGAATTATTCAGCACAATAAACAAACAAACAAATAAATAAGTAAACAAGCAAATAAGTAACTAACTAAACAAATAAACAAACAAACGAACGAACAAATAAACAAACAAAAGAACAAACAAACAAATAAATAAACAAACAAAAAATAAATTAAATATGTATATATAAATTAATAACAATTTATTGAAGTATTTTATGCTGAAGACTTCCAAGATAAAATCTTGTCACCTCCATTTATTTCACTATATGAAAGCTTTGAAATTCCCTTCTTGCAGAGCCAAGAGATAAAAAAGCGAATAGCGAGCACCAATTTTAGACAAAAAAAAAAAAAAAAAAAAAAAAAAAAAAAAAAAAAAAAAAGAAAAAGAAAAAAGAAATGCACTCGGACATAACTTTGTTTTAATGAGGTCCACATTTTTTGTATAGAAAAATTTTCGTCTGTCTCTTACGGTTACTAGTTATGTAAAAGTTTCTATCTGAAGGGTAGTTTATGATGGAGTAATTTTCTTCAAAATCTTCGTTTCGTATCCTTGAAAAGTATCAAACTTGAATGTAAACTTTAGTTTTAACCGCTTTTCGTGTTTGAGTTATGCTGTTCACAGTCGCTCACAAACGCAGGCATGTACGCACGTACGCACGCGCGCGCGCGCGCATACACACACACACACACACACAAACACGGAGTTTTTTCTAAACTTTTTTATTTACAGGTCCTCAAAACATATTTCCGGTGAAATCTCGACATCGAAGTTTTGGGTGGAATGCAATACTTCTAAATCTAAAAGAACGATGCCCGAGTGGCCGTTTTCGTCACTTGTGATCTATTACCCCTGTCTCACACGCAAGCCATTTAGTGGCTTTTTCGTTTATTTATTTATTTATATTATTATTATTATTATTATTATTATTATTATTATTATTATTATTATTATTATTATTATTATTATTATTATTATTATTATTATTATTATTATTATTATTGCTGCTACATTTTATTCCATTATTATCATTATACATTTTAGTTGCTCAGTTATAAGGCAGTAAATCTGTACAACAGTTAATATAAAACTGTTTTGAAAGAGCGAAATAAAAACTAAAATTCGCAATTCACGTCCTGATTTAGGGAACCAGATATTAAGGGGACGCTCTCAGATTTTATTTTGTTAATACTTTCAAAAATAAAAATAGCTGAAAACAGTAAGATAACGGATGAAGAATAGGAAAAACAAATTCCTGTTACGTATTTCACCACACAACAAACGCAGAAAGAGATATAGAAAGGCTTCACAAGAGATGACCCAACGCTACAGGGAGAAACTGGCAATCCAGGAAGAAAAAGAGAAGAGGATATTCCATTATTTGTGCCTTACTTCTCTGTCAACTGCTTTTATTTTAACCCCTAGCGCAACAGCCCATGAAGCGCCAAAGCTTGCTGCTCGGCCGCTGCATCCCCCATCTCTGCCCACTACAGGCGTCATTGGTGGGCTGCAGTACTGGAGGGTGGGACGTGGTCAGCGCTCCGAGCCCTCCCGGCCAGTTATGCGGCCTTCTCGACCTGGGGCCGCTACTACTCCGTCAAGTAGCTCCTCAATTGGTCCCCCCGAGACCTAACGAGGCTGAGTGCACCCGGGATAAAATCCCATGTCGGTACCGGGGATCTAACCCGGGTCCTCTGCGCCAGAGGCGGTCCAACTGCTTTCATATAGGTAGCAAAATGATGTACAATTTCCTAGGATATGAGCTGCTCTTCTGAATCCATTGTTCCCTTCTAAAACTAAGGCTTCACCAGCTACTTTAATTATTATTGTACTTATTCTTTGTTGTTACCTTCCTTGTCGAGGAAGGAGCAGTCCAAAAGTTCACCAATTAAGAACCTCAAAACGAGCATTTCTTCGCTGTTGTAGTACTGTTCTCAGGTTACTCTTTGTTTTAGTTTCCTTCAGCTACCGCTTAGTGTAGATGCACAGTTAGGAGTGAGTTGCTTCTATTTCTTTACAACTGTTGTTTAAGCCTGCTAACTTACGTTTTCATTTTTATTACTATTCTGCAAATCACTTCTACTCGGTGGAGTTTTCTCAGTGTACCTGTGTTCATTAAAGAAAATAAGAGAA
The DNA here is from genome assembly GCA_030765045.1 of Tenodera sinensis. Classification (NCBI taxonomy): domain Eukaryota; kingdom Metazoa; phylum Arthropoda; class Insecta; order Mantodea; family Mantidae; genus Tenodera; species Tenodera sinensis. Next base: position 82,912,975 of record CM060965.1, on the reverse strand, counting down.
GGGAAGAAAGGCAGAAGCAATATCAAAGTAAAGACGTAACGCTTTTATTTTGACCACATAGAAAGAAAGAATTTTTCCCATATAGAAACAACATTCTAAATCACAAAAGTTGCTTCTAAGATATTAACTTTTTAAAGATCATAAGCAAATCATATTTCACATATTGAATATAATACCTATAGAGTCAAAAAAGCTATAAAGTATGAGTTTCAAATGGAAATATGCATGACAACAAAATATTATTGTAATATAAAAATGCATGCATTTCTTCTTCTTGTGCACTTTGTTTACTTTAAGTATCATACTAAGACCAAAATGAGATAACCCACTTTATAATTTCTGTTACGTTGGGGAAAGCTTGAAATGAAATTTTGAGCTTCAGGTTTTCAAAATCTCTTGAGAACCTGCAAATCTTCATACTTTGCAGCAGTTACTAGCTAAAGTGATAAACACAAGCTCTTCTGAAGTAATCTTGTGTCCACATTAAGTAAGAAAGCGCAACATTATAGTGTTCTCGAGACTGGGACGCATGCGCGTTTCGAGAAGTGAACTACTTCATCTCCCTAGTACAGGCTGTACCAAATACGCGAGTTTGAGCACGAGTACATCAGCAAGTACGCAGCAGAGTTGCGCGGAGCATGCTGTAGAGGGAGGGCGGAGAAGGATGATAGTCATTACGTCACTGGACAAAGGTCGTAGCAACCTCACTCATTGCCCGTCGCAGGTCTCTGCCAGTACCCACAGCGCCGTGACGGCAGTTTACCCCAGAGCAGAGCTGTGCGGCGTGTTGCAGGTTTACTCACGCTAGGCAATGAGTACACCGTTGTACTGACGAGCAACTCGGGTGGAACACATGACCTTAATAGGTCTGGTTTCAAAGTGAGTCTGTGATTTGTTTCCAATTAAGCATTCTAATGATGCATTCTTACTTCAGAAGCAACGACATCTATAACTGTTCATCGGAAGTTTAAATGTTTTTTTTGTTTTTCACTGTAAAACTGTAGATAGAGTGACTTTACAAACCACAGCGTGTATTCTCTGTGACTTAAAGTGGTGTTTCTGTGCGTTTTATTCACTAAATGTGAAGTTCAACTGCGATACCACAAGATGGCACACATATCTCATTTCTTTCTGTCTTCGTTTCATTTTGCACCATCTCTGATCTGACACCATCTGTACTAATAGATCCGCTGTTGACGCAAGACTTTATTGATACCTTTTACGAAATAACTGTAGTATTCTGGGGAATGTAGCGCTAGATGAATGCATGATTTGAAGAATAACAAAAATAACACTGAAAAATAAGACACTTCCTCTATGTGCCGGCCAAGATGTTTTATCTTTCGAAAAGTGAACTGAACAGCTGCCTAGGTACTAACTAAAATAACTGCTTTAGGTTCAAGATGGAGCCATTACAGAAAATGTGCTCATAATTTAAAAGGAAGGTAAACTAAAGTAACGATGTTTTCAAATATCCTGAAATCTGGAGCCTCTAAATCTTTGAGGTCTAGTTGGTATATTTATTTCAGGTATTTTATTGACTTCTGGAGTATCCGTTATCCACGAACGTCCTTATAACCTGGCGTTTAATTTCTAAGTCCAGCGTATCTTTATCATAGCCATCTATCTTTCATTGCACCTAGCATTGCAACATCATTCGTGTCATTGACTGGAGAAAATTTACACAACTCCAGTTCGGTCTATTTCAGAGGTGGCTATAAAATTGCAGCATCTATAGGAAATAAACCGTCTTTTACCACACCACAGTTTCGCAACGTTTTACAGCGTTCATAAAGATGTCGCCATGGTCTATGGGTCCTAAAGTTTGCCAAAGTTCATTTTCTTCTATATGCAATGGTACGTGCTGCTCCCTAAGAACATTTGTTGCACTTCGCTTTGCATACTCTGTGGTGTAGTTTTGAGAGTCTAAAAACATGTGTTGCATTCATGTGCGTTTTTCTACTCACTCTTTTGTAAAATACTCCATTAAGTACCTATTCTTCCATATATTTCGTGTTAATAAGATACATTTTCGTTGTATATTTTACATTTCGTTGCAGACTATAAGAAGGCAAAGACGACAATATTTTAAGCATATCGCTATGTCTCTGAAATTCCATGACCTTTAAATGAACACGAGAAAATAAAACTAATGACTTCCCCGTTGAGGAAAGTAAGTATTCCAAATTCAAACCAAAAATAAGGAATATCTTGAAAATGGTTAAATGCACAAAAAACATTTCAAATAAATTGTGTGCTTTAGATAGTAAGATTTCTTATCTCTTATGGCTTACTATTTATACAAAAGTCATTCATAATGAAGAGAACCTCATAAGCTGTTGCTATAAAATTCCGATATATGTACATTTCATTTGTGATGAATATATCAAGCATGTGGTATTTTAGTTAAAATTGAGTATTTTTGGGAAAACCAAACCTTTCGAACAGTGTTCCACATAAATGTTACTTTGGAGCGAGGAAACTTCTTGAAAATCTTCGTGTCACATATCTACTTGGAAGGCTGTGAACTTACATATCAAATTTGGTAATTCTTTGGAGTTAAGCTGTTGACAGACAGAAAGGAAAATATTAGAGAAAGAAAAATTCGTCATAAATTAATTTTGTATTATTGATAGAGATAAAAGCAAGTTAATTTGTCCAAAAGCGAAACAGAAGTAAAATATTAAACAAATGCTTTATTTAAAGTACTGAAGAAATTGTGTTATTTTAAATTCCCCTATTCTAGCCTAAGGACAGAAAAAGAATAATTCCCTTCCCTTTAAATTGCTGTCTCGCATAAGGTGTACTTTAGAGAGCGTAAAATATCCTAATTCACCACGGAAGATTTTCAAGGAGAGTGGTGGAAAAGATAAAAAGATTGCACATTTGGAATTCCTTGAGGGGTCGTTAAAAAGTTAACTAGCAATGTGGCCTCAGGCAGTTACCGTGATAAAATGAAGGAAAGTTAAGAAATTTAGTGTTTTACGTCAGTTTTATTGGAAGTAGGGAGATGGAATTTTTGTGGTGTAGTGTTGACTTGCCAGTTTAAGAGATTTCAAAGTTATTTAAAATACCAAAAGAATACTAAAATTGAACATTTTAATTTCTTGTACAGTCTTAAAAGTTAGAGTTTGCTCTTTAATTTTAAATATAGGTATATTTCATCATTTCAGACACAGTACTTCCACTGTAAATATATATATTTAAAATGGTACTGCAACTGCCATTTGTATACAGAATTTTATACCACCTCACGGGAAGAAATATAATTGCAACATATTTTGGAGTAGAGAAAGAAAACTATGTTATCTACATGTAAATAAAACTTAGTGAAGAAATATAAATCGGTGAAACCGACATTCAATATATCCTACAAAACATAACAGCTTAAGACAATGAGCCATGTTGGAATGGGTGGCTCAGTTGGATAGCACTGGCCTACTACGTCAAGGTCACGGGTTCAAACCCGCCAATACCAATGGTTTATAAGCAGACCGCGGCAGTGCGGGTCCTAATTCGCTGATTGCAGTTGACTGTGCGGACAACATACAGTGTGATGTATAGGGCTCGGAAGTTCATGCCCTAAAAAACACTGAAATATGTATGCAAATATGCTCTTAAAACTTGAAAATATGCCAAGAAATATGCACTATTTAATTAAAACAATGTCCCTTTGCAGTAGACAAGACGACTTAGCATAATATAAATAAGTAAAGTTACCTTATTCCTTAGAGCTTGAAGCAGAACTGGTCCCGCTGCTAATATTAATTGCCAAGTTGCAGCTCACAACCAACACTTTGCACATATTTTCAACTGTAAAACATCGTCTGTTGTCTCGCAAAATACTTGAAAAACTTCTCTCCATGTCACAAGATGTTATCGGGGCATATTTAAATGATATTAACTGCTTCACAGAGAGCCAAGTCTCTTGGTGTGACAGTTTTCTTTCGAGGATGTCTCGAATATCGCACACCTGTTCATAACCAGAATTTTTTGAAATTACATAATTCACTTTCTCTTTCACTTTTTGTCCTGTGTCCAGAAACCGAACTTAGATCACATATTGTTTTTTCGAAGACAGTAAGTGATACATGCAAAGGAGATTCTACAGCTTCCAATGCCGTTATGGCTGTTGGTAAGAAAGAAAAATGGGCAGATATCAAACTAAGATCCTCTATTAACCCAGTGCCTGACAGAATATTTTGCACAGCTTCTATTGATGAAGCACCTTTCGAGTCCAATGACTTAACAACCTCTTCGACTATTTCTATGTGCTCAGCATAATATAAAACTGCATCGACCCATGTTCGCCATCGAGTTAACAGTGGTGCAGGAGGAAGTCGGATGTTAGGTGCTGTTGATCTAAACAACTTAACTCTTTTTGGAAATTTAACAAAAATTCTCTTTGTACTGGACACAAATCTATCTACTAATGGGAAATAATCACGTATTGTTTCAGAAATGCGATGAAGAGCGTGTGCCAAACAAGTTATATGAAATAAGTTAGGAAAAATACCTTTCCGAGTTTGTCCTGATTTTACCATATAAGGACCTGCATCAGTAACAAATAAAAGTAACCGGTCGTATTTGATTCCACATGGCCATAGTAATTTCAAAGAGTCCATCACAAACTGGGTCACAGTTACATGGTCACAACTCGCACACATTAAGAAGATAGGTGTGGTATTTTGTTCATTATTTAAAGCACCTACGATTATATTAGCAATGGAATGGCGCTCAGAATCAGGGATTTCATCAACAGGACAACCACACAAACTGATCCGCTAATTCATTTTGTATATTTGACAATACGCTATTGTACCAATGTCCTACGTAAGTCTTACGCAGTGTACTTTCTCCAGGCACATATTGTCGAGTGCACTTGACAAGAAAGTTTTTAAATGTCGGATTATTGACTTTGAACAAAGGAATATCAGCAGCTAAAACTGCTTGGCACATGTCATAGGAAAATTCAGTAACCCTACTTCCTTAACACTCTACTAACTGTTTTTGAACAAGTTTTTTGTTTGCGAGTTTTCTGATTAAATTCTCCTTATGTTTTGCTGTGTTTGTGTGCTGAACTATTTGAAATCTTTTCTCACTCCCTACAGTTTTCTCACACGCTCAACAAAACAGTATACTATTATCTGCAGATATTAAATCACCCGAAAACTCTTTCTGTACATTAATTAATGTAGCACTGGAAGTTGGTTTTATTTTCGGGATTTGAAGAGCTTTTTAACATTTTATACGGCTAATTTAATTTGGTGGGAACCAGTTCACAACACTGTTATGTTTGAAGACCACGACATAAGTACTGGTGGGCAGGCAAGAATTGCTATAATCGTGCTGCTCAAAACGTTGACCTGCACTTTATCTTTGTTAATATAAGCCTCTCAGATAACGCACTGATTATTCTTTATGCACATACATATAATGAAAGGATGGAAACAGGGGACTCACTGCATGACAACATGACTCAGCATTAGTTCTCGTCACCTCGTGAGTTGCATCATCATGTGCAATACTATCATTATAATCCAGATGGGAAAAAAAATAGGATAAAAAAGCATAACAATCATTAAAATATGCAATATAGGGGCTATAATATTGAAATAAAATGCATTTATCAAAAATCAAGAAAATATGCAGTTATATGCACCATAAAATCATGTCCAAATAACTGAAAATTCCATAATTCGTGCACATAATGTAAAAGCATACATTTTTTATCCCAGATGAAAAAACATGCAAATGCATGAACTTCCTAGCCCTAGTGATGTACGTTTCACCCCCTCCTCACGCCGTACAGTTTCATGCATCGGAACCTCACCATTCCGAGTGTGTTCAACTGACAAACCGAAGAGCTACGTGTGTCAAGTGATTCACAGTGCAATGCCTAAAACAACTTGCTCACGAAGTGCAATACTAAATAATTTAGCTGAACAATTCGGAAGCGATATATTTCTTTGAAAAGAAGAAGATGTTATATGTGCCTTGTGTAACTTAAGATTATTACTAACTAGGAAGTATTATTTTGAAAGACGAATTAATAGTAAAGCACAAGGAACATGTTGAACGCAATTCAAGCAAGAGCCAATCAAGTTCAAATAGTCAGTCACAATTCAATAAAGATTTATGTGATATGATGATACATATGAACGTACTATTCAGAACTTTAGAAAATCACTGCTTTAGATCATTCTGTCAAAATACACCAATCAACATATTCCAGGAGAAGCAACAATACTTAAAGAATATTTACCAATTTCGTACCAGAATACGATTGTCAAAATTCGAGAAAGCGTCAATGATCAGAAAATATGAGTTTAAGTGGACGAGTCTACTGACTTAAATGGTAGATATGTGACAAGTGTGGTGGTCGGTATACTTTCTGAGAACTGTGTAGGGAAAAAAATTGTGCTATACAAAATTTGTGTAATACAAAAAATAATGACTATGCAATATTGAACAGTGTGACAAAAAAACAGGACAATAACTTAAATGAAAATGTAAATCTTTTCACGTACGCTCAATCAACCTCATGCCTTGTCAAAAGAAGCTTCTCGGAGTACAAACATACTCTAATTGATAAACGCAGAAGTTTCAGATTTGACAGTCTGCTTATGAACATAGTTGTGCATTGTAATTCCTTCTTAATGAAAAGGATGTACATTTCATGATGCAACTTATTTTCTTAGAACCATGTTAAACAAAGCAAATACCTTTCCTAAGCTTTATTTCACCTTTTTTCGGAGCTAGTAAAGTTTATTGTCTCTAAAACAAGAAGGAAGGAAGGAAGGAAGGAAGGAAGGAAGGAAGGAAGGAAGGAAGGAAGGAAGGAAGGAAGGAAGGAAGGAAGGAAGGAAGAAAGAAAGGAGTGCAGGTTCACTGAGTCACTTATAGAACCGCCTTCATTTACAAGAAAATTAGCAAATAAGCGTTTGTAATATTTTGCACAAAAGTAGAGAAAGTCATGTGAGTGCACAAAATTAGCCTTTTTGAAGCTAAAAGTATATGCTACAGTTTTACTACTATGTTAGTGGGCTTAGCTAAATAATCCACGAGTTAGGATACAAAAACCAATCGAGAGTCAGGTCGTTTAGTCTTTTTACAAATATCTAGTCATAGAAGTTGACATAACTGTACCGAGTATTAAGAATAATTTTAATACTATATACAAAAAATCGTTAGCAAGCTCTTCTAAATTAGTAAAACTTTGTAGTTTTAAATAAGATTTAGATTGGCCCATATGGACCATGCCGATTAACTACATTGGGTTTACGAGGCCATAAAGTGTTTTGAGACTAATAAGGCTTCACGATTAGATGACTACATTACAATTTTAAAGCCTCAGAGGGAATATTCAGTCTTATGGGGAACTAAATCAAGAAAATGTGCAATGCTTCTTTTACTAGGGGGGGGGGGGATTTTATAACCTTGGGGTAATGGACATTGATCTATTTTGCCAGGAAAGGTGAGCTCACGAAGGTGAAATAAAATGAGAACTGTAAGTTGTACTTGAAACTTACGTTTTGTGCTGATTGCGCTTATTTGAAAATATTGAATACTATTTAACCAAGTAGTTCTTATAGGGAGGCAATGTAACGAGTGAGTTTAAATTTGTGGATGGAAACAAAAGCATAAGCTACTAATAAGGTTAATGGGCCGAGCGGGATGGCTCATTCGGTAACATCTATGGGTGGCACGCATTCAGGAGGTCGCGGGTTCTATTACCGCCGTTGACATTCCTAAACTTCGGTTTTTTTCGCGAGTCACTCAGGTGAATATGGGAAGAAAATTTACCTTACATCCCCGAATCACCCCGTTTCCTTTAATTACTTTCTTCTCTATCTGATCTTTCCAGGTTGTAGGTGTCAGCAGGGTCGCCGGTACGATGCTCTGCGGTGGAGCTTGCGCTCTGGAAATACGGTGCTCGGCGAGGAGAGGCGCTGCGGTCCGCTAGCCACTCGCCAAGGGGACTGATAGATTAGCCGGACCTGTCTTGGTGGTGCCCTCTTTGTGGCGACCTGGAACTCAGTCGGGTTGAAGAACTGCCTGCATCTGTTAGGGACCCATGGTACTAGTTCAGCCTGTGATACGTTCTGGCCGCCTGTAGGATACTCTCATATTATACTTCCTCCCAGGGTCTGACGCACAATAAACTCTCCGTGACAGACAAGACAAGGCAAGTAAAAGGTTAATGATTTAAGGGACCTGGGACTGAAAAATGACCGAAAAATTATCAAATTGACGGTTTTTAGATCTATGCAAATAAATGTTCCCCAAACATTCGGCCATTCTGCAGGGTTTAAATGTCATGTGCGCTACATTTAAACGCCCCATTTCTATTTAAATTTTTGGTAGTATTTGAACAAAATATGGGCCAAAAAGGACTCAAAAACAACAAAATGCAGCGTAAGGAATTGTTAAGCTATGAATCTGATGAGAGAGACTACTAGACAAAAGAAGGAACGTGTGACAAACAGACAATCTGACTCATGATCATGTTTGATGTGTGTAGAAAAATTTTTCTCGACTTTACATTTTTAATACACTATCTGCTCTATGTGCATTAAATTTTGTGCTATGCTCCTAGAGTTTTTCCACCATGTGCTCCATTTACGTGATTTCACCTTCAGTTTCAAAATCTAAAAATATGTTTAGGTTTAAAAATTAAATACACAAAAAAAGCTTTAAAAACTTATTTTCAAATGCCGATCAAATCAAAGAAGTTAATTACTTTAAAAGTAATTATTTTTTCTTCCTGCTTGAAATTAATGGTATTTGTTTGGGCATTTAGAGTTTATAAAATAATAAAGCCGTTGTTATATTTTATTTTTTGATGAGCATGGAGTATTTTGAACGTAAAGGTATTTTCTTATTGTGAATAAATTGAATAACTAATTCCCTCAAAGCTATAAAACATTGTGCTAGAACTTGTGTGGTACTTTGTAACATAAACAGCCTTAAGAATGAAAAGTGTTGATTTCATACCTATAAGAATATACAACAGGCATGTCAAACATCACTCCGAGGGTGTGAAGAGAGGGGTCTACCCCTCCTTAACTGCAGTAGCACGCGCTAGTAGAACCGGTTTTCGCTTTGTTTTTCCCGTTTTCCGATTTGATCATCGCGGAGGGAGGGAAAATAGGGGAACATTGTTCACGCCTGGTGAGTGCTGTTTGACACCCCTGATATACAACATTCAAATTTCAGTCCCAGGGTCCCTTAAGTTGAACTTTCTGCAACTCTTTCATTGCCCATTTAAGCTTTTATTGTCTACTTAATTATTATCCCAAACTTGTATCAAATATGTATGATATGACAGAGTAAAGTTGAGGTATCCACATACTAAGTACCCAGCAATCACTGACCGTACGAACCGTCCCTGAGTTTCAAGGCTGCTTATAGGAGCAACTGGGAATGACTGTAGAAGACGGACAACAGCGATGTTCGGGGCGGAAGGAAGGAAAGAAGAGGAGTTTTTCGAGTCTTAATTTCCTTCTCCAGCGAAGTTTTATTTTTAACCCCTGCCTCCCCTAAAGTAAGGGCGGAAAGGGGTTCTTTATCTCTTCCAGTAGGCTTCGTTCTCTGCAAGTTTTAAAGGCGAAATGGGAAGAGACCTTAATTACTTTCAGAAAGGGACGTTTCATTTAAAAGCTATAAAAGGGGGCGAATGCAATCTCTGCAGATCATCATAGTGAGGTGCTTTGGAATTTGTACTTCAGGTATGGATCGTTTGTTTTGTATAATTTGGCTGGAAGGTTCTTCAACTTGAGCGGTTAAGGATTTGTACTTCTTTAAAATGGGGAGGAATGGAAATAATCTTTAGAAGTTTGCAAATGCTACTCCCTACACCTTAATTTAACTCTCCCTTAAATATTAGTGGTAAAGGGTAAGGGAAAAAACAACAGATGCAGATCAAATCTTCGTACAGAAGCACTGCGCACGAAGCAAATGCAGACATTGCCCTAAGATGTACATCAAAATTTGAGGGCAAAAGTAGTTGTGAATTAGGATCTAAGTAATAATGATTATTAGATCTATTTTGTGATGTTAGCAACTACCAGGGACAAATGAGTGTCGTCGCGTGACGGAATATTGTCTCGTCATTGTGCACCCTAAGCCACCATCGCTGCCACCCCCGAGTATCAAAATTAAGCAGAGTTGTAAAACTACCTAGACTATCAGAAGTAAGGGTAGACTACGATAGTTTTTCCTAGTAGAATTATCGGTTAGAACCTACCCGCATTATCTGTGCGTTAGGTGTGTGGCATACTACTTGGCATGGCGTTGAGGCGTATTGACCTTGGCTGTCGAGCGCTAGGATCGCTTCTTATCTTGTTTATTAGAACAGCAAAATATAACTTGGCGTATAGTCTTTAGCCATATAGATGATCTCTCGCTCCTGTCGATATATGAGACGTTACTGTCCTGAAGATATGATTGCACCTGAACAGAGTGTACATATCTGTCTCGACGTGTTTGTGCGATAAGCTCACGTAAACAGTTCTTTCCAATACGCCTCATGGCTTTGCCTATCGGGCGTTACCTCATATCGATCGTGTTGTTTACGTACTTTGATCATTCACTACAATGATGTAAACAACTTGACAAAGATATTGAAATATTATAACTCGGAAATATCCTGCAAAAAAGGAAAAGTAATAGCAATGGAGGATAAAGTAAGAGCAAAAATAGTGATAGACGGGCAAAATGTAGAACAGGTGAACATTTTCAAATGCTTAGAATGCAATATAAAGAATTGTAAAATGAATTTAGATTTAGAGGAAAACATAACGGAACACATTTTGGAATAAATATGACAAAGGATGCACAAAATAGATTTCACAGTGTTCATTCAAAACTTGTACTGTTATACAGTGAAACATGGTCCATGAGAGTTCAGGATCAGAGATGGATAGAAGCGGTACAAATGAGAATCTTCAGATCATTTGAAAAAGTAATAATAAGAGACAAAAAGAAAAGCTCCGAATTAAGGAAGAAATTAAATATAAATAATATTATAGATCAAATTAAGGAATAACAAAGCACTGGCAGGATCATGTAGAAAAAAATGTTTATTGACAGACTACCAAGATGCAATAATGCATATCTCAGGCATGTTGAATGACAAAAAAGTTTGTGTGCTTAAACGAGATCTACAATCTTTTGTGGTAAGGTTTTGTTTCACCCTTACACCGTACTACTTTCATATTAATTCAGATGACAACTTCCAAATTATTCACAGAAAATTCAATATACACGTTTTATCTTCATGAAAATATCTTAAACATTGTAAAATTGTTATATCCACTTTTGAGAAAATAAAAACAATAAACAATTCTCTTTGGGAAGGGTAGTTGGTGGGGGTGAAGGGTAGCTTTTTGACAGTCTTCCTGTCAGATCTTTGAAAGACTTAAATACCAAATTTGCACGAGTATTTATCTGGAATTTCGTTTTCTAATTATGTTCCTCACACATATATCCACCACAACCTATACAAACGATATTTTCTAAAATAGTACATATTTGTGACCAGGACATCTAAAACACGTATTTCTAATAACATTTTTTATGGAACGCAAAACTTATCCTAAATGACGAAAAAGTAAAAAGCCTTGAGGCCTCAAACTTTCCACAAATGTATTTTGACACATGGACTATTTTCATGGAAGTTCTCAACACCAAAATATTTAGTTATTGATGCATATTATGCGCAAATTCAATTTCTTTCATCAAATGCATTCACTTCTCGCTCCCAGACCTCAACTCTTGCTCCATAAATTTACTTCCTACGCATTGTCCTCTGATCCTATGGCTCTAAGCGTTTCGCAAACACAAGAACATTCACAAACTTTCAAGCGACATTTGTGGTATCTTGTTCTTATTGAACTAGTATCATCTGCCTGAAGCCATCGCTATTATAACTTGTTATTTACGGCGAACAGTAATAATGAGATAAACTAAGCAGTGTTTGCCCTTCGCAAAGGTTCTTCTGGAAAGCCTAAACTATATCCAAGTTGTCTGAGTTTGTATTCAGCGGTTCACCATCCCTAGTTTTAATGCAAATGCCGGGAAATATATATTTTTTTTGACAGACAAAATTTGAATTTTTTAAAATACTGGCTATAACGTCATACTATGTCTTCAGAAATACAGATTAAGGTTGGAATCACACCAAACAATATTCGACAAGAAGTCGCTGCCCAAAAATTGTACACGTACTTATGAGTTACAAGAACAAAAGTCTGATGTATTGCACTCATATGACTTTCTCTACTCTTGTACTAACCATTCTTACAAACTCTTATTCCTATATCTTCTTCGTGTTAGTTGAGATAGACATTTGCAGAAATTATTGCTTATTTCCTTATTTCAGGTGTAAGGGGAATATGGGAATACACTAGGCTTTGAGCGGTAGTCAAATTTTTTAAAGCTTTGAGATTCCGTTCACTTTGCACGGTAAGATATACAAAATGAATAACAATCTTCCATTTGACGAAAGTTTAAGTATTGGAAAATTCACACGAATAACAAGGAATGACTCCGAAATGGTTCACTCTACAAAAAGATTTATTTGGACATTAACTGCGTTTTAGCAAGATCTACATTTCTGGTATAGTAAAATTTGGCTTCTTTCTTGCCGTTTACCAGTTATGCTAAAGTCATCAAGAGTAAACAGGATTATGGGGGCTGTAGCTACAAAATTCAAAACATACATTTCATTTGCCATAAAATATTTAAACATATCGCATTTTAATCAAAATTGTTAGAGCCATTTTGGAGAAAATTAAAAGGGTAGTTTAAGGTGGAGAAATGTTCACCACACATGTACCTTTTTCTAAAATGCTTTTTCGGGATTCAAGGGGGCCTCAAAACATATATTTACGGTCAAATTTCGACATCGAATTTTTGATTGAATTAAAATACTTCTTCTACTTATTATACGTAGCACAGAAGGTAAAAATGTACTGAGATAAATCTTGTTTTCTTCAAGATGCCTAAGTCAACTTTAGTTAATTTTAAAATTAGACTAACTCGCAACTAAGAACTCCGCAACACCCACCGCGTCTTGCCACACTTCCTACCATCACATCTGGAGTAGGAATCGGTTCATATCTAACTTTAGCCAATCACAGATATCAGCATACTTTCGCCATTCGGAGTGTATTACACGATAGAAGTTGGCTCCACTTTGCTGCAATGAACACCTTAGCTGCAATGTCAGTCTATTTTAAAATGCACTATACCTTCCGGAGACCTTTCCGTCTTTCAGCTCTCGAGCTGCCCCCGAGTTTGGAATAATTAATAGTTACATTTTCAGGTGCTGATGCTAATGTCGGCGTAAAGGACGTCGTATAATTATGGGTTTGTAGTTTGGCACTCCTTAGCTACTATTACAGCTACCCAAATCCTACTCTTTTGCACTGACGCTATAAAACTATAATTTTGTACTTGTTAATAACATAGCCAGTGATCCGGGGCTAGACACGCCTCTTGGTAATTTGAGCTAAATTTTTGATAATATTACATATTGGTGGGGCCTGTAGAGCGTTACATATTCGTGTGCGGCACCGCCTGTTTCAATAACAAAAATGGTACGTAGTAATAATAGTAGTAGTAATAATAGTAATAATAAGAACAACAAGAATAATACTTTAAACATTCGCCTCTTATGTGAGTATTAAGGAAAACGAACATTTGTACAAACGTTAAAAAAATGAATGGATACTTGAAAATGAACATAACCCATTGCTTAAGCCTTCTAAAATCAGCATAACGTATTCATTTCTAAACCAGACATGCAAATGCTTACAATAGGAATTATTTAGAAGGCTTTAATTCGTGAAATTAGGTTTAAACTATTTTATACACCATATGTGCATTTCAGACATTTAATTATTTTCGTGAAAATCTGACACAATAAATTATGACGAGTTTGGACATCCCACACTCCCCTTATTCTTTGACTTGTGCACTTATACGTAGATATAGTGTATCCGCACTGCAATTAGCGCATTCCCGATCTTTCTTCCTTTTCTTTCACTTTGCACCAGCAAAAACTTGAAAGATAGGTATGCAGTAATAGACTATCAGACAATTATTTTCGAGGAGATACAAAAGATAATATTACTCATAGGAATGATCACGAACATGAAAACAAAATATTCTATTAATCAGAAAATAAAGAAGATAGGATTTTAATATGTATATGAGCTTCGGTAGCTTCTAACTTGTTTTCTGCTTTTTCCGCTGTTTTTTTTTTTTTTTACATACATCCAAAGCTTCAAGTGACCATGGCAAACGAGAGCTGGCAAGATTTTTCGCGGGGTTATGGAGAAAAATCAACAAACTCAAAGATGTGACTTTTACTTCTATTTGATACACCATTTGGAATATTGGTTATATTGGGATCGTGTTTAATTTGACAATAATCGTTGTATAAATTGGATGTATGAATGTGAAAAACAAATAGGGAAGAAGAAGTTGAAGTAATATGAAAATTACATAGTTACCCTGCTATTCAAAAGAAATATTAGATAATGTACAAAATTGTGAACAAAATCTCAAGGATCGAAATATTTTCAATTATGAGTGTTAATGAATAACTTATTAGCTAAAATATGTACTATAAATGCGTAGAAATTGTACAGTTGATTGGTTGAGAAACGGAGAAAGGTCAACAAATCATTAACATCGTGGGGAAGAAGGGTGACAGCAGAACAATCAAGTATTTACCCTCTCCACTTTCTGACACAATTTGAAGGACTGACCACAGTTCTCTGAGATAGACAATAGCGAGAGGCGTGGCTTGCTAGCTAATCGCTGTGAGGCAGTGGAAGGGGTTAAACGTACGACGTAGGGGAAATGACACAATGTGCAATCTCCCCGATATGTTCTAAAGCTAGCGAGGCAGATAAAAAATTAAAAAAGCTTCACACCCACAACTATTCCATAAATGGTTTCCGAACGCGTGACAAACTAAAGTGTATATATCCACGAGTCTCACACGGCATCAACTATCAACCAAAAATAAAAATAACGTAGGAGTTTAACTTCCTTCAAATAGAAATTAAATTATATTTAATCCTGAAAGAACTAACAGTCGTGAGAGATACTTCCCACTGCGTCTATAGTTAAATAACTGATAAAACATTGAATTCTTAGCACAGTTAAAGAAAATAAAGGCCTTAAAATATCAAGAAAGCAGCATAACTGAAGTCTTTATTTAATTTCATCAACCACATTTTTAATTTACTTCCCTGTTTTTGAACGCCAGCTGAAGGCGATCACACTTCAGAACGGATTTATTGATCACTTCGCGGGAGCAAATTTGGGCAAGAAATCTGCAACGCCAGTGCAATGACAACGTGGTGTATTCCCAGTGCACCAATACAGGCCTGTTTCGAATGTACATGTCACACACACTTTTACAGCATGCTACATGCCACATATTGACATCTGTTTGCGAAACACGTTACCCACTGCCACACCCAATGGAATGACAGCCTGTTGAAATCAAATGCACAAGATCACAGGTTACAGTACTGGTATGTTACTTGCAAGATAAAGATTACAAGTATGAGGAAGCACTATTACATTCAAATAACTACTTTTAGAAACAGTGATACCGTCAATTTGCAACCAATGTTTAGTAATCTTTCTTATACGAGTGTACAATCCCTGCGAGACCGGTTTCATAGTGCGCGGCCATCCGGTGAGTCCAGTTGCTCTGTCGATGGTGTAAGCGACAAGAAGTCTGCGATAACTATAGTACTTTTTGTCACGTAAGTCATTTATAACACACTACACGCTTAAAAAGAAAGGTATTGTAACAAAAAGACAAAAATCCATTCCAATTACTTTTCTTTCCACCTTATTTTCTTCTAAAACTTTTGCACAAATACATAGTTCTCTTTTTCTAAACGTTAGCACAATCTTCAGTCCTTCGTGATATTATGTGTACAACTCATAACTGCTTTCTTCTGAGAAACTTGATTCACTCTTTTCTGTGTCTCTTTACTCTCTCTCTCTCTCTCTCTCTCTCTCTCTCTCAAACAGCTGACTTTGACGATACAGTCACTCAACACTGATTATCATGTTTATAGGCGAGATAGGGCATCTTCAGCGGCCTCAGGGGGTGTAGCCATTGCTGTGCGCCGCTGTCTCCAACATAGTGCTATATTTCTGCCTGATTCCCCAGCCCTAGAAGTTGTTGGTATCAAACTTCAATCTGCTGATGGTAACGATCTGGTCCTCATCAGTGCCTATAAACCTCCTAATTATCAGCTCAACACAACTTTTCTTTCATTGCTTTTTCCCGATCGTGGCCGCACTCTTTTACTAGGTGATCTGAATAGTAAACATATGTCCTGGGGCTGTAGAACTACTAACCCCAATGGCCGCCGTCTCCAACACTTTCTCAGTAGTTCTCTATGCAATATTCTGGCCCCTTCTGACCCCACTTATTTAATGGCTACGTGCAATGGACTGCTTTCCAAGAACGACTGAATTCGGCTTTGAACACATCGTACCACATCCTTACACGGGAAGATCTTGATGCAGCGGTTCACCATTTTACAGACACCATTTGCTCCTGTGTTCGCCAGTCCACGGTTCCTTCTCACCGTCCTTTGGCTTCTCATTTACCACCCTTTCTTTCTGCTCTCATCCAACTGAAGAATCATATTCGACGTCGCTGGCAACGGGAACGCCAACCGTGGCTGCGCCGAAGATTAAATGGCCTGATACGTCGTGTAAAACTGGAGCTCGAGCAACACCGCTTCCGAACCTTTCAACGACATCTAGCCAATATTTCGCCAGGTGATCACATGTTATGGCAGACGACCAGACGTATTCTTCTAAAACCCACCGTTGTTCCTGGTCTTAATCACAACAATACCGTAGTGACGTTTACTTCTGACAAATGTGAGATACTGGCTTCTCATTTCCCACAAGCATTTACTCCTCATCCTAGTATCGATGATCCTGCCTCGCAATCTCTTCGCAGAGAACTTGTTGCCCTCCAATCGCAATCCACTGTTCCTGTCCGTCTGTCTCTTACCAGTCCTAGGGAGTTATCCCATTTCATCTCCCGCCTTCCGAACAAGAAATCTCCCGGACATGATATGGTGCCCAACATCGCCTTAAAGCATCTCACCAAAAAGGCCCTGGCTTACCTTTCTTCCATTATGAGCTCTGCCTTACGCCTTGGCCATTTTCCCACTTCTTGGAAACTTGCACACATAATTGTCTTTCCCAAACCCAATAAACCCCAGCATTTACCATCAAGTTACCGCCCAATTAGTTTACTACCCACCCTTTCCAAGCTTTTTGAGAAGGTTCTTCACCGTCGCCTGTCTAAGTTCATCCTTAGCAACAATATTATCCCCCCCTTTCAGTTTGGCTTTCGACCACATCACTCTGCTACTCACCAACTGCTTCGATTCACTCAAGCTATTGTTCACGGCTTTGAAAATCGACAATATACACCGGCCGTGTTTTTTGATGTCGCCCAGGCGTTTGATAAAGTGTGGCACGATGGCCTGATGCTCAAACTCTTTCGTATAGGCCTTCCCAAATACTTACTGGATATTGTTTCTAGTTATCTTTCGAATCGGCAATTCTTGGTCCGTATAGGTGGCACCTGCTCCTCACCGAAATCCATTCAGGCTGGAGTCCCCCAGGGCTTGATCTTGGCTCCACTTCTGTTCAGTGTCTTCACTTCAGATCTGCCGAACTTCGAGCATACCGAAGTGGCGTTATATGCCGACGACACCGTTCTCTACTACTCCCATCCAGATCTTCCTACTGCCATTGCCACCTTACAGGAATCCTTAACCTCTCTTATTCACTGGTGTTCTACCTGGCACCTTTCTCTGAATCCTCACAAGACAGAGGCAAAAATTTTCTCTCTTCGTAAAGTTCGTACACCCCCATGCTTGAGTATCCATAACATCTCTATTCCCTGGTTACCTTCTACTACTCCAGTGAAGTACCTTGGAGTGCTCTTCGACACCACCCTTACTTGGCGCCCACATGTCAATCGTACTATTAACCTTGCCTCAGCCCGGCTTTCTCAGCTGTATCCACTACTCAATAGATGTACCTCACTTTGGACTTGATTCCTGTCTCTTGCTCTACCGTTCCCTTATTCGTCCTATTCTCACTTATGCTGCTCCTATCTGGGGCGGTGCTTGTAAATCCCACCTCCATCGTTTGCATGTAATTCAGAACAAGGTGATGCGGCTCGCTACCAATGCTCCCTGGTTTGTCCGCAACCAACAGCTCCATCAAGAACTAGGACTTCTCCCTATACCACAGTTCATTCGCCAGACAGCCCGCCGTTTCTTCATCCGCCCACAGGAGGTTCCTGGAGCTGTGGAATACCATCTCGGCGTCAGAACACGCCGGCCAACCCGTCTCCGCAAACGCCTGCCTCAAGATATTCTACTCAGTTCGACCTCAAGCTCCGAAGACTCCGACATTTAGTCTTCACAAACTCTTCCACTGCACATTTGCCTTGTCTCTGTGATATATTGTGTTACTACCTCCTTTGTAAGACATTACTGTAATTATGTTCAAGGAGCTACACTGATGTAGCCAACCCAACGCCTATATAGTGTTCTTAGCTTTATATATGTTCTCCCAGATCTGTAAAGCATTGTTGCTAATCGATCTTAAATTAAAAAAAAAAAAAGAAAAACCCACTGATTATCTACTTCATAGCTATCTCGTTGAACGCTCTCGCTTTTCTCTCAAAAGCTAATCAAACTTTCGTCGCCTTGCCTCCTTATATATCGAGTCCAACGTCACACGCACCATCCTCGAACTTCACTTTTCTGGAATCTCTACAAATACGCCGGAATGATCTCTCGATTCTCGAATGATCTGAAAAACTCCTTTCTGAGGTGGCGCGCTCATTGTTGCCACGTGTTTGCTCGCGTGAATGGTTGGGGAAGTTTAATCTTGAGCGCTTTTGATACGCGCCTTGCCTGGTATGTGGTGTGAAGTAGCTTGGCCTCGACCGTTCTTTGTTGTGCGCCGTGTCCGACGTCACACAATATTAGTCGCATGCATAAAGCACGGCAATGTTGAAACTGCTTCTTTCCGTTGGCCAATGATTTCTGGCACCTGCTTAGGAAAGTACCCATTATACTCTGCAGCACTTTTTTCCGAATGTTATTTTTAAGTTCATCTAAAGAGCCTGGATTTGTTTCATAAATTTCTCTTTTAATGTCCCCCAAAGGTAAAATCGCAGAGTATAAAATCAGGGGAACGATAGTTCAAATGAGAATAATTGAAAAATTTGGTTTTGAATATCATTTAAAAGGAAGAGTACAAAAGCAATCCTGTCCTTTCGTAGGACAGCTTATTTATCACTATTATCATCATCATCATCATTATCATTATCATTATCATTATCATTATCATTATCATTATCATTATCATTATCATTATCATTATCATTATCATTATCATTATCATTATCATTATCATTATCATTATCATTATTATTATTATTATTATTATTATTATTATTATTATTATTATTATTATTATTATTATTATTATTATTATTATTATTATTATTATTGCTGCTGCTGTTTAGAGCTGCTGCAGTTATACAAATTTCTTCAAAATCATAATGATTGTGCAGCATATGCTAATTCACATTTTCAGGGCTGTCTAAATCTAAAATTTTGTGAACCCCAAGCGCCGGAGATGTCCTTCATTTTTCGCAATTTTTACGCAATTTGATTACTCAAGTGTTTCTTCAGAGCTCCAAAATATTCACGAACAACTCACTCTGTAGATCAACTGAAAACAAAATAGGCACCTCCAGTCTTTTTGGTCACCAAGTATTCTGTTATCTTCTTCCCCTTTCCAGCGAACAATTCCTCAGCTCTAACATTTTCCTCTCCTTTTGTGGCATCAACTTCTGATTTCCTTTGGTCTTTTCCGGCTTTCTGTCAGGGAAACTTTGTATGGAAGGAAGTTAATCACATTTGAAGATCCTGCCGTCTTGATATGGGATAGGGGCTTCATGTAAGATAGACATTTCTCCGATTAAGTAACATTGCACATTTTAAAGCATCATTGCTAGTAGACGGTGTAGTAACGTATGCCCCTTTGGGTATTTATCTCAGATATGAGATTCCTAGTGGTCTACCGGGAAAATACAAATCGGTTGGGGCATACTGGCAAGTTGCTACGGTAGCTCAGTGGTTAGAGCAGCCCCGCGTGAATTGGAAGATTTGTGGTATAAATCCTGACTATGGCATTGCATTTTCAGTCCTGATTCTACGTCTCTAACATTGCCTACACAAGGTTTGTATATTTATAAAAACCAGCAAAAGTTGGTTGGCATAAAAATATAACAATGCGGTACTGCATTTACTAATGCGAATTGTGTTGTAAAGCTGCCAATGAGGTAATCTGAAACACTTATTTTAGGAAATGAAACAATACTGTGCTTATATGTGCACGCGAGACACAACAGCATCTGCAAACCATTTAAGCCCAACAACATAACACCTGTATCGCCAACTTAAGAATTACAATTAAGACTAACTACGGCCTTATCTTTATCTGGGGTACCTTTCCAGAACGGCTCCTGGTATTGATGTCAGCCGAACATACCAGATGTCACCAAAATAACCAGAGCACTATAGTGAGGCAAATGTGGGTTTTAGTGAATTCCAATAGCTCGCATTCTCTATAAGTGCAGTGAAAACTGGCCTGGAATTTGCGTTCAAAGCATAACACTAGACAAATATTAAGCAATAATTTTAGAATATTTAGAGATACAAGAGCATAATTTAAATCCATCTATGTTTATCAGCATTAAGTGTTAGTTTGGGCTTGGAAACCGAGCGAGATGGATGCGTGGTAACGTGCGCATTTGGAAGGTTCTGGTTTCGATTATTGCTGCTAGCCATGGGTTTTTGTGTTTTCTTTTGCGAATGCTCAAGTAGTTTTTCTTCTACCATAACTTTCCTTTATTATTTCCTATCATTTCGCTTCCCCTTTAATGCTTCAGGTAAGCTTAGGGTTGTACAGTATAAGTCGGTGTCGGAGTCATGGCGCAGATATGCTTGTTGAAAGGTAGAGCTGGCGCAAGGAGAGCTCGTCAATCTACAGGATGCGCAGAAGAGTATTTTCGTAAACGTATGATTACGCCTGGTACAGGACCACAGTATCTCTATTACGGGCTCCAGTATCTAACAAAGTCTCGAGGTGTGTCTATCGCAGTTAATCAGTAGAAAGGAAGTAAACAGTGGAAGCGGAAGGTATAATGCGGGGAGCGGATGTGGCAATCGAGCAAGGTAACCAAATTTATCCGTGTAGTACCTAAGTTTCGCACAGCTCTCGGTGGCAAGCTTTCATTGCCTTACATCTGCTGCCATATAGCTGCCTTCTGCAAGCCATCTCTGGTAGGTCGATTTCTCCCCGTCAGAGGTAAGACTTCTCTGAGCAACTTCTCGGTAGGTTAGAGATTACACGTCTCTGTCGATTGGTCTGCATGCGGCCTATAGCCTCCTGCGATTGCTTCACCTCATGCGTTCTTCCTGGGGATAGTAAGTACAAAATATCCGCATTGGGTGGAGGTGTGATGTGTTCCCTCTCTTCTCTGGTCGTTATCAGCGGCCGACGAAGTAAGCTGTAGGGCAATGGTCGCTTGGATGGCTAGATATCCTAGGTCTGACACATCCCACCGCCAATTACAGCACAGGAAGCTACCCTGCACCATTAGAGAAATTACACTAAAGCTTGTAAAACTAGACAAACCTATATCACCTCACGAGTAAATCCGTAATTAAACGGATAGGTACCGTGGCCACCTTACCATCCGCCTGGGTTAACCCAGGCGTCTCGTACTCACTCCTGGACTCCTGGTCGTTATCAGTCATTGGGCTCGAAAATTCTATGTCAAACAACTAGTGTAAAGATAAAACTGGCAGGCATGGAAGTTTAATGTACTATCATAAATTCCAGACAACAGAAATAGCAATTGTATTAGACAGTCCTCCCATGGACAAGAGAATAACCAGCTGACGATTAAAAAAACAGTAATTCAATATTATTTCAACTTGAAGACTGGTTGTTCTTTATTAGTTTTTGCTCCGTTACCTCTGCAAGGGATCTCGTTATGAAAAAGTCGCAGGATGCTAAAACAGGATCGTGTGTGAAATGGGTTACACGGCAAACTTTACATTATGGAACAAAAAATATGTGTGGTGTCGAGAAGTGCGCGTAGTTCCCGAAGGCTGCTTTTTTGCCGTGATTATCGTTGTCAGGGAACGGAAAGTGCTGGCTGCTAAGAAGATTTGAATTAATCCTCTGCCACTTCAAACGGCTAGGTGCTTCACTCGTCTCCAGGCTTTGTTTCTCAGCGGTACAGGAGCGCTCACAAACACTTTAAACTTTTCCACTTGTCGATTATAATGAAGTACGCTCATCGACGCGGAATGGACTAAATATATTGGGGGAGGGGCATTAAAGTACTTCGTGTTCACTTTAAACTAAGTTAGAGGTTGCAGTTTCCTAAATAGACAACCCGTTCCTCTGAGGACCTAGTTACTTTAACATTTGTGGATATTTGAGGGATGTAGCTTTTGAATGATGGTGAAGATTAATGCGTTATCTCAGAGGAAGATAGCTTCAAGCGGTGTGACATATTGGACCGAAGAGCAAGCCTATCAGTTCCTGTGACGTCAGGCGAGAGCCATGTAATACCATGTTGTCTAGGTAATACGAATACGGAACTGGAGAGTTCAGTTGGTGTAACGCTCACGAAGACAATAACATGGCCAGTACAAGTAAAACGGACAAGCCAGTGTTTCTGCTTAGTTCTGTTAGGAACTTAGCTGAAAATACCTTGTTAGATTACATGCAGTCTTCGATTACAACTTAGCAGACAACGTCCTAACGTTGATAAACTAGTTAAAGAAAAACGAAACATAAAGTGTCGGAAAATATCCACATAATTTTGTTCTATATGACTCTCTTCTAATTTGCAGAGAAAATGACACGTTCTGTTGTATTTACTTTATAACATGACTGTCTTACACATAAACTAGAACTATTACGTATTTTCTCACAGCATAAATGTAATGGTTTATAATCTGTGATCTATTGTGTAATTAAAACAGTCATCATTAATATTGTATCTAAGACGTTCGTTGTGCTATTAACATCAGATATATTTCCTGCGTTTCCTACATTGCTGCATTCTGCATGCCTTAAACGTGGTGATATCATATGCTGAACTTAATTCAGCTCTAACTTCATTGTTCATCCTATCGAGTTTGGTGCCACCCTGTACTTCCCTAAGGAAGATCATCTTCGTCGTCACAATTTTATCTCTCTGTTGTTTCGTTGGAGCCCAATCTTACAATATTGCAGGAATTGGCATAGTTCTGTAGAGTTTTATTTTTCTTTCTTTCTTTACTTTGTTTTATAACCTTTCTATATAGTTCAGATATTGTCTGAAATGTATTTATTTTAGAAGAAATGTCCTTTTCCACATTAAAACTGGTATCATGGCATAAATATTTGAAATTATGTATTAGTTTTAGCATCGGGCGCTCCAGGAAAATTTTAGATCGCACTGAAGTTTGCCTTTGAAAACCACATCTTTGTTTTTCTTATAGAATAATTGCTAAAATCATATAGTTTACATGCTATGTGTAGTTCGTACAGTAATATCTTTATTTTTCTGAATTACGACTGGATCGTCTGCAAATAGTATTTATATGTACATGTTTTATTACCGGGGTGTACTAAAAGTGCTCTAACTCGGTCGAAGGCTTTATCAAGGTCTATATAAACCAATGTGTGTTTCTACCAGTACACTGTTGCCCTCCGCAGTCTAGAGGTAACGTGGTAGCTTCTTGTTTCCAAGCTTACATGTTCAAACCCGGCGGAGAGCGATGGATCTTTTCATGCATAAAAATGGTTTAGTATGACTATTGGGATGAATACCGTCGAAATGACGCATTTAAAGGCGTGAGAAGTGTGCCGCAATAGTTGATAAAATAATGAAACGAAGTTGTGACAAAAACATTTTTATATATTTACTGTCACGGAAAAATAAATACAGAAGTACAAGAAGAGAACTTGTAAAACGAATTTATAAGAGCTGCTTTCTACTCGTAGATGCAACATCCGACCAACCGATAGAAGAAATATCGGAAGACCTGCAGTAACATGGACGCAAACAAGAGCATTGGGCAGCAGAAGCGATGAACATTGTAAATTGAGTAACATCACACTGAAGGATGAAATTAGGCGCCGGGTCGTAAAATGTTACGACTTTTTGTCACTCCATCGGAGCGCCCTGGTATGGTATCTTGGGAATTATAACCCCAGAGCACGCTGCTTAAAGCGTCACTGGCTTCCGCTTACGGCACCTTCGGTAACATCGGAGTATCTCCACCAGCAGCAAAAGCTCAGTTCCTATACAATTTTACAAGAGATGCTTGGATTTCAAAATTAAAAAATCAACCATCATTAATATTGGATACATTCCTTACACCAGAGGCGCAGTAGAACCATTGCATCCTGACCTGCAGCCGTTGAGGAGCAAATCTTGCTATCTTCTGTCACAACCCCAATGTTCATTTTACCCGCCATCCTGCAAACTCCCAAACATCATGTCATTACAGTGGTTAAGCTCTGACAAGGGCAGGTACACGTATAACACATCTCGGGCTATCCTCAACCTGCCACCACTCCTGGCCATGCCTTTAACAGATTTACAATCTATCGCCAAGGACTAATATTTAAAATAAGTTTGTTCTAGGAGCTTTAGGCTTATTTAGACATCGGCTATAAGAGATACAAAAGATGCAACTGGAGTCAGTCGCAAACCATCTCAGTCGGATGAACACTAACTCAATTGAAATTAATAATTAAGAATACAATCTTATTAATTTTGTAGGAAACTAAATCCGCAGTTGTGTGTGATTGTCTGCCCTGTTAAATTTAAACACGGTGTATTTTACTACACGTATAATGTATAAGCAGGACGTTTATCGGTAGTTCAAAGATTAGAATTTCGAATGCACATTTTAGGAAGTTTTTGGCAGCTAATTCCAAACCTTGACTATAATGTTTTAATTGTATGACTTATTAAGAATGAATAAGCTAATTTCTTAGTTTCTAGGTTTCTTTGAGTAAGGCAAATTAGTTCTTGAAGTCGTTTGGCACAGACAATAAAAATTCAGTATTTGTTAAGCATTATGACAAATCTCCAAAAGGTAATCTAAAATCGAGCGCTAAGGTCACTCAGAAGAGTATGCTATACTTCTGAGATAAAAATGAATGCTTTCTATTAGCAATTGCCGTATGCGTATTAATTTTTTCCTCTGCCTTCTGATAAATTTTGCGTACATTTTATTACAAAATAAAATATACTTTAATAACAAGTTTACTTCCGTTTTTATCCTTACGTTTTCTATTAGTTTTTAAAATATTCTATTAAATAAAATTAACACAAGTTTTACGATCATCTTATTTGTTAGCTATAATTTTAACCCTTAGCACTTTTACTACTCCTTCAGTTAAAAGCAAGAGTGCCACGATATTGGAGAGCACGGTTGCATTGAGATCATTTAAAAGCGAACCGTAAGAAGGGAATTGTTACTCACCGCATCGCAGGGCAGAGGTGCCGGTAGTTGTCTTACGGATCCTCGGCCAAGCGCCTCCCTTTTTCTCTGCGCCGAGAATAGCCTCAGCTCCTTGCGTTCCTCGTCCGACAGCGCGTGGCAGTAACGAACCTCGTTGTCGTGCGGAGGTAGTTGATGCAGGAGCTGCCTAACTCGATAACGCTCCCCTACAGAGTTTACGTAAGGTACTTTGTCTTCTGGTAGCGCCGAGAAGTAAACGTGCACCTGCAACAAACGGAACATGTAAATTGTCAGTTAATAAGCAAGTTTCTATACTGGCTCTTTTCAGACACGAGAGAGAGAGAGAGAGAGAGAGAGAGAGAGAGAGAGAGAGAGAGAGAGAGAATGTTGCTCTTAAATGCTTTCAGAGAAACAAAGATTGGCAAACAGATAACATCTTTTAATACCACTAAATCTTTGATACTTGTTTGGATATTATTAGCTGTTCAATTTGGGAATTAATATTTGAGACTTAACACCTTAGGATATTTAATGTCTCCCATATGCTCCCCACGGAAAACGGCGAGAGTCTTGTACGGGAGATCCCAGGTACAATTTCTTTGATTGTCCATTCTGTCCTTTTTTTTTTGGGGGGGGGGGTGGGGCTTTTCATGCTACTTGAGACCGTCGTTGCAATAAACGAAATTTGTGCAATTATAAATTATACATACACACAATATGTAAGTTCTGTAAACCATGTAGGCAGATGTATATTTGCAAGCACTCATTACCAGATATTTTTGGTAGAGAAGGACTGGCATACAAGGAAACAAAGACCCGACCTAACGTGCTTCCTTCCGGCCTGGGAGTGAATGACACACAGGCAAGGGTTGTTTGCGGGTATACAGGAAAAAGCTGCCAAAACCCACGGGACAATCTTCAATGTGGTGCCAAATAGATGAAGGCCCGCCGAAATATGAAATCACATTCTTCGACACACCTAGTTACCGCGGCAGCGAGTGTACCACAGTAGGAAAATGTTGTGGAAATAAATGTCGGGAAAATAGTCTTTAAGCAGTCGAGTGTTTTCCAGAGAAAGTTCAAACCCAGATCCAGGACGCTCCCACACCCTGATCCATCGATAAGAGTTCTCTATGCTAGAGCAACCCCAGGAAAAAAACCCGACATCCCGAAGCTTCACCCTCCCATCCAGATTAATAACTGTGAGGTATGGAGTTTGGCTGACCTAATGAAACGTCCACTCTCACCCATTTATTTGTTTTTGAGAAACCATGCAGAGTGATTGACATTTTAAGGCCAGCACATAGCATATTGCTTTAGACACCTGAATATCGCGTTCGGTTTCATCTCTCTCTCTCTCTCTCTCTCTCTCTCTCTCTGCCTCTCTCGTAATTAGAACGAAATGGTTATGATTTATACTTTCGATTAACATGAAGTAGATAAGAAAATAAGTTCTCGAAGAACAATACGTAAAAGCTACATAAAAATAACCACAGTGTACAGAGACGTTCATGCGAAAGAAATATATGTATGTTAATACTTCATTCTGTTTGCTATAGGACAGAAAATAAAGTAACAGTTACAGAAGTAACGGAAACAGTAAAATAAATTACCCATTAACGAGTACAAACCAACTAGCTAGACAATAATGGTTACCATAATAATAAAGACAATAACTAGTTATGCTGTTAGCGGCTAATAAAGAAAGGGAAACACTGAGTCTTGGGTGACATCATTCACTGACCGCGCATAGAGTATCACACATCAAGAACTAGTTATCTCGTCAATGTCCTCCCCTCTTTCGTGGTGCCAGACAATATTGTGTGTTTGGGCGTCAATATTTCTTTTCTATAGCAACATCCGTTTCAAAGTATCATGCTTGCGACCTCTATGTGCAGGAATGTAATGGTCTTTTTTTTTTCCTTCAAATTTTTCATTTACTCACGCTGTCCCCATCTGCACATTCCAAAAGAGACTTTACGTCGCGAATAACTTAATAGAGAGAAGGCAAAGCGGATGAATACCTACATCTTAGTGGTTGTATGTGCAGCATTTACTCCAAACAAATCCTCTCGATTGTAAGACCCGCCAAGTTTTGGGACGAATTTTGGAAAAAAATATATGTATGCTAATGTTAGACACGTTAATTTGAGACAGGTAGTTCCTAGAAAAAAGTTCTTCAGAATATGCAGAACATTGTTAACAAAGGAGCGGGGAATTAGACATTGGTCTTCACCCATTATCTGCTTTTTTCTTGCTAGTAAACCAAGAGGTTAAAACAGCAGCAACTTTACTGAAAGTGAATTTCTCTTCTACCTGTCAGTGTCAGCGGTAACAGTTCACGAATTCGTTTCACAATATGCTTTGGAATTCGCTGAAAAAAATGGTATACTAGCAGCAGGTCGAGGGTATTTGGTACAAGCAAACATGATTCGTCACTGGAGAAATCAGGGAGATAAACTTAAAGTCGCCAAAAGAGGAAATCGATGTTTTCGTGGGCCTAAGAAAGGACGCCATGCTGCAGTGACAGAGTGGGTGGAAGAGAAGAGAGTGCTGTGTAGTGACCTGTGAAATGATGCAAATGAAAGGCTGCGAATTAGCAAAGTAGTAACAACAAAGTTAGTGTTTAATGAAACAATGGTGTTAAATTCACAGTTGAGTAACACATTTCTTAATTTGATTTTCCGGAATATCCGTGTTTGAGACCAAATTTTCCGGCTATAATTCCCTTTAAAAGGGGGTCTTATTTTCAAGTAAATACGGTATTATGTGTGCAGGAATTTAGAAACTATTTAGAATGTATTTTGGCATTATAAACTACCCTATTAATCTAAGTTTGCCCAATTAGAAGAACTTCATTTTAGATTGCATCAAATAACAAAGTGTGTGTAGGCATTCATATTCAAACGTTATAGCTAATTGTTTACAATAAGCCATCGGCTGACGTGCCGGAATCTCTACCGTGTTAGACAGACAGACAGACAGACAGACAGACAGACAGACAGACAGACAGACAGACAGACAGACAGACAGACAGACAGACAGACAGACACAGGCAGTTAGACTGACAACCATCGTTACAGTATCTGCAAACACGATAACCATGAAATCAAATAACTTGACTTCACTGGTAACCGTTATATGTAACCATTAACGCTCTGTAACTGCAACAGGTATAACTACTACTCACATAGCTGCTGCTTGCTGTACTTGCATATTCAAATCATAGAGACAAGAAACGCTAGATTAAAGAGTATAGCCAACAAGTGTTTTTACGTAGCGGTCGGTACCTGCAAGCAACAAGTGTCCGATTGGCCCGGACCACCCCCTCACTCGCCATAAACAGAACACCCTCTCACCTGATGGTCGTCAACGTTGATGGCACACATAACGTAGGAAATGATGTTCGCTTTATAGGTCCCCACAAGGGGGTCGTACACACGGGCCTGAATTAAATGTTAACGCCTCGGTTCAAGATATAGCTATTACCTACCGAGAAACAAAGAAACAGAGTTTAAAACAGGCGCAAGAACAGTTTTTTTCCGCTGCAGCGAGAAATAACATTTATTTTTTCACCGATAGCGTTTATTGAACTAATTTTTGTTTAACGTATCATAGTGCAAAGTTGAATTCCCTGAATTCACTGTTGATAACCTAACCTACCTGCATATTTTGCCTATTTTACAGCATATATGTGCATGAAGTATATTAAATCCTCTAAATTCTGATATGTTTATTATTACAGACATGAAATAGAATCATAATTGATAGCTGAACTTAACATTTATATCTTACCTGGATCTCTATGTCCCTTTTATTTTAATATATACTTACAACTATTAGTAAATTATTTATTAATTATAATTTCATGTAAGTACTATATATATTATTCAGTATAATTGAAAAGAATAGTACGAAATACGCATGAGTTGAGCTTACTGGGGAATCGACTTCAAAACTGAGTTCTTTTATGCAGGTTAAGGATTTCTAAGCCCAAAAAACTTTAACGTCCTCGGCTGGGTTTGAACCGCGACCTCAGGAATCAGAGTTTAGCATTCTACCCCTAGATCACGGAGCACGACAAGAGTCGACCTCGACTCGTGTATTCAAATTATTCCTCATTCTCCAATGATGCACTTACCACACCTAGATGAAAGGTACTGCTTCTACCATACGTTAACCAGTTAAAAAAATTATTTTCTTGTTTAACGACGCTGTCAATTACCAGGATCACATCAGCGTCGCCGGTGTGCCGGAATTTTGTCCCGCAGGAGTTCTTTTACATGCCAGTAAATCTACTGACATGGAGCTGTCGTTTTTCAGCACACTTAAAAGCCATCAGCCTGGGCCGGGTTTGAACCCGCGACCTTGGGAGCCGTAGGCCAGCGTCTAACCAACTGAGCCACAAGTTAACCAGGGATTCAAATGTGCCCAATACAATAATTATTGTCAATAAGAACCGCTTCGCTGAAAAAATAATTTGTGTCAAATATTTGGAATATTTGAAGTCATCTAGCTTCTTGACGAATGGAAATAAATGGTTTATTATTTCAGCAACTGCCGCGCAAGCATTGTGTGAACAATGCCTTTTATTTAATTCGAATGCATTTTGTCGCAGTTTAATGTTAAAATGTCGTTGGCAAATCTCTCTTAGAAATTAAACTTTACGTGACATTTTAACATTAAATTGTGACTAAATTCATTCGAACTAAGGTAGAAATGCATTAAAACATGGTTACACAATGTTTGCGCGACAATTATTAGTGAAATACTAAACCATTTATATACATTCGTCAAGAAGTTAGATAGCTCCAAATATGACATTTTTTTCGGCGAAACGGTTCTTTGTTGACAGTAATTGTATTGAACATATTTATTACACTTAACATATAGAATCCCTGGTTAACGTATGGCCAAAGCAGTACATTCCATCCAAGGTGTGTGTGTGTGTGTGTGTGTGTGTGTGTGTGTGTGTGTGTGTGTGTGGTGTGTGTGTGTGCGTGCGTGCGTGCGTGCGTGTGTGTGTATTATATATATGCTAGTTAAGAGTTTACGAAGGTGAAGAGAGAGAGAGAGAGAGAGAGAGAGAGAGAGAGCTACAAAATTCGTTTACATTCTGGATGCACAGGATAGTAAAGTTTTAAAAATATTTTCATGCACTAATTATTATTATGGTGCAAAGTACAAACCATTGCTGGTTGACTTTAAGATAAAACATTTTGTTATTAATTGGAGCAGAATATCTGACGGCCTAATACTGTAAAGTATATGTGTATGTAACGTATGTAAGTATAATTGTAAGCAGTCTTCATGAGTGACTAGGTTTCATCTGTGTAAGCTGAGTTAACAAGCTCTGCCTTTGGCTCAGTTTTGCATAGTACAGAGTTGATTAATGGAAAATAATAAATGTATTCAGAAATGCGACAGTATGTCAAATGTCACACCAGGAAAGTTTTAGATCCTATTTAGTGAAATCATTGAGTCATTTATATCGGTTCTTATCGTATAATGTAGTGCAAGTAAGAGGACATTAATAATGAAAATTATTGAGCAGTAATATAGCGTAAAAATAGACATAAACCTAACGTAATATGCTGTCGTTCACATTGACAAATGAAAACGTAAACAACAGCCAAATCAGGAACAGCAAACAGTTGAACTGAAATAACGGTCTGCGAAGCAACAACTGACAATGAAAGCGAAAAGAAAAAATATAATCCCGATTTTTATAGGTACCTATTCTAGTGCCCATGATCTTACACAGAGAGTCAACACATTGTGATGGCAGAATGATCACATGTGAAGAATCATTCTGTTGTATGTTACATGTTTTTTCGTAGACCAAAACTTACATGCTTGGACATTGCAAGCTTTGTGTTTAATTTAATGTCTAATTTTATGCTTACGTGGTTCACTGTGAATGGTTACATTTAAACATACCAGTATATACTTTCGCTTTTAAGTTTACGTTATACTTAAGTTTAACTTTCCTCTTGGATGGGCCCTTATCTTATAAACATTAATTATACAAAAAGAGCTCCAGAAATACAAACATCTAAGCTTTATTTGTAGAATATTTTTGCTTATTATATCTGGGTGTTACATTTTTGTAAACAATGTCCTTATTTCATGATAATACTGAAGCAGAAATGAGAAGTTTCTCTGCAGCATCTCAGACATAGGACTATAATAAACAACTCCTCCTCGAAATTCATTCAACAATGCAAGTTACGCACATTTTCGCCGCACCCTCCATACTTAACCTGGACAATAAATACCTTCCATCCCTTGCCAATGGTTTATGACCCAAGAAACATCAAATATTCACCCCCTGGGTCAAATAATTTCATCCCAGGTAGAAAAACGAAAGCTTGAGAGGGTGTTTAAAGGAAAAAGGGAGGAAAAGAAAATATTTAAGGGTAACCACCTAACTATCCCATCTTGAAGGAAGTCAAGGTTGAAATTTTCTCTGTGGATTTCGAGGAAGGGGAGATGATGGCCTCATAGCTTATATTAATGGCATCTTACTGTTATACCCAACCTTGACTCCACTTTGATGCTCCAGGGCGCAGTAACGAAAGAGAAAATTTCACATTTTGCTGAAGAATCACAGGCTAAGATTTAATAATAATAATAACTGTATATATCAAATGACTGCTCTTAGGATTTAACTTATGACTTGCTATTTCGTATAACATCCTATAAGTTTTAATGATTCTTGTACAGCAGACATGAGTTTCGCTGTGAAATGTTTAAGAACCTTAAAGCAAAAAGCATGTTTGAAAATATTTGGACAAGGGATAATAATAAACACAAAAACTCGCTAACGTAGAGTAAACACTTCAAAGCGTGTTTGAATTTCTGATTTAATGGAAGTGCTACGTAGAAGCTAGAACACTATAGAATAAATTGGTTGATTTACATACGCGAATGCTTCATGGAATAATAATTATATCCACACAAAGAGAGAGAGAGAGAGAGAGAGAGAGAGAGAGAGAGAGAGAGAGACAGAGGCTGATAACCCTCTTTGCATTTTTAATATTTTACATTTAAAAGTGCATACTTTTTTTTTTTTTAAATTTATCCACCCGATAACTATGCGATTCTAATGGAAAACAATGCAATAAATGAAATTATACACTACCGTCATTATTATTAAAACCTATCTTGTACACATAATGCATTAAAAATGATGGAGAAAAATGTGAGAGTAATATGCTTTCACCACAATGAAAATATCTATTAAACACATGATATCAAACGATAAGTCCAATTACTCTTTCTCCCACTTCTAAAACTGACTCACAAAACTCAGTTCTCTTTTTATTGTAAACAAAATCTACAATTCGTCGTGACCTTGCAACTCACAATTATTCTCTCCGAACGTAAACGTCTTCACACAACTCCGACGCGACGATTAAATGTCCTGTCGCTGAACAACACCACATTTCTCTCAACACTCATTACCGATCATTCTGGATTGTTAAGAATAAGCTGACTAAGGTTGTCATTATAAGAGTTAGGTTAAAAAATGCTCTTCTCGAGATCTTTGATAAAATAAGTGCACTTTTTCATCTCTAAATAAACTTCATCCGTACTCCACGACGATACTCCATTACTCTCAAAATAGTGTGACAGATGACAAAAATAACTCCGGTTACCTTTCTATAATTTTATTGCCTTCTAAAATGTTACTAAAAGTACACAATTTTCTTCTCGTGCTAACACTCTACAGCCTTTGGGACTATAACAACTGTTCTTTCATAACCTTGCTCAGTTCTTCCGGTGTCTTGCTGCTTCTTCTGTCTTCATGCCCTAATTACGATGTTCCAATCACCCGCAATGCTTACTGAATCTTCTCACGACACACACACACACACACACACACACACACACACACACACACACACACACACACACACATACACATGCATCAGTCTCATTGACTGACGGACTCATGTCCCTAATTAACATCTAAACCTCTCTCTCACTGTTCTCAGGCCTCCTTATATACTGGGGATGATATAACACGGACCTTTCTCGAGTTCCACGCACACACGTACCGGAAAGGACTCGACTAGAAGTTTCGTGAACGTTCCCGGAACCCCGTTTGTTTTTGCTGCCTCAATTCTTACAGTCACGTACACATCGCAGTCGCACAAGGCACGCGGTCCTGATTTCCTTGCCCCCTTGATGTCTCGCTGGTCTAGCATGTGGTGTGAAGTACAAGCTTGGCCCAGTCTGTCATTTGTTGAGCGCCGAGCCCGACACCACAATAGCATTGCTGTTGTTAATCTTCCTGCGCATTTATTGAACATTTCTCGGATCCTTTTTATAACACGATGCAACGTTTTTCTGAACTCGTGAAGTGCACATGATTTCTCCTTACTAGTAGTAATCACTTCCATCATGAACGCTGCATTCTAAGTGAAACTCGAGCAGACTCTGTATAAAAACAGTAATAAGTGATATTATATACGAGTTACATGACATGCAGTGTACGACTGACGATACCTGACTGCCTTTCTCGCATCTACAACCAAACCAGTAATGGTTCAGTACCAAACAATCCTCTGATTCCTTATTTCGCTTATTTCACTGACCTGTTTTTTCGCAACACAAATAAACAATACATACATCCATTTATAGTAACAGGTAATCTCCTCATTGCATTCTTATAGCTGTGTCAGGCCACTTCAATAAGTTTAAGAAGAACTAAAGATATCAATTTCTATACAATTCAGGATTGCGTGCTGAAATATGTTCAATTAACTGTACACTTGGTATTAAGATAAGAAGAATACTTTTTATTCTACATTTATTAAAAATGAAATGCCTCAGATTATTGTACTTAGTGTTCATGTGTATATCTGCCAACACTAAATTGCAGCTGTACAAATACTAATTTATCTAAAAGGTTTGAGCATAACGAAATAATCCTATATAATTTGGACATTCAAGATTTTGAAAGGAAGCATAAAATATGTAGGTATTATACTAAAACAATAATTATGTAAGTAAAAGCTACTACAAAACAATAACATGAACTACACAACTGCAAATATTTCTATTTTTAATATTTGGTATTAAAATTCACTTTGACCAAGATTTGAATGTGAAGAACAAAATAGAGCATGCATTAACGCTATCTTCACTGTAAAAGAGATTTTAGAAAAAAGAACGGAATATAATTTAGGAACTTGTCTACTATTTATAGACTACATAAAAGCATATGATAGGGTAGACCGTATAAAGCTATGGCAAATATTAGAAGCATGTAAGATCCCTAGGAATTTGATCAATGTAATCAAGTCATATTGCAAGATGATAATCAATACTGGAAGTTAATATGGCATTGAGACAAGACTGTGGTCGGTCACTCATTTTATTTTATTTATATCTGAATAAAATAATAGAAGAATGGAGAATCAAATGTAAACCAAAACGAATCACATAATACTATCTTGATACAGTTGTATTTGGAGATGATCAGAAGTTATTGGCAGAGAATAAGGAAGATATGCAGTAATCATTGTTTAATTTGAATGAGATGAAAAAAACAATGTGGGAATTTCGGGTGAAAAAACGAAAGTAATGTTTATGATAAGCAAAGAAAAATTTCGGGTAAAACGTAATAGGAGGAAAAATAATAGAGCAAGTCCTTTAAATATTTGGGATCAAATATATCAGTAATTGACAGAAAGACAGAAATGGAATAAATATTAAACCATATAATAAAATCAATGGGTGCGTAAAAAAGAAATTTTGGCAGGAATATGAGGAAGGATCTAAAATTCATATTACATAGAATAGTTGTTAAAATATGCATATGAGACATGGGTAATTTAAATTAAGGAAACATCAAGATTGAAGACATCTCAAATGAGATTTTAAGGTGTTTACGGGTATTACTAGAAAAAATAGACTCCGAAATTTAGATTGGGAGAAGAACTAATGGAGGAAAACATTATGGTAGAAATTAAAACATATCACAGCAAGTGGAACGACCACATTAAGAGGAGTTTGATTAGCCTTGGAGCAGGTCATGTTAAGAAAGAAGAATAAGTATGTATGTAATGTTTTCATAAGTGAACTTGTTAAATCCGCCAACAACTTTTGAGTATACCTTATGCTAAATCTATGGTAATGCAGCCAGATTTTTACTAAATTTGCATACAAAAAATAAACAACTTGGTACAACTTTCATGCTAAGTAGAAACTTTTCTCATCATGTTACTATTTGCCTGTCATTAAGGAGGCCTGATTTATTTACTTTCACTTTAATTTCGATTTTTCCGACATAATACTGCTATTACTCAGTCATAAACCCATTACTGAAATAAGTTAAGTAAAATTGACAAAACAACAACAGCAATAATAACAATAATAATGGTAATAACAGTTTCTAAAAGAATACCTGTACAAGCACTTGTGAAAATGTCAGTGTGAAATGAATCTTTCTAGAGCTTTTCGTCACTATAAGTCAGTTGAAATCCTCTCTAGACAGTAAATACATCAGCAAATACGAACACGAATACACTAAAACAACGCTAATGCAGGATGATAATGAAGACGTTTTAAGTCAATTCTTTCACCAAGGATCTGTGCCGTAAGACAAAGACAGGCGAGAGAATAAAGATGCCGTCTACGGCTGTCTTCATCGCATCAGTGTAATCCGAGGACACAGTCGAGCTTAAGTTACAACGGTGTAATAGTCTGCCACTCAGAACAAAAGTGACACAACTCCCTTACAATAAAAAGCCCTTTGCATCTAGTTTGTATGGCATTAAGCTTTATATTTGATGTAGAGCTGTAGTATTACACTTTTGAGGATTTCAATTCAACGTGTGACTTTTATTTCCATTTTAAGCCATATGATTTATCAATTCTTTTTTTCCTTTCTTTCTTGTTGCTAGAGGGTCACAGGCAGTGGATTCTTCAGCAACTAATGAAACTGATGTACCTTTTGGACTCTGTAATTTCATCAATATTTCCAGTAATCCTTCATACACACTTAAATTCATATTTTTTCTATTGCCGAACAAAGTTTAATTAGCCAACCCTTTCCTCAACTCCAAATATTCATATTTTCTTCCTATCAGGTTATCTGCAGCAGAGCATTTTTGTTTTATTAAAAGTAGAATACCATGATCATAAAGAATGTACTGTCGCCTAAATTCTATATTGTAAAGTATTCTTCTACTTCATGACAATCGATATAAACATTTGAAGAAATTCTGTGTTACATATCTGTTGTAGGTATAATGGGAATAAGAGAACGCAGTAAGCTTAAGCGATATATTCAACTCTTTTAAGAGCCAGCTGTTCTGTGATGGCTTTGACGTTCCATTCTCTTTGCATGGCAGGAGATAAACAGCCCAGAATAACTTCTTGACTGAGAGAAGTATAATTATTTGAAAATTGAAACAAACAAGAAATGCCCTTGTTAGATGTCAAATTTCAAAATAATGTTTATTATAAAACAGTTTATGCAAATGTTTATCTTGACTAAAGTGAAGTAGTAGAAGAATAATTTTTTATAAGAGTACTTGGTTGAAGAATGGGTACAACAGTCATGTAAATGTAAAACATCTGAATTGTTTAGTAATGCAGGATTCAATGTGCAACTTCATTTGTTAAACAGCGAGTCTTGAATTCGGCCATTAAATTTGCAATATGGAATTCCATCGACAATATTGGAGAAAATAGCTGCAACATTTTTATTAACCTTGTTGCTAGGAACGTCCCAGCTTGGTAATTTTTCGCGATAACAGACCAAGGGTATTTTAGAGGACAGAAATAATAATTTCAGATAACAATACCTATCTATAAGCGTTTAAACCATTTTAAAATCCTGATTAAAAATAAGAAGGCAACATTGATGAGTGTTAACTGATAATAAGGTGTTACAAATACACAGCAATAACTAAACATGTACCTATATTATTTGTTGACATATTCAATAACCATGATAATGATAACAAAAATAACATTTTAAGTACAAATATACGGTGTGTATGACACATTTATGAGCATCCCAAAAACAAATAGGTCCATCAAATCTCTACAACCTCATTCAAAACCAAAAAGCATTTTTTATTGACCTCATCAACACCGATTTTTCTTTAAATTCACATTACTCGGTCATCGTTGGAAGTTTGTAGCATCCCAAGAATACTTGTTGTGTATCTTAACTCATATATTATTCTTAGGAATCCAGGGAGTATTCCCAAATAAAAACTTAGCCCGGCCACGTGACACATCAGGATTCGAAATTTTTCTTGCCGGGTAAGAAGCAAGAAGTTCTTCCTAAGTACTGTGACAAAAATAACTGTTTCTGTCACCGAAAGTGTACACATTTTAATGTCATAATGTTTAACAGCAGTTAGAAAACAAGTAATTATATACAGGTAGTATTCTAAATCCACGATATCTTTCTTCAAAGGGATAGAGATTGTCGCTTTCATTTATTCAGCATTTTAAAATGTAGTATTCAAATTTATGCAAAAAGCAGTTTTATATGGGGACAATTAGCATTAGCTTCAAATATCATCACGTAAGATTTCAGACGTATACCGCTCTTAATCTTAGCCAAAGCTCATTTCTTTTCCTCTTGCTCTCATCCCTGTACTGGAAACAAAAACCAACATAGCAAATTTCCCAGTTAAAATCCATGAAAGAAGAAAGGTCTCGCTGTCATTTTAGAAGATGAGAAAGCTGGGAATGAGAGATTAAGGCAAGAGTCAAGTGTCAGACAGCAGTTAAATAACTGTTGGTGAATAATCATACTCTAGATGCCTTTGTGACAAGGCTGGAAGACAAATGCGCTGCAGTTAAGCATGGCCTGCCCTCAAGTATATGGATTTCCCGTCGACAGTTCTTTACGTTTCGAGCTGCTTTAATTAAATGAGCTAGTTTGGCAGAGCAAGCGTTTTCTGTGTTTTAATTATTTATAATGTGCACATGCTGCTGCTTCTTCGTCAGTTAATCTTCAGTAACGTTTCAGCAAATTCATCAGTTGCCAAGAGAGGTTGTGATGGCGCTTCATTATTTACGAATTTACTCGTTGCTAATGAACTGTTCCGCTTTGCCAATCAGTTCGCTTGAGCGATTCGCTGAAGTAATTATGTTTATGAAAAATATTTTCCTCGCTTCGCATTCTTTCTCGCCTAGGAACACGGATTTTTTCCCCTAAAATGTACAAGCGATTTGATTAACTTAGAACAACAATTCAAATGTTTAATGAGAAATCAGTGAGGCATTTAATTGATGAAGCATGCAAGGGTGTTCTTAACCTCATCCAATTATGGTTCAACATGGTTTAGCTTACGTTGGTTGGCAAATACATATAATCACTACATTTTAATGATGTTCCATCCAGTTTACCAGCTACAGAAAATTAGTTTCCTTGATCTTATCGTCTGCGGCAGTTGTTTTTCAGCAGCATGAAATTATTATTTTATTTTCTATATATCTGTATTTATTATTAAGGTTCATAATTTTTTACATGCTTAACTTTTGTAGGTAGTTTGCACCGTTTGTAAATATCATACAATTTAAATTGTTGTTCTGTTTTAACCGATTTTCTGACAATGAATATCCAAACAACATTCTCACATTCAATAGCAAGTATGTATAATTCCACCTAAAGATGTTGAGAATTATACCCCAAATATTTTATTTGTTTAATTCATGAAGATTTCAGAGTATCTGTTAATTAAAAAGAATAATTTTTGTTATTGTTCTAAAAGGAGCTTTCAAAGACAATAGAATACTTCTACAGACAGAACGCAAGAAAATATGAATCACCTTTTCAAAATGCTACGGGGTAGAGCAGGTGCCTTTCCAGGGCTAATCGCTCGCAAAACAATTCAAAAATAGTTAGTTATTATTATTTAATAATTAATAGTCGAATACTATTATGTTTATATATGAAAATTTAAAAATTAATAACTTCGGTTCATAATGTAAACTCTTCAAAATTAAACGATGATCATTCCTAAATCTGTTGACCCAGGGTGGTTGTTATAGGTTACTTCTGCTTTCTTTATTTCTTCAAACATCAATTTTAAAATAGAGTAATTGATGCAAATTGTATGGGGATACCATGTGTAACATTTTGCGCATGGACATGCACCACCTGAACTTCCTAAAGTTCAGAAGATCTTGGTTCTTCCAACGATTGCTATATTTTTTAAAATGAGCTTGTCATTCTTTTCACTCTGTATAAGTTAGACCTATTCATCAATGAATTAAAACAATGCAGGTGAAATGTTTGGCTGTTCCAGGAAAAGCTAGATCATAGATGGGGCGAACTGACTCAATGCGTCACTTCCCCTACATCGCAGTTTTAACTCCTTCCACTGCCTCATAGTGGTTCTCACGTGTTCACAGCAGTTGCGAGAGGTAGCCTGACCTTGAGTGCCTTTGGTACAAACACCGCCAGTGGAGTGGACAGCTCAGCCCCAACCGTCCTTTGTTGTTCACCGCGGCCGACGTCACACTGTATGTATAATATTTATTAAAATCATCTGTCCTCCAGCGAGCGTCACCACATGGGTCCAGAATACACTGAACATAAACAGAATTACTATAAAAAATTAATTTCTGAAAATAACAGCAACAAAGAAGTTTAACAATTAATTTCAATGCTTAAAAAATTACATTTAAATGACACACAATAATGACGATTGTAACGATAGACATGAACTGAAAGTTTATATGAGATTAACAAGAAGGAGATAGAGAAAAAACTTTCCAAAGAATAGTTTTTAGAATAATGAGTAGAGAAAAGTGACTGAATGCAAACTTCAGATATCTTCTGTATATGAACTATCGATATAAACAACACTAAATGACAAAACTTACATGAGAAAACGCATTCATCTGCCACCACAGCAGCGGGATAGATAATTTACATACCACTGTAAGTTGTATTGCAATCTCAGGATAATTTTAGAACTGGAAGATTACTACTTTCAGTTACCGTTGATAGCGCACCTGGAGCACTTATTTTCATTCGAAATTCCGAGGGATAATCAGAGAGAGGGGAAAAAGTTATGTGCGTGGTAAAATGATACCTGTGGGGACATTTTATGAACTATAAAAGAGAAATACCAAGAAGTACAAGCAAATGGAATGAAACAATAGTTATTATACCGAGGATTGGCAAGGTGGCTTCTAAGTTGATGTATTCAAGATCGATAGTAGAGAAAATTGACTACAAAATACCACACAGCTCTTCCTCCTGCAGCATGACTGGAACTGGTTCCTCTTCAACTGACACCACTTTGCTCTCACTTGTTCTTCCTTTTCCTTTTCTTCTTATTTTCATCTCGTTCTAAACTACGATCGAGCGAGCAGCACGTGTCGAAATGTCCGAGATTTCTTTTCCATCTTCATCGCACGATGGTAAAGGTAAATGGTCCAGTTCCTACCATAGCGCTTCAACCTACACTCTGCGTTTGAATAGTTATGGCTGTCTGGGAAAGAGAACAATTTAGAATGAAAATGATTACAGAGGAAAAATCAACAGAACAAGTGACAACATTCAGGTACCTAGGAAGCAAAATATCAGTCAAGGAATGTGGAAATTGAAGAAAATATGGAAAAAATCATGTGTTGCACTCACATGTCTTTTTCTACTCTTGTACTAACCATTTATACTCTTATTCCTATATCTTCGTGTTACTTGATATCACATTTAGAAAATTATTGCTTATTTCTTTGTGGAATATTAGAATACAGTACGCTTTGTGCGATAGTCAAATCTTCTAAAGCTTTGAGATTCCGTTCTCTTTGCGCTCTTAGCATATAAAAAAATGAACAACGGTGTTGCATTTCACGAAGGTTTTGTTTTCCGAAAGTGACACAAATAACAAAGAATATCTTCGAAATGGTACATTCTGCGGAATATATATCAATCAATTATATTCGGACATAAATTGTGTGTTTTAGCGAGATCTACATTTTTGGATGGTAAGATTTTATCTCTTACGGTTTACCATTTATGCAAAAGTCATCCAGAGTAAACGTTACTACAGGGGCTATAGCCAGAAAATTCAAGATATACATTTCATTTGTCTTAAAAATATCTCAAACATATGACGTTTTAATCAAAATCGTTAGAGCCATTTTCAAGGAAATAAGAATTTTCGAAACATTTTCCATGTAAAGGGTAGTTTAGGTGGTGCTATTTTCTTCAAAATTTTCGTGTCGGATCCTTGAAAGACATTAAACTTAAATACCAACTTTGGTTTTTAATCGACTTTTCGTTTTTGAGTTATGTTGTCCACCGACACACAGACACACACAGCCCTTTTTCTAAAAATGAAGAGTAAAGTTGTGATTAACTGTAAACAATGAGATGTTTGTGTTTTGTTTATATGTTCGGTGTTTCTTGGATTAAGATTGTATGCCTTACTATGATAAATGCAATACTAAGTTTCATTGTTGATTACTGGGTGGGAGGCAGTAATTTATGACATTGACATTTCTTTCCTTGGCTGCATGGTTTTAACAAATTAAATTTCTTAATATGCTAGTCTGTCTTAAGTCTCTTGGACAACTACTAACATCGACGTAGACTGTTATGTGGCTGTAAGGAATATGTTAAACTGATATTGTACTTTGTAACCAGGAGATGGACAGTTCAACTCGGTAGATAAACTAACCTTTAAGCATATGCTGGGAGCATCGTATTTATGTGTTATCGCAATAAGCGATGTTTTGGCAGCAAATGACAGCAAGGACTGGTTTGGCTAACTTCCAATGCAATGTTTTACATGGCAGCAGAGGCATCTCCTGTGCGCAGTTTTAAATTTGAAATTGTGCGTTGTATAATAACAAATTAATTTGCATGACTTGTGTAGTAATGTTATACTCTTGTCTTGATACATACCTAACGATGCAAGATCATTGCAATATATTTATATATGAGTGTATTTTTTAAGATACTTTAGATCTCTTTTAGAATTTTAGATTGCTGCAAAAGATTTTTCTGAGGGCCATATTGTGTGCTTTGTGCAATATGATATTGTGAAATCATTTGTTTCTATCACTTGACCACAGGCAATATTTGCAAAATTATCGACATCGATGTTTCCTTCGACAGTGTGCTGTCATTGAATCCCTTTTTTCCTTGTAAAAGAGGAAAAATATGCATCTCAGAGTTCCCGCGCACATAGATATGTTTGCATGGGCTCCAGAAGTGCTTGGAGATGAGTGAAACACTTCAAAGACGGGACACGAGTAATCAAGATGAACCTCAAAGCGGTCACCGTCAAACTACCTTCAACTAACCATGAAAGACTTAATGATCCAGTTAGAGAAGACCGACGTGTCACTATGAACGAAAGTGTACAAAACTTGTAATTGGACAAAGTGCAACGTCGGAAATAATTCACTTGGACTATCAAAAAGTTTGTGCTGTTATGCTGTTGTGCATTTATTGGCCAAAAATCAAAAGTTCAGAGAAGAATCATCACCATCACAAAGATATTTCTGTATTAACTGCTACGAACACAGCATTAGAAATTGTGATTCTCACAAAAAGGAGCATCTATATTGATATAATTTTCAGGTTTTAAATTTTAATTAGTTACAAAAATATAATGAGAGCTCTGTTGAAGAAAGAGATACCAAATTCTGTGGATTTCGATGGTTCTGACGGCTCATTCTTATCGAAACATTGGGATTTTCCTGATCTACTAGACCACAGTCTATAACGCGAACATTTATTTTCTTCATGACACCACGCCTATCGGAAAAACCTAAGCGGGTGCATTAATTTTATTGTTCTTGCCGTTCTGTTGTTTATCGTTACTAATTTGTCAATAAAATTATAAAACAACGCAACAATACTCGAATCATTTTCAAACAGAAAGTATTCCGCTGAGGAAATAGAGAGGGTGCTCATTAAATATATTCTACAGTTAATTCCCTATATAGGTTGTTTCCTTAAAAGGAAACAGAGAGGAGAGAGAAAGAGGGGGGGGGGGAGAAAATGCACATCATCATCATCATCATCATCATCATCATCATCATCATCATCATTCCAAACAATGGAATCCGGTCGTAACTACTGATGCGTGTCTATCCAGGTCGACCCTATCTCTTGTTTTAGACATATTCATATTCTACAGGACTGAAGGAGCTAAATTAGCCTGTACGTGTTCATCAGCTTTAAACTAGCACTGGACGCATACACCTTTTGGTGATCTGTGAAACGCAAGTACACACATTTAAGGCCATTCCACATGCCATTTTTAGTGAACGTTTTCTGAGAGTTCTGGCGTGCCAAATATTGTACACCAATATTTCAAAATGAGCGACTTTTGCCTGCAGGTGCTTCAATGATCTATAGTCATTACATTTTATAAACCTTTTGCGGATTTTAATGCCTTGTTTCAGTTTAACAATAGCTTTTAGGAATGCCAAAGCCAAATTTTGTTAATCTAAGCCATACATGCAGGAAAACAACTCTATTGCGAGATTGCTATAAAACAATTTTATTGTGCGGTACATAAAAAAACAGTAAATTTTTTACTCTTCTTATCAAATGATCCAGAACTAATCTGCTGGTGATATTTTTGCTATTAAGAGTTACTGTTGCACAAAACAGCGAGTGACAAGTGCGTAGGCAGAAAGTATATTTTAGGAGGCAAAACAGGAATAACTGAAAAACTCGAAGTAAGTCATGCTTTCATTCTGTATCCACTTTTTAGAGATTTAGCCAACTGAAGCGGATATCAACTGGAACACTAAATAGGCACTAAGTAAGGGATCGGATGCATCACCATGACCAACAACCAACATTTTAAGTATTTACTCGTATATGACCATAAGGCAAACATGGCTGCATGGAGTCTAAATTGCCAGGTTAGAATGATAAACTCTCACAAATATTCTGAAGAACTGACTTTTAAATCAATCAGTAAGGTGTGTTAACCACTAGATCAAGAAGATAACCACT
The DNA here is from genome assembly GCA_030765045.1 of Tenodera sinensis. NCBI lineage: Eukaryota > Metazoa > Arthropoda > Insecta > Mantodea > Mantidae > Tenodera > Tenodera sinensis. The sequence goes on along the minus strand of CM060965.1, from coordinate 82,868,362 downwards.
TCTATACAATTGCAGGGGGTACTCTGTAACCAGTACTAATTATCTGTGACTAAATGTGTGCAGATAGTAAATTAGCACAGCAAACTGTTTAATCACCTCAACAACCAACTATGATTGACACTTTTGCAAAATAATCTTTAGAACTTTGATTTACTGTTATTAACAAGAAAAATGTGATCCGCTAAATCTGTAACTATAAGAGTTACAGAAAGCAAAAATAAGACAGCAGTTTCTTCGATATTTACGTTTTAAGTATCTGGGACTTCAGCCCCCTAAGCTTCCTTCTGTGCACCCCCTTGTAGGGATCATAGATTATTATCAAAGGCGATAGTTGATAAACGCCATTGTAGCTAGACACTATCACACAATCAGGTTAAGACTCAAAGTTTTGACCAAAACCTCGACAAGTTAGAAGATTGGTCATCTTTAGAATTTCCTTTTCACACGTACTTTCATAGTTCTTTAAAACCACAACAATCGCGTGGCGTGTCGATTTTTTTTTTTTTTTTTTTTTTTTTTTTTTTGGGAGGGATACTTCTGTCTCGGGCAAATTTGACCTGACTCGGAGAGTTCTATTCTGCAGCGTCAAGGCACACATTTCTCACTTTGGTAAATTTTCGTATAGCTCAGCAAGCAAATTATTAAAATTTTTAAACATCTGTCTGACTGGCTTTTTCAGATGTCATTTTTCGTAATCAGATATTTGGTCCTTAAAGTGTAGTTCTTTGCATGATTTACATTTGCTAATTATGTAGTAGTAATTTTGTTGCACCTAGTCATTTAATTAATATGTGTGAAGTCCCTTAACTGTTAGGCTATATTGAATTGTTTTAACACCGAGTTTTTTCTTAAACTTTGTCCAAATTGTAACCTTTTTCATATTTTTATACATTTTTAACGTGTTCGCTGTTTATCCAAATGGTTAACTTTTTAATATTTTGTCTAAATTGTTAACGTGTTCAGAATTTATTTAATTTTCGATATTTTGTGAGGGAGTAACGTAATCAGAGGAATTACTTGATAGTTATATCCAGTTTAGCCACCTGGCAAGTGCAAATTGAAGAGTTGTAGTGTTAGTTAAATGGGATTAATTTGTAATATATTGAAGTCAAGATAATTGATTCTATTGCTACCTCTGTAATAATTATGTTATTTGTAAGAATACGTGCAATGGTTTCTGAAAAGGCATGAGCATGGATATTTGCGTGTTCAAGATCAATATGAAGATGCATATTTCCCTATGGCAAATATTTGTTAATTAAAAGCCAGTATATCTGAATTTAGTTTTTGTAAGCAAATACTAGAGGAGTAGACCTCTTATTTAGTATTGGTCTTGCCATCACCCTATATCCCAGGTCCGATTGCTTCCTAGTTTAGGCACCTTCAGTTTAATTATGTAAAAGACAGGAGTACTGATCTACCTACTTATTATGTAATGTTACAGACACATAATTCTGTTATTTGTTAAGCAGCCAGGGAATTAATATAACTACTTGTGTAGATACTATGTGTAGCCTGAGCTTTGTTCCCACGATCTGTGAGTAGCTGCTACTGTGCCACATACCCTAGCCAAGTAAAGTATCCATCACGTACATGCATGGAGAGTCAGCTCTTCACATGCCTGACAATTACCCCACCCGCAAACCTATCTGTAATATCCATCTCCCATGAGGAATCGATTTGCACCAACTGTGAGCCGGGATTGCGATTGGAATGACAGGGAGACTCCAAGTTGGGCATTAACAACAATTAGTGACAGATGCAGGATGGGTGTCATTATAACGATGCCGAAGTGCCTTTGTCCAGACGTGCGGAGGTGTGGTGCCGTCATGGACCATCGCTCGCCCGTCTAATTCTCAAACTTGAACCGCGAGCCTAAACTTGCTTCAACATCAACAAGAGGCTTGCTTGCCACTTCTCCCAAAGTGTTACAGTGGAAAGGGAAAGGAGTGTCAAAAAATTAGTTGTTTGCTAAAAGAGATAAATGTATTTCGCCGTTTATATATTTAAATAAATATATCAATTGTTTAACCTTCCGTTTGGCGTGTACCCTGGAGAACTCCGTTAGTCGCGTGGGGCCTAGTAGACCCGTGCTATATTTTTGTTCATATCCTATGCTTGTATTTATTTCTTTAAATTTAATTTTTCCTTCATTCCGAAGCTTAGCTTAAATATATATAGTCTCTATATTATCTTACTAGATAGATCAAATATAAATATAGTATGAATACGGTATATATTAAAATTCGTGCTACACTACACGGAAAGATATTAAATTACGATGTTCAGGTATGCAATTTTTAATTTGAAATGAACTGTCAACAACAGTAATAATAATAATAATAATAATAATAATAATAATAATAATAATAATAATAATAATAATAATAATAATAATAATAATAATAATAATAATAATAATAATAATAATAATAATAATAATAATATAACAACAACAATAATAATAATAATAATAATAATAATAATAATAATAATAATAATAATAATAATAATAATAATAATAATAATAATAATAATAATAATAATAATAATAATAATAATAATAATAATAATAATAATAATAATAAGAAGAAGAAGAAGAAGAAGAAGAAGAAGAAGAAGAAGAAGAAGGTCTTTGACAGGCACATGAAGTTATCTACTACAACATAGATTGCTCTCATCGTCTTCTTCATAATCCGTTTCTAAAGAATCTAAAGATCGCATTTTCAGTTTCTGAGAAGTAGTAGCATACTAGCATACTACTTGCAATGGCAAAGCAATATTGCACAACTAATGAGGAAAAACATACACCAGCAATATAGGTATAACAAGCTCTAGATTATATTTAATTTTGTAAGTGCAATCACTATCATGTGGTAACTACATCTTTTGTGTATTAAGATTTTTCTCTATCTCGTATCAATTAAAGAAAAATGATTTTGAATGAAGATCACTTCACAGGCTAGTTCACACAAAATTCAAAGTACACATTTGTTTGTCACACAAAGATCTTAAACATGTTGGATTTTAGTTAAAATCTTCAGAGGGATTTTCTGATGAAAACTCGGTATACAATTTTAGAATAGAATGCAATGCTTACTATAGATAGGTGTTAAAGAAAAAAAGAAAGCTTACAGATATGAAGGTATAAAATAATAACTTCAGAATTCCACCGATTTTTTTTTATTTTCGAGTGCACACCCAAATACTTTCTTTGTAAACAAAAAAGGCCCAATTGTGCAAGCTTTGAGCCCAAACTTTAACAGAGATGCGAGCAAATATCTCCTCAACCAAGGCCTTCCACTCTAAATATTTACAGAATTATTGCTATTTCCTGTCATTCAACAATTTTGTCCCTTATGGTGGAGTTTCCGCAGAAAATATTTTTCGGAAACAGAATTATGAAACACCATGCTTTAACCTTTGCCCCTTTTTGATTACAATTCTGTTGCTGCTGGGTTTATGTGAACTGGCTACGTTAACGTATGGTTCTGACGGAACTCCTTCATGACGCATGTTAAATATTAAAATATTTGGCTCAGCAGTTCAGGAACACAGACTCTGAATCTACTTCCACTTCCAATACACTGCACTTGCTAATCTTCAGCTGCCTCATATAAATCGGAGATAATGAGTGACCAACAGAGCGCGGAAAAAGAGACTTTAACCCTTATACCCGCAAAAAACACATTGTAACAAATTGGCTCGATACATTTACCTTTTATTATCCTTTATTTTTATTTATTTTATTTCTTACATCAAAACTAGCCTCAAATGACACCAAAAGGACACAGTATAATAATTTATCGTTACTTTACACAGAAACTCCCAAGAAATAACAAGAAAATATAAGAAGTACTAAAATCCTTAGCAACGTGATCTCACCCAACGCTGTCGCGTTGATTAACTGTTCTTTTCCAATGCGACAATTTTATTCAGGCTTCTATTAAAATGATTAATTTTTTAAATAATGTTTTCTTCCTTTTTCTTTCTTTTTACTGTCTTTGTTATGTAATTTAGGGGGGGGTGCCTTCAAAAAACAACCTGGGTGAAATTCCGACACCTACCGAAATTTTAGATGGGATGCAATACTTTTATCTACTAGATGCTGGTGCGTAATAAAAAACTAAAATGTTCTAACACCTGTGCAAGGTTACAGTAATGTAGGCGCATATGTTATAGTTAATGGATTTAGTTTTTGTGCACAGGAGCATTTCGGTTAAAAAGAGCCAAAGAAATAATTTTGTGCTATAAATTAGAAGATATGATAACATAATTAAAATAAATAAAAAGTAGGAAACATACACCTGAAAGGGAGAGATTTATTTGAAGGAAATAACATTTGGATTACCTTCCTCGCGACTACGAATGAAAAATGGACAAATAAAGGACTTGCTATGAAACATAAGATATTATATTTTTTGTCTAGGGAACTAATGGATGACACTATCCATAACCTTGTTGGATGGAAACTCCTTCCACAGAAACACGAAATTAAAAACAAGATAAATGACGGCGTTGCTCGCATAATTAATTTAGTGGAACATCTTAAGTTCTAATTTTGCACCTGCTCACCACAAACGTAATTGTTTTTTGTCATGTATTTTTCTGAGGAGATCTTTAAGGTGTTTTAAACCGAAAGGTCAAGTAGAGGTTTTGATATCAGCTTTAAAACTCGGGATGATATAGGTACCACAAGTGACTTTATGGGATTAAGCTCGAAACGTTTGACTAGTAACGATTAAAACTATCTCACGAACAATTGTATCGGACGGAAGTTTACATACAGCTTCGGTCATATTTTAACCAGGGATTCTACATAACGTGTGTTACAAATGTATGTCCAACACAATTATTTTCAATAAGAAACCTCTTCGCCGTTAAAAAAAATATTTGTAGCCATCTGGCTTCTTAACGAACGGATATAAATGGCTTATTATTTCATTAATCGTCACGCAAACATTGTATGAACAATGCTGAAATGCATTTCTAACTTAATTCCAATAAATGTAGTCACACTTTAATGTTAAAATATCATGCAAAGTTTAATTTCTAAGAGAGATTTAGCGTTAACATTTACATTAAAGTTAACATTAATTTATGATTAAATTCATGCATTACTGTATTGTTCACACAGTGTTTGAGTGACAGCTATTGAGATAATAAACCATATGTATCTATTTTTCAAGAAATTATACGACTCAAAATATTCGACACAAACTATTTATTTTTTTGGCGAAACCGTTCTTTATTCACAATAATTGTGTTGGACATATTTGTTACGCTGATCCTGCAGAATCCATGATTAACTTGTGGCCGAAGCTGTACCTTCCACTCGGTATATAAGCACCGGGCTAATTCAACCCATTGCCAGATTTAACGGATATAGGTTATCTCGCTATGGTAGCTCAAGTGGTAAGAACATGAACACGGAGAACCAAATATCCGTTATTCAACTGCCGCCCGTGGCATAGAGCTTTGCAGTTTGATTAAGCTTTACAAATACGCAAATAATGCGGATTTATCCTAAAATAAATGAAGAGCTACTTACGTCATCTGGTGCTGGAAAAAAAAAAAAATCGCTATGCTGAATCGACGTCGGTCTGGGTGGCTCAGGTGGTTAGACGCTGGCCTACTGAACCGAAGGTCGCAGGTTCAATTCCGACCCAGACGGATGGTTTTTTAGTGTGCTTAAAAACGACAACTCCTTCAATTTGAAATCCCGGCAGACCGGCGACGCTGATATGATCCTGGCAATTGACAGCGTCGTTAAAGATAAAAACATTTGAATGTATCGCCACAACTCAAACATCCAAGTTGGAAGGATATAGCCAAAGTTAAACGCAGAAGTAAAAATCTTAAATTAACACAAAAATGCAAACGTTTTGGAAGAGCAACTGCTTTACTTCCTCTTCCGCGTAAAAGGTAGACAAGGCAGTGCATTCCATCGAAAAATTGGATGTAGAGATTTCATTAGCAATACACGTTTCAAGTCCCCTGCATGCATATGAATCACATTAATTGGCGTGCGAATGATTATGAAGCAACGTTATTTAGTCAATGTTGCAACTGTAATATTTTTTGTTTTATTGTTCTTCAAACCGAACATGTTTCAAGAAGCAAAGAAGCGATTAGTGGTACTGGTAGTTCATCGGCAGCCACCATCAGGCATATTTACCTCGAAAAAATAGGTTATTTTCTTGAAGAACCGTTTTAATACTAATTATTCTGAGTAATTCTAATTGACATGCATTTAAAAATAAAAGTAAACATTCTGGTGTCCCAAAAAAATTCTTGATATGCTTATTTATACGGGTCACATACGAACCCTACCAATAAAGCCCAATAGCTATTATTTTTTAAGTGTAGGAATTGTTTTAAAAAACTATATGTGCGTGAACCAATACATGGAAAACCAGTTCTAGGAAGGCGTATGAATCACGTATCCTATGAAAACAACTATAATGGTGCGTGCAAGAGCATCGAGGTTACAAACTGCATTCCCGAGTAATTTTCATGTACTAGCTGCACAAAAAAGTACTATCCCGTTATAACACACGTTATATTTTCTAGGATATTGTCAGCAGTTCTATTTAATTTGCTTCTGATTAAAGGTTATCGCCATACCTCTGTTGAGTAATCCAATAATATTTGAAAGTGAAGCTTTTGCGCATCTCAGGTTTCAATTATACCACTGCATTTATTAATTTTCAGTAAATATGCACTTAGCGTATTATTCAGAACTGTAGTTTTGGTTTGTAATTCATTAGCACAGTCATTACCCTCTTCTTCCGCACTATATTTATTTTCTATCTTGTTGCCTCTGTTTTAACTGATGACGAATATTCATCTTTATAAATAATAGAAATATGACACTTTTCTTGAGCTTTTGAGCGTTAATATCCACAAGTCTCGCCTCGTTATCCATAATAATTTGTTCGATGTGTTACAAACTCATTAATCTTATCATACTATTCTGCCAATTAATACTCTTTACGAAGAAGTTTATAGGCTGCTAAGATTTGGAAAGCTTATTTTAGTGTAATACAGCTGTAAACAATGTGAAATTGTTCAACTATGTGTTATTAATAATAAATGTTCTAACTTGAGAGACATATCAGGAAATGAATAAAACTAGGACAATGAAAAGCTTCAAATGCCTATCCAAGGTATTTTAACAATACTAACATTTTTTTGTAATGAGAAGGTATGCTTTTTCATTATAATAATTAATATAGGAAATTGATTAGAAAGAGAAGTTGGCCATAATAATACTCAGAAGCTGAAAATACCCTTCTCTTTTAAAGTGTCCGAAGACAAGGACCAATCTAAAATATGTGCATTTTGAGTCCCTGTGGGCCACTTAATATCTTGTAAGCTTCTTGTGACTACATTTCACTGGCCTTTCTAAATTTGAACAGGCAACAATGAGTTGTCTTTAAAATATTGTCTGATATTGCACCAGGAGTGGGGATTGGTCAAAACTAGAATAAGCGTTCTATAAACATATGTCCGGGAACAAATACCTATTGAGATATGAGCTATTTTATTTGTGCTGAGTACTTAAACCAGACAATGGACTTCACCCAACAAGCGTATTCTAGGGAGCACTACTATCCGAAATGGTTAACGGAACAATTGTTGGGTAAACATCCATAAATATCAAATGGGAGTTCTGATGATTTCTGTCATTTTGTTCTCTGGCAACAGATGCATATGTCGATACTACTGCAGGAATGCTAATGTGATTACCATGCATTCTTACACGTGCTTCAACTCTTCTCAAAGAATCTAGAACTCTTTCGATCATTCCTGGCTGCCATTGGGATTGGACATATATGCATTGGTCACACGCTCTTGTAACGTATGCACATTGCAAATAGGTTTGGCATACCCGATGCCCTTAAATATTCCCATAGCCAAAAATCCAATGGATTGATATCTGACAAATGAGGAGGCCATGTTTCTGGATCTCTTTGACCAATCCATCCGTTGGATGAAGTCTATTGTCTGGTGTAAATACTCAACACACGTAAAATGTTTCATATCTAAACGGCATTTGTTTTCGGACTAATGCTTATAGGAACATTTCTTCTAGGACAATTCCAACACCTGTTGCAATATCACACAGCTTTCAAACACCCTATATAGACAGCAAAATAATCTAAAAATATGAAGCAAAGATGCAGCATTTTTTAATACTTTTTTGCACTGAATGTATTTTTAAGCGAAAATGTTTAACTGTTTCAAATAATACCTTTTAACGTTACGTGATAAATCAAGTGCATCAATATTTCACTACAATATTTATATATTAAGGTGTATCAAGAGTCCATAAATAACCTACTTTGGTGGAAAATTACACTTGTTCTTTTTTCAGTAATTAAAACCGTCTTAGAATATTTTAGGCATTTTTAGGCTACTTAAGGATCTTTAACTTCCAAGCCACAGAACTAACTTACCAAAACACTTGTGGGAATTCTAAAGACCTCACTTAACCGTTTGAGGTCTAAGGATTAGATTTTAAAATTAGCTTTATAAGTTAGAAAACAAATAATAACATTTAAGCATTTACTAACTAGGAACAATATTGCTCATGCATAGAGACCCCGTGACGCCTTCAGTTGCAGTTTATTGGATAAACAATCCAGCACCGTTACCGAGCTCCATACTGTCGTTAAAACTCCTACTTAGCATCTCTTTTTCAACGCCTATGCTTCAAGTACGTCAAAGGACACTACCTGATGTTATCACAATGAAGCGTTCTTTGAAGTTCTACATAGCTTTTTGACAAGGACCTAAGAGCTTTTCATTAAACTTCAAAGGAACGCACGCTCTCGCAATCGATTGTGCCTCGAGTGGAAACGAATAGCAGGTGGAAACATTTGTGGAATCCTTTCTCTGATAGCGAAGATAAAGAGAAAGACTAGAGCAAAAAGGACTGATGCTCCTGAATCGCTTTACGTATAAAAAATATGCAATAGAAGCACATTTTCCCTTCCCGAGGCTTCAAACATTTTGCATGAGAGAAGTCTTTAAAAAAACCACCTTCATGAGTTTGCTGTAATGATGTTACTTTATGCAAAACGTGTTTAAGGCGGAAGCTCCTACATATAGCTTGGGAAAGCAAACTTGAGCAGCTTTTGTGTGCAGAACCAGCCTCTGGCTTGGTAGTTCTCATGGTTTTGTAGAAACTTTGAATAACTTTGGCTTACCTTGAGAGGTGTACTCTGACATTGCTAAATAAATATTTTGTGAAGCTATTGCGTAACACGGCGTTATAAGAACTTTTGTACTTCTCAGAACTACTGCAAATGAAAAAAAAAAAAAAAAAAAAAAATCTGATGTGTTGCACTCACATGACTTTCTCTACTCTTGTACTAACCATTCTTACAAACTCTTATACCCCTATCTTCTTCGTGTCAGATGAGATAAGTATTTGTGAAAATTATCTTATTGCTTATTTCCTTGTAGGTGCAAGGGGAATATTAGAATACAGTAGGCTGTGAGCCACAGTCAAATATTTTAAAGCTTTGAGATTCTGTTCTCTTCGCACGCTTAACATATAAAAAAACTGATGTGTTGCACTCACATGACTTTCTCTACTCTTGTACTAACCATTCATACAAACTTACTCCTATATCTTCTTCGTGCCAAGATAAACATTTGTACAAATTATCTTATTGCTTACTTCTTTTTGTAGGTGCAAGGTAAATATTAGAATACAGTAGGTTTTGTGCGATAGTCAAATCTTTTAAAGCTTTGAGATTCTGTTCTCCTCGCACACTTAACATATAAAAGAATAAACAACGATGATCCATTTAACGTTTTCTAAAACGCACACATACAACAAGAAATTTATTTAGACATAAATTGTGTATTATAGCAAGATCTACATTTTATGATTTGGTCTATCTCTAATGGTTTACCAGTTACGCAAAAATCGTCCAGTGTAAATACAACTACAGGGGCTAAGTTCAGAAAATTCAAGTATACATTTCATTTGGCATAAAAACATCTCACACATATGACATTTTAATCAAAATCGTTAGAATCATTTTCAAGAAAATCAAAATTTTCGAAAGATTTTCCATGTAAAGGGTAGTTTAGGGTGGGGCTATTTTCTTCAAAATCTTCGTGTTGCATCCTTGACAGACATTAAACTTAAATGCCAACTTTAGTTTTTAACTTACTTTTTGTTTTTGAATTATGCTGTCCACAGACACACAGACTGGCAGACTTTGGAATTCCCACAAGTGTTTTGGTAAGTTACTTCTGTGGCTTGGAAGTTGAAGACCCTTAAGTAGCCTAAAATACCTATAAAATGCCTAAAATATTCTAAGGTTTTACAGTACTTAAAAAAAGAACGTGATGCGAGTTAATTTGTACCTTTAATAAATTTAATTACATATTTAAATGATTATTATAATGCTTGGCAGATAATGTAATTAAAAATGACTTTAATAATAATTTTTGTTAAAATAACACAAATTAAAAATATTTGCGTGCAAAATAAAATCCCAGATTGTTTAAGCGCATTATAAAATGGTGAACTGTGTTTTAACTCTCTACAATGTGGAGAGAGAAAGAATATAGTTTTCGTGGTTCTAGGAAGCAAATTTGCATTGAAAATAGTTTTTAGTGCCCTTAAATCTTTCTAATTCTAAACTAAACTGCTAATGTACGTTATGCGCCTTGCACTAAGCCTCTACGTTCATAAACAGCTTAAAAGTTGGATGCGGGAATCAGCAAGACCGTCCATTATAGTTGCCTCGTCGCTGAAAGTTTAATGCATTGTAATCTAAAGCAGCATGCTTTCAGTGATCTCCAACAGCTAATGCGGGTGCCTGGATATCTGCTCTCGGCTGTCCTCATTTAACTGACATGCATGAAAATCTTCAAATTTTGGGAGGATTTCGGTAAATAGAGGAATATCTCAGTAACGCATAAGTGATTGAGGAATGTGGTACAGCACTTTTGACTAAGATACCGTATGTGTAACATATCTGCATGCCAATGTGTATATCTAGAATTTTATGTGAATAGCTGTGAAATTATAAAGATCATAGTTGTATGCTGTGTCCGATAGATGATAACATATGGAGACTATCAATAAACACAGCTGCATGTTGGAAATATCCACGTGAGTAAACCGCGCTGTAAAACGACATGGGAGTTAGAATATTCTGCTCTCCTAATACGCTTAATCATGGCTGTATTAATTACATGACAGTTCTTCCATTATGATGACGTTTATTCTTTTGATATTTTGAAATAAACTTCTAAAATGTAAATACACTAAGTTCTGGTAAAATATCAATGACATACTTCCTTTTTGTGAAACAGAGAAGTTATATTAGGAAGATAATGACTAAAAAATTCAGTCGTGATGGCGAAACGGATCATTATGCCTAATACGGTGGAGATAGATGAAAGGAGAGAAAAGAATAAAGAATGAAAGGCAAAAAAACTACAAGAAAGTACTGAGCATTCGCCTATGAGAATTCCTTTGCAAAGCACGAATTACTTCAGCTATTTCATATAAATCTAGAAACATATTCAGAAACTTCTTACATTAATTTAAAATCTCCGAATGTCACTGTTTTCATTGAAGGTTCGGCAAGTTGAAAGAACTATAATTGGGATGAAATACCATGGTATCTAGTTCCTTGGGAAACTTTGTCATTCATGACAAAAGGCGTGGTGAAGATCTGTCGAGTCCCATTTCTGGCACCAGAGGTTTGTTCCTCTCAGAAGAAAGAAACAAATGGAAACATCTTAAGTCACGAACGACCGCGATTTACAGCTGTTCCTGTTCGGTGTGACCGATGTACTCTGCTCGAAACAAAAGAAGAAAGTATAGCGTAATTGCTCGTTACGCTTTGCATTGTCATGTTGAATATGGGGGACAGGTTTCTTAGTCCCCGCAGAACATGAAGCTCATGCTAGGGCCACACGGTGAATAACTGTACCTTCATAGTGGGTGTCATAAATTCACCCACATTTCGGGCACAGCACCGTTCACAACTTTTGGAACCACATTCGGAATAATTTATTGTAAATCTATTTGACAAATGTCTAAAGTACAATTCCTGTATCCCACCATTTAATTTCAAATGACTTCGACAAACTGTTCTTAGTAATATTTATTGTTCTACTTACTTAATTATAACTGAGATAACACGTTGCAGAAATAGTTTCAACACGCATTTCGTTGAAGGCATAAGGGACAAACCGATGGCCAGATATTTAAGTGCAAGTAACTACATAATGACCTAGAAATTCTATTCTTTCCACGACATTGCGAGAAATAGCGACAACATTTTCCAAAATTGACATACATATTGAAACATTCAAACTAATATAGCGGGTATCTCGGAAATAGGTTAGGCTACAAAAATGTTATTTCAAATAAACTGAGTATTTTAAAGATACAAGTCTATTCCCAGAAAATTCAAGATATACACTTTGTCACGCATATATCTTAAACATACGGTATTGTAATCAAAATGCTTGAAGAAATACAACATTTTGGAAAATTTTCCATGTAAAGCGTAGTTTGAGGTGGAAGAATTTTATTGAAAATCTTCGTGTCGCATGATTGGCAAATGTTGAACTTCAATACCAACTTTATAGAACGTTTGATTGTTGGGTTAGATATACTGTTCTCTCTCTCTCTCTCTGATTTAAGTTCAGCCTCTTTTAAGAATGTTACATATTTTCAAGAAAATCCCCTAACCCAAACTCCCTTTACATGGAACATTTTTCAAAAATTCGATTTTCTTAAAAATTGTCGATGTTTTAAAGTACTACATGTTTAAGATATTTTCGTGATAAATAAAACGAATATTTTCAACTTGCTGGGAGTAGCTTCTGACTTTCTCTTGATTCCATTGCTTATCCATAATAGGTAAACCGTAAGAGATAGACAAATTCTTACTAAAAAGGATGTAGATCGTATTAAAACACAGTTTACATCGAATACATTTTTTTGTGGATTTGACCATTTCCAAGATATTCCTTGTTATCGTTTGAATTTTTAAAAGTTTATGCTTCTAAAATTGGAACTTGTCATTAGCTATTTTTGCCTCCTAGATATACAAAGAGGACAGTTTCAAGCCAATCATAGAGCGACCACTCTTAAAAGATTTGACTATCACTTAAGCCTCCTAAATTCCCATATTTCTATTGTACCTACAAGAAAATGTGTAATAAAACCACTCCAACAAATGTTTTATCTCGATGAACATGGAGTAGATAAGCGTTTATAAAAATAGTTTGTTTAAGGAAGAGTAGAGAAAGTCATGCGGATGCAATACGTTTTAATCTGTTGCACGTACTATACTTAATACATTCGACATCGTAAGCGGTGATTACTGATGATATGATGATTGCGAAACGACATTTAGGAAGAAAGCATTTCAGAGATAAGTTTAGAATAGGTCTCCTGCATTTGCTTGATATGAGGACTGAAGAAAACTTAGAATAATCCTATAAGGGAGCGGTTATTGAGATTTGAATCGCGAGTCCGTGCTTTAACAATCTCGTTTAGCCAGGACAGGGATAGAGTTTGTTAGATACGAGATTTATTAGACATTCGCTTAATTTAAAATACACAATAGCTTTATGAATATTGTCCTTGTTATACAGAGATCCCAAAGGTGTTGGCTATTTGCGATGAATGAATCTCAGGTTGTCTTTTGTGGCGCACAAGTTAAACAGGGATTATATAAAAAGGAACTAAAGGTAAGAATTTTTCCGGCAACACTGAGAAGTGGTATGAATATGAAAGGCCATCCGACCGTTATATATGGCGGAATGCCAAAAAGTTGACCAAGTCAATGCACCAGAGCAAATCCCTAGAGACACGCGACTAATTTCGATCAACACCAGCAATTTGTTTTCCAGTAGGCGGTCGCAAACCTCTTGCTGGCTCTGCTTTGTAACCACGCAGTGAGTTCACTTCACTCCCTTTTCGGAACTTATATAATTCTATAACGTTATGCTCGCTATTATTATTTACAAACACTCCGTATGAATATGTTTGTAAGCTGTATTTGTAATCATTAAATATATTCAGAATTAATTAATTCAGTCCAGCAACATTATTTTGAGAGTATGATCATTATCTAAAATGGGCTAATCAATTTGCTAAAGGAAATTTCTCAATAAATATTTAAATATCTCCAAAACAAATATATGTAATTTATTTTACTTTCTCTACAACAGTAGCATCCCGATAGCTCGAACTCATGTGGACTGAGAGAGTGTTGAATTACAAAAATGACTATTTTCGCGAATAACTGCTCATAACATGATACTGCTAATTACACAAATGTTTAATATACAAAACAGAAAAGATTAACATATCCTACAGTTTATTACGTATTGAATAATATTGTCCAGTGTCTTTAACGCATCCAATTTAATTTCCATTGTTGTGATAACTTGTCTTCTTTTCTCGTTCAAAATTTTTATTGGCACAACCAGAACGCTAACAGTAAGCCTCAAATTTGAGAAACGGTATTATAAATGGATATACTTAACTGAAAGTTAAGCTTATCACATACGTGCTGGGTAAAGCGATAAACCTTCAAAACTTTGTTTGTGGTATGTATCCACATTATAGTGACAAGCTTTTGATTGCTTGACAGTGGAAAATAGTCTGGCGGTGTTTATGTTCTGATTTAGCGCTTGGTTACTGTGAGGAAGAATGCAGCAGGTTGTGTATGTACACTAACTAAAATTTACCTGTACTGTTTATACCGCACAATGGATTACAGAAACTATTACAGTCAAGTTTAACGATAAAAAATATTAAAATAAAAATATGTGTGTAGTGTGTGTGTGTGTGTGTGTGTGTGTGTGTGTGTGTGTGTGTGTGTGTGTGTGTGTGTGTGTGTGTGTGTGTGTGTCTACTATGAACAGTATTACTTAAAAAACGAAAAGTCAACTATACACTAAATTTGGCATTTAAGTACAGCATGTTTCAAAATGGCAACACAAAGGTTTGAAAGAATATCTGCCTGCCACAAACAAACGTTTTTAAGGAAATTTTTTTTCAAAATGTTTTATTTTCTCAGAAATGGCTAACGATTTTGCTTAAAAGGTTTCGTATGTTTAACATAGCTTCATTACAAATAAAACTTATGTGTTGAATTTTCTGGGACATCCTGTGAAGTCCTTTTCACAGTTAAGTATTTTCGTATAGTCGATAAGCCGTAAGAAATAGATAAAACCTTAATGTAGATCTCCTTAAGTGATGTTTTCTTAAATTCTTATACTGTGGTTTTAACTGTTTCCAACACATTTGCTCTTAGTATGAATTTTCAAATATCTATTAATTTTAACATCTTCCTGTCACAGTTACAGGCTGCCATTACATAATGCTCCACCCTTTAAAAAATCACCTCATCCTTCTCACACGCACAACAAAATGCCAAATGTGCGATGAAAATGTATCTTGATTAACAAGCAGTAGATAGGAGAATAATAATAATTTGTAAGAATAGCGTGCAAATGAGTGAGTATAGAAAGTCTTACTTTTTCAGTTACAAGGAAGTGAAATAAACATGAGTAGGGCGCTACGTACGAAATATCTACCAATTCAAGATACAATAAAACAAGGTAGTATGAGTTTTCCGAATGAAAATTTCTGATGAAATATAATATCATTAAGTGTGTTGTACGATGAACTACTTTGCTGTTCTCATTATTTGTGAATATTCGTATCTAATTGCACTCTGTAGAGTGTTATCAGTACTTGTAATACTCAATAAAATAGATGATAAGATGAGGAAAAAACGCAATAAGACTGTGTATTGAATTTTTAAAGATTCTTCGACGAGAAATTGTATTTTGTGAATGAAATCCGCCACGGCGAGCAATATGAAAGCATATACTTATTATTGTGTTCCTCGTTGAATAGAAGCAGTGAGCGAGGCGGTCTGAAGGAAACGTTTTGTGTCTGTGACGTCGATATAACCATGCAAAATTCCGATATCATTTTGAATCTTGCAACAGTCAGCTGCAAACGAGTGCCTATACGAGACCGTATTCCTGCAAGCGTTTAAATGTATTCAGCGAGGGAAACCTGCCTTCAGGGCAGGCACAGATTCTGTCGTTCTGTTCATAATCCAACCGTTATTTGATTATCATGCGCCTATTGTTATACTCATAGCTTAACATCTTGCAAATGTCTCGTACCTACTTTTATTTTCATCGTCAGCTATCTATAGTAAGTAACCGAGCAAAATGACTCCGCTATAATGTCCCCGGTTCAATTCCCATCGACCAGTCAATTTAATCTTGGGTTTTTCCAGCGAATGCTGGAACGGTTTTTCATCTGCTATGATTTCCTTTGCATCATTTTACCTTCATTCCGTTTCCTTCATATATTTCAGATTTAGTTCTAGTTGCGTATGACGGAGTCGGATAGATGGTACGAATGCTTGCTAATAGAAAAAAAGTATTCCCCGTGGACACTAGAGGGTTGTTTGGTCGAAGATTCGTTCACTACCCTCTATGGAAGTGGCATCTTAGAGCCTGGAACTGTTAGTGACTTCTGTTCGTTTCTGTGGGCTGTCTGTCCGCGGCCTGTACTGCCCTGTGGTTCTTTCATTTCATCCCGTCCTCCTGGAGGTTGGTAACCGCCATATCTTTATAGTAGGTAAGAAGTACATATTCCACCCAAAGGTTTGATGTCGAGAAGTGATAGAAATATATATTTTGACACCCCTCAATAAATAGCTTTTCGGAGAAAGGCCCGCACACCAAAAGTGGCCCTAATGATTTTGATTAAAATATAGTGTGTTTAAGATATTTTTATAACAAAATGTAGGTATGCATATCTTCAATTTTTTTGGAAATAGTCCTCACGCTAAACGAGTTTTGCACAACTGGTAAACGTAAGAGACAGACAGAATCTTAGTACAGAAAAATGTGCCTCAAATTTAAATATATTTGTTTTATGAGAAATTTATCAATTTTAACTCTTTCTGCTTGCCTTAAAATATCAAATTTCAAATTTTGCTTAAAAGAACAGCGGGTTTTAGCTGTTTTTACTCTAAAGATATGATTTTGGTGGTAAAATGTGCGATTTTTCTCTGAAGATATGCGTGGATGGGTGTGAGAACAAACAACACCAGTTAAGTTTACAGATACATTTAATGTACGTTAATACACGTGATATCTAAAGCGAATTGTTCTGATTGTCCGAGAATGAGGAATTAAACTGTTTCTGAACCTTAGCACTAGGAACTGTAATCATTTAAGTATTATGTTTGTCAATTTCTGAAGTATCGATAAACTTACATTTTGAAATAGGTAGCTGTTTCTGCAATAACAATGAAAAGCGTAAATTGCCGCCGTGAATCGCTAAGCGGCGGTCCGCTCACACCTGTGATAACCCGAAAGCGGTCTTTGGGCGCTAAGCACTGCCAATAATCGATCACTGTACACACTTCTGTAATATAAAAAACTGTATGACACAAATTTTAGAAATAAGCGCTGTTTCATTAACTTAAGTCCCGCCTACTTTATGACTGCCCCACCAAGGTACTTAGGTGATACTTTCACAAATTTTAAGCTTCTTATTCGCATCTAAAACACAAGTTTATCTCTGGGACTGTAAATTCTAAGAAGTGTTTTCCTTTCTAATTTTTAGAACTGATATACGTGCGTTTATGCAGTTCTCTGACTTCTACTGGAACTCCTGGGTTTCTTTGCTGACGTTCCAACCGGAACGCCTAATTTCCTAAGATACTCTGACTTTTAACTCATTTCTTTTTCTTAACACGTAACTTTCCTGGGTAGTAATTTCTAACCCCTGGCAGAATTGTAACACATGCTTCTTACATTACGCTTTAATTTTAATATATGGAAATTATTTATTGCACGAGTTCTTTCCTAATATTATTAACCGTACAAGTCACTAATCCGGTGTCAAGTTTAAAAACACTCTTAAGTACAAATAATTAAAAATCAGGGATAGCTTGTAAGTTTGTTCCAAACACAACTTTATCGAATGTACTTTCTTCAACTCAGACTGTACATAATATTAGAGAGCTTCCTGACATTCTAAGTATAACTAAGGAAATTCCAATAGTGTTTTTTCTCTTGCTATACCAAAGAGGCAACTGTTTTATGCCTCCTACATACAGGAATATAATAATAATAATAATAATAATAATAATAATAATAATAATAATAATAATAATAATAATAATAATAATAATAATAATAATAATAATAATAATAATAATAATAATAATAATAATAATAATAATAATAATAATAATAATAATAATAATAATAATAATAATAATAATAATAATAATAATAATAATAATAATAATAATAATAATAATAATAATAATAATAATAATAATAATAATAATAATAATAATAATAATAATAATAATAATAATAATAATAATAATAATAATAATAACAACAACAATAACGACATTAAGGAGCACTTTTCAGGACTACTAGAGGAGAGGTTTACGTCATCCGGCAATGCGTGAAGGTGCAAATATTTTCAGAGACTTAAACGAGGATAGTAGTTGATCTTTTGCACCCTAAACACCGAGAAGAACCTAAATACGTATAACACCCAGACATTTTCAATTGAATCTATTGGGATCCAAACTCTGTTAGGCTGTGTAAGAGCCATATACTATCCCTACACTCTTTAAAGCGACTTTGTTGTATAAGTGTGTAATCAACAAGAAATAGTTGAATTGCATTTACTCTTCAAAAATAAAGGAACCGTCTGCAAAGAAAATTAAGTCAATATTTTTTCCTTACATAGAACCTGTATGCAGTTGATGTTTGATAATATAATCGTCTGGAATTGATCTGGAATTAAGGTTTGTGACTGTTGAGTGTTCGAATTGTAGGACTAACTATTGCTACTCTCGAGCAGTTAACTGATATTATCCGGCGTGTCTCATACTTTTATGAATTAGTACATGTCTAGGTTTATGTTCAGCTTTGTAGCCATAAAACTGTATATCATTCTTAATTGTTTTCCATTACATTTATCTTATGTTCAAAGTATAATGGAGAGTAGCTTTTCCAGATTATAAAAATACAAACTAATAATTAATAATTATTACTCAATAGGACTATGAAACTCTAAAGCAGATATTAAATAAGATAATCTCGCAAAATAGGAAATGTAATGACTATTAAGACCAAACTGAATACATATAGGAGAAAATGGGGTATCAAGAGATACAGAGGAAAACAAGAGGTTCATAAAAGAGTAAATGACATCAAAGAATACTGTTATAGCAGAAGTGGCGAGGAAACTACAGACAACCTACTACATTATGGCTGGGTGCTGAACCCTGATAGTGAAAAAAGCTCTCTGCTAAATGACCACGGAGAAATCTTGATTCTCCACGCACGCCACAAAAACTGTCGAAACGCCGTTCAATATAAAAGCTCCCTAGGGGGAAAGGCGACCATCTCCAGCGCTAAATCATCATGGTCATCCTGAAATCCTGCCATCAGAAGACGTGCCCTTCGCTAATGAAAACTAACCATCCACCCTTGCAGAACATTTGTACTTCCATAACTCAGGACCTTGCACGTAAAACGCTCTGATATTGCTGGCAAATATATCGCACTGTGTGAGATGTCAACAGTGGCGTATCCAACTGTTATGTTCCTTGGCTCCTCCCCGTTTAAAGCAGTAGCAATTGCAGTGGTGAAATTTGACAATTGACCCAACAGTATAAATGTAGTTGAAAATTGTTCACTATGCTAAACATAATTTATCACGATGTTCAGGTGTATTAAAGTTTACTTATTGGACAGCTTATTACAAAAAGCTAACTTTTTTACTGACTTTACCAGAGAAATTAGAACTATTGTATAACTGGTTACTTATGTAACTAGTGTATAATCTGACTGACTGTGACATGAGTATATGTTAAGCGTGTGAGCGAAAGCGAAGCGTTAGCGCGCGCACACATACATGTTACATACAATTCCAGCACTAAAGTAGCTATTAAATAACTAATAAATTTGCTAGATGTAAAATTATAATGTATCAGAGATCAGAGAGTATGACGTAATATGGTTGCTGAGCAGATGTATCATTTGCTTCAACACTTATGGAGGAAAATGGAAGGTTATGATAAAACGATGGAAAATATGGATTGTAGTTTGCTTGAAATTTTGAACGGAGCCAAAAGAGCTGAGAGTTTATTAATTCCAGAAAAATCATAATGTTTTTTGATGGATACTAAATGGAGAAACGAAAAATGCATTAGTTTGCGACAGTGAGGATTTTAAGTTTTCTTACAGGCACACATTGTAGTAAACAATGTTGTGGCGATAATGACGTCATCGTTGTCTTTTTGCCATGTCAATTACGTCAGTCATTTTCCGGCACTGATGCCAGAAAGAGGACAATTTCGCATGATTTATGCCGCCATAATAAGCCGTTTTAATGCTAAGATTGCATTGTATTGTATTAAGTAGAACTATAATATTATACCCAAAGATTCGATGAGATTTCATCGGAGTATATGTTTCCCTTAAATGAAAAAAAGTACATATTTTTAGAAAAAGGTCATTGTGTGTGTGTGAGTGAGTGTGTGTGTGCGTGTGTGTGTGTGTGTGTGTGTGTGAGTGAGTGAGTGAGAGAGTGAGTGAGTGAGTGTGTGAGTGTGTGTGTGTGTGTGTGTGTGTGTGTGTGTGTGTGTGTGTGTGAGTGAGTGAGTGAGAGAGAGAGAGTGTGTGTGTGTGAGAGAGAGAGAGAGAGAGAGAGAGAGAGAGAGAGAGTGTGTGTGTGTGTGTGTCAATGAATGGAGATTATATTTCACTTTTAGTACAAAGTTGCCTCTAAACACAAAGAAATATCTGCTTATAATAACCATTAAGTGCATAGAAAATCGATGTCCAAATGGGATCTGTAGCGATAAACTGTATATCCTCTGCCTGTGCAGTCCGTCTCCAAATATTCTTTAGCCATTTACTTTGTGAATCTAATCAAAGTTCTTCTCTATTTCGAAGTCTATCTCCATATTTGTTTCGGTACCGTTATATTTGGCAGTTTTGTATGTGTCCTTTCCACTCGTTCAGCTTTTAGTTCATATAAAAACTAAACAATTCTTTTCTAATGCTTTTATTTTTATGTAACCTCTCTCTGTGCATATTTAACTTCCACTGTATTTCAGTAGCTTGTTTTTATTTTCCTGTTTTTCAATTAATATCTCAAATTCACTACTATTTCAATAAAGAGGTTATTTAATATGCACAACTAATACAAATTGAGCAGATTTTATTTTGATTCTTGATTCCAGAAATTCTACAGGGGAATCTTGGCCAACTTCAGGACGGGGCTGCTGGTATGAAACTGACGTCTCACACAGCACACGTGCACACACATTATCTGAAATGCTGGTCACACCTCGTCACTCACAACCCAAGGGTGGGGGTGGCATAACTATCTAAGGTACTTAGTGGAAAGTTGCTAATAAAATATATAACTCATAAGGAAGGAAAGTACCAGAAGACAGTGGGGTTGACGAAGGCAATAACCTGGACCTCGCTGATAGAAATAAAGCGACCGAAGGAAGGGAGAGAGTTCTGCGCATTCCCATTAATTTTTCTAGCCACGTTCTGTTCCTACGGGCGGTTAAGACGTGGTCTTGGGGAGCCAGGAAAAAACTAAAAGCCGGGCTTTATGTTTGAACGACTTGGGAATGCTTGAGGGTAGGTCCGGCTGGAAGTAACCCTCGTAAAACAACCTGACTCAAACAGTGGGAGCGATGAGAGGTAAGGCCACCGAGGTTCATAAATTCTGCCCTGTTGTATATGCTTTTATATTATGCTAACATTTCTGTGTAGGTACCCATCTTTAAAAACCACACTATATTTTCGAAGTAATCATTGCATGATATTTTTTTCTATTAATTTTCGTCTGCATGAGTTGGAAAAGGATAATGGCTACAAGAATTTAAATGTAGTTTATAATTTAAGTATTATAACAAACAGCAATTCGACACTTCCCACTTCTGACACCAGTGTAACAAAATGGTAAAATCCGTCCGGTTATTTTTCTATCACTTTATTGTCTTCTAAAATTTTACCACAAATACAGCTTTCTTTTCGTCGTTACTACAGTCTACACCGTTCGAACTATCACAACTCACACGTTTTTACTTCTCATGAACTTGCTCAGTCCTTTTAGTAACTTCATTTTTTTCCGTTTCTAATGCCCTAATTACGACACTCACGACGTACTAACACGACGACACACAGGCACAGCTGTCTCATACTAACTGACACATTGACTGTTAACAAGTTCGTAACAATTAAACTCCTGCCAACTGTTCTTATCAGAGCTCCTTATATACTGGAGATGACGGACCTTTCTCGACTTCTGCACACACACACACGCACCGAAAATGACTCAGCTAGTAGTCTCGAGAACGTTCCCCAAACCCCTTTTGATTTTTTCTGCTTCGACTATTACAGTCACGCACACAAATCAGTCGCGCGAGGCAGCGCGATCCTCTCCATCCTGCGCCGAGTGCCGAGCCCGACGTCACAATATGAACTCTTGATATACATCAATATTGCCTATCGAAATGAAAGATTAACTATTTAAGATAAGTAATATCCAAAAGTTATTTTTTTAAATAAAGTTAAACATTTTGGGTTAAAAACACAATTCTGTTGGTATGAAGCGCTCAATGTGAATCATTTTTTTAATCAAATACTTCTTCTTTTTAGATTATGTTATCAATCATTTTTTCTGTTCGAATCGAAAAAAAATGGTGAAATGCTGTTGAGAAAAGGTGAAGTATTGAAAAATATTCCATAAGGTCTAAATAAGAGCCTAAAAAGAGGAAAAAGAAAATCACAAATAAACCCACCATTTTCTGGCCTACAGCAACCGAAAACAAACGTATTTTATGTTGGTCTAGTCTTTGGACACTCGAAAAGGGAAGGATTTAAGCAACTGGGAAGGTAGAAATAGCATCAAATTTATTACACTTTTTTACTGACTAAATAACACAAAAGTTATTATTAGGCCAATTAATTACATTGTGTAAAAGTCGAGCTTTGTATATTGTTGGTAAGACCATTATTGCTCTTCAGCGGTATCGTGATATAATGTTGTAGATAGCTAAGAACTTTAAGAGCTTTAAAAGGAAGTAAATGTATTCATTTGTGGTGCAAATAAGTTTATTTGTCTCAAAATAATTTGTCCTTGCGGTTTCGCAAGGTTCTGCAGGAGATAAAGCAGAAAAGTTGGCAGTACTTTACCACAATATCCGTCGTTCATCTTCTGTTAAGGTTCAACGGATGAGCACGCGAGGTTTTAACGATGTCACTCACCTGTAAAAGAAAGAAAAAGACATGTAAATCTTGTATGTCAGCTGAAACCACATCCTGCACACAAATGGCGCGACATACAAGTGAACATTGTGTGATGGCGCTAAAAACACGTAAAGGCTAGCTTATTGCACCCAGAACGAAATAAACCAAAGAGGCCAAATTGTTCTTTGGGTGTCCTCCAGTAAGGTTGCACATAATATAAATATGAAATGTAAATGTAATCAAGATAATCAAAATCAATTGGGGACAATTGCCTTTGCCCTGACCATTTTAACTTAACTTCCCTGCTTTGTTTACAATGTTGATTAATAAACTTGCAAAACATCTGACATACTATGTCCAGGCCGTTGAACAAAATCTTATATACCTAGTGCTCACCTTTCCCAAGACCGATTATTAAACGTTTCCCTTGTGTGCAAACCTGATCCACCCTGGAACCCAATATGTTTAAAAGGTCCTCACTATATTTTATTTAGATATAACTACTTCTCTGCCATTTCTCTTCCCCATTTCTGCCCACAAGGAGAAATGTACTGGTATATTAAATTATTCATTATTTTAAATCTAAAAATGTGATGTGTTGCACTCACGTGACTTTCTCTATTTTTGTACCAAGCACTCTTACAAACTCTTATGCTTCTATCTTTTTCGTGTTAGTTGAGATAAACATTTGCAGAAATTATCTTATTGCTTATTTCCTTGTAAGCACAAGGAGAATATGGGAATACTATCGCTTTGAGCGATAGTCAAATCTTTTAAAAATTCATTCTCTTTGCAGGTTAATATATAACAAATGAATAGCGATGTTCCATTTGAAAGAAGTATAAGTTCTCCAAAACTTATACAAATAAAGAGGAATATCTCACAAATGGTTCAAACTATAAGCCGGGCTTTATGTTTGAACGACTTGGGAATGCTTGAGGGTAGGTCCGGCTGGAAGTAACCCTAGTAAAACAACCTGACTCAAACAGTGGGAGCGATGAGAGGTAAGGCCACTGAGGTTCATAAATTCTGCCCTGTTGTACATGCTTTTATATTATTTCTGTGTATTTTAGCAAGATCTACATTTTTTGTATAGTAAGATTTGCTGTATTTCCTACGGTTTACCAGTTATGCAAAAGTCACCCAGAGTAATTAGGTCTTCATGGGCTATAGCCAGAAAATTCAAAATATACATTTCATTTTTTATAAATATATCTCAAACATATGGCATTTTAATCAAAATCGTTAGAGCCATTTTCAAGAAAATCAAAATTTTCGAAACATTTTTCATGTAAAGGGTAGTTTAGGGTGGAGCAATTCTCTTCAAAATCTTCGTTTCGCATCCTTGAAAAACATTAAATTTAAATACCAACTTTGGTTTTTAACCGACATTTTGTTTTTGAGTAATGCTGTCCACAGACTGACAGACACACAGACTGACACACACAAACACGGACCTTTCTCTAACCATCCTTTTTTTTTTTTTTTTTTTTTTTTTTTCTTTTTTGATTCAGGGTGTCTCAAAACATATATTTCCGGTGAAATCTCGACATCGAATACAATACTTTCTTCTAATTACAGTAGAAAAAATAGAAATGAGACCTACATGTTAACACTACTTAACACATTAATTATAACACTTTACTTATCGCATTATAAGTGAGAAAAACTTTACCTTAACTATAACTTCTATTCATTATTTCCAAACTATTACTTTGCAAAATCCAAGCAATTTGTTATTCTATTCATAAAGCACTACATCCTTGCTTTGCATTTTACCTACAGCATATTGCAAATCATAACCTCTCTTAATTGTAAATCTCCTACCCTAGCATTGAAATCTCCTAGTAATATGAAGTCTATCCTCATAACTCCAACCCTATTTTCTCCACATGTTTTTCAATATGGGTTGTTTAACGTAGAATTCTTAGATGGCTTATATACTATTGCTAAGCATATAAAATAATGTATGAAATACACATTGTAATAAATTATGACTTTTCTAGATTTCTGGCGTGCGCAAGACATTTTACGTAAGGAACGACCATGCTAAATGGGTATCTGATTTGGTTGCTACGATCAACAGCTTCACGGCAAATGGTCGATTTGTTAGAAGGCATTCCCAATAAAATAACGCTGATATTCGAATATATTTGAGCCTCCGTCTAGGAAGAAAATTGCAGAGTATTCGATAGTATTCTAATCAAACTTCCTGGTCTTAAATTTCATATTAATAGGGAATAAACCAGCTTCACATTTGTATCATTCATGTTAAATAATATATACGGCTGTGTTAACAAGAGACGCACTAATTTCCCATAAGAAAGATACTCATCTTTTAAAAAATATTGCGTTACCTAAAAACTTTCTCCTTTAGATATAAATAAAAACTTACATTAATTGCTATTTTAATTTTTCTTGCTACTGACATATGCGTTTTCAGTAAAGTTATTCTGAAGTTCTTGAAATTTCAAGCAAGTTGGATTATTCTCTGGATGCGGTCAGAATGCTTAACAGAACTATTATAGGAACAGTACACAAGGATTTATTTCTATTATACGTTAAGTAACTTAAGGAAACTACCTATTATAATGATTTTCTTTAATTTGATGCACAATATTTATTAAAATACATTTCTCTAAATTAACTGTAAATCCTCAACGGTTGGATATGACTATTAAAAACTGCCTCAATAATATTTGTACATATTTTAAATTATTTACTTTCAGATTTTCACTGATAACAGATAATAAAAATATTCGCGAAACAGAATATTAGAAATTACACAGGATACACTTTTAACGAAATGAAGATTAATATTTATCCGTAATTTAGGAATCCATCATGTTTGAGTGCTAAACAAATACTAATATATGACATTCTGCTTTCATTGCAAGACAAGTAAAAATGAAATAAATAAATAAATAAATAAATAAATAAATAAATAAATAAATAAATAAATGAATGAATGAATGAATGAATGAATGAAGCAAGAAAGCAAGAAAGCAAGAAAGCAAGGAAGCAAGAAAGAAAGAAAGAAAGAAAGAAAGAAAGAAAGAAAGAAAGAGGGGAAGAGACAAAGAGAGAGAAAGAAAGAGAAAAAAAGAAACAGCGAAAGAAAGAAGGAAGGAAAGAAAGAAAGAAAGAAAGAAAGAAAGAAAGAAAGAAAGAAAGAAAGAAAGAAAGAAAGAAAGAAAGAAAGAAAGAAAGAAAGAAAGAAAGAAAGAAAGAAAGAAAGAAAGAAAGAAAGAAAGAAAGAAAGAAAGAAAGAAAGAAAGAAAGAAAGAAAGAAAGAAAGAAAGAAAGAAAGAAAGAAAGAAAGAAAGAAAGAAAGAAAGAAAGAAAGAAAGAAAGAAAGAAAGAAAGAAAGAAAGAAAGAAAGAAAGAAAGAAAGAAAGAAAGAAAGAAAGAAAGAAAGAAAGAAAGAAAGAAAGAAAGAAAGAAAGAAAGAAAGAAAGAAAGAAAGAAAGAAAGAAAGAAAGAAAGAAAGAAAGAAAGAAAGAAAGAAAGAAAGAAAGAAAGAAAGAAAGAAAAGACAGATAGAAAGCAAAACAAAAACGGATAGCAGTTGGGAAATATACGGATTTGAAAATTCAAACCAATAGCAAAGAATATCTTGGAAATGAATAACGGCACACAAAATTTTATTTCTCATAAATTGTGTACTCTGAGAGTCACGCAATTTGTATAGTAGATTTAGGAATTATACAAAAGCCATTCAGAATAAAGAGAACTTATAATCTATCTCCAGAAAATTCAAGATATACTTACATTTGTTTTTCGTCATGGAAATAGTTTAAACATGAGGTGTTTTAATCAAAATCATTGGAGCCATTCGGGAAAATAAGACAATAACGAACACCTTTCTATGTCAAGGGTATGGAAGAATTTGTTCAAAATCTTTCGTCACATCCTTGGAAAGTCTTTAACATAACTGCCAAGAGTGGTTTTAAACCGACTTTTCATTTTTGAGTTAAGCTACACAGACAAACGGTTTTGGGAGTGCAAGTCAGGGACCTAAAAATGCATCTCCGATCAAAATTCGTCTACTTTTTGTGAGTATGTAGTAGAGAAAGTAGCTGGCAAAGTATCCATTACCTCCGTAGCTTTTCGCATTTCATCAAGGAATCGCTTGGACGAGACGCTGGCTTGTTTCACGGGTCCAGGAGTTCCGTTAATTGGTGGGTGATTGAAAGCACCCAGGATCAATTACGATGGGCATTGTTCCGACCGATAATCGGTCAAAAGAGCTGGAAGCTTTCGTGAATGAAACCGACCAACAAATTGTTTTCTAGAGGAAACAAAGTGAGCCCGTTGGGTGTTCTCAGATGATAATATTCTGCAGAACAACGTGTTGCTGAAACAAAGCTCTAAGCACTTTATTATTTTCTTCCTCTGCTGCTAACAGAGCTTCACATTTTGTGGGTCTTGAAGTCATAGCCTATCTTTCGAACGTTTCTGCTAGAAAATTTTGGGTTCGTCAACGCTTGTGGCAACAAATTTTGTACTTATTGGCGCCTGTGGAAGTATCTCAACGTGCTATGTGTACATCCAATTTGCACACACCCGCACAATTTATATTGCTTGTTTCTACTATAGGAAGTATGTAAATGTTCAGCTCTTTCGCTGAACTAGCACAAGGTTTACATCATCGATGAAGTATGCAAGAATTTCCATTGCTACTTCGCAATATGTTGTTCTAAGTACTACTTTTACAGAGTGAAATGTTCTCATTTACCGTATTCCATTCTAATGTGTTTATACATTTCTTTGTATGCAACAGCTAATAAAATGCACGTCATTAAAGGGAATAGACACACATTAAAGGATAAAAAGTTAACTTATATTCAGTAATATTTTTCCTGTGTACTGCGTTTTTCTGTGTATTGGACTATAAAAATTAGACGTATAATGTATTGACTTTCGACACATTAGCGTCTTTAGCATCAAACATTAATTGGTCTACACGGAACTCAAAAAGAGTTTCACTTAGTATAACTTAGTACCTTATTTTCGATTCTAAAGATTTATAGCGAGACATCATCAACAATTTAGACCAGGAAAATCATTATTCCTAAGCTTTGAAGATCTGTAAGTTCTAAGCCTGAAGACATACACCAGCACAGATGGTCGAAGTGATTAAGGTCTCAGGACTCTGGGTTCAAACCTAGCCAGAACCGTCTACCTCAATAGGTTTTTTCCCAGATTTTACTCAATCCTCATAAGTTGCCAATAGTGAGAAGTGTTAGACCAGGAGTGCTTCTTTTCCAAATTTCTCTTCCCATTTGCCACTGCAATTCATATATTAGCAATATAGAAAATAAACACATAATTAAATAAATAAAAGCATGCAACCATCTTAAATCTATTCAATCGAGATGAATTTACTTTATGCACACTGATAAGGATTAGGTGGAGAGATGAACTCATCCAGCTAAGGTGTCATAAAGTACCTCTACATAGTATATAAAAATCTGATGTGTTGCACTCACATGACTTTCCCTACTCTTGTATTAACCTTCTTACAAACTCTTATTACTATATCTTCTTCGTGTTAGTTGAGATAAACATTTGCAGAAATTATCTTTTTACTTATTTCCTTGCAGGTGCAAGTGGAGTGTGGGAAGACAGTAGGCTTTGACCGATAGTCAAATCTTTTAAAGCTTAAAGATTCCGTTTCTTTGCACGGCTAAGATATAAAAAATGCACAGCGATCTTCCATTTTACGAAAGTTTAAGTACTCTTAAAACTGACACAAATAACATGGAATGTCCCCGAAGTGGTTCACTCTACAAAACAATTATTTGGACATAAATTGTGTGTTTTAGTAAGATCCACATTTTTTGTACAGTAAAATTTGGACTATCTCTTACGGTTTATCAGTTATTCAAAATCATCTAGTAAACAGGGCTATAGCCAGAACATTCAAAATATGCATTTCATTTGCCATAAAAATATCTCAAACACGTGGCATATTAATAAAAATCGTTAGTGGTTTTCGAGAAAATAATTTTTTTTTTTAAATTTTCCAGGTAAAGGGTAGTTTAGTGTGGGGTAATTTTCTTCAAAATATTCGTGTCGCATCCTTTAAAGGTTTGGTTTTTAATGAACTTTTCGTTTTTTTGAGTTATGCTGTCCCACAGACTGACACTGACACACACACACACACACACACACACACACACACACACACAGACACACACACACACACACACACACACACACACACACACACACACACACACACACACGGACTTTTTCTAAAGATGCTTTCTTGATTCAGGAGGCCTCAAAACACATATTTCCGGTGAATACAATATTCTCTACTTTCCATACTCGTTTTTATTTTCGCAACGCATTCACATGTTCTTTTCTACCCGCTCTCCAACATACAACTCATGCAATCTACTGGTTGACCGATCACCATGAAAATTGCCACACCTAAGTGTTTTTCTATGGAGGTTTTTATGCGATCCATTTTCTGTGCAACGTATTACATTTGCATGGTTTTCTCTTTTCTCATTTCTCATTTACGTAACACATTTACGTGCTCTGCTCGCCTTTCAACATACAGTTCACACAATTTCCTATGATTGGGATATAAATGCAACGTATTATCTTCACACAGGTTTCTCTATTCATTTTTATTTTACCAAACAATCACATTTTGTTTACTCCCTCTTCTACAAAGAATTTATACAATTTTGTATATGATTCAGGTATAAATACAACGTCTTACATTCACACAACTTTCTCTATTTGTTTTTCTTCCTGTGGTATTTGAGGTAGTTCAACAGTGGTTTTGTATAGTGATTTCCCGGTGGTTTTATTTATTTGTTTTGTTTATTTTGCGTTCTTTAGAGTAACCAAGCTAAGTATAAAAGTTTTAGGGATGAGAGCCTCAAACCACGGGCAACGCCGGGTTTTTCAGAAGTAGTTATGAAGTTTCTTAGCCTTTACATGATAACAGATTTATTTTAGTTGAAATTGAAGAAATGTTTGTTCTTTCATAAGTTCTTCCGTGCTTCTCATAGGTTAATTTAATGTGCAGCATAATTATATGTTTTAACATCATATTTAAAGAGTTTTCACAAGAGAGAGAGAGATAATCATGATGATAGCCGCCCTAGCTAGGGTTTCCCAAAAGGATCGGCCTACTAAAATGTAATTAAACATTTGAATGTATACTTCATCGAGCAGAATAGAAATCACAATGAGATCTAGCAACTAGAAATCAAGCAATTTGAATTAATATGTGGCAACATGTTGGTAGTAATCACACTTATTGCAAAACAACTAGCGAACACTTTTTCTTTTTGTCTCAGATACTAAATATATACTGAGCAGGATTAAAATTTGAATCAAGAACCTTTTTAAATTCCAAGATGCCATACTTGGTGTACACAGTTTTAATGAATACGTCTTATTTTTTTAATTCTAAGGTATGATACTTGACAGAGATCTTTTCGTGAATACATTTTCAAATTATCCAGTCTTATAAAAGTACCGAAACCAGTTAGAGGATTCATTTCCGATCTCGAATGGTACGAACCAAGCCAGAACCACTTTTGAAGCTCATTGCTGATAGGCGCTTATGCAAAGCAATAAACAAGTAGCTTATTTTAATGAACGTCACGATAAAAAAAACGCTTAGCTGGCGCCATTTCTCTTTGATATCCTCAGGCAATTGAGCGAAGCAACATCGTCTCTATTTATATCTATAATCGTTAAAACGTAGACACAGGGGGCCATGTTTTTTAACCTGCGGTTGAGGAACATTATTTTAGTAATCATGATAACCCATATGATGAATAACTCTATCAAGTACATTCCATAAAGAAGGCTAAACTTCAAAACCCGAGGGTACCGAGCATATCGATATAAAGCACTATCTGCAGCCATATTTTTGCATTTTACAGAAAAAATATCTTCTGCCTTGAGGCTAGCAAAGACACTCCTTAAATGAAGGCTCCTCTTGCAACTGCAGCACAAAAACAATGTATTCCTTAAAAACTGGTGGAAAGGGATGTCTGGCATCATACAGTTTGAAAGAAAGAAAAAAAGCATTGAAGCATTCATGTGCATTACGTTCCCACTTTAAGGCAAACTATCTGTAAAATTCCAAAAATCACAGCCTAGTCTGATTGCTTTGACATTTTATACCTTACAATCGGATCATAAAACAAGCATTATTATGCAATAATAGTTATAGATAGGATTAAAACAACTTCCACATCAACGATTAAAAAATAATATGCACCAAAAATTTAACGAACCATGCAAACCATCGGTAAAGTATTATTTCATATTCATCGTTAATCACTTTTTGATAAGATAATATGAAATTCTCATTGGACTCTACAGTTTATGGCATCAGTCTCAAATTTTTAATTTGGGTATATAAACATAAAGCATTGTGGTATAGGTATTTCTTAATTTTTATTAGATAAAGTAAGAGAACTAAGAGAAATTTGCTCAAATTACGCTCAGTTGCTCAGTTTGCTTAGTTATGGCAAATAATTGAATAATTATTCCCTCAAAACTATAAACCAAGTTATGCTGGTACTTGTGTGGTACTTTATAACATAAACACCCTTAAGTGTGCAAAGTACAGATTGCATACCTATAAAATATAGAAAATTCAGATTTTAGTCCCATGTCTTTTAAACACATAATTTCTGAAGTTCTCCTGGACATTTTCAGCTTATAAGCTATAAACTGTGATCCCACGAGTATTTGAATAGTTTGAATAGTAAACAGTGGGGGTTTAAAAGTCCAGCGGTTGATATAGAAACAATTAAATAGCGAGTTTGGCTTTAAAATCCCTAATATTTAAAAACTCATTGAAACCATTATGACATTCTTATGAAGCAGTAATAGATACAAATTTAGTTGTGATTGTTAAACAACAGCCGTTTATATGATAATAAGGCGTAGTCTTGGAACTTAGCGTAAGAAATAGCATGAAATTGTATAATTAGTGCTAATAAAACTGAGTGATGCAACTATCAGCCCTCCGAAAAATAAGCCAAGAATTTACTCAACCAATTTTTGATAAAAGGTTCACAAAACCTTCCAGCTGTCGGAAGCTTTCCAGACCCGAACGCACCCAATTTTATATGCAGTGAGTGTATTACTTTACTTGTTACGGTTTCTTTATTCTCGGCTACCTGGGCAGCTACAAATTGGTTTGATCAATACCATCAGGCTAGAATAATAATATTATGCGCGTGAGATGATGGGAACTTTTGAGTGGAGCCGCCCTGACTCTGAGGGGGCCTTGAAATTGTTCTTGAAGCTGATCGCCAGGGTCATCTTTCGTCCATCTGTCCGCCCATTCAGCTACAGGCAACCTGGATACTTCCCCTCCCTTCATGTTATGAATGAATGATTATTATTTATTATAATAATGCAGTTTCCAAGTTATGCAACAGGTATGTAGATTGAAACTATCCCTGAAGAGATGTCAAGTTCCAGAGGCTCGTCAGAAGGGAGGGAAATGCTACTCCGAGTGGGTTGGCATGCCTGACGGGGAGATCTGTATCAAACTGATATTAGCCACTAACCTGAGTTTAGCTCATCGCGATAAATGCAGTTAACCTTCACCTTCAAATTCGTGGAACTTAGCATACATATCTTATTATAGCATATTACATTTTATATTATTTCTATTTAAATGCAAAATATGCAAAAATATTACATGTTACACTCACATGGCTTTCTCTACCCCTATCATTTATTTGTATATAGAGCTGTAAACTATTCCTGCAAAACCTTATTTTTCTATTTCATGTTAATCTGCAGAAATACTATCATTACACGTGTCGTTGTGGATACACGGAGATAGGAAAAATCGAATCGACAGTCAGATGTTCAAAAGCGGTACAGCCTTAAAATTCTATACTCTTTCTATGACACCACGGGAAACAATTGAACAGCGATAGCACTTTAAAAACTTCAAACAAATAATAATGGATATATTTGAAAAAATATTTGAATTAAATTGTGTGTTCTAAAGAGGTCTGCAATTTTTTTTTAAGTTTCAGTTTTACTGCTTACACAAAATTCCTTCTGAATAAAAGGGATCTATTTATACAAAAATTAAAATATAAATTTATTTCTCGTTTAAACATCTTAAACATTTGGTATTTCAATAAAATCTTTAAAACCATTCTTAAAAAAGCAAACATATAGACAAATTTCCCATGTCCTTCGCTACTATTAACAATGAATGGCTGAATTAAATGTACGTTCGAATACATGCAAGAACAACCTACCAAATATCTGTTCGAGTGGGTAAACCTGAATAAAGCTTTCAGCCGTTCAGGCTGATCCAGACATATTCTAATTCCAGCCCGCAGATTGCAATGCAAGGGTGCAGATAGGGTGTGATAGGCTGCGTAAATTCTAATGAGGTCACTGAAAAAAATATTTGTAGGTTTCAACTGTAAAATTTGGAACTGAAACGGAAATTCCACAGCAAAAATCCTGTTACTTTCCTATCACTTTATTTTCCTCTAACTTTTACTCAAGTGCACAATTTCCTTCTCATTGCTAACAAGTTTATAGCCTTTTATGTTATTATAATTCACAGCCGTTCTTCTGATACTCTTTCTCAGTCTTTCAATGTCTTTCTCCAGTTTCTCTGTTTCTTATATCTTGACTATTACGATACATTCACTCGACGACACATACATACTCACTGACAGACCGGCCGACTCACTCACGTAACTGAAAACTAACTGTACACGACTTACACCCTAAACAACTCAACTCTAAACTAACTCTGACTGCTACCCTATTACTCACTCAATTAACTCTAAACTGACTATGTCTGTGCTTCTTATAGTCACGTGACGTTCAAGAACAATCCATACACACGTGCAACGATGACTCAGAGGAATTAGTGAGGAGCTTGTAGACCTTGCAGGTGTTATCACTGTTCGATCACATGCACACAATCCCTAGTTGCCCTGTAGTCTTGAACTTTTCTTTGGTGTTTTACCGCCATTATTACGGTCACGCACACACATACCGCTCGCCGCATCCAAGGTCACCCGTCCCCTTCGCGTCCGTATATTGATGAACGACCCAATGTCACATATGTTACTCCATTACGAAACTTGTAGTTAAAACTGGTAGTTAATTAATACGATTAATTATTGCATCGCAAATCGCTTCCGTAATCGAAACTTCAACGCAGAGTTCCCCTTGAAAAGAGCTTACATTACAGCATGGCCACAAAGTTATAAATGTTTCTGTGACTTTGTAACTTTTTGATTTCCTCTGACTCCTTTGCTGATATGTAAACACACATTTTAGTTGATTCTGCACATTTAAAAGCCTTAGAAAATTTACAAAATAGGTTACTCAAGTTTATTGGCTTATTTATTTTATTGTTATTGACATTATTAATTAATGTTTGTTTTAACGTCAACATTACGTTAAATGCAATGGTTCATATGAATCGGTGTATGTTTCACAAAGGATCTTATTTGCATAATCGCCTTCCAGATTTGTTTTTATTGGAATGCGGATTTAAATCTCGTAGTGTTCTTTGAGCGTGAACGTAGTTGTGATGCTGGACGATGACTTTAGTTGAGTAGTCGGCTTCGTGTACCATCTATTTTTATTTTTACTTCTTTTGCTCTATTGTTAGAACTTGATATTGAAGATCTAATTCGGCATTTACCAAGTAACTAAGAAACGCTACAAAAAATAATCAGATTGGCTGGTACACGGGATTTGAAACCGTGAACTTCGAATTGCAAGCTATAAGCTCAAACGGTTGAGCAAATTCCCTCGATTTTTAAGTTGAATTGTAAATGTATTAACGTTACACTTATATTTCTTTGACTTAATAGTCATTTTAGAACCACGTCCTATTAAGTTGGTATCGAAATTATGTTCACAAAAGAGAACAAGTATTTGTGAAAATACCATGAGAAGGAGAACAAAAATCTGGGAGACATTTTGCTGTTGTCTGCGTGTGTTGGATATTGGAGTTGCTTGTTAGTCAGATTTTATCCCGATGGCATAAACTGCAGTGTCTTCACGATCGTATACTTTCTAAGAGATGCGTTACAAACTTTGCTTTGCTACTTTGAAAGATGTAGGATGTATTTCACTTTTAAAAGTCCATCACGATGCAGAACAAAGAACGGTTGTCGCTTGCGGGCAATACTTTTGAGGATCAAGAGCCTCTAATAAAGGGCACCTTCCGGTGAACCAGGTCATCAAGTAGACTTCACCAAATTACAGGCACATCGCGTGCTTTCATTCAGGACCGCAGGCCCTTCGTTTGGTCCATAGTAACAGTTTCTAAAGCATTAAACAGTTGGATCCACAACACGTGAAAATTGTTCTGTTTTTTCAACTGGAGTGGAAATAACAAGCCTTGCGTACCGCGAAATCAAGTAGGTATGGGAATAAACCTGTTACAATGGGGCGTTATATTACGTATGCGATTTTCAGCCAAGTCTTCGTCAATTTAACGGCGTAGAAGTGTTTTGTTTGTTACTAGTCACTTTTGTTGTTTCTCTTTCTATAGGAAAGGTTTAGAAACAAGTAAATAAAATATTACTTTCTGCTTGACACCCTGTTGCCATGATATACTGCATTAAAACCAAAATGTGTATGTGTGCGCTCGGGTTATCAGCCGTACGATATTGATAACCCGGCTGATAACCCGAGCTCTTATTAATAATCATCGCCGTGAAAGCTTCAAATCTTACGTTACATTTATATTTTAAACATAGAGAAAATTGTATTAATTGTATGCTGATGGGCGATTAGAGGATATGTGAATGTGTTACATAAAAGAAAACCGACTAGAGAAAACCATGTGAATGTAATGTGCTGCACAGTAAAATGTATAGTACACAAATCTCCCTGAAAAAAAATACACTTTGTGCCGGATTTTAAGGTGATCCTCAAACGGATTAACAACCAAGGAAGCAGGATTTCTGAAAGCACAATATACTTTTAGGTAATATACTTAGAAAACAAACTGTTCTTCATTCTTCCTTCCACTGTAAGGCTAACCTATAAGTGCTCTTCCGTCTTGAAGATATCTTTCCATGTATCTCTGGATCGTCAGATCGTCAGCTCTTCTGGTTTGTCCTGAAGTGCTTGTTTGGAAGATCGTATTACCATCCATTCCTTCACTATGTTGGAACATTGGCATTTGATGTTGCTAATACTGTGTTTTAATTTGTGTATATTGTGTATTATCTGTGCATTAGTGGTATGATCCTTCCTTGCAGATTCGGCCTAATATAGTCCGAGAAACGAATTTCGGATGTTCCTCTTCTTACTTTAAGAGTTCTATTGAGGTTCCAATTTCACTTCCACAGTAACTCTCCTACCATGAACTTATCCAGACAGGTATGTAGTACCCCGCGACGACGATTGGTGTGTTGCGTGGAGTTTGGGCTAGACGCTTAGTTGGCCGGCTTCATTCTTGCTTCATTAGAGTTATTCTGGAATCGCTATGGACCCCGTCTTTGCTAGCATATCGCCATCTGGATCTGACCGCCCTTTCCTTTTCTTCCTGAAGTCATGTTGGAAGCACAAAGGGTCTGCTGCGCTTTATGGCTTAAGGTTCCTCCAATTGACTAATGCCTACTCCTAATTCATACCAGCATCACTGTGTAACTCAACAACCTGAGGTTTTGTATATAACTTGTAAACTCATTTTCTATGTGCGCGTCAGTTCTCTATAAGCGGAAAGAAGAGAGAGAGAGAGAGAGAAAAAAAAACGTTCGCGCAAAACATTTAATGCCATTCCTATTTAGTATTTATCAGCACAATTGCCAACTTCCTGAAAACCAATTAAACATTTCCTCATCCAGTGTAATCATTTACGATGGCATGGATTTTAGAACAGCACACAAAATGTTCAGTCAGTAAATACATGAATTACTGTAATAAACGCCACAATACTGAAATAAGAATAAATCATTTTCAATCAGCTTTTCCACTAGAAAAATCAGACAAAAACCATACATGTATTTGTATATTTGGTAGATATTAGACACCAAGTTGGTTAAGACAGCACTATTCGCAAACCTAAGTAATCTACTAAGTTGGAAGTGCTGTTGGCCGATATCATCCCACATAATACATAAATAATACATAATATATAAAAGCTACGTTAGCAAGCATGTACCACAAAAACTGTAAAGGTATTGTGATGCCGGCCGCGGCGCACAACAAGGGACGGCCGGGAATAAGCTACTTCACACTACATGCCACTCACTACTCACACTACACATGTCTTTGATACGCGTCTTTGAATTGTTTGTAGAAGAGGGAGTAGAAAGGACATGTGAATGTGTTATTTAAAAGAAAAGTGGGTAGAATGAACTATGTGAATATAATACGTTGCGTGGTAAAATGCACTGAGACAGACACGCGCGCGCGCGCACACACACACACACACACACACACACACACACACACACACACGCACACACACAAGAATTGCTCCTTTAAAGATATAAAATATTCCATTTAAACCCATTGATCTATGTGTATTTTGTTCGTAACAAGTATACAAGGTGTCCTAGATGACAGAGGAATCTCCCCTGAATATTCTGAAAACTTTAAACTGTGTGGAAATGTCTTTCTCAAAATTAAAGAAGGCTGGAGTTTAAAGTTTTATTATATGTTTCTTAAACTTTTTATACGCATAATTAACAGCCAACTCATTTAAATTGCCTAATGCGTTGACCGACCGTTTTAAAACATCTGTATTATATTTTACAGAATGACACACGACACCTGAGAATGGGACATTACATTCCTTTTTGGTTTCTGCTGGATTTTCAATCACCAAAACTGGTGATAGGTAGTTGTTTGTTTGAAAACCTGATTCCTACTCCTTATGCGTGCTTTTATTAGTGCTTCAAGATAGCATAAGCTACATTAACCTTACACTTCTTTATCATCCGGATTCATTTGACAAAATGAACGCTTACGTTCAAACTTCCCCACACCATCCACGCGAGCAAACACGTGACAACAGTCAGAGCAGCAGAACCAGAAGTTGTTTTTTACAGATGTTTCGAGAAGTGTCCGGTGGCCGCCTTGTTTGAAGAAGTTCGAGAAAGACCTGGCTACGACGTCGCCGGAATAAAAGCCTGTGGAGTGCGTAAGGACAGAGATGAGATGATCAGTGTGTCAGCGATTGCGAGACAGTTGTTTGTGTGTGTGTGCGTGCGTGCGTGCGTGTGTGTGTGTGTGTTTTACTGTCGACGTGAAAGGTACATCGCGTCGAAATGAATTAGTCTTACTGAGTGTTGAGTGGCTGTATCGTCGGCGTTAGTGTATGGGAGACTGATAAAGTGAAGAAAGACAGTGAAAGGACTGAATCAAGAACAAAACAGCTGTGAATTGTAATGCCATTTGAGTCTGTAGACTGTGCTAACCTGGAACCTGGAACTGTATCTTTGTGCAAAAGTTTAGAAGGAAAATAGACTGATAGAAAAGTAACTCAGGAATAAAGCAAGGAAAGAAACCCAAATAAGATTTTACAGTGATGGCAATCCCAATATTAAACTACGGAAGTGAGGTATGGATAATAAGGGGAAAAGAGAAGAGTAAAATACAAGCTGCTGAAATGAGATTCTTACGATCAATCAAAGGATGCACAAGAGAAGATCACATTAGGAATGAAATTATTAGAGAAGAATTGGAAGTACAACCGCTACTAGAAGAAATACAAAGATATAGAAGCAAATGGGTCGAACACCTTAATCGCATGCCAAGAGAAAGAATACCAAAACAAGCCTTCAATTATAGACCAAGAGGACGAAGATCAATAGGACGCCCCCTAAAGAGATGGCTCCAGGAAATGTGAGACCGGAACAGGCTTAAGCCTAACCCGTGAAGGAAGAAGAAGAAGCAGAAAAGTAACTGGACTGGACCCAATTTTGCCTGCTTTGCTTCAGTATGTGTCACCGTTTAAGGCGGAAAGAATTAAACAAAAATAAAAAAAAAGGAAAAGAAAATGGTTTTTAGCTAGGAGATTGATCTGTAGCATTGCAATGAAATAGGTAGAAAGGGTGGTGTGATTTTGATAATACTTATTTTGTATCTTTCCAAATTTGTATGTAATAAACCGTCACAGTTATTCGTAAGTTGAGCGTTGCTTTTACAATATTTTAAATGAATAGCAAGGGTCAAATCGTGGTAAATATTAAGCTACGCGTTTTGCATGGCGTGCCTCACAGACATTCCTTACTAATTACCTACCTTTATTATAGCTCTCAGTACGTATGTTTTCCAATTAGTTTCACCTGAAAATGAAAACGACCTTGACATTCGAGTTTATTGACCTTGTGTAATCTTGGAGCACTGGACTTGCGACGGTAAATAAGGCCATGTTTATTGCACCTTGGAAGTATAATGGCGTCCACCCAGTAATTACGATGCCTCCTAAGTATAGCTCGAAGCAGTGGCGGCTCTAGTTCCTAGCGCAAATGAAGAGCGATTTGCCAGTTATAGTCTTCTATTTTATAACAGCTTAAGAAATTGTCCATTAGGTTAAAGAAACAGAAGGAAGCAATGGGCCATAATTCTGGATACACAGAGGTGTAATTGCATTGGAAGTCAATTGTTTTGTACTTCAGGGTGCTGTGAATATAGATTACTAGAACAATCCGCAACGCAGCTCGTTTCTAGTCTTAAATGTGTCCATTCTTCTGTCTCTACCTGTTTCACTTTCAGTGATCCCTTTCCTTCCCTGCTCCACTTGCTTGTTTCTCCCTTTCCATTCTCTTATAATACCTCCCCTCCATTGTCCTCACTAGCTTTTATCTCTTTTTGCATGTCGCGTGATGTTTTGAAAATCAGTAATACAATTATTTTCTGAATTGTATAAAGTTATAACCTAAGATAAAGTTTTAAAAGCGCAGAATGCCTCTTCCTTATGTTTGCAGTGGAGTTACTTAAAACAATGAAAATAACGTAACATTGCTGTAACTAAATAAGATAACTTGGCAGAAACTTTATGGTGTCTGTTACATTCATACGTTACTCGGTTGAAATGAACCAATTACGTGAATAAGAATTTCAAATTTCAACCAATGACAGTGCTTTGTTCTTTTAAATTATAACGTATACAATATGAATAAGAGGATAATTGAGGTGGTAAAAATCAGCAAGTAGGTTTGATTATATTTTATGTACGTATTACTCAAAATATTGTTAAGTTGAAAACGTCAGGGCGTACGTAATATAGAAGGTAGGTTAAATTGGTAGATGTGAATACGGAATAATGCATTTACCTGCAAGGTCAACATAACCGAAAAGGCGGTGAAATCGTACTATCTCCCAAAACCAAATTATTGTATAGCAATATATAAGTGAACTTAGAAGGCATGCTACTGCATTCTATAAAACTTCAATGCGATATCTGAACTGTTTTTGAGACACTGGGTGGTCAGAAATTTAGCATTCGATAGGGCCGTTAATCTCCTTTTATAAAATTAGGAGATTTATTCTTTTTGAAATTAGGACTAGAAGTTTCAATTTAGGATGCTTATTTGATTTATTTTAAAATCCTCGTGTATTACACTCCTTGTGTAAGAATACGATATTTACTTACGTAAAGTATACTCTTTGTATAACATGGGTCTCTGAAAGATCGTGTCTTCACATAAAATGTCTTATTCAAGAGAAACAGCCTCCACTGGAATGTGCCAGTCATTCTAGTTTCATAGTCTCGCATTACCTGAGGAACCATGAAAATTCGGATAAACGGGCCTGTAATTCTTCTTGGCATTCAGTGTGGATAATGGGCAAGGAACAAATGTGTTTTGATTAATGTGAGCTGCAGGAAATATATGAGAGATTCCTTGGGCTGCTAGCTTTCGCTTACGCATGGTCATTACGTACAAGGATTGGCTAGCTCATTAAAGCAAAAAATTATGCTTCTTCTGTAGGCAAGATTTAAAAATTACCTTATAATTATCTCTGTTATAAAATTAAATAAAGCATATACTTTGCAGCTAAGAATACGGCCTTACGTTAAACATGTTAATTTTAATCACATCTTTTGATTTATGAACAGCCGCAGGAATAGATAAGTGAAAGAATTTGAAACTGCGGTCATCATTAACAACGTGTATATAAGCTTGCAGCTTGTGACAAACATTTCTCATTAAATATTTATTTTTCTTCTTCTTTCACAATGTAGAAAGCAGATATGAGGTCCAGTTTGTCAATATATAATGGTTATTTTAGCATATGGCTGTTTAAAATAGTCACAGAGAAATTTATTCCGTGATTGCTTCTTAGAAGAGGCTTTTCGTATGCAGCAATTTATTCTTGAAATATGGGATATGAAACAGGCAGAAGCTTCAGTTATCGCAATTAATATTTTGTTACGATTTTGAAAAAAAAAACTGCATAATTTTGATTCCAGAAAAATGCATAAGCTACTTTTAAGTTCAACCCTTATTTTCAACATTTAATATACAGAGCAAAATTCTTTGCTTATTTAGATGAACCTATGTACACATATTCTGCAGGACCCATCGTATTTAAACTACCTTGCAATTGTAAAAACTACCCCAACTACATTTTCAACCTCTTATGTAGAAATAAGCAACTATACATAAGGAGTTGGTAAAATCATAAGTTAAATTACAACTTCTAAAAACCACCTAATCCTTATTGTGCATTAAATACTTGAAATGTTTAAAAACTTTGAAACGCTTACAGATGAAAACTATACTGCTTGGTCAGCCAAGGCACACATTTGTCACATGGACGACAAGAATTGGTGAAAATGATGATATACCATGCAAAAAGCGTGCCAGATTGACGTTTTTTCGCTTCATAATGTAGAAATCGTCACTATTTCACCAATTCGAACAAAATTTTGGACGCTTGTACTTTAATTAAGAATTACAGGCTACTTATAACTAAACTTCATCCCTATCATTATTTTCAACTTGGTACTTATATATGTATATTGCACCTGTAGGATTTATGTGTTACGTGAAAACTAGGAAACGTTTATGTTACTAGCTGAAATACCTGGCGAAGACCGTGATGTGACGGTTTTATCCCTATAACTTTTAGACCTAGGTAGCACCTACCCGATAGCCTTGCGTTTCATTGGAGACACTTAAAATATATAATTTAATACACTTAAATAAAGAGTTGATCACTTTTGTGCATACCAATTGTAATTGCAATTGTTGCAATAAAATTGATCGCCTTCTACCTCTGCGCGGGATGTGCACATGTCGCCAGTTTCATTGAAATGGGATGAATGATACGGGGCTCAGAAATGTTCATTTTTGTATACTTATAGATAACTGGAACCAAAGAGAATTTACAAAGTTTTAAAATATCAACTATTGTGAATATCAAAAAAACATTACTGGACCACTCCGACCGATGATTCTGTCAGAGGATACTTGTAGGCTGCGCAGCATTTCCAGAACTTGAAAGACTGTCGGAGAGTCAGAGACTCCGTCGATGTTTCATGACCTCTTGCGTGAATATTAGGCATTTAGTAATAGCCAGGGCTGTGTATTACAATACACTCATATTACAATAATAATGTATCTTACGTTCACTGTATTATGGATTCATTTTAGAATACTTAGAAACTGCAGTTATTTATCTAACTCCCTCTCATTTCTATAAAATTATAAATATCACCGGTCAATAACAACTGTATCAACATTTAGAAGAAAGTAATGCAAAGAAAATTATAGAAATCGAACAAAAATACTTACCAAATGTGGTTTTTGTGAATGTTACTTAACCATACTTCTCTATAATGTAACTGCCATTATCATTATCCTCATCAGTTCCATCGGCACCAACACCATCACAATCATAGTCATTAGGAAGCATGCTATTCCCAATGGCGACATCATCTTCATCTTTATTGTCGGATAATTATCGCTACTAGCATTATAACATACTAATAAGTTATACGTCATGTTACAGTGTTATGTTTTTGTCTCTGGAATCTACTTGCCTAGTTTCATTTTTTGCCCTATTACACTGCTATAACTCTGTGATGGTCTTTCTTCAGCAGCTTCGGGCACAAACTGGCAGCGCGCTCTAGAAAAACACTGGATTCATTACCTGTCTCTATTGATATTCTTCGTACTTAGTTGATTAAACTGTGACGAGCGTTGCAAATGTGATTCAGAAAATATAGCGTAATGATGATAAATACTTCAGTCACCAATTTTTAATTTTGATTCCAAACGTTCGCAGTAAACAAAAAATCACATAAATATATTAAAAACTAATGGCAACCAATAGAGGATATACTTACAGGCCTATAAAACACTAGGGCCAATTATGTTGTGTTAAGGATCACTTTTTATTCTAGATGTGATATGAGATATTTTACAGCTACATTCAGACCTATGTTTTAATTATGGAGGAGTATTTGCTACATGCACTCAAGTTTACCACCAACATTAAAATTGCAGAGGTATCTATTGAAGTTTCTGGAAATCAAAGCCCTTTTTCTTCTGAACTGAAAAGTTAATATTTATTCTTAGAGCATAGGGCACAACAGGCGGCGGGCACCGATGATACATGAAGTTAAATAATTGGGGGAAAAACAGAGGAAAACCTTCCAGGTCTAAACCACCGAAGTATTTGAATAAGCTCTATGCAGGCCTGTAGTTTTCCTTTATCTTCTTGTTTTGGTTTATCAGGCCCAAATTGGTGGCTTAGGATGATATATTATTAT
The DNA here is from genome assembly GCA_030765045.1 of Tenodera sinensis. Taxonomy (NCBI): domain Eukaryota; kingdom Metazoa; phylum Arthropoda; class Insecta; order Mantodea; family Mantidae; genus Tenodera; species Tenodera sinensis. The sequence continues at coordinate 82,824,279 of CM060965.1, read as the reverse complement.
TATTATTATTATTATTATTATTATTATTATTATTATTATTATTATTATTATTATTATTATTATTATTATTATTATTATTATTATTATTATTATTATTATTATTATTATTATTATTATTATTATTATTATTATTATTATTATTATCATCATCATCATCATCATCATCATCATCATTATTGATGTCCATTCCTCACTTAGCCTGAAAGTTCTGGGAATTTCATGATATCAAATATCTATAGGACTATAGAGAAGGCAAAATGTTTTAATAATACATCCATTCATGTAGGCAAATATTCTTGAATAATTTCGATTATTCCTTAACCAATTTAACATACTTAAGAGATTGCATGGCATGTCAACAAATTGGGAGATCAGATGGAAGCTTAAGGAGACCAATAATTCGATACCAAGTGGCAAAGTGGAAAGACTGAGCAAACTGCACCGTGTATAGATTGCAGCATCTAAACTCTAAAGAACACCAGTTTTGAACTAAATGCGATCATTATTCAAAATTTTAAAAATTCAACATGCAGTACAGGGTATACCAGCTAGTATTACAATTATAGTAATCAAGTTTGTGTTAGAGATGGTATCTGTGTAGTAGCCCATTTACCATAGTGGTGGTTCTTGCCGAGAAATACCACACGGTAGAGTCGCCGCTGTGTTGCCTCAATCTTCAGTTGTTTGAGTAGACCAGAGATATACCTATACAGTAAAACCAAGTTTAAAAAAACTGCTGTATTACATACACATGACTTTTGCTACCCATTCTTCAATAAACTATTTTTACAAAAGCTTATACTTCATGTTAATCGAGATAAGCATTTGTAGAAATACTTTTATTACACATTCTCCCTGTAGGCAGAATGGAAATACCGCGTATAGCGATAGTCACTCTTTAAGAGTCATAAACATGTGGTATTTTAATGGGGTATTTCATGTTGGACTTAAGTACAACCTTTGGTATTTATTTCCTTTTCATTTTGAGCATAATTTTTAGTATTTGTAATGTAATTTTGATCATTACAGATTAAATAAGGATATATGTCAACTTTCATAATAGAGACGATAATGGCGATGTCATCTCATATCTTTAAATTCGAGAAGCCCAAAGGATCTACTTCAGACTAAAGTACTGATACTAGAGGAAACAGACTAACGCTGTTTATTACAAAACAAGCATGGAAATTTTAAGCAGTTAGCTTCAATAGGTCATTAAACGAAACATTAAAAACAGAGGTCAGGAGTCACTGACGGCCAGGTAAACACGGTCTGGTGCATGTAGTCTACAAACGTCAATATGCTGCACGGAAGATGGGATAGTTTGCTGTCTGCTATGTCGCTATCAAAAGTTCAGTAACACCTCCACTTTATTTCCGTTCGTGAACGTCTTAATCTTTAGAAATGCCTAAGCCTGCTAATAAAGTATGCAGAAGATTCAGTAATGGAACTGTGCAACTAATGTCATCTTTACGGCATAAGGAGGCTTTGGTGTACTAGAGAATCTATAGTACCTTATAGTATACAGTACCTTAAAATATATGCACGATTAGATATGGGGTTTCAAAAAAATATTAATGAAACGCTCGGAAGTTATGATTAAAGTAAACAATACGAACTAAAATAATACTAACTAGTAAAATTTGACGCCGGGCACGGCACACAACAAAGGACGATCGGGAGCAAGCTACTTCATACACATACCAGTTCGGCGAGCAAACAAATGTGCAAAGTCAGACTGCCTTGCGCGACTGTTCGTGCGTACATGACTAAGAACAATCAGAGCGGCAGAATCAAAAGAGATTTTCTCCAGAGCCTTCCAGAAAGATCTGACTACATCATCGCTGGCGTGTTTGAAAGATCCGTGTGAGTCATCCGCGCTGTATAAGGAGGCTAGGAAACAATAAAGTTAGGGTTACAGACATGACTCGGTCAGTGTGTCAGTGCGTGCGAGACAGCTGTGTGAGTGCGGTACGTTACTGTGAAGATTTAACGAGCGATTGTATCATCATAGTATATGAAGGACCGAGAAAGTGAGGAAAAACAGAGAAAGGACCGAGTCAAGGTTACGAGAAGAAATGTTGTGAGTTGTAAAATCACGAAAGTCTAAAGAGTGTGTTAACGTTAGAAGAAGAGAACTGTGTTTTTGTGCAAAAACTTAGTAGACAAAGTGATAGAAAAGTAAATGGACTGGATTTTTTCATTTTGTCGCATGGTGTCAGAAGTGGGACCCGTCAAATTGTCAAACCCGCCTCTATAGCGTGGTGATAGCGTTTCAGTCTCACGTCCAAGAGGTTACGAGTTTGGATCCCGTTTAGGTTGAGTTATTCGGATAAGGTTTTTTTTTCTTCCAAGTTTTCCCTTATCCTGAGAAGACGAATGTCGGGTAACTTAAACCTATATGGACCTCGGGCTCATTTGAGCATCATTTCACCCATTTCATTCATTCTCCGTCCGATATGACACTAACGTTGGAGGAAGTCAAATTGTCACAATAATATGAAATAAAGAAGGTTTAGCTTCCGTTTAATGCTGTGTGGTGTCGTTAGCCATTCTTCAGTATTAACTCGATAAGTAGTCGGTAAGGGGTAGACATAGCTCTTTCCAGAAGTGCTGAAGACGAGGCTAACGCGGAGGGATCCAAAAGGTTTGTTTACATCAGGTCCGATTCTATAAGGTTGGATGGAGGACAAACTTCAGAGTTGAAAATCGTATATCAGTTTTATTGTATTAAAGCACTTGTTGACTTAGGTTTTAGCAACAGTTTAATAAAAGTATTGTGCGTTGAAAGAATCCCGGTACACGAGCGTCGGGTTATCTGACACAGTGGGGAGTTTTGGTAGGGCGAATGTGTATCTATTTACAAAATGGACCGCTAAACGAATTCTGCCTCTCCCATTACACTTTGCAGAGGCAGTTTGGAGGAGGGATAAAGGAAATGGATATGCCAGCGGGGTTAAGTATAGGCTTTCAGGTAATAGGACTTTAATAACTCTACTTGAAGGGGGACGCTGCTTCTACGCACAGTTTAATTAAAACCTTTTTTTTTCACTCTTTTTTAGTTTTTAAAGGCACAAACAGAAACTGTACTCACTGCATATTAACTGGCGAAGAGAAAGAATTATTGTCTCTCCTAAACTGTTCGCTAAATTGCTAAACCCACGGACATTACAAGCAATTTAGTTGTTTTTATCTAGTGTTCAATGATGCCTAAGTCGATTTAAATGTGTTTTTAGTTATTGCATTCTGTTATAGCCGATTGCTTGTTTTATGTACATACAATGGCTATATATTTCAATATTCAGTTATTACGTCAAATTTGTTGTGAAATATGTCATTAACATTCTTCATGCTTTTGGCATGACGGTGGTAGCAATTTGCAGAACCTGTTCTTGTCTTCTCGGTGGACATATACTTATCTTTACCCTTGGTTTATAGTTCAGAAAAGTGTAAGGTACTCTGTTTCTTTTTATGGGACAGACCCTCTATATTTATCGGGTTTTTGTTTTAAAATGACACAGTTCGTATGTCTTTCATATTATCTTCTTCTCTTTTGCATTGCCCACAAATTGTAACATTTTCATTTCATCTACTTGAAGTGTTTTTCCGAACTTATCTGCTAATAGGCATGTTTGTTTTTCATATAACAGTTTTATTATATTGCATTACTTTATAAAAATGTCATGTCTTTATTTTATTGTGAAGAATTATTTTTAATATTCCAATTAGAGATTTATATTATAAAGTGTATATGTTAATTCATACCATTTTTCCATACCAAGCGAGGTGCCTCTGTGGTAGCATGTAAGGCTCGTATTCGGGAGGTCGTGATTCGATTCCCTGGCTGACCTTCCTGACCCATGGATTTTGTCGGGGTTTCCCCAGTTCGTTAGACGAGTTAGGGGAAGTCTTCGAGTTCTGGGTCCCATAGAGGAGGAGAGGAACTGGAGTACGAGCCGACACCGGAGGTTTCAAATCTGTAGTTGTTAGGGACCCTCTCCTCTGCAGTGGTCTCTCCTCAGGTCCAACACCCTTCGTACCCTCTTACCTCACACCTTTCTTCCAGGGCGCGCACCGTTAGGGGCATAGGCACAAAAGATCTACAAGTCGCGGTGCTAAGTCCCCCTCTGAACCGTGTCTATCCTATCTATGGGGAAATGACATGAGGGAAATCCCGAAAAAATACTGACCCATGTCATTAACCCTAACCGAGAGCCAAAGTCGAGAGCACTCGAATATTATAATTTTCTTCTGAGAGATGTAAGTCGAAATTGAAAGATGTTTGAGGACTATGAAGATACATTCTAGTAACAAACGGACTCCTTTTCCTATTTAATAAGATAATGAAGAATGTAGAAATCCAGCACATGCCCATTCTATTAACACATTTGTGCCGTTATTCCGTATTTCGTTCATTCCTAACGATTGGTAAATTCTATGGAGCTCGAACGGAAGACATGCACAACGACGCACTTTTAGCTTCCTGTCTAAAAGTAGACTAGGTATCAGCAACAGAATTCACTCTCTAAACGACTTTCCCCATATATAGGTACAAAAGGTCAAAATAACCTCAGATTGCACTGATTATTATTTGTACGAAGGAGTCCATATGTGAATAATATATTTATTGCATTATGTGTAATACTGATATGTAACAAAGCTTTAGCTAATGCTATGGACCATAATTTGTCAAGCACTTTCCGCTACTCAAGTAGCACTTATGAAATAGATCAAAGCACAAACAATAAATGTATAAAATATCAAACAATTTGTGGAGTAGTTCGGAGAACATTAAAAGAAATGCAACTAAATTTCATTCCATCTAGACACTCCATGTCTTAATGCATGGCAATGAGTCATGGACTTAGATGCCGGTTACAGAAAAATTCAAGTAGCTGAAATGAGCTTTCTGAGGGTGGTTAAGGGGTGTACAGGACAGGACCACTTCTGAAATACAGATATAAGAAGTAGATAAGAATATTAATAGTAGAAAGAATATTACTGTATAGAGAAATATGGAAGCTCCACATACAACGAATGTAACCCTACAGAATTTCCCAGATAAATTACAGACGAAGAGCATATCGATCTTCAGAACGAAGTGGAATGATGTGAGATCGGAACAGGCTTTAGTAATCCCTGAAGATAGAAGAAGATTAAATTATAAAGTGATTCAAATTCTTTAGTTCCAATCCAATCGATGGTCCAATCAACACTAATTAGGCTTCATAACATTTAGAACGCGGAAACAATTTAAACCAACTTTGACATGTCAATAGCTCAATATCTTGTTAATACTGGGTTATTTCTGGCAATTGCATGAAGAGAGTAGGATCTTCTATCGACCAGACGTTAAAAAGAGAAACTCGGCAGAGGAATCTTGGAATTCGCTTATGCTCAGATATTTCTGATTCTATTATGTATCGGACAGTAGTTGTATAACAGCATTTAGCAGAGCATACGCAGAGCTCGAGGCAAACCTGTCACGTTTTCTTCCATAGTTATTACAAAGGTTAAGAGAGGAATTGTAATGTCCGAAAGTTGTAGAGCGTTAAACTCATCCTTTTGAAAGCGAAACATCCTAATAACCTGCAAAATGTGGTTTTCGAACACAATATGACAGGCAATTTCGTAATTTACGACGGCTCAAGCTACTTAAAGAAGCCGAAGAATTCCCACATTGCTCAAAATAATTTTTGTAATTTCTTTAGAAGGTCAGATAATGAAAGCCAGCACGATTCAAAACCATTTAATGACTTAGCATTTGTAGGAATGAACAGCTGTTGCAGTTCGGTTCGTAATTTAGCAATTATTTCTTGATTAGCCATTATTACACCCAGGGTTTGCAAATTATTTTATGTAATTAAGCATGAAATGTTTCTTAAATCAAAGAAAAATGCTGAACTTAGAAACATGTATTCCAGTTGTCGCAAAATTTGGTCTCCGGAGATAGTGCCTGAACTCTGACGCAACTCCTTCGACACAACACCCCTCTCCTTGCTGAACCCCTTCAACTAGCTTAGGCAGCCCATTATTAGCGTTGGCTCAGTCCATTATCCAAGTAAGGTTTTCAAAACCATGAAAACGCACGCTTTTTCCATGGTATTATCCACTAGAAGGTACTGCGTGGAAAGATATTGTGTGCAAACACGAGTACCAATGGATACCGTTAAGACTATTAACAAGATTAGTTTCTTCAACCCAGAAGTACGAATGTGGGATGAAACTTGAAGAAATTTGACAGTTCAGCGAGTTCAGTCATTTGACAGTTCAGTTAGTTGTTTCTCCACTCAAAACCCCAAATATGACCAAAGAAGTTAAAGGGGCTATACAGATGAAAAATATAAACTCTCAGATCATTTGCTGCCACTACCACTGCTATGTAGCATTCTATTTGCACGTGTAAACGATGTTTTATTATAAATTGAAAGCATGTTTTTATTTCACATTAAAATCGAAAGTAAGGCTTCAATGACAACGGCCTTTATGCAAAATTAAAACTAGGTACTTATGCAGCAACCACAAATTTAGAGTGAATTCGCTATGCCATAGTGAAAGAAAATGATGTAAAATAAAAGAGTACATATAAAATGTACTTGTAATATACCAAACATATTTAAATTTTTTGTTCTCTATTATTTCTTTGCTATGAATACTATTGGGCAGTATGTGTGATCACAAGCCACCTCTGCCTTCTCGCTCACTGCGCCCAACCGCGTCTACACTTTGTGCGTTGCGGCTAGTACCGCTAGTACCTCTACTGCGTGATGAGTTTGTGACGTTTTGCAACCTCTGATGTATTCAATTGATGCGTATTTATACCGTGACGCCCGGCTCGGCGCAATACAGAGGAATGTCGGGGTCTAGCTGCTTCACGTCACATGCTGCACCGGCGAGCGAGCTAAGGCGTTTAAAGTCAGGCTGCCTCGTGCAACTGTTTGTGTGTACGTAACTAACTACAGCTACAGAAAAGGGGCTTTCTTTAGAGCCTTCCAGAAAAATCCAGCCGCGTCACCGGCGGCACTTTTGTGAAATTCGAGAAAGGTCCGCGTGACGTAATGTCCACTATATAAGGAGGCTAGAGAGCAACAGTGAGTGAGTTAATGATATGAGTCGGTTAGTGTGTCAGTAGTACACGACAACTGTGCGTGTGTGTCGTCGCGAAAGATACGGCGGTCCTCATGAAGAAGATTCTAACGGGCGTCGAGTGTTTGCATCGTCGTAGTGAGTGTGTGAAGGACTGAGAAAGTGAATAAAAATGCTGACAGGACTGAGCAAGGTTACGGAAGTAAAAGTTGTGAATTGTGATAGCCCTGAAGACTGTAGACTGTGTTAACGACGAGAAGAAAACTGCATTTGCGATCAAATTTTAGACAATAAAGTATAGAAAAGTAACCGGACTGATTTTTCCGTTTTGTTACAATTCAATAACAAAATACTCAACTGCTTTTGTAATCTTTAGAAATAATGCAGAACACAAATATTAATATAGTTTTCGACCAGTGTCTCAAAAGTAGTTTCTGGAACGTCCCAAAGCAAGCATGGTCAAACTCCTGGCAAGAATAAACAAAGTACACAATACTATAAAGAACTCGTAGCAGTAACATGGAAATAAGGTGGAGCAGTCGGGAAGCGATAAACGAATCCAAATGTAAGGATGGAACACCTTGACGCCATGTCTGCTCTAAAGTTAATGGAAAAAACAGATGCTGCAGACGATCAACTATTAAAGGAAATAATTTACTTTGAGTTTTGGGTTGCAGACGCTCTCATTCGTGGAAAACAAAAACATCTGTGAATAGAATAACCCCTGTCTGCTCTATACGACTCCAAAGCTCCACAAAAAGAGACTATCTGTTTAACCATGTATGTCAGCCATAGCTGCATTCGTAACGAGGTTGTTTTGACAGAGCTTCAAACGGAATATCTAACTATAGTTATTGAAAAATACGGAGAAAACTGTTTGCAACGTAAATAAAGAGAGCAGCGGCAGAAACCTTTTAAGAATATACCAAAAGAGGTCAAATGGAAAAAAGCAACATAGAGATGAGTTTACCAACTCAGCCTTTGAAGTTCCAAGCCTTTGCTTTCGTCACAGATAAAAGTGTACAGAATAAATATATTCCAAATTTCCTACCTAAGTATGCATACAGTTTATATTTAGAGCATACCATTATTTTTGTTAAACATATGAAAGTAAACTGTCATCTCTGTCATAGAGAAATAAAATTAATAGCGCTTTGAGTAATAAAAAACAATTGATCTTTTAAATTGAACAAAAGCAACTCTCATCCTTTAAAATGCGTATTAAATGTTGAATATTCATGCCTCTAAGTGTTTAACTGGCTGTTTTAAATTGCTGTACACAATGCTCATATCCAAACGTATGTCTTGTGCAGGTTGTAATTTTTTCTGTACAAAGTAGTTTTCTATTTCTGAGAGCTTAACATAGCTGGTTGCCGGTTCTTCCTTATAGTTGTCTATACATATAACATAGTACCTGGGTGACCAAGCTTCGCTTATTTTTTTTGTTTTTTTTTTTTTTTTTTTGTGTAAAATCGTGTTTTTTCGGAGATGCTTATTTTGACAAGCTTGAGTGAAGTGAGGAAAAGAATGTGAAAGTGAAAGAGATAAGAAGAAAGTGAACTCGGGAGGTGTAGAAAATTATTAGTAAATGATCATGAATCATAAGTAAAAGAGGGCGGAAATTAAATTTTAGATTTGAATGGATTATTTAAAATAGTAATGAGCTTAGGGAAAAGCAAATTATAAGAACATTTGATGAAAATAGGTGAATTAAAAGACAAAAGACAGATTATGAGTAATTAATTTTAGCTAAATAATACATATTACACGTCAAATGTAGAGAATCTCAGAGGGCTATCCAATGAAAGCATGACCATGGGGCTCAAGTTCATGGGCAGCTCAAAATGTATATGCTCTAGTATTCAATAAATTCAATCCAATAGACAAGCTTGTAAAGCAAAACGTGTAACTTATTTAGATTACTCTCCCCGTTATGTAGGTTCAACACCCCCTAAGACTTAAAACGTTAGCTGAACATAAATTTTCATCGTAATCGTTACAGCCATTTCCGAGATACATGAGACATATAGGTTCATAAATATTACATCATCATCATCATCATCATCATGGTAATCTTCATTTCAACCGTAAGACGTCCAGTGTTAAACATAGATTTTCCCCATAGACATTCACCTACCCTTGAGTTTTCTTCGAGCATTTGTTCCAACATGGAGTTCAGTTCTATTCTACTGCCATGTTACCCAAGACCATTCATCTTTCCGCACGACCTCTTACATGTCTTCCTTCACTCCGGTCAGTTGCTCGTTAATCTTCTCCGAGAACTTTATCTTCATATCGGACATTCTTGTATCCATCTTTTCCATTCCGGAGTTTACATTTTTCAATTCGGCTTCCATCTTTGTTTTCATCTGCCGCATTCCGCAATTCATTTCTTTTCCCATTACGTTCACCTTGGCTAACATTTGTTTAATTAATTGCCCCATATTGTTGTTTCTCGTCGCACTACTGACACCAACTGTGACAATTGTACATTTTTAACTATTTATTTATTTTTTATAAAAACACTGGATCGACACTATCCAAAAACACTGTTGAACAATAACAAATACTACACGAAGAAAAGGTAGTAGACAGAGCTGTGTGAATGTAATGCATTTCTATTTCAATCATATAGAAAATTGTATGAATTGTTCGTTGAAGAGGGAGTAGAGAAAGAAATGAGATTATGTTTAGTAAAAGAAATCGAAAATCGTGTGAATGCAATAAGCTGAAGTTCTATTCTTAACCGCTGCTTGTAGGAAAAGGAATACAGAAAGAAGTGTTATTGTGTTTCTCACAGAAACATAAGTAGAAAAAAGCCACGCGAATATTATACGTTGCATTTATATTTTAAATGTATAGAAATATTTATGAATTGTTTGTAGAAGAGGGAGTAGAAAGGACTTGTGAATGTGTTATGTAAAAGAAAAGTGGGTAGAAAGAACTATGTGAACATAATATGTTGCGTGGTAAAATGCAGTGACACACAGACACACACATAAGCTTCTTAAACTTTTTATACGCATAATTAACAGTCAACTCATTGAAATTGCCTAATGCCTTGACCGACCGTTGAAAAACATCTGTATTAAAACATCTATATTATGTCTTACAGAATGGCTCAAGATATCTGAGAATGGGACATAACATTCCTTTTTGATTTCTGCTGGACTTTCAATCACCAAAACTGGCGATAGGCAGTTGTTTGTTTGAAAACTTGATTCCTACTCCTTATGCGCGCTTTTATTGGTGCTTCAAGATAGCATAAGCTACATTAACCTTACACTTCCTTATCATCTGCATTCATTTGACAATATATATGGAATATTCTGCATAAAAAAAGAGAAGAAAGTTTCAGCCAAATCATATAAAACTGATTGAACAAGAACATAAAGTTTATATGGAAAGTTTGAAACAAAGTAATAAAGAAGGACGATTTTTTAAATTCTTAACCCATATATGATATGCTGCAGAAGCACAATGATTAATTTTACAGTGAGGCAACGCCCTAATCCATTTCAAGGCCAACTCTGTTAATTTTGGCCTTCTGTAAAAGGGAAGAGAGTAAATTTAGGTTGTTGGTTCATGTATGCTATCTGATGTGTTATTATAGTTGTGGTGGTGTTTAAATGCAGTAATTTGGATACATAATGTCAATTTTACAAAACTGTTAGCGAAAACTCCTGTGCTATTATCCATAAAGACATGTGAAAGTGAAAGAGTGTAGTGTTTAACGCCCACTTTTACTACACACGGCACCACAGGCAGTGACACTGATGATTCATGGAGTGAAAATGGAGCCCCGGTTGTATGAGATGGCGGGGGCAACCGGAGAACCCGGAGGAAACCCGCCCCAACGCCGCTTCGTCCATCACAAATCCCATTTGCAGTTGCCTGGGATCGAATCCAGGCCGCTTTGGTGAGAAGCGAATGGTCTAACCTCTCGGCTACGGCGCGGCGTGGAGTGAACGAGACTAGTGGAACTAAGTGTAATAAAAACTATTTGTCCTAAAGTAAATTTGATACAAGAGTTTGACTTATGTTGAGATAACATTGTTTATCAATAAAAATAAATTATAAACTTAACGAATAAGTTTATATTTGAAATTCATTATGAAAGGGTTAAAATCCTTGTTTATTTCTTACACAACCCAACCTTTAACTTTTTATTCCAGTTAGGACTGCCTTAATTCCTATCACTGTATTATAAACATAACACTAGATGGCAGTTGCTTGTTGTGATCTGCCAGAAATGTTGGCAGAGACACAAATATTAGCGAGGTGAAAAAGAAATGCTAGAAAGGTGAAAATCACAAATGCTAGGGAGTGAAGTGCATTTTTCCGTAGCGTTTTATTGATTAGAAGCAGTAGAGTGAAATAGCCACAGTAAAATGCTCTCAGAAGGCCTGAAAGTATTTCATGTTGGAATACATAATTACCTCACAGATGGAGCGGAGAGTCTTGGATAATGTTTGCAGGTTGCTTTCGTGTTCCGACGTTCAATGGTCTTTGATCTTCTGATACGTAATTATCCGGCAAACCTGACTCTTCTAATACGGCGTTAGACTTGGTGCACAAGCTAATAACCTGTGCACGTGATGTGCCTTAAATCCAATTTGGAACATTTATAAGCTCCATCCAATTAACATCCATCTCTATCATCGCCTTCATCAATCATCACAAGACGCATCCTCACCTTCCACATGGTGTTGAAACCATTTATTTCATCGTCTTCGTTTGCGGTGAAGCACAGATATTGAAACACAGATAATACATGGGTAGCGTTTAACGTTCACACAGGCTTTGGGTCAAGAAGCTTAAGGAGAAAATATTCCAAATGCTTCTTCAGGTTGTTTTATAGCTTAGGTTGGTTGCCTCATAACTAGCAAATGGTGGGAAGATACTCTAAACTTTGGCCTGAAAGTTTCCTTCCCCAGTTATCATTTCATTTTATAATTTATCATCACTAGGTTTCGAATCTTAATACAGCTGTCGCGAAATGAGGCGATCACAAGCTACCTGCCACATGGGCAGAGCGTGGCAGCACAGAGTAAAATGCCTCCAGCATGAAATAGAACTATTCACGCATTGATGAGATTATGCAATAATTTGGAACTGAATATTTTACTGCAAATGGGGACAGCATTGAATGTAAGTAATGCAGCAACGTTATCTACAACGTTGGTGCGTCAGCTGTACTTGGTATCCTACGTGCTGTGATCTGCGACAGACTTACCTCTCCCACTTCCTATAGTCCATACCCCGCAAACTTTCGTTCCCTGTATGAAGGTTTGCTCTCTAAGCATCACTGTTTCCACAGCCTAAGCTAAAGTATGCAGTCAGAATGGGAGTTACCAGTAAAACACTACTAAAATTGTTACGTGTTAAAAGCTTGCTTTTCGCTTTTTCCCCGTAATGCGGTCGTAAGATCGTCTTCTTAGCGCAGTGGCAGTGGAAGATCCGGGTTCGACACCCGGTATCGCCGTTGGGATCTCCTGCTGGAACATCTGGCCCGGGGTACATTCAGCCTCATTAGATCCCTGAGGAGCTACTTGATAAACAAGTAGCGATTCTTGGTCGCGAAGACCGCATAACCTGCCTGGAAGGACTTGGTGCTGACCACGTCCCACCATCCAGTGCTGCACCCCATTCATGACACTTATAGTGGGCAGAGTGGGGGACGCAGAGGCCGGGTGGTAGACCTTGGCCCGGAAGGAGCTGTTACTCCGTGGGATTAGTTAATTCTGTTGTATATTTAACGCAGGGGTGACAAAAATGTCTTCCTTGCAGGAGTCAACAAACATGCAACATGCGTTACCCAGTCACCAGCTTGTGAAGAAACGATTGGACAACGAAGTCAGAGGGAGAGGGTGAGTGAGGGAGAGGGAGAGAGATCACCTTTAAGTGCATTTATATATAACTTTCCTGGGCCAGTCTGGAATACTGGCCACTAAAAGTCACGCTAAGCCAAATAGGACGATGGTGAAATAGAGAAAAAATAGCAATAATAATAATAATAATAGCAATAATAATAATAATAATAATAATAATAATAATAATAATAATAATAATAATAATAATAATAATAATAATAATAATAATTAATAATAATAATTAATAATAATAATTAATAATAATAATTAATAATAATAATTAATAATAATAATAATTAATAATAATAATAATTAATAATAATAATAATTAATAATAATAATAATTAATAATAATAATTAATAATAATAATTAATAATAATAATAATTAATAATAATAATTAATAATAATAATAATTAATAATAATAATTAATAATAATAATAATAATAATAATAATAATAATAATAATAATAATAATAATAATAATAATAATAATAATAATAATAATAATAATAATAATAATAATAATAATAATAATAATAATAATAATAATAATAATAATAATAATAATAATAATAATAATAATAATAATAATAATAATAATAATAATAATAATAATAAAAGGGCTAGATTATGTTACAAACGTGTTTGTATGGGATTAGCCCTAACCATTCACCAGACAATACACAAACTCGACAAGTTTATTACGAAAACAACATTTTAAATTGCAAAAATCTCACCCTTCCACACTCCTCTTCACTAACTACTTCCATTTATTTCTTACATTCTATATAACTTTTCTCGCACTGCTCATTTTTGAAATGGTCTTATAAAGTAATATGTTGTTGTTGTTGTTGTTGTTTTCTAGTGCCTTGCATCTGGCAATGAAGCCATTAGCATTCGTGCTTTCCAATACTTCTGAACTGTAGTTTCTTCCGATCTTAATGCTTGACAGGTCTTCAAGTGGTCTTCTTATAAAGTAATATCACTGTTAAAAAGGAGCGAATTTTTGGAAGTAAATAAGGTGAGGTGAGACGTTGAAAGTGTGTGTATGTGTGTTTCTTTCGTGGTGTAATAAATTCGTAAGTTTGTATGTGGTAAGGTGCTTCTTAATGTTGCCCTTATTTCCAAGGCAGGATCTCAATTTCTTATCTGTTTAGTGCTTGTAGTTTCCGGTTCTTACTTAGTCAATATTTGCAGGAAAGTTGTCTGCATGCGTTGACGACGGAAATACTACTATTACTCTACATACAAAGACAAAACCTAATCCGTTTACACCACTGACTTTTTTATCTTCTTTATTTTGATTTATAAGGATTTATAATATTCTTGAATTAATACAGATGTAGTGGATAAATTACAATTTACTTTTTTCCTGTAGATTATAGATACATTGTATTCCTTTTGCACTTTTACGACGAGTTGCTATTTAATTTCTATTTTTAGCACATAAGACGATCCATTTCCAAGGCCTCTATATTTCAGATTTTCTTGTCAGGGGTTATAAAGGAACCGTCTCAATGTCTCCGAGACTCTGAAATACTTATTGTTTTATTTGTTTGCTTACTAAAAGCTACCTTTGGTATTGGAGTTCACATAGGCGAATTAAAGTTTGGAAACAATCGCTTGTAAATAATGGTGCTGTTTTGTTTTAACTTGTCTCTAAAATTTGTTGTTTAATATTTTGGCATGAACTTTAGATCTCTAGGTATCTCTCTCTCTTTTGCGCGCGCGCACGCACGCACACACACACACATACACACACACACACACACACACATGCATTCAGACTTGTGGACTCTAGCGTAAATGAGAATAACTGTAAGGATTCGCAGGTTAGCGGCATAACTACTGGACTGCAAATACTATTCCTCGTATATAACATCCGTTTCATTAAACACGTTAGTTCAGTAGTTCGGAAGCCAAAAGCGATCTATTTGCTAAAACCTACTGCCACAGCAGCAGCGGTAAACTTCCTCCTCACGAAATCGCTTTACTACCTTTGTTACCTTTCCTAGAATTATGTTTAGGTAGAACAAATATCAATGAGACGCGTTCCGGAGTCTAACCAGTGGAAATATTACACTCTCCCAATTGCTTACTTTGCAAGTAAACACTTCATCTTAATGAATCAGTCTGATAAATATTCTAAATTTGGCTACAATGCGTTCCTCAAAATATAAACATGGTCAGAACTTGCAATTTTTACACGCGATTAAACCAGAATGTGTACATATCATTCAGTCCATAATATCTTTAAATCCAAACAGGTTCATCGTGAGAATAAAGTAACATTGTGAGTTACGTTACAGAAGTGAACCTTGGACATGAAGACAATCCATGGAAGATGCTCTGAACTATTTTGAAAGAAAGTGTTTGAAGAGGATATACCGATCAAAGCAAGAAAATGAAATTTCGCGTCTAAATCTATGAACTAATATACAAAGAACTTCATATAGTTGACATTTGAACAACCTTCTCGAAACTCAGAGAGGCTATATAAAGGGCTGCTTAACCTTCATAACAGTGTCCTCAAAAACATTTGGAAGCTCCTCTTAAGTATACTGCAATGCAGATCGAAGGCATTGGTACTGATCACGAGTAATGTTATTTTGAACCGTAAAGTACACGTTTTATTCTCATCAAAGTGACCCATTATGTTTAAATTTGTAATTAAACTTTTAATGCGTTGTATCTTGTATTGTGGTAATCCTACCATTTACTACGTCATTGTGTACTATACCAAAACTAGCGAACTGTAGTTTTGGTAGAGTGCGACTCTAGTCCTCCCTTTCCCTTGACACAGCAAGCTGTCTTCGTTCGCCAGAGAAACCGTTTACACTTCTCTTATGCAAAAGTTGCAATGCAGATGCTCAAACATTTAGGATTTCCTCCAAAAGTCTACAAGAAGAATGGTTATTTTATGCAGAAATTAAATCAAGGCGTTAATGTTTCACAATTAAAGGGAGGACATTTTCTTGCGTGTGTTTTTAGCCCGAGCGCCGCCTGTCAGAGCGAAATCACAACCAAGAACCTTCTGAGTGCTCACTGTCAAGACGGGTACAAATATTGCAGACAGCGTTGTGTTAACTTAGTGTTTTTTCTCTTGAATTATTTTTTTAAAAACCATCCTTAGGTGCTCAATGCACATGTTTCAAAAAGTGAGCCGCAAAACCTTTTCTCCTGAGAATTAGAGCCATCTCACATCCCGACGCCCATTTAATAGTTCCTTTTCGTTAGCGCTTTAGGGAACGTGGCAACTCCTGAGAACCTCTGTTCTGTTATTAATCTTTCAGTAGCGCTTTTTGAAAGCATGGTATATGTTTTGCTTAAATATATTATTGGATTTACGTTAATTTATTTTCCATTATAGATGCTGTCACTAGGATTTATAGATCAGCAGTACCTAACCACTGAAGAATAGCTTTCTGAATATTTACTCTAAATGTGGTTTCTTAAAGACTGACATCTGGATTTTGTTTCATCCCACTTCCTCTTACACGGCCCCTAATGACCTAGTTGTTGACGGGCCCTTAAACACTGTTACTCACTCACTCACTTCCTCTTATGGTAGTGCTTGTAAATTCTTCGATTGAGAGTATATTTTTGAGCAAAATTTAATATTAAGCTTTCAGTTTTGTAATGCAATTGTTCACTATGTGTTTTTATGTGTAGACTTTTATTTTTCTCACTTTATTTATTTTACATTAACTTGAATAAATCAGCAACTTTGACATTTGAGTACTTAAATGTAGAACAGGCAGAGGAAAATTGTGTCACATACTCGCACACCTCGTAGGTACATATGAAAATCGAATCAACATTAATTATACTTTAAACACAAAAGTCTGGTTTTCAATTATTTTGTTTCACAATTTTGTAATAATAATTCATAGGCCGTCTCCCCAATACAGAGGACACCTTCTCGCCCGGTCCCTGTGTCTTCCAGCCGCAGCTAAGGTCACGGAGGAATGCAACTTGGGGTGGCGGGGGCCAGCGAGTCGATTCTCCCGACTGTAACACGACTACTTCTTATGCACCTACTTCTCCATCAGGATACTACCCAGTTATCAGAAGGCTGAGTGCACCCTGGACCAGACCTCCTAAGGGGGAACCATTCCCACCGCCGGTACTGGGTATCGAACCTGGGTCCCCCGTGTCAGAAGCAGGCTGTCTGTCTTTAGTGCGCATTGGAACATTTATAGCAATTGAAGAAGATTTTAGCCGTTATAAGGATTTGATAAAATGCAAACTCATGTAAGAAATAAAGATCCTCTCTCGCTTTTCTCCAGTAAAATGCACAGAAATCAAGCATCTTAAGTATTAAATATTATAGTAAAGGAATGTAGGAAAGCTAGTTTATTAAAATTCGTATTTCAATATATGACCTTGATCTATCTGAAATTAAAACTAGCCATACTTTAAGGTAACAGTTCTGGAACGGCTTTCACCTCTTCTTTGACCCACCGTTCATGTAGTCATTAAGAAGTGCTCTTGTAATCGCTGGAGGGAAGGTCTTAAATGTATTTATATATTCAAATTAGCCTCTGCAAAAAAAACAGTAGAGTATCTACAGTTCACGCCACAAACATCTGCCTAAAGAATGTCAATGCCAGTAGCTTTAAATTCCAGCCAAAATATATCTTTTTAACTCTGTTTATATGTGCTAAGGAGAGGTTTTATTTTGTAGATTAAATTGAAAGTAGCAGGAACTGCCAATTTATTCTTTGGGAACTACAAGTGGACAAACAAATGTATTTTATTATATATTTATGAACTGAAACATATATTAGTTTTAATAGTGTGACACAAAGGTAAATATCATATCAACACCAGTGAGCAGTTTACAGAATATGTTGTTGTTGTTTTCTAGTGCCTTGCATCTGGCAATGAAGCCATTAGCATTCGTGCTTTCCAATACTTTTGAACTGTAGTTTCTTCTGATCTTAATGCTTCACAGGTCTTCAAGTGGTCTTCATCCATTTCTGCTGGATCGTTACACAGGACACATATCGGTGAGGCTGAGATACCTATTCTGTAGAGATGACTTGCCAAGCAGTCATGATTTGTCAATAGTCGGAAGGCTGCAACAGCTGTTTTCCTTGGTCTCTGGGGGATTATATCTGGATTGGAAAGTAGTGTAATCCACTTTTTATCTTTGGCATTTGTTTCTATTTCTTGTAGGTATGAATGACAAAAAATTTTAATGATCAAGCGTTTTATTGAGGAATATGAGAAATTGAATTTAGACTTTTGTGTTATTGTTGTGGCTTTCTTTGCAAGTGAGAGTTTACAGAATATTTGCTGTGAACATAATGAAGTATTAATACAAATTATAGTTTCAAATAACGGAATGTGGCATTCCTTTTTGCTGCCTTTCTTTTCTATTTCTCTCCTTTCTCTTTTCGAGGACCATTACTGCAGCAGGAAAACAGCACATTTTCAGACTTGAAATTGATTTAGACCAATAGTGTTAATGAGGAGAAATAATGTGGTTACTATAATATATAATGTAATATAACTCAGTGTAGTGTAGCGTAGTATAGTATAATTTTTAAGATTTATACAGTTCAATTATTTTTTGTCAGATCAATTGCATTGGCATACTGAATATATTCTTTAAAATAACTTTTAGCAATTTCGACTTTAGTTGGTGGCCATTTTCCTCTTCTTTGAATTATTTTCCTTCTGAATGCTCTTCTTTTTTCTTCGAGATTTTTGCAGTCATAAATTATATGGTCTGTTGTTTGCTCTCCTCCATTACATGAACAACTTGGGTCATCTGTGATGTGGAACCTATAGTAGTATGCTTTAAGTCTTCCGTGTCCTGTCAGTAGTGTTGTAAGGTTTGCCGTTAGATTTATCCTTAACTTCAGTCTGTCTGCCACAGTAGGAAAGTATTGCTTTGTTTCCTGACCTTTAGTTGTTTCTTGCCATTGACTTTCCCAATGTTTTAGACTTTCTTGTCTTAGCGTTCTTCTAACAAAGCTCTTTGGAAGTCTATTATAGCTGCATTCCTCTTCGTTTGTAATTGCTCTGTTTGCTAGTCGGTCTGCAATTTCATTGCCTTGTATCCCTATGTGTGCTTTGACCCACCCAATTTCTACATTCCAGTTTTGTTTTTCTAAAATTTTTAACATTGTTCTAATTGCTTCTGTTAGGTAACTGTGAATTTTGTAGTTATGCAATGATTGTAATGTGACTCTACTGTCCGTGTATATCGCTGCAGTTTTGTTATCTTCTTCAGTTAAGTAAATATTTTCAACAGTTTCTAATGCTTTCAACACTGCAAATTGTTCAGCTTGGTTATTGGAGCACTGTTTATCTAACTTATATTGTAGCTGATATTTCAATTTGTTCTGATGATAAATTGCTACTCCAGAACCAACTCCTTCTTCTGTTTTACTGCCATCTGTATAAATTTCCAGTGCATATGTTTTATTCTGATTTATTTCTTTTATTATTGGTATGTCGGCTGGATGACACCATTTCCTATATTCTACAGGTTTGTCTAATTTGTTCTCGGAGTTCTGTTTCAATATTGTATATTCATTGGCGATTTCCTGAAGTTTGATTGTAATAGGTGTAAGTCCCGTTATAATGGATAGTGCTTCAGTAGATGTGGTCCTGAATGCTTTAGCAATTTTGATATTTATTTGTCTTTGCACTCTTGTAAACTTATTTGCATTATATTTTCTGTCAATGGCTTCTATCCATACTGGAGCTGCATAAGATAGTAATGGTAGAATTGCACCGTTGTACATAGTCTTTAAAGCCTGGTGTTTCAGTCCCCAATCTAGTTTTGCTGATTTAGATAAAATGTGTATCAATTTATTGGCTTTCTCTGTTACATACTGAATGTGATCATTAAAGGTGAAATTTTTATCAATGATTATTCCCAAATATTTGACGTTTTCTACTTGTTTTATTTGTCTGTTATTGATAAAGATGCTTATATCCCTTTCCACTCTACGTTTGCGTGTTATTAGCATTGTTTTCGACTTTTGCTCATTAAAAATAATTTTATTATTCTTAGCCCACGTTTCAATCTTTTTCAGGTCTACATTATTGTAATTTTCGGCTTCCAAGTTGGTTTTACCTCTAGTTATTATTAATAAATCATCCGCAAATGCCACTACCTTTGTATGGCTCGAGTATTCAATATTCAAGAGCAAATTGTATTGCAAATTCCAAAAGCCTGGTCCGCAGCAAGATCCTTGTGGACATCCCTTGCTTACATTTTTTTCAAGTTTTACATTATTAACTGTCAATACTGCACTTCTATGACTGAAATAGCTTTTAGCAAGGTAGTATAAGTTACACGGGCAGTTAAATTCCCTCAATGTATACAATATACTCGGCCACCAGGCTGCGTCAAAAGCTCCCTGAACATCCAGGCTGGTTAAAATTACCATCTGACCATCTTCCAGGGTTTTCTTTATGTATTTTTAACTGCCATTGCAGCATCTACTGTGCTTGTTTGTGGAGTGAAACCAAATTGGTTGTTATTCATTAAGTTTTGTGAATGTGCATGGTACATTATTCTGTCGATTAAAAGTTTTTCTAGTAGTTTCCCTCCTACATTCAGTAAACTGATTGGTCGGAATTTTGTTACTTCTGAACTCTTTTCCTTT
The DNA here is from genome assembly GCA_030765045.1 of Tenodera sinensis. Lineage (NCBI taxonomy): Eukaryota > Metazoa > Arthropoda > Insecta > Mantodea > Mantidae > Tenodera > Tenodera sinensis. The sequence continues at coordinate 82,803,686 of CM060965.1, read as the reverse complement.
CCTGGTTTAACAATAGGTATTAATTTGGCTTTCTTCCATTGCTTAGGAAAGTTTCCTTTTGTTAGACAATTGTTGTAGATGGCTGTCATATATTTTGGAAACACATTAAAGACCTTAAGTAATATTTTACTTGTAATTCCATCTTCTCCAGGAGTTTTAGTTGCATCCATTCTACTTAAAACATCTTTTATTTCTCTCTGAGTAAAATCTTTATCATTCTGTGTTGTGATTGGTCTGTTGATTACTTCCCTAATATTTTTGTGATAACAATTGTCATCTTCATTGTCTTCTGGTACAAAATGATTCAGCATATATTCTAATGTGTCTTTTAAATCTGTTGTGACTGAACCGTCCTGTCTCGTAAGAGTTGTTAATGGTGAATTTTTTCTTATTTTGCCAGTAGCTATTCTATATACCGCATTCCATGGATTGTTAGATGGAGTTAGACTGCAATAATTTTTCCAGGAATCAAATTTCTCTTTTCTTATAGTTCTTTCATACTCCCTTTTTTGTTTTATATACAAGGCTTTTCGTTCTTCTCTTAAGACACCATCTTGTTTTGTCTTTTGATATCGTTTTCTTAATGCATTTGCTCTTTTCCTCATTATGGTTAGTTCATTTGTCCACCAGGGTATAGATTTTCTTTCGTTAATTTTCTTTAATGAATTACAATTCTTAAAACAGTTATTACATGCTGCAGCTAAATGTTCTTCAAACTGCTTTATTATTTTATCGACATCATCTTCCTTGTTCACCAATTTGCTAAGTTCTTCATCTACATCTTCTAAATTGCTTCTTCTAAACGGTAAATTCTGAACTCCTATTGTTTTTAGTACTTTGCCAAAGTCTCCTAATTTGTTATCATCTACTATATATTTTGGGACGTGGAAGTTATATTCCGTTTGATGATTTGCTCTTTGACTTACTGTGTAACTTATAATTCTATGATCAGAACAACTTTCGTCTTTGCCACATTCCCAATCTGCAATTCGCGACAACAACTCACTGTTAGTGATAGTGAGATCAATATTACTTCTTCCATTAGTGCTTTCAAATGTTGTATTTTCACTTTCTTCGTTTATAATATATAACTGTTTTGAATTTAAATATTCCTCCATTATTCTTCCTCTGGTATTTGTTGTTACATCATGCCATATTGTTGATCTAGCATTACTATCCATAGCGATTATAAGGCCCGTTCCTTTGATATAAGATGTTATCTTATCTATTTTATGCAGATCAGCGTTAATGTCATCCTCAATATCCAGATACATACTAGCTATGTCGCTGATGACCTAGAAGTTGAGCGCCCTTAAACCAAAATACTAGCTATGTAGAACCTAGTATTTTGGAAAATCACTTCTACAACTGTGGCATCTCCATCTGATAGCTGAGATATGAGGATAACATCAACGTGTTTGTTGACGATCAATACAGCTGTTCTAATTTTGTTGTCCCCAAAAGTAAAAGTTTTGTAGCTTTTATTGATCCCAGCTACTGTGTTCTTAATAATATATGGCTCTTGAATAAGTACAATATCCGTTTTATTTTGATTTATTACTTGCATTAAATTGTCTGTAGCTATTCTCGAATGCTGTAAGTTTATTTGCATTATTTTAAGATGGACATTACTATTGTGAAATTTATTGTTGTAAATTCGTCTGTCACTTAGTGCTTTAATTGTAGCCATTTTAATATTCTGTATTTTGTCTATTCCTTCTAATAACAGCTTGTAAACATGGGCATTTATTTTTGTCCAGAGAGGAATGATTTTCATCGACTTTAATGACTTTGCTATACACATTGTGATTTATGCAATTACTACATTTATATTCTCGTACTGATGCTTTACATTCTTTCAATTTATGCTTTCCTGCATATAGTGGGCACTTTTCTTCTCCTCGACATTCTGTTGCTTTATGGTTAAATTTATTACACTTAAAACATCTACTGAAGTTTACATAGTCTTCCACAGTACATATATTCCAACCTAATTTCAACTTTCTGTTGTTTACTAACAATCTCCATGCTTCAGTCTTGACTTCCGCAACCAAATTTCTGATGTTTCTTCTGTTCCTAATGATAAATTTAGGAACTATTGACTGCTCACTTAGATTAAGCTCTCCGTTTTGTGATATTATTGTTTCAGTTGCATTTTGTGGTGTTATTTCTTCTGGTACATTGTAAATAATTACATATGGCTTTCGAAGTTCAGGAACTTTTACTTCTACCTGTTGGCTACACTGTTCTTGGATCTTTTCTCCTAGAATATTTATTTCACTCTTTGATTCAGATTCCACAATCAATCTTCCATCCCTTAAAGCCTTAAGTGAGCTTATTCCCACCTTCAGTTGTGTTGGATTAACCTTATTTTTCAATATTACCTTCATAGCTTCCGCTGATTCATTCATTTTGGATTTTAGAATAAGTTTGTATCTCTTTTCGATGTTTTCATGTGAAATTTTCCGACTAGCATCAGCGTAACTTGGCTTCCGATCAAAAGATGGCGCAGCTTTCTCCCTTTCCATTTTTCTATATGATAAGGCTATTTCACTTTCCTCTTGCTTCTTAACCGCAGCTTGAAGTTCCTTAATCACTTCTTCTTTAGTTTCTACATCCTTTTTTAAAGTATTAATTGCCTTCCTTAAATCACTTACCGATTTAATTATTTTCTTCTTGAAATCGTTTCTGATGTTGCCACTCTTTTCAGCAACCTCAAGTAAATCAATTAAAGCACTTTCAGTCTTCTTATCAATGTCTTCCATGGCTTCAATATTATACTATTATTTCTTATGTAATCTTTAGGATCTTAAAAGTATTAAATTATATATCCGAAGTGAAATAGTTAAAACACAGTAAAACTTGCCGTGTTTAACCAACACACGATAGTAACAGTCACAGTCAATATTTAAATGGTACAAAACCACAATTTCATAAAAGCAGTCAAACTGCTAACACTTTCACTAACAAAGTATACTTTAGTATAGTATAATATATAATGTAAGAAACACATACACAGATACATATATATTGAAGCGTATATTTGTCTAAAGTTCAACCACTCGGCCATACGCTCACATTGAATAGTTGAGACTGAATATGAGATGACAATAGAACGACGCTAAAGACAAGCATTCCGTGACACCATTGTAAACCAGCCATTTTAAATTATTTTTCAATGTATGCAGTTTTGTTTCAACATGCCAGTACAATTAATTACAATTCATGCTACAAAGTTGAAACCTGCTTAATACGTTCATATGGTGCACTTCAGAATGGAAAGTAGTTGAAAGGATCAAAGAAAGAGTAAAAGCATAAAAAATCTAATTTTATAGGAACTGCTCGAAATTGTGACCTGAGTTTTCATGGCAAAATTGACAGCGGCGAAGGAGCGATTGTTGTACGCTACTCCACATTTCTGGTGTGAACCGAAAGTAGTGTTAATGCTCTTGTTCCAATGGAATAAAATAATAATGATAAAAAGAAAAAAAGAAAAATTAGTAAAATCATGGTAAGAAGCGAACCCACGACCTCTGTGACTACAGCCTTTGACGTTACAAATTGAGCCACAAGAGCAATCAACAACACAAGGCTTCACAACACAAGAAGGCAGCTAATCTTTGTTCAGTGTCGCACTGTCAGGTGAGTCTGAGATTTGAGAGATTTTTGTGGCATTAAATCTTGAGATCGCTGATAACGTGCTTCTGAAAATCGATATTTCTATACTCGGGCAGGAGTTTTAAAGACATTCTAAATCATTGGCTTATCAGCATTTGATATTAATATGTTTAACATCGAGTAACTGCGGTATGTTTAAATAAAATTTCTATCTCAAATCACTTATATTAGTCAGATCTACAATCTCTCGAGTTAATTCGATGTAGTTTGTCAACACCCTGTATATATAGTGCTGGTAGGATTCCGGTAACAGGACATGTAACAGGACATGTTGATGCCCGGCACTTTCTTATTTTGTGAAACTCAGACGTACCGCATTAGCTAGTCACCAGCCATCTTTACTCTGCTCGGTCACGCCACTAGTTAAAGCCAGTGGAGGGGGAAAAAGAGGAGTCACTTTATGGTACCTCTGATTTAAATAAACATTTTCACAATACTGATACCTGATTTTAACTAGCTTTTTTGTTATTTACTCTTGAAATCCTGAGAAAGAACATTTCACAATACATAGAACCTGGTTGGTGAGGCTGAAGTAGCCTTGATACCCGACAAATATCACTCCAGAGAGAGACACACATAGAGAGAGAGAGAGAGAGAGAGAGAGAGAGAGAGAGAGAGAGAGAGAGAGAGAGAGAGAGATCGCATTGAGTATATGATCACAAGCAGAAGGACAGGCCATTACCTAAATTGTCCTTTCTCTCTCTCTTTTTCTCTTCCCCTCATAATAATCTTTATTTCATTTTTCTAACAGAAGAGTTCCGAGAATTACGGGCAAGTTTTACAGCGTTAAAGAAACATGTCCTGCCATTAGACATAGGTATGGAATGATAATCTGGGAAATAAAAGTGCTGAGGGGATATTTGTAAGCGGACAAGAATGAGGATTGAGATAAATTGTCCTGACTCGCACAATAGCTTCAAGACAGAGGGAGTGTCTTTTCTTTTCCCTTTTTTACAACCGGTGAGTGGCACGCAAGTTTTCAGAATGACCTCTCAAAAGAGATTATGATTCCCTGGAAGTGATGAAGACATAACATGTACATCATAATCAGCTCTATGTAAAGCTCTCAAGTCTACATAACCAGATGTGACACACAAGTGATTTTCTTGCTTGTTTTTCAACATTTAACAAACTAAAGCATTTATTTGCGTGAAGTTAGTTTAAAAAGCATAAATATTAAAACCTAACCTGATATATTCTGGCTATTTGACTTTCGTTACATTTGTGTATATCCACAGAAGTAAAGCACAATTTACATAAACTGAAAACCCTAAAAAGTATTCTTTCGTATTTCTACAAATAAACAAAGCTTTAGGGCAGAAGCGGCCAAAAGCGGATTCCTGAATCCGTGTGATTCATGAACCTTTCGCCATTGAAGTCGAAACAGGTCAATAGAAATCCTTGTGGATGATGATGATGGTGGTGGTGGTGATGATGATGATGATGATGATGATGATGATGATGATGATGATGATATAATGATTGAAAGGTTCAGTAGCAATTATTTTCAGTACATTGAAGAAGTTGGAAATTATTAAAATTATTCTTTATGTTTGTATACTAAGTAATAAGATATATTAATATCACCTAATAAAGTTATTTATTTATTACTTGTCATACTGCTTGCATATAGTAAGTAGAGAAAGTTTTGCATTCCACCCAGAAATTCTATACCGAGATGTCACCGGAAATACACGTTTCGAGATTACTTTACTTCAATAAAAAAGCATTTTTGGTAAAAGCCACGTGTGTACCTCTCTCTCTCTCACTCATTTTGAGTGTGTGTGTGTGTGTGTGTGTGTGTGTGTGTGTGTGTGTGTGTGTGTGTGTGTGTGTGTGTGTGTGTGTGTGTGTGTGTGTGTGTGTGTGTGTGTGTGTGTGTGTGTGTGTGTGTGTGTGTGTGTGTGTGTGTGTGTGTGTGTGTGTGTGTGTGTGTGTGTGTGTGTGTGTGTGTTGTGAACAGCTTAACTCAAAAGGAAAAGTCGGTTAAATATAAAATTTGTCATTTATGCCAGGCATTTCTCAAAGATGTGTTACGAAAATTTTAAAAAATTCTCTCCAATTCAAATGCACATACATTAAATTTTGATTTTGTTTAAACTACCATTCATTTTGCATGCTAAATTATATGTATATCTTGAACCTTTTGGGAATACCTGTGAAATCTTCACTCTCTAATACACAATTGGTAAACTGTAAAAGATAAAATGTTAATGTAGATCTTGTTAAAGCACACAATTTATGTCAAATATATTTGTGAAGTTAAACATTACAGAAGTATTCCTTGTTATCAGTTTGTATTTTCAAACACAATTATTTTTCTAATATGCGAACTTGTTATACATTTTTATTACGGTGGTCAAGCAAAGAGCATTTTAGAGCATTTCAGAGTCAACACATAGCGACACTCTGTTCAATAATCTCGCTATCGTATACTGCAACAAAATGTGTGAACGTGAATAAAATTGAAAGTTTATCTAGATTAACAAGAAGTAATTACAATAATACGATTTCGCAAGAATGGTTTGTGGAAGAGTGAGCAGAAATGATCATATTAATGCAATATATCGAATTTTTTCTTAAAATTCCTTCTGCTTCACCACTGTAGCTCTCTGATTTCGTAGTAAAACTGTCCAAGGAAGCTTAGTGTCTCCAGATACGTAGTCTAGGACTAGGATTTGTTGCAGTGTGGCTGTCATTTCTTCTCTTGAAAGTACTATCCCAAACACCTATCTTCCCTTTTGTTTCGGTTACCCCATTTACTCTTTTTTTTCTTTCTTTTTAAATCTGTATTTCTTGCAGGAAGCAGAAAGCAAACTTCAGAACATGGAAAAACTTCTGACCTTCGTCAACTAATACTTCAATGACTCAAAACAGCAATTTTGTTTTAGCAAGTTTAGCATACGAAGTATCAAAACGTTTCGAAAATACCATCAGCGTGCCGTGCAAAACAGGTAGCAGTAACATTCTCGTGTAACAGACACATTAGTATTATGAGGGCTCGTGGCGTAAAATTAATAACTAACATACTTTGGACACATACGTGGCCATTTGTTCAAACGTAACGAATGTGATAATGTTGCTGTTTGCCACTACTGGAGTTGAGTGATCACTGGCAACACGTTTACTTCACTCCGGCACGCACATTCACTGTATTGCAGAATTAATCTAGCTAAGATACGCTAACATGTGCAGTGGAGGGTCACAGAACAAAACGAATAGCCAGTTCTAAATATGTAAAACAAATATGTACTTCTGCAAATAACACAAAATATGTAGAGACTAAAACTTCACTTCAATAAAATTGAGTTAAACTCAATACATCACCAACGATCGTTTCGACACACCTTTGTGCCATTACCACAGTTTGTCAGTTTGCCTTGATAATGGCACAAAGGTGTGTCGAAACGATCGTTGGTGATGTATTGAGTTTTACTCAATTTTATTGAAGTGAAGTTTTAGTCTCTACATACTTTGTGTTATTTGTGGATGATATTGCTTCACTATTAATAGTTTCAGGCGTGTATAATAAATATGTGCTTCTATTTAGTATTGGCTATTTGCTACGGTTAATTTTTATCTATAATGTCCAATAACACCACAGTTTTATTAATTACTTATTGGAATCATTTTCAGACGTTTTACTGAAGGCTTCAATGGAATACTGTTCTATCTGTATGCATTTCAGCGCTGTAATAACACACTCTCCCACCCACCCCTCCCTCTACGGGATCGAGACACTAATCCCCTTACTTTGGATAATATCTCTATTTTTACTTTCTCTACTACGTACAATAAGTATGGAAAGTATTGTATTCCACCCGAAATTTCGGTGTCAAGATTTTATTGGAAATATGGGTATGTTTTAAGGTCACCTGAATAAGAGCATTTTTAGAAAACGTCGCTGTGTGTGGTGCGTTGAACAGCATTATTCAAAAAAGAAAACTCGGTTGAAAACAAAAGTTGGTATTTAAGTTGCAATATCTTTCAGATGCTACACGACGATTTCGAAGAAAATTCCTCCACCCTAAACTACCCTTTACATGGAAAAGCTTGCTATTCTCAAAAATGGCTTTAACAATTTTGATTAAAATGTCACAAGTTTAAGATATTTTTAAGACAAATGAAATGCATATTTTGAATTTTATACCTATAGTCTATGTAGTCCTGCTTACTCTTGATAACTTTTTCATAACTAGTAAACCGCAAGACCAGCTTAAAAGATTTTACTATCGCTCAAACCGTACTGTATTCCCTTATCCCTCTTCTACCTTCAAGAAAGCTACCAATAAGATAATATTCATCTCCACTAATAATGATAGAGGAATTAGTGTTTGTAAGAATAGTTATTACATAAGTAGAGAGAGTCATGTGATTTGAGTACATCAGATCTTTTTATGTAAATCATTAAGAGAAATTACTTCTGACCCCTCGTTCGTTTCAACCGAATTAACATTGTCCATTGTTTTGTTCCTTGGAATTTGTTTCGAGTCAGAGTGATGTCGAAATAGTATTGGTTAGATATATACGAAAACCTTATGGAACAAGAAACATTATTGCGATTTAGAGGAAGGGGCTAACTTTTCTTCTCCCAAATGTAGTTGCTC